>CM055910.1:34851508-36051508 GCA_029582155.1 Panopea generosa | reverse complement strand
CAGATTTGTAAAATTAACTGGGTTCCACTGGGTTCCACTGGGTTCCACTTTCTTAAGGTGTCAGGAAAAGGTAAAATTGGGAATTACAAAAATTGGTTAGTCAGATTTATTCATATTTGGCACAAATTATTCCTATGTGCAGGGGTTTGATTGCAGATAAGAATTTAAGGGCTAATATTTATAGGGGCCCTGTAAGGGGACTTTGAATTTTACATAGGGATACTATGAGAAAACAGAAAATTCTCATTTTTAGCTCGCCGGGAGGAAGTCCAAGGAGAGCTATTGTCAAGACTCCGGTGTCAGCGTTGTCTGTAGACACACAGGTTAAACTGTAAGGGTCTTTTGAGTGTTACATAGGAATACTATGGGAAAAAAGAAAAATTCTCATTTTTTCGTCCATTTTTATAAATATGTTGTTCAATTTAAGATCTAAAGCATTGTCTAGTAACAATAAATTTGATTTTGTTCAATAAAGAGGATTGAATTTCCACAAAGGGGCCAGGGGATGGGTGGGGCAATATGGTTAAAATTTGGAATTTTCACAAAGCTTCCTCTCAATAATCTTTCAGTCAAACTAGTTCATATTTGATATAAATTATCTTTACATCAGCAAGGATTGAAGATTCTGCATATCAAGGGGCTGGGATATATTGGGGCCCTGTAATGTGACTTTTACTTTTACAGTACATAGGAATATTATAGGGAAAACTGATTTTTTTCATTTTTGCATCCATGTGTACAAAAAAACTTCTAAATCTATAGTATTTCTGCTCGTAACAATTCTGTCAGAGTGGGTGATTGAAGTTCTGACAAATCTTGGGGCTGGGTTGTTTAAGGGTTCTGTACGGGGATTATATTATTTTTTAACAGATGAATGGTATGGGAATCTAAAGTATTTCCTTTTCATAGCAATTAAGTTTTTGTTCAGTATGGGTGTGGTGGGGGTATTTATTCATATGGTGTTAAGACGACTCCCAAAGAGGGTAAATATTGTGAAATTTCAAAAAGTGCTATGGCCACTATGAGCCAGTAGAGCGTCCTCAGGCCATCTTGTGCCTCTTGTTTGAAAAACTGATTTATTCGCAAAACCTTAATGAAAAGACTATAAAAAACTTTACAAAAGCTTTTAAGTGGGACAGTAGTGCAATGGATAGTGTAGTCAGTATATAGTGTAGTCAGAGGTCAATATTTGATCCCCAGCTCGACCTGATGCCTCTCAAAAATAACACTCAGTACTGGTTCTACCCAGAAAGCCGACTCAAGACTCGTTCGTTTATATATAAGCTATGAGCTTTTTTCACAATCAAGCTAAAATAAGTTTGTATGAACTACAAACCTTTACAACAATTGTACTACAAGTCAGCATAGCTAGACATAAAATGATCAAGCTTAAACATGTTTAAATAGCCAATCATCTCAGTTTGACACATGCAATTTTTAATGTCTAGAAAAGTAAGTTGTTTCTATCTATTGTGCAGGTACAATACACGACACGTGGCACTGAAGATTCTGTATATCGGCTGTGATTATCAGGGGTTTGCTGTTCAGGAGGAAACTGATCGGACCATCGAACAGGTGCTATTTGAGGCTCTGAGGAAGACCAGACTCATAGAGGCCAGGTTGGAATATCCGTTTCAAACCTCATATCAGTTAAAAAATGTTAAAATTTCCTTTCTACATTAAGTGAACTACTATCAATTGCTTAAATCATTGTTTCAAAAGATAATAGTCTATAGTTTCAAAATCAGTTTTTTGCATATTGGATAAGTATATCTTTCATTTTGCAGATATGAGATATTTTATCTCGCCCTTCTGCTGTAGGTTTCTCACATACAGGATTATAAGAATCATTTGTGAGTGGGCTTCTCCACAGGCCATTTAAGCACAGGGGCACTCCCGCGCTTGAATGGCAGAAATGGTATGCCCCCAGCTCTTGAAAGCTTAAACAATATCTTTCCAAAAAAATTTATTCCTTTAAATCTTCATTTTTCCAAGGAACTATATTCTTCTAATTCCTTGATTTTTCTTTTTTATTAAATGCATAAAATGAAACATACAAACTTCTATGACTTTTACAGATTTATACCAATTTTACTATATTATTAATGTAAATCTATTTAAATGAGTGCTCTAAACATTACTTGAAAATGTTTTGTGGCAGACCCTTAAGTGTGCATGCTTTTGCCCGAGCACTTGAATTCCAACTTGTGGAGAACCCTGATGAGTATCCGTGTGGGATAGAACAATCACTACTGAGGGGTCAAAATTACATTCAGGTACGAGGCTCAATCCCTCATGGATGAACTCGTGACTCACGCTCGAAGTCTTCCTCGGTATTTCTCTTCATCCAGTAAGCAACGTCATTACAGATTCATTTTATCTCATATGAAAGATTCTTATGGTCGGGCATGTTTTGTGGTAGAGAGGATTCATGTTTTGTCTTGTTATTTCAGGGAGACATCCAGCTACCATCGCTGTGGCAGGACAGATAAAGGTGTCAGTGCCTTTGGACAGGTCAGTCTCGACTCATTTACCTAGTTAGAGTGGAATGGAAAAATGGGGGGGAAAAAGTAACTTTTCTTCCCAAATCAGAAACACAATATAAAGCTTTGATAAACTACAAAAATGATGCAGAAATCTTATTTATTATTTTTTGTCTACAGACAAAATGATAAAATGACTTAGTGTTGTCTATCCATCTCAGTTTTCATGGCAATTAATTTCTCAACATCGGTGAAAATAGTTTTGATGGGGGATATTAGTTAGAAAAAAATTGGAAAGTTATATGTCTAATGCAGCTAAAATGATTTGGCTTGTAGCAATTTATAAACGAGTACTGTTTACCCAATTTCACTTCAGATGTTAATTAGGTTCCCCACAACCACCCTCCAGGGGATTGTTTTTCTGCTGTTTGTCCATCTCTCTCTCTCTCTGTCACAAAATCTTGATCTGTGATCGGATTTAATCAAAACTTGCTCGGAAGGTCTAGTCAAAATTAAAAATCTTGTCTGAATAACTTCTCCGCCATTTCAACACATCAATGATTATATATGGCATATCTGATTAAATGTTGGAGGTCGACCTTAAAATCTAAGCAAGAACCACTGTCCTTCTATAAGTTACTGGCAAACATAAGTTTTGGCCAGCAGTGAGACATAAATGATCATAAGACGGCACCTTAGACCACTCACCAACGGACGACTGCCAGTCTATAAACTGTAGTTACAGTTAACTTTCATGATTCATTTACACTAACTAAAAGGATAAAATGCCAAAATTTCATCAGCCGTATTGAAAGTATTATATAGTAATAGTAAAATAATTTGTCGTTTGAAGGCCCTATTTTTTACGTTGTGAAAATTATTTTTTATCTATGGCAGGTGATCTCAATTGACCTTCGCACCAATTTGACCTCTGGTGTTGGGGTCAAGGTGAGGGAAGGTGGAACAGCTCATGAGAGACAAGGTAAGTCAAGGTTGCTGGTAAAATCAAATAAATGTATATGATTATACAATATTGCCAACTTTTTTATATCTCTGACAAATCTTTACATTTTACATGCAATATTCACATCTTTATTTCTACAGTTATTCTTGTTTCTGCAATCATCAATATTAACAATTAGTTTACTTAGGATGTAATGAAGTCGTATAAGTGACTTGTCATTGTTTTTTTCCATTTTCCATCTCATTGATGTATACTTAATCATTTTTCTCAAATTGCTTTGGCTATGTCGGATCATTGTCTTACATCATTTGGTCACAGGAGACCACTTGACACAGATTTGCCACACTTTTTGTAAACAATTTTTCATTCATCCGCCATTTCCATTACGTCGATGTAGTTGATGGGATCATTTGATGATTTATTTTTTTAATAGTAAAGTAAATACTAAGTAAAACTGGTCTGATAACACTTTACTTTTACAATTTAGACAACTGTTCAAAGCCAAAATATTACTTTTTTAAGTAAACCGACACACTATATGGCACATTTTCACTTCAGTAATTTCTGTAAACTTCTGGATATTGAAATTGTTGAGAAAAAAAACGGAACTCCATAATAGCACCACGGTATGTACTAGCACAGCTAAAAACTGTGGTATACTGTGACCAGTTTTACCACACAGTTCTAGTATTTACTTAATTAGAAAACTACTTTTACATCAGTATTGACTTTTGTCTCATTTCTACAGCGTGTAATATTAACAGTTGAGAAATATTCACATTTCTAGTCTTTAGTTTATACAGATGTATTTCCATGATAACACGTATCACTGGTAACAGTATGTATATTTTTCTCCTTTCACCCAATCATCTTCTTGCATTTAACTCAACTTTAAAATCTTTTTCAACATCTGTTGCTAGGTGACAAAACCACGGAGATAAGATATTGCCATATACTCAACAAAGTACTACCTCCAGAAATACGTGTGTTGGCGTGGGCTCCTGTGGATCCAGATTTTAGCGCTAGGTGGGTTGCATCTCTATTTTACTACAACTTCCTCCACAAAAACAATAATCAACTTTGGTCATGTTTTTATGTGTAGGTCTGTAATTTTTATGTTTTGGTACTAAACTATAACTTCCTCCACAAGAACAATTGACCTGATGCAAGAACGGCTATTGCTCCACCCACTGGTCACATGACATTGTTTGTCAAGGTAAATACAATTTAGGGTTTACTTAGACATCATCAGTTTGTCTAAGGAAAATGGTGGGACTGGAACCAATATTAATCGCTGATTGGATTATCAACAGCCCGCATCAGGTCAGTTAGTGGTATGGGTCCTTGTGGATTCTGATTTTAGTGTCAGTTGAGCTATATTCCTTTTATCATTTATAACAACCTACACAGGAACAGTTATCAGTATAGGTGCTACATGTACTATAACAACCTACACAGGAACAGTTATCAGAATAGGTGCTACATGTACTATAACAACCTACACAGGAACAGTTATCAGAATAGGTGCTACATGTACTATAACAACCTACACAGGAACAGTTATCAGAATAGGTGCTACATGTACTATAACAACCTACACAGGAACAGTTTTCAGAATAGGTGCTACATGTACTATAACAACCTACACAGGAACAGTTATCAGAATAGGTGCTACATGTACTATAACAACCTACACAGGAACAGTTATCAGTATAGGTGCTACATGTACTATAACAACCTACACAGGAACAGTTATCAGTATAGGTGCTACATGTACTAT
Organism: Panopea generosa; assembly: GCA_029582155.1. NCBI lineage: Eukaryota > Metazoa > Mollusca > Bivalvia > Adapedonta > Hiatellidae > Panopea > Panopea generosa. The sequence continues at coordinate 36,046,281 of CM055910.1, read as the reverse complement.
AACAACCTACACAGGAACAGTTATCAGTATAGGTGCTACATGTACTATACTATCCTACAAATGCAAAATTGCTGATGTGAGCCCCTGTAGATTTTTTCTTAAATACCTAATGAAATAGTTCAAGCTTATGTAGATTCAAATCAGATTGTTTATCCAATACATTTACAATGACATTTAGAACATTGGATTGCAGAAATCCTTAGCAGAACTGCTGAATGGTTTTATAATATCCTGTCACAGCCGTATATATAAATATCTCATTTTTGTCATGTTGGTAAGTGTGTTGTATCATATTTCAGATTTAGCTGCAAAAAGAGAACTTACAAGTATATCTTCCCGCGGGGAAGTTTGGATGTAAAGGTAATTAACAAGTATATTTTCACAAGAGAAGGTCTGAATATAAAACAAGTATATTTTCAAAATGGGGTGGGGTGTTGGATGGGAGTGGGGTAGATATAAAGATAACTAACAATGTATTTTTACAAGGGAAGGTTTGAATATAAAACAAGTATATTTTCAAAATGGGGTGGGGTGTGGGATGGGAGTGGGGCAGATATAAAGATAACTAACAATGAATTTTTACAATGGAAGGTTTGAATATAAAACAAGTATATTTTCAAAATGGGGTGGGGTGTGGGATGGGAGTGGGGCAGATATAAAGATAACTAACAATGTATTTTTACAAGGGAAGGTTTGAATATAAAACAAGTATATTTTCAAAATGGGGTGGGGCGTTGGATGGGAGTGGAGTAGATATAAAGATAACTAACGAGTATATTTTTACAAGGGAAGGTTTGAATATAAAACAAGTATATTTTCAAAATGGGGTGGGGCGTGGGATGGGAGTGGGGCAGATATAAAGATAACTAACGAGTATATTTTTACAAGGGAAGGTTTGAATATAAAACAAGTATATTTTCAAAGTGGGGTGGGGCGTTGGATCGGAGTGGGGCAGATATAAAGATAACTAACAATGTATTTTTACAAGGGAAGGTTTGAATATAAAACAAGTATATTTTCAAAGTGGGGTGGGGCGTTGGATGGGAGTGGGGCAGATATAAAGATAACTAACAAGTATATTTTTACAAGGGAAGGTTTGAATATAAAACAAGTATATTTTCAAAATGGGGTGGGGCGTTGGATGGGAGTGGGGCAGATATAAAGATAACTAACAATGTATTTTTACAAGGGAAGGTTTGAATATAAAACAAGTATATTTTCAAAATGGGGTGGGGCGTTGGATGGGAGTGGGGCAGATATAAAGATAACTTACAAGTATATTTTTACAAGGGAAGGTTTAAATATAAAACAAATATATTTTCAAAGTGGGGTGGGGCGTTTGATGAGAGTGGGGCAGATATAAAGATAACTAACAAGTATGATTTTACAAGGGAAGGTTTGAATATAAAACAAATATATTTTCAAAGTGGGGTGGGGCGTTGGATGGGAGTGGGGCAGATATAAAGATAACTAACAAGTATATTTTTACAAGGGAAGGTTTGAATATAAAACAAGTATATTTTCAAAGTGGGGTGGGGCGTTGGATGGGAGTGGGCCAGATATAAAGATAACTAACAAGTATGATTTTACAAGGGAAGGTTTGAAAATAAAACAAGTATATTTTCAAAATGGGGTGGGGCGTTGGATGGGAGTGGGGCAGATATAAAGATAACTAACAAGTATGATTTTACAAGGGAAGGTTTGAAAATAAAACAAGTATATTTTCAAAATGGGGTGGGGCGTTGGATGGGAGTGGGGCAGATATAAAGATAACTAACAAGTATGATTTTACAAGGGAAGGTTTGAATATAAAACAAGTATATTTTCAAAATGGGGTGGGGCGTGGATTGGGAGTGGGGTAGATATAAAGATTACTAACGAGTATATTTTCACAAGGGAAGGTTTCAAGTTGGAGAACCTATGTCGCGAACACCTGCTAAATATGTTGACGGAAATTTGTTTCAAAAGGTGGTAAAGTGATTTTTGGTTACGATTTTGGGTACATGTGCAGATTTACAGTTCCCACTGATCTGGGTATAAGAGGAATCTGTTTCACTGATATATAGATTAGTGCGATATACACAATTCCTGATTACCTCAAAACAGTTGCGTTTCATTCTAAATGTAAACATTACAGGAAATGTTTTGAGGTAATCTGGAATGTTATATGTTGCACTAATCTATATATGGGTGAAATAGATTCCTCTGATACCCAGAAGGCTGGTGGGAACTATAGTATATGCACATGTACCTAAAATGGAAATATAAAAATCACTTAACCAGCTTTTGAAACAACTTTTCCTCCCTTGGGTTTGAATATTAAACAAGAATATTTTCACAAGGTGGAGATGGGGAGATATATAAAGATAGCTAACAAGTGTATTTTCCCAAAGAGAGGATTGGATTAAAAGATAACTAACAAGTTTATTTCCCAAAGGGAGAGTTAAAGTATAAACAGAACTCACAAATGCATTTTACCAGGTGAAACGTTTGATAAAAAATAAATTAAAAATGTATTTTGTTCCCAAGGGGAGGAGGATTGGATGTAAAGTCAACTGGCATGTATATTTTCCCCATGGGAACGTATGGTGTAATTGTAACTCTGCGGTTTAAATGTAAGATATGGTAACTAACAAGAATATTTCTCTATGTGAAAGTTTAGCTACCTATAAAGGTAAGTTGCAAGTATATTTTCACAAAAGGAGGCTTACATATAAAGTTAACTAAAAGGTATATTTTCCCAAAGGGGGTGCAGGGGCTTAGATGTAAAGTAACTTACTGGTATATTTTCCCAAGGGATGCTTAGATATAAGAATAACTAACAGGTATATTTTCCCAAAGAGTGGTTTAGATATAAATAAAGCAACTACATAAGTAACAAGTTAATTTTCCTAAAGTGATGTTTAAAAAATTATAAGAATATTTTTCAGACAATAAAATACCATTCAGCTATTAATAACACAACATGTGCCTACTAACATCTGTATTTTTGAATAAGGTAATGGATACTGCAGTGCAGAAGCTGATTGGAGAACATGACTTCCGTAACCTGTGTAAGATGGATGTTGCGAATGGCGTCACAAATTTCACTCGGAAGATTCTGTCAGCTGACGTCGTGACACTGGATGACAGTGAGACTGGTTACACAATGTGTGAGCTGACGATTGTGGGCTCATCATTCCTCTGGCACCAGATCAGATGTATCGTCACAGTCATATTCCTGATAGGGCAGGGAAAGGAAAACCCGGAGGTAAATAGCATACCCTACCAAATTTGTAGGAAATACATACTGAGGGACCACTGATAGAGTACATTTTTTGAATGGGGTTGAATACCAGTTTCAACACATTTCAGGTTATATATGGCATATCCAGTTTTATTGGTGGAGGAAGACCTCATAACAAATCTCAGTAGAACACCGTCCTTCTGCAGGTAACTGGCAAACGATCTCACATAAAGTTTTTGAAGCAAGTGGGACTCGTAACTGTTTCAATCATCGATTTCCGACGTTTCGACAATAAAAGCAGTATAGATTTTCATATAATTTTTTATAGGATTATTGTTTGACCAAACTCTTTAAATGTGTAAGAGCTAATGACATTGAATTAAATAGAAAATGTTTACAGATACCATGTAGGTATATAATCTGGTGTTTCATGATGCACCATAAGGCCAGTAGTTTCTTTATAATGTTGAATTCATGAACAACTCGGCTCTAAGTCTTGAAGAATTCTTTATTGTAGGTTTTCTTGTATTTCAAGGGAGGCAAATTTAACCATTTTTTTAAGAATTTGGATTAAAGTTATTCCCCTTGGTTAAAAAGTATAAAATGATGTTTTAATTCCAGATTTTAGATGAGTTGCTGAACATAGAAAAAACTCCCCGGAAGCCTCAGTATACTATGGCATCAGGTAGATTATGCTAGATTTGTATCTGTTCTCTTTCAACATGGGCTAGGTGTATTCATTGACTGAATATAACTTTTTCTGTGTACTCCATGCTTTCGAAAATAAGTTATTGTCTTATATTTCGACAAAATGACTCCATCTTGTTGCTTCGTAAGTTCCCATTTTTATAACTCATTTGTAAAACTGCTGGCTTTGAAGTTTGTATGTGAGTAAACCAGGAATTTGCTGTACAGGTATCCATTATAATTTTAGGTACAGTTCAGTAATAGGTTATTTTGTCCATCGTCACAGATACACATAATAGTTTCATAGCTGGTATTGTCAGTTGCATTCTCTTTGACTACTTATTATGTCCAGATGTCAAGTTTGTTTAAATATTTAATGCTATTTTTATGCCAATCTGACTGTCATTTTAGGGTCTTGAGTCCAAATCCCTGCCAGGTCTCAGTGATGATTGATATAAGACATTGAGTCTCATTGTCTTGTGTCTCTCAGAGCTCATTCAAGTTGGAAAATTATCAGTTACTTGGGATAATAGGTGTGCTCATGTACTGGTTAACAATCAAGGATCCCAGGAAAAAGTAGTTAAGTTAACTGATTAACTGTAAGCCCTCGATGGCATAAAAATGATGCTAAATATTCAGACAAAACAAAAACAACAAATATAGTATTGTGTATGTAATGTTTACTTACAGAGATACCATTGTGTTTGTATGACACAGAGTTTGGCGAGGACTTTGAGTGGATTTATGAAGCAGGTATGTTGATTAATATGTAGATTAGTCAAAGAGGTTAAAAAATGGATAGATACCTGAATGATGAAAGGGGAAACTTTGATTTAAAAAAACAGGTTTGTTTTGAAAAAAGTCTGTTGATAAATGCCACAAGATGCAGAATAGAATCTGAGAGATATTGTGCAGGGTTGACAACATGTGGTGTGAGATTTCAGTCTTATTACATAAGAAGCTTTGTACTCTATGTTTGTTAGGATTATAACTATTTACAATTGAAGTGTTTAACTATATAGGAGGGTCTTCCGTAGTCAAAGTCAAATGAAAGACCTTGATCTGTGCTTGCTGAATCGGGTTTAAATTAAACAGCAAGTAAGCTGGATTCTTTAAACAATAAAAATTGAAATACTTACATAAAGTATGAAAACTTACATCGAGGCAAGTTATATCTACATATTTCTCTTGTATAAAGTACTATTAACCCATTGTTAAAATACCTTATTTTAAGGTTAAAACTATTGTTTGAATTGCTTTTACAGACTGGCATGAAGACAACATCAGAAATCTACAACAACTATGGGCTCAACATTCTGTAAAGTAAGAAAAGTTGTATTACCCCACCCACAATTCTTAATTGTACCTATTACATATAACAAACTAGTGAGGATTTTGGTTTAAATGAAACATGGATAGGATGTTGGCCGCTCACGCCAGAGGTTGTGGGTTTGATTCCCATCTCGATCTGATGCCTCTCATAAAACAACACCCAGTACTGGTTCTACCCAGGAAGTTGACTTGGGAGCTGTTCATGTAAGCTCTGAGCTTTCATTCCAATGGAGCTGAAATAAATTAGTATTACCTATATTAAACTAAATGAGAAAGTTGACCAAACTTGTGAAAGTAGCCAGGATTGAAGTGTTCCTCTACCCATAATATAAGGTGCCGTGCCCGATACAATTAAATAAGTGAACCGTAGGAAAACTAGAGAGTAATTGATGGTGTCAATGAAATAACATTTTTATTTCACCAAGGTGGTACTAAATTGATTCTTGCAAATTTCAGTATTCACAAATTTAAAGTTTAATTTAATTTTCATTTTTAATTTATGATAACAAATGTCCCACTCGCTCTAAAACTTCATGTAAGAAAGTTTGCCAGTTACTTGCGGAAGGACGGTGGTTCTACTCAGAGAGAAAAAAATGAAAATACTACCGGTATTTATAATTTCACTGTTTTAACCCTTTACTTCATATAGACACCTTTGGACACCTCTAATATAGACACCTTTGGACACTTAATGTAGAAGGCTTTTGAATTATTGGGTGAATTATGTTTATATTAACTGACAGAGTGGAAAACAGTGCAGGAAGTGTTACGAGCAATCTGAACTCTTCCTGCACTGTTTTCAAAGGCCTTCTGTGATTGGTGCAGAAAAAACGCGTATCTATGGAGTCAAAGGTTAAACAGTGAAACTGTCGCATATAATTCATTGAGAAATCTCTCAAAATCATTAAAAGATATAAAATGAAATCTTAATTTCAATTGAGACAAAATTACATAGAGATTAATTAACATCTGTTTCATGTTTTGGGATAATGGGAGAACAATTCACACGGTACTTGTTTTTTACCAAATACATGAATTGCCCAAGAGAATTATATTCCATTATACAAAACAGATGTTAATTAATCTGCACAGTGCTTCAGATAATTGATTGTTTGATTGAATATTTAGTGTCATTTTTATGCCATCGAGGGCTAACAGACGCTCATTTAACCACTGTTTCCTGGGATCCTGACAGGTTAACCAGTACTCAAGCATACCCCATCTCCGCAAGTAACGGATAACTTTCTCACTTGAATCAGATAAGAAATGACTGAATAGGGTGAAAACTTTTCAAAATTAAAACAACTGAGTGAAATTTTATAATCAATGAATTAATTGGGTGATTTTCAGTCAGTAAGTTAACAATAATCAAGTGTATCAGAGAGTTTCGTCTAAATGAAAGTAATTCAGATGCCTTACTTTGATTAAACTAGTCTGTATTAAATGTACAGTTTTGTAAAGCTGTTACTGCCTGCAATTCTTAAATGAACAAACTAGTTGATAATTGCACAAACGCAGCTGCCTGCAACTCATAATTATTTTAACTCAAAGCAATTCGTGAATTTGTTCAAATTAAATCTAATTCATTGATATTCCTTCATATTTGATTCATTCTTTGATATTTTTGGTCAAAATAGTAAATTGAGTAGCTATCTCATTTAAAAGTCTGTACTTTTATTAAACTGTTTTCAGAGCAACAATGTTGAAGAGAATGTTGGAAGATATGGACAAGGCGAAAGTTGAAACAGGTATATTTACTTTTGCATTTGTTATAATCTTTCCCAAAAGTACATTAATTTTTATCCAGACTCAGCTTTTCCTATGCCAAACAACCTGTTAAGTCATAGTTTCATGTTAAATTGTTCAATAAAATGATTATTTGCAGCTGAGTGGTACAGGGCACCATCTCAAGATCACTGACTATTCCCTGTTTAAGTCTTACATCCGAGACCAGCTCCAAATACTCCCATGTGAGCAAGTTTGCCAGTTATTTGCAGAATGATGGTGGTTCTACTTGGATTCATGTATATAAACCATGGGTCTTCCTCAGCCAATGAATTTGGTTGCCATAGTTTTTAGCTCTACTGGCCAAAGGCCAGAAGTGCTTATGCGATGGTGCGTTGTCTGTCGTCTGTTGTCTGTCGTCTGTCAGCAGCACTTTCTCTGAAACCACTAGGCCAATTAAACTGAAACTTCACATGGGTGTTTCTGTTGCATAGGAGACCATACAGAATTTTTTTTTTTTTTGTTCGGTCTGAAATTCAAGATGGTCGCCGTTACTAAAAATTGTCCAAAACTTAAAACATCTTCTTCTCATGAACGGCCCAAAGATTTTCAAAATATTTATGTAGAAATGATGACCAACTATAGTTTTGTAAGATTTGTTCAAATAGTGTCCCTAAGGTTAAATATGACCCCGCCCCGAGGGTTCAATTAGGGGACACATGTCATTATAATTTTTTTTTTTTTTTTTTTTAAAATGGAAATGATTTTGCCTATATCTTCACAGAAGCATTGTTTGGTGAAGGAGGTTCAGATTTGTAAAAATGACTGGGTTCCACTGTCTTAAGGGGTCAGGAGGGGCCCCAAAAGGGTAAAAATTGGGTATTACTAAATTTGTTTTCTTAAGAACTGGTATGTCAGATTTGTTCATATTTTGCATGATTATCCCTATGTGTAGGGGTTTGATTGCAGATAAGAATTTAAGGGCTAACATTTATAGGGGCCCTGTAAGGGGACTTAGAATTTTACATAGGGATACTATGGGAAAACAGAAAATTCTCTTTTTCTTTCATCTGTTCTGAAACCACTAGGCCAATTAAACTGAAACTTCACATGGGTGTTTCTATTGCATAGGAGACTATACAGAAGATTTTTTATTTTTGATCTGAAATTCAAGATGGTCACCATTACTAAAAATAGTCCAAAACTTAAAAAATCTTCTTCTCATGAACAACCCAAGAGATTTTCAAAATATTTATGTAGTAATGATGACCAACTATAGTTCTGTAAGATTTGTTCAAATGGTGTCCATAGGTTTAAAAATGACCCTGCCCCTAGAGTTCTATTAGGGTACACATGTCAATATAATATAAATATATTTTTTTTTAAATGGAAATGATTTTGCCCAAATCTTCACTAAAGCATTTTAGGTGAAGGAGGTTCAGATTTGTAAAAATGACTGGGTTCCTATGTCTTAAGAGGTCAGGAGGGGCCCCAAAAGGGTACAAATTGGGAATTAGTAAAATTGTTTTCTTAAGAACTGGTATGTCAGATTTGTACATATTTGATATTGTGTTAGATTTGTTCAAATGGTGTCCCTAGGGTTAAAAATGACCCCGCCCCGATGTTTCTATTGCATAGTAGAATTTCAAAAAGTGCTATGGCCACTTTGAGTCATTAGAGCGTCCTAAGGCCCTCTTGGGCCTCTTGTTATATTTAGGTTTGATCCTCCACCTTGAGCAAGACACTATGTCCGCACGCATATGCTTGATACTGGTTCTACCCAGGAAGACTTTGAGTGTGATTTATCTAAGTTGTAATAATCAATGTAAAATGAATAACCTGTGATTTATTAATAAAGTGGTTAAACTCTTATGTACCCAAAACACATAGGTTAATAGAATAGTAGTCTCGATATCTTTATCACTTAAGTTGAATTTAAATAAAAAAAATAATAAAAAGCATTGTCTGAAAATTAAGATAATTGGATAAAATGGCCATAAGATGACTAATTATGGATGCCTGGCGATTAATTGCACCATCTTAAGATGCCTTCATTTCTTACTGATGCCTGGTGATTAATTGCACCATTAAACATGCCTTCATCTCTTACTGGTGTAGATATTGATTTCATGTTCATCCTGAAGATTTTAAATGAAAATGATTACCAGTAATTTGGGAAAGCACTCGCAAATGAAATAAATTGCCATGCACTGTACAATTAAATAATTTAAAAACAGGAATTTTTTTTAAAATTCCAATTAATATTGAATTACCCCATTCTTATTAGATGGTCTCTCAGTTCCATTTGGATAAATAGGATGAATACACGTTCATGAATAAAACATTTCAAAATGTTATTGACCTTAATTTTAACTTCATGTTCAGAATGTGACATTGCCCCATGGTCAGATCTGAGCCCACCTGTCCTCACCCAAGGAGATTGGCTACTGCCGGGACACAAACACAGGGTGTACAAACCCCTGTTTGAAAGACCAACATGTGGTAAGTGATTCGTAACTTCCACATTCAGTCCTTTGGGGTTCTTGGTAAGGAAATGATTACTGTTCATCTGTTGTGAAATTCAATACAGCTTGATTCAAACACGGTATGTGAGAATATAAGAATCCATCACGTGTTTCCATGTGGGATAGAAAAAAACTCAACTCGGAGGTCAAAATTTAATGCTGATATAGGAGAAAACTTGGCAGTTGCATATTGAAGGATTGGCGAGTCCTGGCACAGTTTTGATCCAAACACTTATGTGAGAAAGTTTGCCAGTAACATATTGAAGGATTGGTGAGTTCTGGCACAGTTTTGATCCAAACACTTGATGTGAGAAAGTTTGCCAGTTGCATATTGAAGTATTGGTGAGTTTTGGCACAGTTTTGATCCAAACACTTTATGTGAGAAAGTTTGTCAGTTGCATATTGAAGTATTGGTGAATTCTGGCACAGTTTTGATCCAAATAGGAGCGTGTGGTCCAGTGGTAGAGCACCGAACCCATGATCGGAGGGTTGTGGGTTTGATCCTCCGCTACGGCTATGTGTGGTGTCCTTGAGCAAGGCACCTTTTCTGCATATAGTTTGTACTGGTACTACCCAGGAAGACTTTGAGCGTGATTTGTCTAAGTTGTAAGAACTTGTTTCACAATCGAAGTAAAATAAATAAGTTTAAAACAAATATAAGAAAGTTTGCCAGTTGCATATTGAAGGATTGGTGAGTTCTGGCACAGTTTTGATCCAAACACTTTATGTGAGAAAGTTTGCCAGTAACATATTGAAGTATTGGTGAGTTATGGCACAGTTTACATCCAAACACTTTATGTGAGAAAGTTTGCTAGCTGTATATTGAACGATAGCGAGTTCTGGCACAGTTTTGATCCAAACACTTGATGTGAGAAAGTTTGCCAGTTGCATACTGAAGGATTGGTGAGTTCTGGCACAGTTTTGATTCAAATACTTGATGTGAGAAAGTTTGCCAGTTGCATATTGAAGGATTGGCAAGTTCTGGCACAGTTTTGATCCAAACACTTTATGTGAGAAAGTTTGCCAGTTGCATACTGAAGGGTTGGTGAGTTCTGTCACAGTTTTGATCCAAACACTTGATGTGAGAAAGTTTGCCAGTTGCATATTGAAGTATTGGTAAGTTCTGGCACAGTTTTGATCCAAATGTGAGAAAGTTTCCCAGTTGCATATTGAAGGATTGGTGAGTTCTGGCACAGTTTTGATCCAAACACTTGATGTGAGAAAGATTGCCAGTTGCATATTGAAGTATTGGTGAGCTATGGCACAGTTTTTATCCAAACACTTGATGTGAGAAAGTTTGCTAGTTGCATATTGAAGGATTGGCATGCTCTGGCACAGTTTTGATCCAAACACGTTATGTGAGAAAGTTTGCCAGTAACATATTGAAGGATTGGTGAGTTCTGGCACAGTTTTGATCCAAACACTTAATGTACGAAAGTTTGCCTGTTACATACTGAAGAATTGGCAAGCTCTGGCACAGTTTTGATCCAAACACGTTATGTGAGAAAGTTTGCCAGTAACATATTGAAGGATAGTGAGTTCTGGCACAGTTTTGATCCAAACACTTTATGTGAGAAAGTTTGCCAGTTGCATACTGAAGGATAGTAAGTTCTGGCACAGTTTTGATCCAAACACTTGATGTGAGAAAGTTTGCCAGTTGCATTCTGAAGGAAAGCGAGTTCTGGCACAGTTTTGATCCAAACACGTTATGTGAGAAATTTTACCAGTTGCATTCTGAAGGATAGCGAGTTCTGGCACAGTTTTGATCCAAACACTTGATGTGAAGGATAGCGAGTTCTGGCATAGTTTTGATCCAAACACTTGATGTAAGAAAGTTTGCCAGTTATTAGCTGAAGGATGGTAGTTCTGCTCTAAGGTCTTCCTTGACCAGTAGATCTGATTGCCATACATACATATAACATGTAATCTGTTGAAAATGGCGTTAAACATCATTAAAAAGAACAGTAATACAAGATGTGAATTGATATAGTAAATGCAATATTTTGTTTGATTTTATAATAAAACACATTTTGTTGTATCACATTTACAGATAGTTTGGAGGATAGAATGGAACACTTTGCAAAGAAACGTAAACTTAATACAGGTATGGAGGAACCCACAAAATTACCTGCTAGTGAATGAGGAGGGAAAAGCTAAGGTGACACATTGAGACTGGAATCACATGGTTACTGTATGTCACACTATTTACAAGTGATGAAAAGTTCATGTGATGCCAGCAGTAAGTCAGTGTATGATATGTCATGATGCCACCATCATCTGCTCATCAAGAAGTGCTGACAGAGCGGGTACACTACAAGTAATGAAGATAACTACTGGAATGGAGTCAAAACTTGATTTTGTGTTTCTGGATAAAGAAGGACTATTGGTATACTGGAGATGACGCTGGGTCCTGCAGTTCTGTATATATATATTCCACACAGATTGTGTTCTCAAAGCAATAATAACTTTACAAAGTATATTGTGATTTATTTACAGTCAGTTCTGTCATGAGTAGTCAATTGATGTTACAAACAGGAATTGTTGTCTTACACTTACAGTTGCGAAATATTGACATGATTACCCTGATCCCATTAAAATTTACAGAATTTGGGAACGACCCAGCTTTATAAACCAGAGGGAAAGGAGCAAACTTTTTTTGTTTAAAAATCATGGTTTATAAACTTTTTGGACACATTGGGTAGTTATGTAAATTTGAGAAAAATACATGACGTTTACTTGTGGAGCTGGGAGGTGTTGAATATCAGTGTGTACAAAGAATGGTAAAAAGACACTGATGTATAAAATAACAGAGGTAGCTGCAAAAGTCAGTTTGCTGCTTAATGGAGGTGACCTCTTTAAAAAAAGGTGACATCTGACAGATTTAGCTGTGCTTGATATATTATATGAATTAAATATATTGAACTTCATTAAGTCATGAGATTAATGTCATCATACAATACAGCTTTGCTACTCCATTGTGATTAACCTTATGAGCTTCTTTGAATGATATCAATATAAAAAATTCTCGCATTTATAATATCTAAGCTTAAAATAAACCATGATACCAACATCAAGGATGCAAGGAGATATCCGTAAGCAAATTTAAAGATAATGTAATCTTAAAAATCAAGAGTACTATTTGATTGACTGTAAATACCAGGAGTTAACAAGAAATCTTTATTATAGGGGGTATTAAATCATTATCTTAAGTTAACTTGAAGCTCTGAATTTAATCAGATAATCATTAATAGTAATTGAGCTAGCTTAAAGGATATAAAAATCTCTAGGTTTACAAGCAAGATTATGGTTTGTGGCCAGAGTTGTATTGCAGTTTTATCATGCCTACATTTATTCTTCCATTGTTATTATTCAGCATTATTGTTCTAGTCAGTTTAGAGGAATACTTTTATAAATATGTAATAGGGATTTACTGGTACCAAATTGAGTATATATGATATACCGTCACTAATGTATGATATGTATAGAATAGACATTGACATAGAATAGACATAGACATTGAGGTTTCATGTAATCCACTGTTATTGTTGTACGAGTTTTAGATTCATATTCAAAACAGCTGAAGCACCTTTCATTTGATTTTTGTCAGGTAACATTAGCTATTAGACGCAATGTATGTTACCATTCACTAAACTCAGCCTAATTTCATCAAATTTTTTAGTCTTAAGACTCGAAACCAGAAACTCAATATTGTCATCTTTATAAAAAATATTCAATAAAAACTGAATTTCAGACATTTTCTGATAAAGTATTGTTGTAATAAAAATTTCTTTGCCAGGAAATGTAATAAAATGCCTGTAAAATTGTTTTTATTGTAAATTACAAAATATTGGAATTTCAGTCTTACAGATTCAAAGCTTTGATGAATTTGCACTCAAATCATTTTGTGGTTTTCTATTTTATTATTGTTCAAGGATATTTAAGAGACTTTTGTAGAATATATAAAAGTCAATGATATATTTCTGTAAAACATTTTACATTCGGTGCATTCTCCCAGTGTCAAACAACGTATATAACTCGTGACAGCATTTTATTGTTTACATTGTTTATATTGAGATTTTATTATTGCAAACTCTTGTTTGTTTTCTTTGTTGATAATAAGTTATTCATTATCGTGTTAGCGACCTGTGTTGTATGTGCTTGCTTTTGTTTAGTGTACGGTTATGTGCTTCATATTTTTAGCATATATAAATATGTTTAATACATTTAAGTTTGTTTAATGCATTTAAGTTTGTTATTTTATTAATTAGTTGTGGGCTGTTCCATTAAAATATGGACGGAACGGAAGGCATTTTTAAAAAAAAAGATAGGGTAGGTGTTTTTTTCTAGAGATGGGGAAAAGAAGTACCATAGTATACTGCATTTTTGTAGTGGGTACCAAGGTACATATACCGTGTCATTTCTTAAGGCCAAAATGTCTTAAAATATCAGATTTGCCATGCTTGTTGTGGTCCATTTTACATTCGTCTGCCATTTTGATTATGCTCGATGTAGTCAGTGGTAGCTGCTTACACATGTGATGATTTATTTTTAATAGTAACATAAATAGCAAGTAAAACTGGTCTGATAATGCTTTATTTTTACAATTAAGACAACTAAAAGCTTTAAAAAGCCAAAATATTACTTTTTGAAGTAAATTGATGCAAAATAAGACACTTTTTCACTTCTGATACTTCTGGTTATGGAAATTGCAAAAAAGCCAGTACTCCATAATAATACCACGGTGTGTACCAGCGCATCTAAAACCTGCGGTATAACGGTTTTACCATGCAGCTGTAGGCTTTTCCGCTAATTCTATGTTGTGATACCTGTTGATAAATTCTGCTTTTAGGGGTGGGTAGGTGTAAAATAACTAATTTTAAACTCGTCAGTTTCCCTAAATCATCAGGCATTACTGGAGTAGTTATTAATGAATAGTGATTTGAAATATGATATATACAAAACCAATAAATAAATGTAGGTAAAACTTGTCAGTCAGAGTTATCCTCCCTCACTGATTACAATCTTATTTATAAAAATAAATTAAATGTTTTCCTCCCATGCTGTCCCATGTGTAGCATTGAAAGAAGACAAAATGACACAATGGACACCTTGCACGCCATTGTAAAAATGGGACACTTCAGTATTGAGCATGCATGCATGAGATAATTGTCGGCTTTTCAAAAAAAAAAAAAAAACTTTGAATGAATCAAGTGCATGTTTCATTTGATTTTCACTGAGTGGTCATAAAATTTCCTCTGTTGGTGGGAAGTGAAATTTAAAAAAAAAGTGACTTCCGTTCCACCTACTGGGAATTTTTTAAATAGAAATGATTCTATACAAGTTGTATTGAAACTTAAGATTAAAATTGTTGAAACACAATTTTACACTTGAAGTCTAAAATTGATTTATTTAATGTATAGAAATCAATGGCCTGAATTTATTTTTATTTCTTTCAAGCATTGATTTTAATTGTTTCTAGAAAAATCTAATTTTCTTGTCAAAATGATTTGATATAATTGTAATTGAAGAGTTTTAATTTTTTAAAACTGATTCTTCCATGCAAAATTCAGGCCATGGAAACTAAATGTATCTTGATATTTATTTTTAATTTTATGTTTTATTTTTGTTGTTGGTGAAGGGATAATCTAGGACGGAATGTATATTTCATTTGTCTCATGTAATTGCAAAGTGCTCAACAACAGAAACAATGAAATATTTGTACTCTATATGTGTATGTATAGATTTGAAAAAAAATAATATAATGGTTCAGTGTTATAAATGTCACAGTGTGTACACAACCTATAAGGACTGAAATGTATGTGAGCCATTCAGAAAGCTCAGTCGATAGAATATTAGATCTGTCAGCGAAACATCCCAGGTTTGAGTCCCAGACTGGATGCCTATTTTTCTCTTGATGTTACTGGTACATTGACTCCAAACATGATTTTGACTTGCATATATATATATATATATATATTCTGTAAACAATCCACATGCTTCTCTGGTCTTTGCAATTCTTGTGGAATGAACATGGATTGGTTAGCTCAGTTGGTAGCATGCCTTGCCATCAATTCAAGTGTCTTTAGTTTGAATCCCCTTCCAGTCACAATCTCCGTGATGAATTATCATTCAGCTCTCACCACTGATTCAAGTGAGAAAGTTATCAGTTACTTACGAAGATTGGTTTTTGTTAACCTTCCAGGATACCAGGAAAGTGTAATTAGGTTAACTGACCATCTGTTAGTCCTCATTGGCATAAAAAATTATGCTAAATATTGAAACAAATCAATTGATTAAAGTAGTTTAGAAAACTAATTTCTTAGAAAATACTTTTCAGTATAAAAATAAGAATGACAGGGAAAAGTGCCATAACTTTGATGTGTATTTTGATTGTATTCCTTTTTTATACTCAAATTGGTCAGTTTTTTTAATAGCATGCTCCATATAATTGTCCAATTTCAGTCATCCAATAGCTAATAATTTGCATTAAGCTTCCAAAAGTCAAGCACACTGTACTCCAACAGTTCTTGTAAATATTTTTGGTAAAAACAATTAACCTGTTATCATCAGCATTAATTTTTTTTATCGGTAAATTATGAATGTACTTAGATTTTTTTACGGAAACATAAACTGATTTGTAAAGGTGGACATGTCTGGTGTTTGTTTGTAAAATATTTACGTACAGTCAGCAGTCGTAGCTAGTAGATACATATTTGCAGTGGCCAAAATCAACGAGTGCATTAATAAAAGCCAAACAGACGAAAGAAACTATTCTGTTCTTGATAAAAATAACATCAACCAGACCTAGAAATTTGAATACTACGAATGCTGTACCACTGCACCAATTGCTCCACTATATCTTGGGCAAAAGTTTCAAGAAGCCAAAAAAAAGAATTGTATACATACATATAGGAATTATACACATACGATTCAAGTGGGAGGTTGATGGTTCGAAACCTAATGGAAGCATGTTAGTTATTATTTTAGGCCATAATAAATTAATTGCTAGATTAGCATCCAAATTTTTTTTAAAACAGGGAGGGTGGGAGATTTTTTTTTTTTTTTTTTGATGTTTTTTATGAAAAATAAAAAGGGTCGGGGCAGCATGAAAATTAGGGAGCGGGCGGGGATGATAATTTAGCAATTAATTTGTTAAGGCCTTATGGGGCTGGTTACTCACCTAGAAGATAGTTAATTTTAGAGGTATCAAATATTTAACAGCCTGACACCAGGCAAGGATAGCTTTCTGGAAGTAATTGTGTACAACATAAAGGTGTCTCATAATCCCATTGTGGCTGGTACTTTCAGTAGGGTGACACAATAACAAACAAACAAACACTTTACTTTTACACTTTTTATAGAACAGTCAAACTTTCTTTATTATTAAAATGCTTGTGTAGTATAAGGCCGGGTGTGGGGTTGGCAGGTAACTACACTATGACTTGATGTGTTTGTACAATGGAGTCCATTCATATACATGTTGATACTCATTAAAGATAGTGATGGAGCTTTTGTGTTAATTGTTATTAATTGTATCATAATGCACTTGTTAAAATATATTTATAAGTAGCAAATCAATCTAGTCTTGTAGGTACAAAAGGGGTCTGAATATAGAAGGTCCACCGCATCTTAGTAAAATGTGAATTCAGATTGAAAATGATTTTCATCACTTTATAAATCGGTACTGAAAGGATGTAGCCCTTTACTCCATAGATAAGCATTTTCCCGCACCAATCACAGAAGGCCTTTGAAAACAGTGCTGGAATAGTTCATATTGCTCGTAACAAGCAACTCTCCACTCTGTCAGTTAATATAAACATAATTCACCCATTTCTGATACGTGGTGAATTAATGCTTTCAATATTAAAGGTGTCCAAAGGCGTCTATATGAAGTAAAGGGGTAGAAAAGCCGAGTGAATTTCAGAGTCACACTATCAAACTAATTGTTAGTGATAATTATAATTTCAGAACATTTATGTAAAGGTTTTTATAAATGATTTTATTAATATGATCATTATTATAGTTTTAGAATATGTATGTAAAGGTATTTCATTAATGAAAATCATTAATGAAACATACACAAACTGTAAATATTACTTACAACGGGTTGTAGTTCTGAACTTCACCGGACATTTCTTTATTCTTTTAGTATTTAGAAGAAAAAACACATCACAATCTGGTTTATTAATGTATTTTGATGTAACATTACATGTGTACTATAAACATGAACTCACGTGTTGTATATGTGGTATCTAAAAGATGGAGATAATCTTGAAAATTGTTTTTGAATTTTATGTTAATTTGATATATTCTATTTCGAAAGAGTTTAATTTTAAAAAAAAGGTATTTGAAAATCTAAATTTTACTCTACAAAAACCTGCCAATGTAGGTATTGGTTTTGAAGATATTTTCCAAATTTGTATGTGGCAGATATAACATGTATTACTACGGTGTGGCAGATATAACGTATTACTACGGTGTGGCAGATATAACATGTATTACTACATTGTGCCAGACATGTGCCGTGGGTTTATAGAACCAGTGCCAAATATAAACTATTAATTGTAATGTCAGATATAAATTAAGTTTTACATTTCAGATATATTTATTTAGTAGATTTTAATCTCATCAATTTGTAACTTTGGGAAATAGCATATACTCAAATTACATGTTTTGTTGTAGTGTGAATATTACAATTTGTTTTCATAGCCGAAACAGTGACAGGGCAACAGTAGGATATCTGCTTTTATTTTATGCTTTTTGATGACCTATAGAGATTTCTCAGTGAATTATTACTGATAATTTCACTGTTAAAAATTGTAAAAATTATAAATGGTGATTTTATTTGTTTTCAGTCATCAGTCATTAAATAAAAAAATTGAAGTTATTCTTTTCTGTGAGTTATAAATTTTAATGAACTACCATGATTGTGACCTTAGATTTCTACTAGAGAACAGACAGGGCGTACATGATGGAACAAAAATGATAGGTCTCTAAAACCTTGAATTATTTTCTACTTCTTTACACAGATAAATACCTGCTTAGGTTTTCTACAGGTCTGTCATTTATAGAAATTAATCGAGAACGGAGTGTCTCAAAAAAATGTAACCTCTCACTACAGAAGTTGCAGACCTGGTTTTGTATTCAGTAAACCAAAAGTTGGAAATTTAAGTGGGGAGGTAGTGTAGTGGATAGAGTGTTGGCTGCTCGAGCCAGAGGTTGCGGGTTCCATCCTCCACTTGTTGCAATGTCTCCTTACAATTACACTCGAAACTGGTTCTACTAAGGAAGTCGACATGAGAGCTGTTCATATAAGCTCTGAGCTTTCATCACAGTTGAGTTAAAATAAGTATAAACTAAACTAAATGAATATCACATTATTTCTGGAAATGTATATTTTTCATGTGTAATATATATATATATATATATATATTATATATATCTGATAGATATGTGAATGATTTTTTTGTAAATATTGTTACAGACTGGTTAACTCGATTGTTTTAAAAAATATTGTGTAATTAAGTATGTTAGGGTTAGTTTGAGTGGTGATATTATGTGCTATGATTATGTTTTGTGTTCTAGTTAATGTTTTATGATCTGTGTTGTTTTGCCCCTGTCGTCTACATAGAGATTTTATTTTGGGTTACTGTGCAATGAACAGTTCAGAATAAGAATATCATTATTGTGTTTATATTTTCATTTCACAGTTTAATAGCTTGATACAATGATGGCAGTTTTAAGAAACTTATTAGCAATTTTGTTACATGAGAATATCATAGTTTTGTAAACAAGTTATTTAAGCAAAAATACATACTTTTAAATTACAAGAGTTAAAAATATGTTTTGAAATGTATTTGAAAACAGAGTTCTAGGTGGGTGAGTTGTCCATGGTGCCATCTTAAGATCACTTACTGCTAAGGTCTAGAACCAGTACTGAATATTGAACATTGAGAGGCATCTGGTAGAGCTTGGGATCAAACCCACAATCCCTGGCATGAGTGGCCAACACTCTATTCGCTACATTTTTACCCCTCTTATACACCAGTAACAACCTGCAGAAATGAGAAGTGTTTTGTTTACCATGTAAATGTCTGTGTTGTATGTTTTGTGTACATTTGTGGTAAGAATGGAGAAGGGGTGAAACCTGTAACTTTTATTAGTAACTATTTCTAATCTTATTTTCTTTGTCATATTGAAAGCTTGGTCTAAGGGGTAAAAGTTATGTCTGTTTTGTGTTTAATATAGATATATATGTCAATTATTACATTTCATATATGTCTGTTTGGTGTTTAAACATAGTAACCTCCTGGTAATAGTAACTTCTTTTATTTTTGTATTAAGCATTATAGTTGACATTCTTCGATTTTTTTGCTGCAGCAGCAGCAGATGGCATTTCCAGATTTCTGTAGAATGTAATAATACTAGCAAATTTAGCTGCAATGATTTATATTTTTTTTGCGATAAAGATTTACATTAATAATAACTTTTCAAACTCCACACTTGTTTTATTTATTGTTATCTTTGTCATATACTGTATTGGCATATTTCACTGAAAACTTGACACAATGTAAAATGATCATTGTATTTCTAATAAAACTTCACAACCAAATGTAATTTCATTGAGATTCCAATATGATATGGAATACTCTTTCTTCCGCAGTTTAACATTATGAATTACACCAATTCCATGCATTCTGGGTGTACTGCAGTTGATAGGGCACAGGGTGGTCACAATCATTTTTGATCCATCCAATATTTCACTTATGATTTCAGGGGTACCTCATTGAAATAACACCCGATTGTTATCGTTGTCCATACCGGACACAGATGACAACAAAGAGACGAGTGTGGAGCTAGAAAAGGTGTTAAATATAAATTAAAAAATACCATTTGATAAAATATTTGTGATTTTTGTAGAATATATATACATCATTAACAAATGTTTATATGGGAATTGTGGTATTTTTGGTGTAAACATTATTTTGCTTTTGAGGTCAAAGTTCAAAGTGATTGACTAGTTGTTCCAAGGCCATTACAATTTGAGATATAAACTAGGAACTGCATTTTAAATATGAAAATTGACTACAGCATTATGATCTCATCTCCCAGCATTTTTCTTTAAACTTGTATATTTCAAATTTATGTTCTTTATTATAATATTAAAAATTGACAACTAAATTAAATTGTTGCCATAGTGTTTTTTACGGTGTGAATTATTTTTAGGGTGCATGTTTGAATAGAAAACGAAAATACCTTTAACACATTTCTGGTTCCTCAGGAGCCTAAGAGTAATGATAATATTCAAAATCACTGTACGACTTGCATGTTCTATATGCTTTTTATGATATTTAAGAACACTCCCAAACTTTGTAGTTTTATGGTAAACCAAAAATCTAATTCATTCTTTAAAGAGTTATATATCAGTTGAAAAATGCTTTGTCTTAAAAAGTTAAAATTATTTTTAAAATGGATAAAAGGCATCTCATTACCGTTAATAAATAAAATCTGAATGGTTTAGCATGTCAAATTCATCCAAACGTGACAAAATAGATATTTAGATTGGAGTGGTAATCTTTAAACGAAATCTTCGTTCTTAAAATAGACAACACTTAAATACTGTTTGACAACTTTCACATCGTCATGAGAGTAGACTAGTGGTCCAAGGGTTAAGGCCTTGGACTGTAAAGCCAGGGGTTGCAGGTCCACCCGCTCCAACTAAAAATACTTACCAGTCTTTCAGATGAGACTTTAACAAAAATCGAGGTCCCATGTATTGGTGCTTAACACTGGGCATGTAAAAGAACCAGGGATGCTTCAAAATGGTTTTCTGTATTTCTGCATTATCCTCCAAAAACCTAAAATTACTAATACTTTCTGGAGGTGTCACCCATATGGGAAAGCGGTGGCGACAATAAATAAAATCATCATCACATCATTTTACACAATATGGTGTTGTTGAGTATATATAGGCATGGTATATTGGGAAAAATGTTTTTAGCAAATTTTGATTTTTGGAAGGCGAGCAAAGCTCTGACTCCTTAGCTGTCGTGCAGCTCTAGCATCTGTTATACACTACTACATATGGCAGGAACCGCCATATCTGTCCGACAGATAAAGAGTTCACAAGTTTCAAAACGCATTTACCGTAGCAGAGGACATTTCATACAACAAAAGATTCAAAGTTTTTTAAATATTGCGGATATTTTTCTTTACAAAAGTTCAAAAATACGATAATGGAAGCATATAATTTGCATGGAAATGCGGAAGAATACACTTAAAAAAAAACGCGGCAATTTTCATTGATAAAAATTTTTTTTACGCATTTACTACTATGCATAGTGACGTCATCTGGTGAGTGGGGGGGATATAATCTCTAACACCATTCGACATGTAATCATTAATGGGGTGAAATATTGACATATTTTCAATATAATAACTCGTAGTTTGAGTAAATAGTAATTGTTAGTGAAATTTTATTCATTACATATTGTCCTCTTTTAATTTTGATAGTAAAATAACGAAATTAGGTTCGTGGCTACATTTGTTGTTTATAGAAAAACGCGCCAATCTGTCATCTTATGCAAGCAGAGTTTAACGGTTAATTAGGTCATCTGACCGTTATGTTTGTTGTGTTTCTGTGTTGTATTTTTTAGATTGATTAAATCTAGGTCACGCCACACCGTTTATAATGCTATTTATTGATTATTTATATTGATGATTGAAAGCTATATGCGAATCGAACATAACTCAAGTCAATATACGCGTAAATCTATAAGTAGGTCATGTTTGTTTTGGTCTATACAAAGAGTTATGGATATGTGTTGTATATTCTCGGACAATCAGGAACATTTTGTGCTGAATGCGTTTCGTTATCCATAAATCATAACTATTGAACTGGAGATATTGAAATTGACAGGAGTTGTACATCACTACTCAATTCTTTCGATTTTGGAGAAACATCAGAATATGAAGGTTTGTTTGTGAAGCTTTCATATAGGTTGTTCATGTTGATAACTTCTTGTGGAGATGTGGAAAGGAATCCTGGACCACCACGTTACCAGTTTACAAAATGTCCTGAAATGGATATTTTCACCAGGGTCATCAAATATTCAGTCAATTTTCACACGGAAAACGGTGTGTACCATGGTGTTTGCATTTTTTCAAATGCATTACAAAAACCGTTTAATAGCTACTGTTGGAAAAGTATTGATATGGACTCTGAATTTCATGCAGGAGATTATTTATACAGATACACAAAAGAAATATTAAACACGCCACATTCTTTTCAAATCCCAATGAAATGCCTTTTAACGTATCAGAAATCTAACTAAGTTTTTCAATTTTCCAAACCTACATTTTCGAATTAACACAAGCAGCGAGCCTTCCCTCAGGCCCTTCAGGCCTTTGATTATTTTTTAAAGTCCTGATATGTTCCCTTTATAAATGTTGTTTTTTTTAAATGTGCTTGCCTGCAGGCATTTGACAATTAAGCATCTTTATTCAAACATGTACCTCATAGAAGTCTGATGTAATTGTTGGTAAAGTCACAATGTCGGACATCCAGGGTGCTGAGTTTTGTTGTACACCTATACATTGTAGTGTTAAAATATGTCTTCCACACTAGCACCCTCTTAAGGGTCTTGTAAGTTTCGCATTTGATGGTAAACTTTGCCATGTATTGTTGTAGCAATAGGTGCAATACATTTAATTTGTTCTCAAGTATGAAATACTACACACAAACAAAAACATTTTTATTCAAAAAGTTTAAAAAATAAAATATATACTTCATCATTCAATACAGAATTATAAGAGATTTTTTCTGTGAGTAGATTTTCATGCAGATTCTCACATTTAATAGCTTTCCACATGAGAATATTATGAATCTTATGAAATCTAAATCATATAAATGGTGTTGTACAAGAATTATATAAGTTAGTATCATAAAATGTAATATATTATTTTCACATAATATATGCGAATGTTTTCTTAATTGGACCTGACTATGTTTAAAATACTATAACAGAAAGCATATTGAAAAAGTTTCAGACAAGAGGGAAATTTCAGAAACTTACCAGTCTTAAATTTATTCATTTGTTTAGGTAATGTTAGGTATAAAATACTTATGTGAAACAAATGTGTAATATATTTAGAGATAAGAATGTGTAAGCATCATAAATATGTATTAAAGAGATTATCAAAATGTTTCTGTGTTTCAGTTTTATGTCAAATGACCCATTTATTTCAATCAAATCTGCCAGTGAAAGCTGAGTGCTGATTGTTCAAAGCTCTTTTAACTTTAAGGTCTTACCACACAGTTGCATTTTTTTCTTTGTTCTATATAAAATAAGGTCTAATATTTCCATGGTAAAAAAAGAATTCCAGTTTTTAGCTCTACTGGCCAAAGGCCAGAAGTGCTTATGCGACAGCGAGTTGTCCGTCGTCTGTTGTCTGTTAGCAGCACTTTCTCTGAAACCACTAGGCCAATTAAACTGAAACATGGATGTTTCTGTTGCATAGGAGACAACTATACAGTAGATTTTTTTTTTCTTCAAGATGGGACCCATGTCAATATTATATGTTTTTTTTGTTTTTGTTTTTTTTTAAATGGGAATGATTTTGCCTATATCTTCACAGAAGCATTGTTTTGTGAAAGAGGTTCAGATTGGTAACAATGACTGGGTTCCACTGTCTTAAGGGGTCAGAAGGGGCCCCAAAAGGGTAAACATTGGGAATTACTAAATTTGTTTTCTTAAGAACTGGTATGTCAGAATTGTTCATATTTTGCATGATTATCCCTATGTGTAGGGGTTTGATTGCAGATAAGAATTTAAGGGCTAACATTTATAGGGGCCCTGTAAGGGGACTTAGAATTTTACATAGGGATACTATGGGAAAACAGAAAATTCTGTTTTTCTTTCATCTGTTCTGAAACCACTAGGCCAATTAAACTGAAACTTCATATGGGTGTTTCTATTGCATAGGAGACTATACAGAAGATTTTTTATTTTCGATCTGAAATTCAAGATGGCCACTGTTACTAAAAATAGTCCAAAACTTAAAAAATCTTCTTCTCATGAACAACCCAACAGATTTTCAAAATATTTATGTAGTAATGATGACCAACTATAGTTCTGTTAGATTTGTTCAAATGGTGTCCCTAGGGTTAAAAATGACCCTGCCCCGAGGGTTCAATTAGGGGACACATGCCAATATAATATTTTTTTTTTTTTTTTTTTTTAAATGGAAATAGTTTTGCTTATATCTTCACAAAAGCATTAATAGGTGAAGGAGGTTCAGATTTGTTAAAATGAATGGGTTCCTATGTCTTAAGGGGTCAGGAGGGGCCCCAAAAGGGTACAAATTTGGAATTTCTAAATTCGTTTTCTTAAGAACCGATATGTCAGATTTGCACATATTTGATATAAATTATCCCTATGTGTAGAGGTTTGATTGCAGATAAGAATGTAGTGGCTAAAATTTATAGGGGCCCTGTAAGGGGACTTAGAATTTTACATAGGGATACTACGGAAAAACAGAAAATTCTCTTTTTTTTCATTTATTTTGAAACCACTAGGCCAATTAAACTGAAACTTCATATGGATGTTTCTATTGCATAGAAGACTATACAGAAGATTTATTTTTCTATCTAAAATTCAAGATTGCCACTGTTACTAAAAATAGTCCAAAACTTAAAAAATGTTCTTCTCATGAACGACCGAACAGATTTTCAGAAATGTTTATGTAGTAATGATCCCAACTATAGTTTTGTTAGATTTGTTCAAATGGTGTCCCTAGGGTTAAAAATGACCCCACCCCGATATTTCTATTGCATAGGAGAATTTCAAAAAGTGCTATGGCCACTATGAGTCAGTCGAGCGACCTCAGGCCCTCTTGGGCCTCTTGTTTTTTTCATAGCAGGAATGTATACCCACACAAAAATGCACAATAACTGGTAAGTTGGCCAGCTTGTTTTTTAATGAGGGTGCAGTGACACCCGGAAACTTTTTCAAAAAAGAAGCCCTCAAATGCTCATAAATACATGCATATGTTGACATCCTTTAAAAGTCACTTTTTAACATCAGTGATGTCTTATTGCAGTATATGCTATGCCAAATTTTGCTCTACTCATCTGCAGCAAGAAAATCACAGCCACTATGTACCATTTTGAAAATATTTCAAATCCAAATTACATACCGGTAGGCCTTTTTTTTTTAAAGCATAAAAATCATGTTACTGTGGGGAAAAAAGGGGGAGTAACTCTGTAGTGAGACGTTAAAGCTTTGTTTGGAGATATCATCTTTAAATAAGCAAGTTTTTTCATATCGAGTAACACAAGTTATATAAGTAGATTGATATTTTGTTTTGATTGCCAGTTAAATTTTACCTTAAATGTATCGCATATCTGAAATACCAGAATTTTGGAAATTTATCTTAATGTGACATAAAGCTAACAGTGATTTCAACAACTTGGCCCTTGTGAGGCTGCTTACCTTATGTTCATGCATACAATCTACATGTGTGGTTCCAGTTTGAATCCTTGCCCAGCCATAGTCTTCATGACTATTGGCGTTGCATCTCATTATCCTTTGTTTCTCACTGTTGATTCAAGTGGGAAAATAAGAATCTTAAATGGGCTTGGATTTGGATAGTAAATTCCATCCCGAGGCTCTGCCGAGTTAATTTAATTTATCATTATAGATTTTACATCGACCGCTTCTAAGAAGTTTAATTATATGATGTACGCCATATATTTTTGAAAATGCAGATATACTTATCTGGTGTGCAAGAAAGTTATGTTACTACGGTGGGTGTTCTTAAGCACTGGTAAACCTTTCATGATCCCAGGAAATGTAATTAGGTAAACCAGTCGCCTGTCAACCCTCGTTGATATAAAAATGATGCTATCACTCAACAAACAATCAAATGAACAGTTACACTGTCGATTGCAGAGGGGTAGGAATTGTCCGAATGGGTGTTGTGTTCATTTAATCATTGTTTTGTCATGATACCCCTGTGTAATTCCAGGGTGCCAAAAGAGTGATGGCTAGAATAAGATCAATGTAACTCATGCATGTCGTAATGGTCGACAATTTGAATAATACCATAGAACTTGGTATAGGTTCATTCTGCATATTCATTTGCTGATTTCACGAAAGCGAGTGTAGCGAATGCCTTTTATAGCTACCATTGGGAGTACAATTTTGCTCTTCATTCTTTTTTATACTGTTGACTGCGATTTTATTTCCTCCGACCAATAAAATAGTTTCAAAATGCAAATTGCCATAGCAATCGAGAGATCCAGATTTGATTTTATTGTAATTTTTATTCTATCAAACAGAGAGCAATACAATCCAAATATGCATTAGTCAAAGCATACAATTTCAACTAAAATTTCCACTTGAAATGCAGATTACTACTGCACATTAGTACAGCAACGGTAAAAATAAAACTTTTTTATACATGTGCTATGAAATTAGAACTTTCTGCCACATTTAGAGTATTATCTTTAACGACGAAAAACATACAAAATATTTTTTAACACCACTTGTTCAACTTTCATAACACCCTAGATCCACTACTGTCCATGTTCCACATTACACCCTGGATCCTCCATTGTCAATGTTCAATGTAACACCCTAGATCCACCACTGTCCATGTTCCATAAAACATCCTAGATCCTCCACTGTCAATGTTCCATGTAATACCTTAGATCCACCATTGACCATGTTCCACATAACATCTTAGTTCCGCCATTGTCCATATTCCACATAACATTGTAGATCCTCCACTTTCCATGTTCCATGTAATACCCTACATCCAACATTGTCTATGTTCCACATAACATCCTAGATCCACCACTGTCCATTTCCAGTAAACACCCTAGATCTACAACTGTCAATACTCCACATAACATTCTAGATTCACCACTGTCCATGTCCCACATAACATCCTAGATCCACCACTATCCATGTTCCACATAATACCCTAGATCCACTACTATCCATATTCCACATAACATCCTACATCCACCACTGTCTATGTCCCATATAATATCCATAGATCCACTACTATTCATATTCCACATAACATCCTAGATCCACCGCTGTTTATGTCCCACATAATACTCTAGATCCAACACTGTCCATATTTCACATAACATCTTAGATCCACCACTGTCCATGTCCAACATAATACCGTAGATCCACCACTGTCAATGTTCCTCATAACACCCTAGATCCACCACTGTCTATGTTCCACATAACACCCTAGATCCACCACTGTCCATGTTCCACATAACACCATAGATCCACCACTGTCCATGTTCCACATAACATCCTAGATCCATCACTGTCCATGTTCCACATAACATTCTAGATCCACCACTGTCTATGTTCCACATAACACCCTATATCCACCACTGTCCATGTTCCACATAACACCATAGATCCACCACTGTCCATGTTCCACATAACATCCTAGATCCACCACTGTCCATGTCCCACATAATACCCTAGATCCACCACTGTCCATGTCCCACATAATACCTTAGATCCAGCACTGTCCATGTTCCACATAACATTCTAGATCCACCACTGTCCATGTCCCACAAAACACCCTAGATCCACCACTGCCCATGTTCCACATTACATTCTAGATCCACCACTATCTATGTCCCACATAATACCCTAGATCCACCACTGTCCATGTTCCACATAACATCCTCGATCCACCACTGTCCATGTCCAACATAACACCCTAGATCCACCACTGTCCATGTTCCACATAACTTTCTAGATCCACCCCTGTCCATGTTCCACATAACATTCTAGATCCACCACTGTCCATGTCCCACATAATACCCTAGATCCACCACTGTCCATGTTCCACATAACATTCTAGATCCACCACTGTCCATGTCCCACATAATACCCTAGATCCACCACTGTCCATGTTCCACATAACATCCTAGATCCACCACTGTCCATGTCCCACATAATACCCTAGATCCACCACTGTCCATGTCCCACATAACATCCTAAATTCACCACTGTCCATGTCCCACATAATACCCTAGATCCAACACTGTCCATATTCCACATAACATTTAAGATCCACCACTGTCCATGTCCAACATAACACCATAGATCCACCACTGTCCATGTCCAACATAATACCTTAGATCCACTACTATCCATATTCCACATAACATCCTAGATCCACCACTGTCCATGTCCAACATAATACCTTAGATCCACTACTATCCATATTCCACATAACATCCTAGATCCAACACTGTCCATATTCCACATAATAATTAAGATCCACCACTGTCCATGTCCAACATAATACCCTAGATCCACTACTATCCATATTCCACAAAACACCATAGATCCACCACTGTCCATATTCCACATAACATTTAAGATCCACTACTATCCATGTTTCACATAACATTCTAGATCCACCACTGTCGATGTCCAACATAATATCCTAGATCCACTTCTTTCCATATTCCACATAACATCCTAATTCCACCACTTTCCATGTCCAAAATAATACTCTAGATCCAACACTGTCTATGTCCCACATAATACTCAAGATCCAACACTGTCCATATTTCACATAACATCCTAGATTCACCACTGTATATGTTCCACATAACATCCTAGATCAACCACTGTCCATATTCCACATAACATCCTAGATCCACCACTGTCCATGTTCAATATAACATCCTAGATCCACCACTGTCCATATTCCACATACATACCTAGATCCACCACTGTCCATGTTCCATATAACATCCTAGATCCACCATTGTCCATATTCCACATAACATCCTAGATCCACCACTGTCCATGTTCCATATAACATCCTAGATCCACCACTGTCCATATTCCACATAACATCCTAGATCCACCACTGTCCATGTTCCACATAACATCCTAAATCAACCACTGTCCATATTCTACATAACATCCTAGATCCACCACTGTCCATGTTCCATATAACATCCTAGATCCACCACTGTCCATATTCCACATAACATCCTAGATCCGCTACTGTCCATGTTCCATATAGCACCCTAGATCGACCACTGTCCAAGTTCCATATAGCACCCTAGATCCGACACTGTTCTTGCCCCAAATAACATCCTAGATATCCAACTGTCCATGTCCCAAATAACATCCTAGATACATAACTGTGTATGTTCCCCATAACATTCTAGATCCACCACTGTCCATGTTCCATAAAGCACCCTAGATCCCCTACTGTCCATGTCCCACATAACATCCTAGATCCATCACTGTCCATGTTCCATATAACATCCTAGATCCACCACTGTCCATGTCCCACATAACAACCTAGATCCATCACTGTCCATGTTCCATATAACATCTTAGATCAACCACTGTCCATGTTCCATATAACATCCTAGATCCACCATTGTCCATATTCCACATAACATCCTAGATCCACCACTGTCCATGTTCCATATAACATCCTAGATCCACCACTGTCCATATTCCACATAACATCCTAGATCCACCACTGTCCATGTTCCACATAACATCCTAAATCAACCACTGTCCATATTCCACATAACATCCTAGATCCACCACTGTCCATGTTCCATATAACATCCTAGATCCACCACTGTCCATATTCCACATAACATCCTAGATCCGCTACTGTCCATGTTCCATATAGCACCCTAGATCGACCACTGTCCAAGTTCCATATAGCACCCTAGATCCGACACTGTTCTTGCCCCAAATAACATCCTAGATATCCAACTGTCCATGTCCCAAATAACATCCTAGATACATTACTGTGTATGTTCCCCATAACATTCTAGATCCACCACTGTCCATGTTCCATAAAGCACCCTAGATCCCTTACTGTCCATGTCCCACATAACATCCTAGATCCATCACTGTCCATGTTCCATATAACATCCTAGATCCACCACTGTCCATGTCCCACATAACAACCTAGATCCATCACTGTCCATGTTCCATATAACATCTTAGATCAACCACTGTCCATGTTCCATATAACATCCTAGATCAACCACTGTCTATATTCCACATAACATCCTAAATCAACCACTGTCCTTACCCCAAATAACATCCTAGATCCATCACTGTCTATGTCCCACATAACACCCTAGATCCATCACTGTCTATGTCCAACATAACACCCTAGATCCATCACTGTCCATGTACCACATAACATCCTAGATCCACCACTGTCCATGTTTCACATAACACCCTAGATCCATCACTGTCCATGTCCCACATAACATCCTAGATCCACCACTGTCCATGTTTCACATAACATCATAGATCCACCACTATGTATGTTCCACATAATACCGTAGATCCATCACTGTCCATGTTTCATATAACCTCCTAGATCCACCACTGTCCATGTCCAACATAACATCATAGATCCACCACTATGTATGTTCCACATAATACCCTAGATCCATAACTGTCCACGTTTCATATAACCTCCTAGATCCATCACTGTCCATGTTTCACAAAACCTCCTAGATCCACCACAGTCCATGTTTCACATAACATCTTAGATCCACCACTGTCCATGCTCCATATAGCACCCTAGATCCACCACTGTCCTTGTCCCATATAACATTTTAGATTCACCACTGTCCATGTCCCACATAACATCCTAGATCCACTACTATCCATGTTTCACATAACATCCTAGATCTACCACTGTCCATGTCCCACATAACATCCTAGATCCACTACTATCCATGTTTCACATAACATCCTAGATCCACCATTGTCCATGTTCCATATAGCACCCTAGATCCACCACTGTCCTTGTCCCATATAACATTCTAGATTCACCACTGTCCATGTCCCACATAACATCCTAGATCCACCACTGTCCATTTTCCATATAGCACCCTAGATCCACCACTGTCCTTGTCCCATATAACATTCTAGAATCACCACTGTCCATGTCCCACATAACTTCCTAGATCCACCACTGTCCATGTCCCACATAACATCCTAGATCCACCACTGTCCATGTCTCACATAATACCCTAGATCCACTTCTATCAATATTCCACATAACATCCTAGATCCACCACTGTCCATGTTCCACATAACATCCTAGATCCACCACTGTCCATGTTCCATATAGCACCCTAGATCCACCACTGTCCTTGTCCCATATAACATTCTAGATTCACCACTGTCCATGTCCCACATAGCATCCTAGATCCACCACTGTCCATGTCCCACATAACATCCTAGATCCACCACTGTCCATGTCTCACATAATACCCTAGATCCACTTCTATCCATATTCCACATAACATCCTAGATTCACCACTGTCCATGTTCCACATAACATCCTAGATCCACCACTGTCCATGTTCCACATAACATCCTAGATCCACCACTATCCTTGTCTCACATAACATCCTAGATCCACCACTGTCCATGTTCAACATAACATCCTAGATCCACCACTGTCCATGTTCCATATAGCACCCTAGATCCACCACTGTCCTTGTCCCATATAACATTCTAGATTCACCACTGTCCATGTCCCACATAACTTCCTAGATCCACCACTGTCCATGTCCCACATAACATCCTAGATCCACCACTGTCCATGTCTCACATAATACCCTAGATCCACTTCTATCAATATCCCACATAACATCCTAGATCCACCACTGTCCATGTTCCACATAACATCCTAGATCCACCACTGTCCATGTTCCATATAGCACCCTAGATCCACCACTGTCCTTGTCCCATATAACATTCAAGATTCACCACTGTCCATGTCCCACATAACATCCTAGATCCACCACTGTCAATGTCCCACATAACATCTTAGATCCACCACTGTCCATGTCTCACATAATACCCTAGATCCACTTCTATCCATATTCCACATAACATCCTAGATTCACCACTGTCCATGTTCCACATAACATCCTAGATCCACCACTGTCCATGTTCCACATAACATCCTAGATCCACCACTATCCTTGTCTCACATAACATCCTAGATCCACCACTGTCTATGTCCCACATAACACCCTAGATCCACCACTGTCCATGTCCCACATAACACCCTAGATCCACCACTGTCCATGTCCCACATAACATCCTAGATCCACCACTGTCCATGTCTCACATAATACCCTAGATCCACTTCTATCCATATTCCACATAACATTCTAGATCCACCACTGTCTATGTCCAACATAACACCCTAGATCCACCACTGTCCATGTCCCACATAACACCCTAGATCCACCACTGTCCATGTCCCACATTACACCATTGATCCACCATTGTCCATATTCAACATAACATCATAGATCCACCATAACAGCACTGTCCATGTTTCATGTCATACAAAGCATCCTTAATCCGCCACTTTACATGTTCCATATGGCACCCTACATCCATTGCTGCCCATCGTCCACTTCACGCCCTAAATCCGCAACTGTCAACTATCCAAAGCCTCCACGATCCTTGCAAGTTCCACAAAACATCAATGCTCTTTAAAAAAAAAATTTCAAAATTCAGAGGCAAACACGGCAAACAACGCATGTCTACATATGGAAAAAAACTCTGATTTAAAGAACATTCCGAAGGCATATCGGCCATAGGATCAACACCAGATGAGCGACACCAAGTGTAGACCAAAATAGGGGTGGGGGGGGGGGGGGGGGTGTTGAAATGGCGTCCGTCCGTCATGTTTTGGATCAACAATCTTACGGACGCAACTTCTCCCAAAGTTTTAACCCGAATGAAATGAAACTTGTTGTACATCAGGAACATGGTCTGAACATGTGCCTGTGATGCCGGCGTTGCAACTAAATTATTTTTTATGCCTATTTTTTCTCTCAGTCCGTGCAAGAAGATATGCATTCACTAATTTTTCAAATTCGTCTTCACATTGATCGTTTTGCAGAACTGAGTTATTTCAAAGGATTAGAAATAAAAAAAGTAAATATTGCGAGCAACCGTCTCCGTGATGGTTGATATACGACATTGGGTCTCATTATCATTCGTCTCTCACCGCTGATTCAAGTGGGAAAGTTATCAGTTACTTGAAGAGATGGGGTGTGCTCGAGTACTGGTTAACCTTGAAAATCAGACGCGTAACCGACTGAGCTAATCGGGCCCGGCTTTAAATGGTGGGGGAAGACCCCAGAATGAATCTGAGTAGAACAACCATCCTTTTGTGAGTAGTTGTCTCTCTCATACAGTTTTTGGATCGAGCTGGGTTCGAACATATAACCATTAAACTACTACGCCTTAGACCACTCAGTCACAGACGACCCTATTTCACCACCATTTTGGAAAAAACATTTCAAAACATTTTGCGACACTCCTTTCATGTACTCAATTCACGTTTTCTGCCTGATTTTTGCCTCCTTACATTCTTGTAATATGAGTATGTGTAAATATATTAGCAATAAAATATGTTTAAACTAAACTAATCTAATTTCACGTAATGGCTGACTCGTGATATTCCAAGGAATCCCGACGATAAATAGCAAATAATTAGCAATGTATTTTTTAACGAACGTCTCCCTCCCATCCTTGTCGTTAAATACTCAGAAATTAGCCCGACTGCTGCAGAGTTTAACGGATTTCCGTTCAAATTCCACAAAATAATGTGCTGTTGAAAGTATTGTCTGCTGTCGAGATGTCGTTGGATATGTGGGTGTTTATAAATGCGTTTGTTAATGGAAAACACTGTTATAAATTAGAGTCTGGCATGTAAGAAAAGTATCAAGTTTATTTGTCAGCAGGAAAGTACTGTGTTAAACAAGTTTGTGTAGTTTGACAACCAAACAGCCTGTATGATTATCATAACGTCCTCATCATCATCATCATCATCATCATCATCATCATCACTATTGTTATCAATATCATCAAAATGCATTGTATACGTTGTATATTTTCTTTAGCATTATTAGCATCATTGTCAGTTGGACATCGCCGTCATTATCATAATCGTCATCATCATCATCATCATAATCGTCGTCGTCGTCGTCATCGTCATTATCATCATCATCGTCGTCGTCATCACCATCATCATAATCGTCGTTATCATCATCGTCGTCATCGTCATTGTCATCATCATCATCGCCGTCGTCATCGCCAGCATCATAATCGTCGTCATCATCATCGTCGTCGTCGTCATCGTCATCATCATCATCATCGTCGTCGTCATCGCCGTCATCATAATCGACGTCGTCGTCATCGCCATTATCATAGTCGCCATCGTCATCGTCATCAACATCATCGTCATCGTCATCATCATCATTGTCGTCGTCATCGCCATGATCATAATCGTCATCGTCATCATCATCATCGTCGTCGTCATCATCATCATCGTCGTCGTCATCATTGCCATCAGCATAATCGTCATCATCGCCGCCATCATCATTATTATTATATAATTACTATCGTGTACAATCATCGCCGACAACACACATAGCTGTGGCGGAGGATCGAACCCGTGATATTTGTTATCAGATAACCACGGTAAAATGAAGGTCATCATACACAGTATCTAACAAATCCAGCCTTGATCCTACAGTTAAAAGCCAATGAAAGCGTATATGAGTTCGTCTTGGAGACGGCTGCCTTAGAATTGTCTACTTTGAACCAACATTTTCAATTATTAATAATGTCCAAATTGTACTTGTTGGTGACTCAGATGTTTAAAGGAACACGGGATGCATGAAACACTGTTTACGCCCATGATAGTATAACCTCAGCTCCTCTTCGTTAACAATAAATCATGACAACACAAATGGACAAAGTGCGTGATCTAGTGTTAGAGCATCGGACCCAGGATCGGAGGGTCGTGGGTTCAATCTTCCGCTGCGGCTAGGTATGATGTCCTTGAGCAAGACACTTTATCCGAATAGGCTAAGTACTGGTTCTACCAAGGAAGACGTCGATCGTTGTAAGAACTTGTTTTACAATCGAAGTAAAATACTAGTAGATAAGTTTTAAATAAACAAACATTATAGTGGTTCATATATCCTTATATCTGAGACTTCAAGTTTGATGATTTATTAACAGTTTTTAGCTCACATGAGCAAAGCTCACGGTAAGCTGTTCCAATCGTCTGTACGTAAACTTGTTGTTATGGTCACTTTAGTGCTCGCAATTCTTGATTAGGTATTCACCAATCTGATATATCGAACAATTTCTTGAACTGGATCAATCGGATAATTAATGTAAGAGTCATGGGCCTTGAACTATTAAACATTGAACTGTTTGACATTTTGTCGCATTTTTTTTGTTAACTCTTTACTAGATATGCACAGTAATTATATAACAATAATATCTAAGATGCGTTCTTGGACTGGCAATAATCTGTAGGAGTTATGGCTCTTGAATCATTAAAAATTGCGTCATTTGATGTCGTGTGCTCTCCGGAAGACACAGTTGCTATTTGACCACCACCACACTTGCACAGTAACTGTATAATCATATCTCAGACAAATTCTTGAGCTGGTCAAACAGGATAACTTTTGTTAGAGTTTTGGCCCTTGTAAAGTTATGTTATTTGACATTGTATTTACTCTAGCACTCGCAGTTTTCATTTGATCTTCACCAAACGTACACAGTATTTATATAGCCATAAAATCTTAGACAAGTTTCAGAACTGACCAAGTCAAATAAATATTGTTGGAGTTAAGGGACCTTGAATTGTAAAGAAATGTGTCACACTTTCACCTGCAGTTTGTTTCCATTTGATATTCACTAGATTTACGACAGTAGTTATGTATATATATATATATATATATATATATTACCTGACCAAATATAATGTCTTAGGTGTAGCCGTTGCATTGCCCAAAATAACACCTTCTTTACCATTGTCTCCTCTGCCCTCTTGTGTTGTTGTTTTTTTAAAAAAAACAAAAACATGTGGTGCCACGCACGTTTAAAAGATACGAGGGAAAAGGTAAACACTAACTATAAATTGATCTTGTCTTGGATTTTTCTCTGCATTACCAATATTAGCCGACGGAATTAACAAAACAGTTTACACATTTTCTGAGATATGACCAAAGCGGAGAGTAAAAAGGATCTTTAATAAGTTTGATAAGTATGTTGTTTTTTTTGTGTTTTTTTTCAAAATGGATACGGAATCAATGGTCTGCATACACGCTGGTTTTTTTTAACTTCATTTAGATATGATTCATTAAGAAATAAGTTTATGTGAAAAATTATCAAAATTGCTATGTGGCCATTTAAGAAAACAGCCCAGACGAAGCATTGGATTATGGTGTAAAACTGGTTAAAAGTGAAAATATTTGAATTGGAAGAACGCCAATGATTCGTGCAAAACGTCGTCTGCTACTGTCACCGGGGCCTTAATTGGTACTCCTCAAATCTTTATGGACCTCTTGTACGGTTTCTCTGATGCTGCCGCCATCAAACGTCGGAAATTCGGGCACGTTTTGGGGGAATTTTTACGATAATCGTGATTGTTCAACTAAATCACCGGGTTTTATTAACTTGCTGTATTTATTCTCCCATGAGAATGTCTGGAAAAGAAAATGCAATGTATTATTGGTCGCGCTACGGTATACTTAGCATTTTATTGAAAAAGCATACTATAAAGAAGCATACATTATACCGATGCCACACTCTCTAAGACCGATGTGTTTCAGGACAGTGATTTACTTAGTTTAGCTCGATTGCGGAGAAAGCTCAAAGCTTATCCGATTCCTGGGTAGAGCCAGTAGTGATTCGAAACAACGAAACAACCACGAAGCAATCATGATGAAAAGTCGAAACAACGAAACAACCATGGTGAAAAGTCGAAAAAACGAAACAACCATGATGAAAAGTTGAAACAACGAAACAACGATGGTGAAAGTCGAAATTACGATGGTTAAAAGTCGACTTTTCACCATCGTTGTTTCGTTGTTTCGTCTTAACTCAATTTAATAAATATGCCGCGATAGTCCCAGTGGGACACTATTCAGGATACAAAGAGTTCCGCGTGCGTGCGTGCGTGCGTGCGTGCGTGCGTGCGTGCGTGCGTATTGATTATTCGTTGTTGTTTTTATTTGTGTGTGTGTGTGTGTGCGTGTGCGTGTGTGCGTGTGTGCGTGCGTCCGTGCGTGCGTGCGTGTTGATTATTCGTTGTTTTTTATTTGTGTGTGTGTGTGTGTGTGTGTGTGTGTGTGTGTGTGTGTGTGTGTTGCGGGGAGGGAGTGTGGGTGGTGGATGAGGGGTGTTAGTGGGGTGGGGGTGGGAAGCTGAATACTCACGAAATCTCGTAATTTACAAACATTTGTCGTCAGGATCTCGTTATATCACGCGGGAATATATCCACATGCTCTTTTGTCACATTCATGTCTCAGTGCCAGCAGAGGTGGTGTGGAAAATGCACAGCACTGGATCGGAGTGACGGCGATATATATAAATTTGCAAGTCTAATGGCGAGCTTTCACCAGTGTATGTCTGATTGGTAGATAGAGATCGAGTGTCAACATGGACACATAAACACAATTATTGCAGAGTGCTTCTAGAAACGATCCTGTCTTTATGTACCTCTAACACGATGTTTATTTCTGTTTAGGTTCTAATAGGTGTTCCGGTTTGTACGGAACGTCATGGCTGTCTTTGAATGTTGATATGGCATTTAGCATTAGTTATTTAGTGTCATCGTTTCGGTTACTTAGTGATAAATTATTGTCACAGGTTTGGTTACTTAATGAAATATTACTAATATAGTTATTTAATGTCATACTCGTATTAGTTATTCGGTGACACAGTTTTGGTACTTAGTGACAAACTACTAATATTAGTTATCTGGTGTTACAGTTTTGGTTACTTAGCGAAAAATTACTTGTATAAGTTATTTAGTGACACAGTTGTAGTTATTTAGCGTCAAAATACTAATATTAGTTATCTGGTGTCACAGTTTTGGTTACTTGGCGAAAAATTACTTGTATTAGTTATTTAGTGACACAGTTGTAGTTATTTAGCGCCAAAATACAAATATTAGTTATCTGGTGTCACAGTTTTGGTTACTTAGCGAAAAATTACTTGTATAAGTTATTTAGTGACACAGTTGTAGTTATTTAGCGTCAAAATACTAATATTAGTTATCTGGTGTCACAGTTTTGGTTACTTGGCGAAAAATTACTTGTATTAGTTATTTAGTGACACAGTTGTAGTTATTTAGCGTCAAAATACAAATATTAGTTATCTGGTGTCACAGTTTTGGTTACTTAGCGAAAAATTACTTGTATAAGTTATTTAGTGACACAGTTGTAGTTATTTAGCGTCAAAATACTAATATTAGTTATCTGGTGTCACAGTTTTGGTTACTTAGCGAAAAATCACTTGTATTAGTTATTTAGTGACACAGTTGTAGTTACTTATTGATAAACTACTAGTATAAGTTATTTAGTGATACAGTTGTGGCTACTTAGTGATAAACTACTAGTATTAGTCATTTAGTGACACAGTTTTTGTTACTTAGTAACTCTTTCCTGAGATTCTAGAAGATTAACCAAACAGATACACCAATCTCGGCAAGTAACGGATAACTGTCCCATTTGAAACAGCGGTGAGAGACAGATGACAATAAGTCACACTGTAGTTTATCATTCATTACGAAGACTGTGGCAGAAATTCGAACTCACGTCCCCTGGATTGATATTCAGACTGGCTACCATCCGAACTTACCGGGCCAGTTGTTTACAATGTTTACACATACCATTATTAGTGCCTGGCAGTAGATACACAGTTGTTGCCATGGGTTTGCCTGTTCTATATTAATCAAGCAGAGCGCAGGTGCGTGACAGAGTATAATTCACTAAAACATAACAATACAAGCTAAATCAATATTTTGAGTTAGAGGAAAGATAAATATCATGCACAAACTATAAAATGTTAAGATCATGCACACGGCAGTATAAATTCGGGGGAACGAGTTCGATTAATATTTCATAATTTAAGTTTTATTCCATTCATTGCTTCCGTTGTCCTTATCATCCCGGGTATCTCAGTTGGGAGATACGTCTGACTGTCAATCCAGGGATCAGGAGTTCGATTCCCGACCCGAACACAGCCAATAACTTTATTCTACCGCCATTAATATCCCACTTTTGAGTACATGGAAATTGGTATAGTCAATGGCTTGCAGGGATGCGGTGTGTTTAGCATATACTTTGTCCCGACATAATTTGTCAATTCGTTTGTATCTGTTCGTAGTTCTTACCGTTATTTTTATCCTTACATATTTTATCCCAACATAATTCGTAAATTCGTTTGTATCTGTCCATAGTTCTTACCGTTATTTTTATCCTTACATATTTTATCCCGTCATAATTCGTAAATTCGTTTGTATCTGTCCGTAGTTCTTACCTCTATTTTATCCTTACATATTTTATCCCATCATAATTCGTAAATTCGTTTGTATCTGTCCATAGTTCTTACCTCTATATTATCCTTACATATTTTATCCCGTCATAATTCGTAAATTCGTTTGTATCTGCCTCTAGTTCTTACCGTTATTTTTATCCTTACATACTTTATCCCGTCATAATTCGTAAATTCGTTTGTATCTCCCCGTAGTTCTTACCGTTATTTGTATCCTTACATACTTTATCACGACATATTTTATCAATTCGTTTGTATCTGCCTCTAGTTCTTACCGTTATTTTTATCCTTACATATTTTATCCCGACATAATTCGTAAATTCGTTTGTATCTGTCCGTAGTTCTTACCTCTATTTTATCCTTACATACTTTATCCCGTCATAATTCGTAAATTCGTTTGTATCTGTCCATAGTTCTTACCTTACATATTTTATCCCGTCATAATTCATAAATTCTTTTGTATCTGTCCATAGTTCTTACTTCTATTTTATCCTTACATACTTTATCCCGACATAATTCATCAATTCGTTTGTATCTGCCTGTAGTTCTTACCGTTATTTTTATCCTTACATACTTTATCCCGACATAATTCATCAATTCGTTTGTATCTGCCTCTAGTTCTTACCGTTATTTTTATCCTTACATACTTTATCCCGACATAATTCGTAAATTCGTTTGTATCTGTCCATAGTTCTTACCGTTATTTTTATCCTTACATACTTTATCCCGTCATAATACGTAAATTCGTTTGTATCTGTCCATAGTTCTTACCTCTATTTTATCCTTACATACTTTATCCCAACATAATTCATCAATTCGTTTGTATCTGCCTGTAGTTCTTACCGTTATTTTTATCCTTACATACTTTATCCCGACATAATTCATCAATTCGTTTGTATCTGCCTCTAGTTCTTACCGTTATTTTTATCCTTACATACTTTATCCCGACATAATTCGTCAATTCGTTTGTATCTGTCCGTAGTTCTTACCGTTATTTTTATCCTAACATACTTTATCCTGACATATTTCATAAATTCGTTTGTATCTGCCTCTAGTTCTTACCGTTATTTTTATCCTTACATACTTTATCCCGACATAATTCATCAATTCGTTTGTATCTGCCTCTAGTTCTTACCGTTATTTTTATCCTTACATACTTTATCCTGACATAATTCGTAAATTCGTTTGTATCTTACCGTTATTTTTATCCTTGCATATTTTATCCCGACATATTTCATCAATTCGTTTGTATCTGCCTCTAGTTCTTACCGTTATTTTTATCCTTACATATTTTATCCCGACATAATTCGTAAATTCGTTTGTATTTGTCCGTAGTTCTTACCTCTATTTTATCCTTACATACTTTATCCCGACATAATTCGTAAATTCGTTTGTATCTGTCCATAGTTCTTACCTCTATTTTATCCTTACATATTTTATCCCGACATAATTCGTAAATTCGTTTGTATCTGTCCGTAGTTCTTACCTCTATTTTATCCTTACATACTTTATCCCGACATAATTCGTAAATTCGTTTGTATCTGTCCATAGTTCTTACCTCTATTTTATCCTTACATACTTTATCCCGATATAATTCGTAAATTCGTTTGTATCTGTCCATAGTTCTTACCTCTATTTTATCCTTACATACTTTATCCCGACATAATTCATCAATTCGTTTGTATCTGCCTCTAGTTCTTACCGTTATTTTTATCCTTACATACTTTATCCCGTCATAATTCGTAAATTCGTTTGTATCTGTCCATAGCTCTTACCTCTTTTCTATCCTTACATACTTTAT
This sequence comes from Panopea generosa, assembly GCA_029582155.1. Lineage (NCBI taxonomy): Eukaryota > Metazoa > Mollusca > Bivalvia > Adapedonta > Hiatellidae > Panopea > Panopea generosa. The sequence continues at coordinate 36,004,539 of CM055910.1, read as the reverse complement.
CCCGACATAATTCATCAATTCGTTTGTATTTGCCTCTAGTTCTTACCGTTATTTTTATCCTTACATATTTTATCCCGTCATAATTCGTAAATTCGTTTGTATCTGTCCATAGTTCTTACCTCTATTTCATCCTTACATACTTTATCCTGACATAATTTGTAAATTCGTTTGTATCTGTCCATAGCTCTTACCTCTATTCTATCCTTACATACTTTATCCCGACATAATTCATCAATTCGTTTGTATTTGCCTCTAGTTCTTACCGTTATTTTTATCCTTACATATTTTATCCCGACATAATTCGTAAATTCGTTTGTATCTGTCCATAGTTCTTACCTCTATTTCATCCTTACATACTTTATCCTGACATAATTTGTAAATTCGTTTGTATCTGTCCATAGCTCTTACCTCTATTCTATCCTTACATACTTTATCCCGACATAATTCATCAATTCGTTTGTATTTGCCTCTAGTTCTTACCGTTATTTTTATCCTTACATATTTTATCCCGACATAATTCGTAAATTCGTTTGTATCTGTCCATAGTTCTTACCTCTATTTTATCCTTACATACTTTATCCCGACATAATTCATAAATTCGTTTGTATTTGCCTCTAGTTCTTACCGTTTTTTTTATCCTTACATACTTTATCCCGACATAATTCGTAAATTCGTTTGTATCTGTCCGTAGTTCTTACCTCTATTTCATCCTTACATACTTTATCCCGACATAATTCATAAATTCGTTTGTATTTGCCTCTAGTTCTTACCGTTTTTTTATCCTTACATACTTTATCCTGACATAATTTGTAAATTCGTTTGTATCTCCCCGTAGTTCTTACCTCTATTTTATCCTTACATACTTTATCCCGACATAATTCATCAATTCGTTTGTATCTGCCTCTAGTTCTTACCGTTATTTGTATCCTTACATACTTTATCCTGACATAATTTGTAAATTCGTTTGTATCTCCCCGTAGTTCTTACCTCTATTTTATCCTTACATACTTTATCCCGACATAATTCATCAATTCGTTTGTATCTGTCCATAGTTCTTACCTCTATTTCATCCTTACATACTTTATCCTGACATAATTTGTAAATTCGTTTGTATCTCCCCGTAGTTCTTACCTCTATTTTATCCTTACATACTTTATCCCGTCATAATTCGTAAATTCGTTTGTATCTGTCCATAGTTCTTAACTCTATTTTATCCTTACATACTTTATCCCGACATAATTCATCAATTCGTTTGTATCTGCCTCTAGTTCTTACCGTTATTTGTATCCTTACATACTTTATCCCGTCATAATTCGTAAATTCGTTTGTATCTGTCCATAGCTCTTACCTCTATTCTATCCTTACATACTTTTTCCTGACATAATTCGTAAATCGTTTGTATCTGTCCATAGTTCTTACCTCTATTTCATCCTTACATACTTTATCACGACATAATTCGTAAATTCGTTTGCATCTCCTCGTAGTTCTTACCGTTATTTGTATCCTTACATACTTTATCCCGACATAATTCGTAAATTCGTTTGTATTTGTCCATAGTTCTTACCGTTATTTTTATCCTTACATACTTTATCACGACATAATTCGTAAATTCGTTTGTATCTGTCCGCAGTTCTTACCGTTATTTTTATACTTACATACTTTATCCCGACATAATTCGTAAATTCGTTTGTATCTGTCCATATATAGTTCGTACCGTTATTTTTATCCTTACATACTTTATCCCGACATAATTCGTAAATTCGTTTGTATCTGTCCATATATAGTTCGTACCGTTATTTGTATCCTTACATACTAGTACTTTATCCCGACAGGTTAGGTAACATTGTCGGTTTATTCCCATATTCCAAAGCATTATTTCTATTAACGTCTTGTAATTCATGTTACTATTATATTCGTAAATTTCATTTCATCAAAACACGTGTTTATTACAAGATGGCCGTTTATCTTTAATAGCTCATTCTATTGATGAAACAATACAATCTATGTTTGTTTAACGATATAAGACTGACACGCGACACGAAATGCAGACCCGCATCAATATGAGACGAAAAAAATCAAACCAGATAAGAATCTGATAATATCAGATATCTAGGCCTTTATTGCTGGAATAACTTGTTTTAACATACATAACTGTAACTATATAGGCCCGTGACGGCAATAAATGGAGCCTTAAATGATGTGATAACAGTGAATAATCGGTTATAAAATAGGCCCATTGGGTGTCAGCAACGTAATTGAAAATAGTATAGATCTGGCCTTACTGTAGAACGTCTATGCCATTCATAAGTGTACGGAAAGCAGAAGTAATTCCATTTCTTGAGGTTAGGATACGCGTTTGATAAGTGAGGAATCCATCTTTGTGAATTACTTATATCAAGGTATGCATGTTTGCTGCAGACGAAACTAACAGCTAAAAAAATCATGTATATTTGATATACACATGCACCCTACAAGAGAATAATCATAACAGCTAAACGAAGTAATAAAATTGTTATTAACAGTGAGTTTGTCTCATATAATTTCCAAGTTGAATGTGTCAAGGTTTTTCTCGTCTGCTGTGAAAACATTTAAAAGCAGACGTGTTCTTGTAGCAGACGTTTAAATGATTCACTAAAACACTTGCATTTTTCGGAAATACCTTGGAAATATATAACGTGTGTGCTTAATTCGTCTGTGGAATTGTGGAACTTGTATAAACTTTAGTAAACAGTAAGTATATATCGTGCATATTTATGCAAGTGTTTGACGTTTGTGACAATATTACTAGTATATACTATGCACTGTTCCTTCAGTGCACCCTGCGTTTAAGGGGTTGTAATCAGTCAACACTATTCCTTGATAAAATGAACTAAAATCACATTTTATTAAAAGCATGGTAGATGTTGCCAATTAAATAATGCCCCCACCCCTTCTCTCTCTCTCTCTCTCTCTCTCTCTCTCTCTCTCTCTCTCTCTCTCTCTCTCTCACTTCTACAATCCCACCTCTCTCTCTCTCTCACCTTCCACCCTCTCTCTCTATCTCTCTCTCTCTCTTTCTATGTCCCTCCCAGTCTACCTCTTTATCTCTCTCTCTCTCTCTCTCTCTCTCTCTCTCTCTCTCTCTCTCTCTTACCCTATCTGTCTACCTCTCTCTCTCTTTCTCTCTCCCACCCACCCTCCCACTCTCTCTCTCCTCTCTCTTTCTCTCACTCTCTCACCCTTCCACCCTCTCTCTCTCTCTCTCTCTCTCTCTCTCTCTCTCTCTCTCTTACCCTCCCAGTCTACCTCTCTCTCTCTCTCTTTCTCTTTTTCTTACCCTCCCACTCTACCTCTCTCTCTCTCTCTGTCTTACCATCCCACTCTCTCTCTCTATTTCTCTATTTCTCTCTCTCTCTCTCTCTCTCTCTTACCCTCCCACCTCCTCCTGCCCGCTCTCTCTCTCTCTCTCTCTCCCTCTCTCTTTATCGATCTCCCTCTCTATCTCCCCCCTCATTCTCTCTCTCTCTCTCTCTCTCTCTCTCTCTCTCTCTCTCTCTCTCTCTCTCTGTTGCTCTCTTTATATTTCTATTGATGTACCTTTCACCACCCCACTAATATATCAATTGTAATGGGCTTTGCTTTGAGACACATGAACATTCTCAAAATAATGAGACAACGGTTACATTTTGGGAAATAATACATTATTTAACGGCTTCTTCTTTATTTGTTGTGTAAGCCCTTGTCGTTCTGAGTAAAACTAGAATTACTGGTAGGAATCCTCCAAGGGGATGTCACGTTCATTTAATATATTTTGTCATCTTCACTATTGTGGTTAAATTACCAACCCCTGTGTGATTCCAGGGAGCCATATAAGTGATAGCAAGAATAGGATCAGTGTGGCTCATGCATGTCGTAGGAAGCGACAATTTGAGTAATACGATAGAATTTGCTGAAATTCTCCAGTCCTGCAGGTATCAAGATTCTAGGTTCTTTCTGCATATTCATTGATGTATTTGTTCAATCTTTATGTTAATTTGTTGTTTTTGTACATGTAGAGTGAACCTGAAATAATTATTCCTGTTTGGCGTCGAATAAGCTATAATGAATTGGTACACCGTAAAACCCTAACCATTCATTATTTTATTCATTCATTCATTCTTTATTTGTTTCGGAACAACACTCGACTATATCCACCTACGTTCAAAAAGGAGTGCAGGTGGAAATAGCCAAACGATGTACCGATTGATTTATTATATAAAAAAAATGTAAATCAATCTAATAGTCTGCTATTCACCAGTCATTCTATTCTTCCGGATGAAAACCCAAACGTATTATTTTGATAGAAATGGTAGTGTTATTTTACAAGGTATTTTGCCATACTTGTTTTAATGATCGTGTTTTCTCCAGGAAACGTGGAGCGAGGAATGACTATCAGTATATTAACAAAGCTTCAAAAAGGCATGATAAAGTACATGTTTTTGAGTTGGTCGTTCATTGAAAGAACGCCAGACAATTGATTAGATTAAAGATAAAGTAAATTGCCTCCACGTCTCGATGGCTGTCAGCGACTTAAGAATGCCAATACAGTGGACTTATTTCCATCTTTACTAGACGTCTTCTTGGGGACACGCGATATGGAAGGATTCTATCACAAACATGAATAATGGTAGCGACATTCGCTAATATATTGATTGACTTGCTGACCGACTGACTGACTGACTGACTGACTGACTGACTGACTGACTGACTGACTGACTGACTGACTGACTGACTGACTGACTGACTGACTGACTGACTGACTGACGGACGGACGGACGGACGGACGGACGGACGGACGGACGGACGGACTGGCTGGCTGGCTGGCTGGCTGGCTGGCTGGCTGGCTGGCTGGCTGGCTGGCTGACTGACTGACTGACGCACGCACGCACGCACGCACGCACGCACGCACGCACGCACGCACGCACGCACGCACGCACGCACGCATACACGCATTGCATGCACGTACGTACGCGATCAATATATTGCATTTTTTACACTTTTTTGACAAAAGGAGATTGAAGTAAACAAGTAAACATTTTAATCCCTTTAGATATACCCTGTTGAATATGCTTGGTAGTTGAATGTTTTACTCATTTATTTCTTCTTTTTTTCGGTTTGATGTGCAGTGGTTTCTTTTCAAAAAAAAAGTAAGAACACCTCAGTATGAATGTTCAATCCAGAACATGTACGACATGCCAAATGACCAGCGAACAGACGGACATACAACTGCCAATTTACCGTCACGTAGCTAATACTTAAATCTAAATTCATCAGACGCAAAATTAGCTTAAACATTTGTTATTTGTATTTAAAACAATTTTCCAAGAAATTATTTGTATTTTCTTGTAGTGCAATCCATGTCCATATGTATTTTAACAGAAAATATATGAAAAATACAAGCTATTATGCAATGCTATAACAAAGTTTATTTAGATGACGATTTTGATTTGAATCCGATTCTCAGACTCAAAGCGTTTAATGCATTTAGACCCTGCTGGAAAGCTAAACACAGTTTCAAATTTGAAGAAAGAAAAAATGCGATCACTTCCTATATCCCCTGTTTTCAAGACATGATGGTCCAATATTTCTCAAATGTTTTGACGCCAATTTGTGATATAAAGTCCCTCTCGTACAAATGCAGAGAACGTATGTTTTATCCATAATATCTGTTAGAAACATCATAGCTAGCTCATGTTTGCAGTGTGAATGCTACGTAACGCTGGTGGGTTTCCGGTAGCTTGTTAGATGCATTTTCTCATGGAAATGCATAACTACATTTCAAAGGAAATACATGTATATGTAAAAAGTAGGCATTGATTTTCGATCGCCCACCCAACCGAAACTACGCGTATCTTGACGGAGTGACATATTATCTTATTTAATTATGAATCATTTTCATCGTCCTAGTATATTTTCTTTTGAAATACAATTATATACGAATCTAGCGAAGTTAAACATCGCGAAACTCTGATTATGTGTAGGCTGCACCGTGAAAATTTACTTTTACAAAAACACAATTGATTTCTCAGACCCCAACCGCCACACCCAATTAACCCCGTAAAAATGGGGGAAAACGTCCGTAGTAGAATGCATTAATATACAGTTTATTGTTGTAGAATATATGAACGAATAAACGAACGAAAAATGAATAAACGAACAAATGAACGAACGCACGAATATGGTTTTACCTATAAATAGTCAGGGTCACATTGAAATTGGACAGGAATTAAACTGAGAAAATCTGACAATAATGATTATGAAGATGATATCAGAATGACTCCAAATCCCAACCAAAATAGGATCTAAAACCTCCATGTCTTGATATGGTATTGGGAGGTGTCCATATCCCATTTACACAAACATATGGCCACGTTCTCCCAATCTGAAAAATGTTACCCATATACATGGAAGGAAGTGAGTTATTGTAATCCCTATTCCACGGGGCATTTTCAACCCATTTCAAGTTATATATTGTATATTCAGTGGTAATGTTGGAGGAAGACCTCAGAATGAATCTGAATAGCACCGCCGTCAAGTCCAGTTCTTATTCATCTTTCATATTTTAGTTTTCTAATATAGTATATTTTCATAAAATGTATTTCTGATATCATTATACATAGAACACACTTAAAAAAAGAAACTCATTTTCAATATCGTTACGGTTACAAAGTTGACATATTTGTTCGTACCCTACTAATCTGACGCTGGAATATGTCCCGATATCGATTTTAAGTGAATAGACAGCTTTACTGAGTTAACATGCTTGCAATATATCAAGATAATTTTCTAACCAAACATTAATTTTACATTTCTATATAAAACGTTGAGAATATTTGAAATATGATTTATATTCCAGTTTTGAATAAAACAGCCTACAATAACTTAGTTGATATCTGGCACTGACACCACTGGAAAATCGGTGAGACGATGCCTAGTGTAAGTGTCGAGCATCGGATCCTTGGTCAGGGCCGTGGGTTCAATCTTCCGCCAATGCTATGTGTAGTTCCTTGAGCAAGACTTTTTATCCGCATATGCATATAGTACTGGTTCTTCCCAGGGATACATTGAGCGTAATTTGTCCCAGGTCGTAAGAAATTGTTTCACAACCGATGTAGAATCGATAGGTTTAAACAGTGTAGTTGGCAGCACCGCTTTCGCACATATTTTATATCCTGTTTAACAGATGTTGTCAGGAAACTAGTGAAGTCTCTAACTGCCCCATTTACAGAAAGTACGAGTACATATACTTTGCTATAACTTACAAATGGAAAGTTATAAAGACAACACATTTCGCAAATTATATAAAGCCTGTTATACAATAATAGGTCGAATATTGTTTCAGGCAAACTTCATCAACATTCGTTCATTAATAATAAAATATTGTAGTAAAATTCTACGTAGTTCTGGGACACTCCTCGTAACTTCCATTAGTTATCTGAGAGATATGAGCGGAATTCAGGGAGACATACCAACCTCCCGTAGAAAGTCCACTTACTGTCGTATCTTGTTAACCTGTGATAGTACCGATCTCAGATATCCTGTAATAATATCAACGGGCGGTTCAATAAGCTATAACAGCTTAATTAGACAGGGGTTTTCTCTATCCGCTAGAATAGATGATGCCAATTACGTACCACTTTCTGACGTGAGCGTATTTCTGATGATGAGAGTACATTTCATTGAGCTATATTTTAATTTAAACGTATTCATTTCACTTCGATTGTTGAAACAAATTATTACAAATTGCGCTCGAAATCCTCCTGGAAAGAATCAGTACTAAGCATATGCGGAATAAGTATGCTCAAGGACACCACACATAGCCGTGACGGAGGATCGAACCCACGACCTTCCGATTCTGGGCTGCACAAAATGACTTACGATAAAAATGACCGTAAGTCAATTTGACATTTTTTTCGTGGAATGTTCAAATTTTTATTTACATTTTAAATGATTGTATTTCCAGAAAATATATAATTTTCTGCATGATTTGAGCCAACTTTGAGTTTATTTGGATGAAATTCAAACTATTATGAATAATTGTTGGTTTACGTTTTCGTCGATTTTTGTCGTAAGTTTTTTTTTTTGTGAAACGCAGTCCTGGGCTCGATGCTCTACCACTGGACACAGCGCTCTATACTCAGTTACACTTTGCTATATGTTTTGGCTAAAACGCTAAATAAATACAAACTATCTAGATGGGGCGTGGTATATATTATACACAGGGGCAAGATTCCTCAACTTGGGAGAACATGGCATAAAACTTACTCATCCGTATGCCATACCTTTGTGTAAATGTGGTATGGATGTCGCAATCCCGTGTCAAGATGACAGTGTTGGAGCGTACAGCCAAACCAAAGCGGGTGTTGCGGATTTGCATGACGACATTATATATCACCAAAAAGCAACATATAATCATAAACTGTCTGTCTGTCTGTCTGTCTGTCTCTCTCTCTCTCTCTCTCTCTCTCTCTCTCTCTCTCAGTAATTAATGTCAACCTTTTAACGTCAAAGTCAAATACTTATTGATTGTGGTTTAGGAATACGTACACTTGTCGGAATGTGACAGTTTCCAGGTTTAACTCCACGAGGAGCCACAGGAAACTTAGATCATTTGATAGTGAAATCAATACACAAGTCGGTAATAAACGTCATGTAATTAAATGTGACGGATATCATGGGTTTTGTTAACGAGGAAGTCCCGTCTTCCGGACTCTGCCTCCAACACTGTACTTCTGCATCGCGAGACATTGTCGCATTAAAGGATCTCTATAATATCCTTTCGTATAATGTTCTTATTATTGGATTATTTTTATTAAAGTGACACACGCCAATGTTGAAACCGACTTTACTCATGTTTCAATTTTCACGCAGCAAATCAACAAAATTCACCAAGATTTTGATGTGTACTCTTACAATGTATGTCTGCATCAAAACATCGATGAGGATATATTTACCTGTACTTTCTCTTTATTGAATTTTTACGCATAGACGAGTTCAGTATGTCTTAAACTGAGGTGGAATACTAGCCTCCCTCCGCCCCTCATTCACCATTTTGATTTTTACTTATATGTCCAATATCTACTTACCCCAACAGCCATTGAGCCGATAACGGTACTGTTTACTCAGAGAATATAGGTCACTTTCCCAAACAAACTACGTTTTTAATAATTTTTAAAAATTTGCTATTTAAAGAACGGCATACAACCCCCTTAAGTCACATATTTTACTAAAATTCACTATATTTCTACTGGAAAAACATGTGAGCCCGTTCAGATTTTGTTTATGTTTTTCGCCATTTTCATTGCAATAATAATATACTAAGTACCTTATGGAAATCTAAGCTAACAAAGGTATGCAAACTCCAGGCTGGAGTCCAAGTATGTTTTTCACCAGTGTCACTGCTACATGTATAATAATACACTAAGTACGTCTTGGAAACCTTAGCAATGGTAATCTTATGACGAACTGGAGTCCAAGTATATTTATTTGTTTAATGCTTACGCTGCCATAGGTACCCTGTTAAATAGGAGGGGTCGGTTGGAACCCCCAATGTCCCTCTCTAGATCCGTCAGTGAAATACCATTCACGAATGACAAACGATGTCTACTTTCCAGAAACAATTTTGTCACATTACTGGACGTAACTTTACTTCTCAATATAGATTTGTCAATGATCATTTGTTGGTGTCTGGCAAGACTACTTCGATTTTTGTCCCTATATACCACTGAAGGTCATGTCATTTAAGTATCAACACGCATTTAGCTAATGTTAGAAAACGTTTACAGCGGAAACATCTCGCCCAGTAGTTTTAATACAGACTGAGCGCACATTCTCATTTCATTCTCATTTAACGGATTCGGTGAGTCAAGGTTCGGGTCCTTCAGTTAATCGGTTGACGTGTGCTATCAAACGTCAGCTATACTGAACGGAATAGTAACCCATTCACCGCTGCACTGCTTAAGAACTACATTGTGAATGTTGAAACACGAAAACTGAAGAACGAAACTAAAGTACGCCTTCTACGACTAACTTATAACCCCATAGCCCCTTAACTCTTATTTCATAACTAAAAAGTGTTTAATGCACTTTAATAAAAATACCATGTTACTAGCACATGTGACCTATAGTTACCAATTAAAAAACACTATAGTTTGGCGGGTATTTTTTAATCTTGGCAACACTCCCTTAGTAACAAGTTTTGAATTGATAATAGCCGCATGGATTAATTGTAAAGCCGGTGGCTTTCAAACAAGAACAGATACGTTAATAAAGTTGTCATCACATGCACAATAAGGCGGTTAGATTTTACTAAACGTATTAACGTGTAGAAATGTACCTGGCTGATAAAACAAGTACATTAGAAAATGATTTTACATAAATAATAATTATTTTTAAACGTGAATAAAACGATTTCCATATAAGTTCACTGCAAGAAAACTTACAGGTAACATTTTGACGAAGATATCAGAAATAAAAAAGTGGTTGGTTAGCTGTTCCGTTCAGTATATTTAATGCCGCTCATCTTTGTGTTGTTGTTTTTTATTTTTGGAAAAAAAATGCTATTTTGTATATAAAAAAACAATAACAAAACTTAAGTATACTGCACATTTCTGGAGAAATCGAAACACATCTCTTCCAAGTTCACAGATAATTGTATGTTTAACAGCATGTGTTCTACTGGTAAGTGGATCGATCCGCTGCTCATACGCTTCGTCCCACGAAGGACGATTACATCCAATTCGTTTTGAGATGGTTTTTTTATATTGCAGTCATACTAGTATTGCCAACATCCAATATGCAGCCGCCGATTTTTAGGAACATTCCATTGCATTCCAGTAAATCCAATACCAATAACTGTTTCAATTAATGCATAAGTTATAGATCTGTATAAAGCATGGACATGAACGTGTACGTAGAGCTGAGAGCTCTACTATAATCCATCGAATTTAACCAATATTGAATCCAATACCAAACTATTAACTTGAACTACGTGCTGATGATCAAGGGACATAATATTCCATTAGCTTGAATGATAATTCTTCTTCTTCTTCTTCTTCTTCTTCTTCTTCTTCTTCTTATTATTATTATTCTATTATTATCATTATAGGTATCAATGAAACGTGTGCACATTCCAAGACATGATCATCTTTTCTATCCGATATTGAATTCAATACCAAATGTTACAAAGGTGCAACATACAGCAATTATTTGGGAACTTTAAATTAGCTCAATCATTTACCTCATTTGTGGTTTTAAAAAAAATCAACTTGATTTTCGAACCTGCTACGTTACTTTTTAATACTACGCATATTGTATACCAACATTCCGTATTATGCATACAATGACATAAGACATTGGACGGGAGTCATGCTGTAAGTCTATACCTTCTTTTCTCCAGATAATGAGTGTTTACCTTTAAAGTAAACAGATAGTGGGTATGTGTAACTTTCGGTCAAGTGCAGTTCGAGCCAGCCAACTCGTGCAACATGGTTACTGCATAAGACATTAGTGTATATCTTCTCTCAAAAAATATTCGAGTTAAAATACAATTTTGTATGGTGTATAACGTCGCTTCAACAATTGTTAAGCTATATCACGACGGTGTCTACTTGAGACAGTACTGCCACACTGCAGTATCATGCCGCAGACACATGTTATGATACCCCACCCAGTTACATTATACTGACACCGGGCCGACCAAACCTAGAATTATCCTCTAAATGTTGAGCACCAAACGAGGAGGCTTCTTGCACCATTTCTTTAAATTCTTTGGTATGACCCGGCCGGGGACCGAACCCACTCTGTTCCGCAGCGAGGCGGACGCTCTACCCATTGACTACTGCTACGGCTGGCGTTAAAATACAAATATCTAAGAACAAACCTAGAAGTGCATATGGTAGATTCTATTTTAAAAATATAAGCAATACAGATGGATGTGCGTTTTTTTAAAATACCAGTAGAGCCGGGCCCGATTAGCTCAGTCGGTTACGCGTCTGACTATCAATCCAGGGGTCGTGAGTTCGAATCCCCGCCCGGCAACAGTCTCCGTGAAGATTGATATACGACATTGTGTCTCATTATCATTCGTCTCTCACCACTGATTCAAGTGGGAAAGTTATCAGTTACTTGCGGAGATGGAGTGTGCTCGAGTACTGGTTAATCCCAGGAAACAGTGGTTAGGTTAACTGATCGTCTGTTAACCCTCGATGGCATAAAACTGACGCTAAATATTCAATCAATCAATCAAATACCAGTAGATCAAAGTCTAAAAGGATAACGGTGTAATATTTGCGATTCTGTTAGGCGTGTGAGGCTTTTATTTGCGTGTAGTAAATTATATACGTGTTTTAATTGGCAGACAACCATTCTTTACTCCGAAAACTACCCATAACTTTATGATACCAGCTAGCACAGACTGTCATTGCATGACAGAATGTTTTACCAGCATCTGAAAAGTTTTACTTCATTAATGTAATTTAAATGTATTTATTTTACTTCGATTGTGAAACAAATTTTTACAACTTGGGCAAATCACGCTCGAAATCTTCCTTGATAGAACAAGCGATAAGCATATGCGGAGAAAGTGTCTCGCTCAAGGACACCTGACACATAGCCGTGTCGGAGGATCGAACCTGTGACCCTCCGATCCTGGATCCGATGTTAAAATGGCAATGCAAGTGACAATCCTATCTTAGATCTTTTAATTCGATAAATTTACTTTGACAATGAAATAAATGATTTATTTTCGTTTGCGCAAAGGGATTTTTTTTTAAAAAAAACTATCAAATATTCGGGTAACAGTTTAAGAACACATGTCACACCGGTAAAATAGCAATATTTTAAAAAGAAAGTATAAATTATGTTCTTTAAATCGAGCAAAATAAACAATTATACGTTATTATTTTTATTATTATAGATTTTGCATACCATAATCTTAGTACTATAGTAATTCACAAAGGATATACTTTAAATCATCGATCGAATACAGCCGGAATTAGAAAAAAACGGCAAAAAATCGTCATAAAAAGGTAAATTTCAAGACCTAATTTTAGGCATTATTTTACCTTTTTTGATATATTTTCTTAAAATATATGGCAAGGGCAATGCATAATTATTTAGATTATGGCATTTTAATATCATAAACACTACTAGATACACCACATTTGCATTTTTCATACAGCCGGAAAAGTGGCCGGATCAGCCGAAACCTGGCCGGATTTTAGTAGTACCCACATATTACTCGTGCATCGTCATTTCCGGTAGGCCCCACTCCTGACAGATGTTTGTCGTCTGCATAAGGCGGCAATGTTTTGATTTACAACGGAACAAACAGTGTTGTGTGACATATTGGAAGGCTTTTCAAGCGATAGACCTAATATCTAGCCAGATGTCAAGTGCAGTTTGTTTTACAGAAAGCCTCTCCCACTCAGAGAATGGACGATTTTGAGTTCGTAATGTTTAACTATTTTTGCTCATCCGCCATAATAATATTGTCGGATGTATACAACTTTTATGTGACATGTTTTGACTGTCTGTATTTGGATTTGCAGGAGCTTTTGTTTATAGACGACTACACCCAGTATTGGCACCTATCGAATAACTCTGGAATTAGAATAATCTATAGTTTGAATTGCTCCGAAATATCGAAATAGTTACTTTGCGAGCTGCCGACCATTTTGTCAAAGGCAAGGACTTGTATAGCTGTATAATCCTTGCCAAAGGTTACAACGTTTGATATTTATTTAACATCATTTCTTTGGTCTCTGCTTCTTTTTCCATTTATGTGATATTTCTAGAATATTGCATTGGTATTCCAAATTTATTTTGAATGCCCTCTCAGAGGGATTCCCTCTTCCCAAGATCTCTTAAAGTAATAGCCATTGTTCCCAATATCTCCAAAAGTATTTGCCATTGTTCCACAAATTGTTCCCAGATCTTTAAAATTAGGACTTTGATCCCTGGATCCCTGAAAGTCATGGCCAACATAATGTTCCCCAGATCTCTAAAAAATCTGGACGTGTTCCCCAGATCTCAAAACCCCCTGACCAAATAGGCGTAGGAGCAGGGGTGTGTGTTGTTATATTAGCATTCTAACTTGTTCTTGAACTAGCCAAACCATATAAATATTACCGTAGTTCTGGCTATTGAATGCAGGGGGGTAGCTTCCTATAAGCACTGAAAAAAAATAATGCCAAAAATGTAATAAAAATCTAACCACTAGGGGTAGGGGCTAAACTATCTAGATTTATTTGGTTATCAAACAGTGAATTCAAGGTAACCAGGCCCCTAAAAACATAAGATAACCAGGTCCCTAAAAACTTTAGAGATATACGCCAAAACGCACCATGATGGTCTAGCTGAAAAAAAATTGGGCAGCATACCCCAGGACCTCCTCACAACTCTGCCTACAAGCTAGCCCCCTGGAATGGTAAAATGTTTCATGTATTTGATGCTGTTCGTCCTCTAGTACTTAACCAACCTCACAAAGTAGTTATAATATAATTAAAATATACCAGACGAGTTCTTAAAATGGCCAAATTAGATATTTTAAGAGTTGTTAAGACCCTTGAATCATCAACAGTTGTGTTATAAATTTTGATGTTGTGTGTATTCTGGCACCAGGGTTCGACATTAACTTTTTTTCTACTAGACCACCAGGCTAGTAGCTCAGTAAAACTATTAGACCTGACCAAACTTCCACTAGCCCAGACCAATATCGACTCCGGACATAGTACTGAAAGTTGGTCACAATCAGAGCTTTCTCATAAGTTTTCTTTGTTTCAGTTGTGCCTTTTGTATTTTTGTTGTTATCATCCCAATCCTTTATCCCGGTGAAGCCAAAATTGAATAGAGACATGTCAAAAGGTGTTTTGTTGTTTAAATCAATAAATCAAGTCGCAAAATATAGAAGGGAAATAACTGAAGCCGATCGTACCTGGAAGAGTAACGCTGCTTATTATATTGCATTATTAGAACAGGTTAGAGTTATGCCGCTTAGTTTGGGCTGCTTAGTAATTCTACGTTATGTGTTTTCGTGTTCGCTGTAATGCTACAAATAATCGATAATCAATATTACATGCTCGTCGGCAGGTGCATTTTAATTGATTCAATGATAAACATTATCAGCTCAGATTTTGGTGCTTTTTATCTGATTTCTTCATTTTAATTTAACACGACCAGTCAGGCTACCTTATAATGCTCCAGTAGAACACGACCAGACCAAGTATTAACTAGACTTTGTCGGTCGGACGTGGGTTAATGTCCAACCCTGAGCACCCACAGATTTGATTTGATCCTCATTAAATGATTGCAGTTTTTATATAACCATAATATAATGTAAACATTTATTTGCACTGGCCAAATCAGATAATTAATGTCAGGGTTGTGGCTCTTGAATCATCAAAAATTGTGTTGTTTGACCTTGTGTGTATTCTATATAGCACTCACAGTTTTTGTTTGATTTGCAACAACCTTACACAATCAGTAGTAACTGTTATAATGCAATAATAATAATGGACAGGTTCTTGAACAGGTCAATTGGATAAATATTGTTTGAGTTATCATCCTTATGATTTTTTATTATCAAAAAATTGGGTTAGATTTCTATTTAATGTTTGTGCACTCTAACACTGGCAGTTTTAATTCAATCCTCATTTAACTTACACAGTTGTTTTATAACCGTAATATTTCTGATAAGTTTTGGAACTGGCCAAATTTGATTAATGTCAGGGGTTATGACCTTCGATTCGTAAAAAATTGTGTGAATTCATACATGTGCTTTGTAGCATCTGAAGTTTTCATTTTATCTTCACTGAACTTGCACAGTATGACATATCAACTGATCAAAATTAAATGTATGAGATTATGACATTTACATCATCTAAAATGCCTTCTTTGACATTGTCTCCTGTCAGCTGTTAAAATTAGCCTCTTGCTGACTATAGATTTTACAAGTAGGGAAAGAAGGTTCAAAGATGTCAGATCCCAGATCCCAGAAAATGTTGCTGCTCAAGTGCCTGGTGCATAATCATAAAATATATTCATAATACATTGCCTTGTTTTATTTTTGTTCATTTATTATAGCTTTACTGCCAACCAATTAAAGTTCAAAGCTAACTTAAAAGGCTCTCCAGTCTGCTTCTTGGGTAGTACCAGTACTGAGTGTAGTTTTATTTTTTGAGAGGCATCAAGTTGAGCTGAGGATTGAACCCGCAACTTCTGGCGTGAGCGAACAACACTCTATCCACTACACTGCAAGCTCTGTCCCTATCTTCTACCACTCAGTCTCCATCCTCTACCTCACAGTCTCCATCCTCTACCTCACAATTCCTATCCTCTACTGCTCAGTCTTTATACTCTACTGCTCATTCCCCATACTCTACTTCATTCCTCATCCTCTACTGCTCAGTCCCTATCCTCTACTGCTCAGTCTTCATCCTCTGCTTCTCAGTCCCCATCCTCTACTGCTCAGTCTCAATCTTCTACCACTTAGTCCCCATCCTCTACCTCATAGTCTCCATCCTCTACCTCATAGTCCTCCCCATCCTCTACTGCTCAGTCCTTATCCTATACTTCAAAGTCCCAACCTCTACTGCTCAGTCCCTATCCACTACCACTCAGTCCCCATCCTCTACCGCAAAGTCCCAACCCTCTACTGCTCAGTCCCCATCCTCTACTGCTCAGTCCCCATCCTCTACCGCTCATTCCCCATCCTCTACTGCTCAATCCTCATCCTCTTCCACCCTCAGTCCCCATCCACTACCGTTCAGTCCCTATCCTCTACCACTCAGTCCCCATACTCTACCATGCTCATTTCCAACCCTCTACCGCCCAGTCCCCATCCTTTACCGCTCATTCCCTGTCCTCTACTGCACAGTCCCCATCTTCTACTATGCTCAGTTCCAACCCTCTACCGCCCAGTCCCCATCCTCTACTGCTCAGTCCCCATCCTGTACTTCTCAGTCCCCATCCTCTACCACTCAGTCACCATCTTCTACCACAGTCCCATCCTCTACCGCTCATTCCCTATCCTCTACCCCTCAGTCACCATAATTACCTTACTTTCATCTCCAGCATTTTTTTCAAGGAAAAGATTCAATTAAAAGCAACTATGGAATAATTTTGTTCTGCTGGATTTCAACCAGCTGAAAATAATAAGTTTCCAATTAGTGAATCCTATATTAATTAAAAGGCTATGTTGAACAAATATCCCTGCAATTTACTTGAACTCCAACAGGGTACAGATCCAGATATCCCAAAATATAAAAACATTACTGTCAGTTAATGTATACATGTGGGTCCAATCATAGCCATCAGCAGCAGTTTAGCAGGTTGGATATTTGGATAGTTGCAAAACAGTTATCACAATGCCAGGTGTGTTGCATACAAAAACAATTAAATCATGCCAGCTTTACCAAAATAAAAGTTCCATTATCATCTTGAAGATGACTGGGAACCAAACCATGTAGACCCTAATCAGTCTGGGAGTTGGTCGCAGTAACTTTATCAATCTTTGACTACATTAATGGACAGTGCAGCAGTGGTTTAGGGGTCTAAAGTCATGGAATCGATTCCTGGCGACTGGAAAAATGGTACTTGAAGCTTTCTTGTTTGTGCTCAACATTTAGAGAGTAGTTCTGGTCATACATTGGGCTCATTGTGCCGCCCCACTGCTAGTTTGTTTATGTTACACATTATTATGTAAATGGTTTGATATAGAATATATTGTCTCTTGGTAGTATGTATGCCATTGACCGAAATTGGTATTGCTAAAATAGTGGAGGCATTCATGTAAACAGGCACATTTGTATTTTTATTTAAATAAACTTTATATAGAATAGTTGATTTTTTTATCTCTGCCAATTTAGCTGCTGGGTGCCATGTGTTTTTTGTGCTGAATGATGTTACTTCAGAAGTGGAGAGATAAACTAAGACAAATTAATTACTCTGATTATGTAACCTTTGCTTCCATATAGACTAACAATTATGTGGCTTAATTGTGTTAAAAGTAAATAAAATCCTGTTACATTTTTACACACATTGGCCTTTTCAAATATAATCCAGCAAAGGGATCAGCAAACTAGTTTAATTCTAAAGAACATATATTTAGATAAAATATGTGAAGAGGGTATTTCTCCTAATATAAAGATTTTTTTACTCCAACTAATAATTTGATTCAATGCAACTACCAATGCAGTATTAATCCATTTACATAAAACATAAACTAGTCATGAGGTGGCCATCGAGCCAAACATATGTAGTTGGGTTTGGGATTACTTAGTGAGCATGTGGGGTCCTTGACCTGTGGCTGAGTGGTCTAAGGTGCTGTCTCAAGATCACTTAGGTCATAGGTTCGAGTCCCACTCACACCAAAATTTTATGTGAGAAACTTTATCAGTTACTTGCAGAAGGACGGTGATTCTACATAGATTAATTCTGATGTCTTCCTCGACCAATAAAACTGGATATGCCATAGATAACCTGAAATGTGTTGAAAACAGTGTTAAACCCATAAGTTAGCATGTGCTAGCAGACCGCTGCATGATCTAGCCTGTGTCTCTGTGAATTAATCCACAAGGCATTATAGGAAAATGAAGCAGTCTAAATGCCCATGTATCCTAGCCATGCACTATGACCTCTCCAATAAATTGTGGTGATGTACTATCAAAGTATTCAAACTTTGTGTGCATTTCTTTCTTTATTCTGATAGGCTTATTTCCTGTCTGATCCATATTTTATGTTCTGGAAAAAGTCACTTCATCTGCACAATCATACTAAGTACTGGTTCTACCGGTACTCAGGAATTATTGACTTGATTTTTTATAGGTTATGAGAACTTCTTTCACAATTTACCTTAAATATGTAAGTTTGAACAACATAATAATGGTTTTATTACAAAAAATTGTCAGCTATAAAAATCTTTAAAAATAAATAATTTTGGATTCTTTTTCACAATTTGTAAACACACCTTCAATAATTAAACCAATAAGTTTGATATTAATCAGGAAGTTTGATATTTCATCAAGCTGTCTTATAAGTATATAATTATGCATCAGTAAAAAAAAAGGAATATAATTATGAAATGCAGGTTATATATTTGTTAATGTTAGTCAAATTTTGCAGGAGCTTTGGCACTTTTTCTGGAAAAATTTACTATCATATAGCGAAGGCCTATTCATGTCCTATGGATGTATTTCTAGTTCAACATCACATGAGTCGAATCTTTTTTTCGACGAGTAATTGCTGCTTCAAAAATACCAATCTGAAAATGACATCAAACAATTTCATTGAACATCACACTATTTATAATTAATGTTTTATGTAAAAATTTAAAAGTATCCTGAATGAGGGCTCTGGTTCGCCCATTTTTAGGGCCGTTATTCTGCCTCATTCCCAGTGGCAAATATCTTTTTCCCCAAACCAAAGTAACAAAATACCCGCTTTGAAACAAAAGAATGTAAAGAAACCAAAAACAAATTTGGGGGAAAAGTTTGGAGATTTATGAGGCAGATTGGAAATTTTTATTAAGGGACATTTGATTACAAAGTGTGGAATTGCAAAATGCAAAATTTGAGGGACATCGGAAAACCCAGTATACTGCGAGTATTTATTCACATTATAAAAACAAACTTATTTTTATTATTTTATTGTTGTAAATACTCTTGATATATTTTTTAAATTTTTAACACTTATATCGTTGAGTTAAAGTTGAAGTGTGATTTTTTTATATATACACCACTTTTTTTTTACTTCCGGGTTAAATGGAAATGGCTGCCAATTTTAGTTTTATCAAAATACGAAAACGTCTTTCTTTTCTTTTTTTTATTGATTATATACATATCTAAGTGTATTTGTTTATTTTTTTCAAGGTAATTGTCTCTATACCGCGGTCTGCGTGTAACGCTGTTTCAATTTGTGGATCCCAAAATCCGCATTATAACGGGACCCGAGTGTAACATAATGAAACGCCCAATGAGTGAAGACCCTTAATTTCATAATTTAATTTCTATTTTATAAGGGGCATAAATCTTGCAAATGGATGAAAGGCATCATATTTGGAACTTAAATGCCTTAGACAAAACAGCCTACACAATATAATACATATATGCTGGCATTAACAACATCTAGAGAAATAACTTTCCCAAAATCAGGGGTAGGGCCTACTCAGTCCCCAAAAGTGTGAGCAAGAGCCCTGGTATCACCTGTCCTATTCTTATTTAAAACTTTTCACAGTGGGTGTGGTGAGGAGAAGGTGGGGGGGGGGGGGTACCTTGTATTTCCTCCTGGGAATATAATTATCTTAATATTCCAATTTGATGAGGCTAATCAGTAGTTAAACAAAATATTTTGCAAATGTTTTATTTTTATAATTATCAAGCATTTATACACACTATCATCATGTAAACCAGGATCGGAATATTATTGGATGAAAGACATCTGCCTCTATACTATAAGATTAATGAGATGTGTTGATCCATAAAGTAGTTTTTACAACCCTGGTTTAATTATAAAAAAAAGAGAGGAGAATTCTTTCTCTCAAGTGCACCAGATGTTTTTTGTTGTGTCATTTTTTCAGATTTGATTTCCTTTTTAGAGCTGTGCTGACAGGCCTACTGTAAATTGAGCAGAAAATTATGGCAACTGCTGAAAGTCTGTTAAAAATCTGTCAAAATAACGATCCATCATGGATATACATTATATATTATATAAAGCACTAGATTTGACGAAGCACATGTGGTATTTGTTTGTCCATAGTTTTGTAATGCATTTTAACTCTGTTTGCTGTTCGAGTCAGTCACAGGTGACTGAAACCATTTGCAAACATTGCGGAACCTTAATCATCAGGTATTGTCAGTTAGTGTTTATCTGGCACTCGTGAGTATTCTGTATTTCTGTAAATCAGTTTTTGGTGTCCTAACGTAAATAGTGATATTAATGTTGATAAAGAAATACATACACTTTAAAAAATCGGCATCATATTGCAATCATGAGACTAAGCTGTATGGAGAAGGCATTGAAACGCCAGAACATATCAGCGAAGATTAATGAGTGCCAGGTAAATACCTACAACGATACAGTCCGTTTTAATAAATTTGAAAAAGGTTGTAATCATATCATTGACTTCGATACAGGTAAGACAGGTAAAGGCCCTCAATTATAAACTGTTTGCATTCAAAAAAAGGTAATTACCCACTTTATCTATTGTTCAGTGATGAACTTGCCCAATTATCAACTTACTTTGAAGCAACTGTTTCTTGTTATAAGTTATTGGCCACATCAATATCACCATTGCAAAAGCTACTAAAGATCGACACATTATTTGGTTATTACCCAACTCTTAAATTTTCAGTGTGGGAGTGTACAGTATTGAAAAGCGGAAGTTGCTGATCTGTTCAGTGATGAATTGTCAGTTGCTGTATGAAAACAACAAACGTGGATTTTGTTTATCGCTCAGTTTCATTATACATTTCAGAAGAAAGACGAGATTTATGATTTGTAGTTAGTAATCTTATATCGCAGAATTGTTTTCTTACACTGATTTGTCTCAGAACCGAAACATTTTCACAATATCAATCAAGATCCCTGGCTTTTACACCTGTTTAGAGGATTTTGTTGCAATCAAATGAGGATAAATTCGGTTTTCCACAAATTGATGCAATTGTTACTTAGATGTTTGTTCAGAAAAATCATTTACCTAACGAGGACTTGTATTGGTTTCTGCCTATTTTTGTGTTTTTATTTATACAAACAGTTTTTGTCAATGCACTCCTCACTTCAATACTGTATGCCTAGTTGTATGTGCATATGATCACTAGTTGCCATCAGTGTGAAATTGACTGTACGCCTAGTTGCTTATATGATCATACAACTGTGATTACGATCGCACAACTATGGTAACATAGTTACAAATATATGCTGAAGCAAATCCATTAAGTTAAAAATATATTGTTGCATAAAACATAGCACTTAAGACCAAGATGATACATGTTAGACCAACACTTTGTGTATACCAAATGTGGCTTTCATCAATTCTCTAAGCACCCAGCGTCTGTCAAATGATGCAGTGAATAGGTCAGTCTCATGATTTTGTCAACCTTTACCATGTTAAGCCATTAAAACATAATTCTATATCTCAGCCAGTTTTTGAACGCGGCTCATTATAACCAATAGGATAACGGGCCATGAAGTGATATTGTTTTTACCTCAAATCACAAATTGTATATTTTTAACTTAAGAGTTAAAATATATAAAACGGACATTTATATCAGACACAATGGCAATTGAAAAATTTCAGAGTATTAATATCAAAAGAGCATATTACACACACACATGATCAGGTCGGATAGCTTTCGTCAATTCCATGGGTGTGGGGTTTGGAAGAGGGTCGAATTAAAAAAAATAATATTGTAAAACATCTGCCCACACGCACACACACAACACACACATACATAGATCTGACATTGGTTATATATTGAAAATGATTCTGTAAATCTTGTGACGTCACATTGAACTATACAGGATCTAAGATGCAAATCATGTTCATGTATATTATATATTAAAATACAAATAGATATTTTATTGAATTTCCTATATGCCACACCACGTAGATTGCTTGAGACTAGTGGTAAATCAGCTGTCATCCTCTCACTGCCTGTTTGGGGCCAATATAGAAATCAAAATAGGCTTCCTATAAGGGTCACTCCAAGAAGATTGCTTGATACTAGGGGCACATCAGTGGTCATCCTCTCACTGCCCATTTGGGACCCATATAGAAATCAAAAAAGGGTTCCTATATGGGTCACTCCATGAAGATTGCTTGATACTAGGGGTACATCAGATGGCATCCTCTCACTGCCTATTTGGGGCCCATATAAAAATCGACATAGGGTTGCAATATGGGTCACTCCATGAAGATTGTTTGATACTAGGGGCACATCAGCTGTCATCCTCTCACTGCCTATTTGGGGCCCATATAGAAATCAATACAGGGTTCCTATATGGGTCACTCCATGAAGATTGCTTGATACTAGGGGCACATCAGCTGTCGTCCTCTCACTGCCTACTTGGGGCCCATATAGAAATCAAAATAGAGTTCCTATGAGGGTCACTCCAAGAAGATTGCTTGATACTAGGGGCACATCAGTGGTCATCCTCTCACTACCCATTTGGGACCCATATAGAAATAAAAAAAGGGTTCCTATATGTGTCACTCCACGAAGATTGCTTGATACTAGGGGTACACCAGATGGCATCCTCTCACTGCCTATTTGGGGCCCATATAAAAATCGATATAGGGTTCCAATATGGGTCACTCCATAAAGATTGTTTGATACTAGGGGCACATCAGCTGTCATCCTCTCACTGCCTATTTGGGGCCCATATAGAAATCAATACAGGGTTCCTATATGGGTCACTCCATGAAGATTGCTTGATAGTAGGGGCACATCAGCTGTCATTCTCTCACTGCCTACTTGGGGCCCATATAGAAATCAACATAGGGTTCCTATATGGGTCACTCCACGAAGATTGCTTGATACTAGGGGCACATCAGCTGTCATCCTCTCACTGCCTACTTGGGGCCCATATAGAAATCAACATAGGGTTCCTATACGGGTCACTCCACGAAGATTGCTTGAGACTAGGGATACATCAGCTGTCATCCTCTCACTGTCTATTTACAGGCCCATATAGAAATCAACGTAGGGTTCCTATATGGGTCACTCCACAAAGATTGCTTGATACTAGGGGTACATCAGCTGTCATCCTCTCAATACCTATTTGGGGCCCATATAGAAATTAACATAGGGTTCCTTTATGGGTATCCACGAAGATTGCTTGAGGCTAGGGGTACATCAGCTGTCATCCTCTCACTGCCTATTTGGGGCCTATATAGAAATCAACATAGTGTTCCTATATGGGTCACTCTAAGAAGATTGCTTGAGACTAGGGGCACATCAGCTGTCATCCTCTCACTGCCTATTTGGGGCCCATATAGAAATCAACATAGGGTTCCTATATGGGTCACTCCACAAAGATTGCTTGATACTAGGGGTACATCAGCTGTCATCCTCTCACTGTCTGTTTGGGGCACATATAGGAATCAACATAGGGTTCCTATATGTGTCACTCCACGAAGATTGCTTGATACTAGGGGCACATCAACTGTCATCCTCTCACTGCTTATTTGGGGCCCATATAGAAATCAACATAGGGTTCCTATATGGGTCACTCCACGAAGATTGCTTGATACTAGGGGCACATCAGCTGTCATATTCTCACTACCTATTTGGGGCCCATATAGAAATCAACATAGGGTTCCTATATGGGTCACTTCGCGAAGATTGCTTGATACTAGGGGAACATCAGCTGTCATCCTCTCACTGCCTATTTGGGGCCCATATAGGAATCAACATAGGATCCCTGTATGTGTCACACCAAGAAGATTGCTTGATACTATGGGCACATCAGCTGTCATATTCTCACTACCTATTTGGGGCCCATATAGAAATCAACGTCGGGTTCTTATATGGGTCACTTTGCGAAGATTGCTTGATACTAGGGGAACATCAGCTGTCATCCTCTCACTGCCTATTTGGGGCCCATATAGGAATCAACATAGGGTTCCTGTATGTGTCACACCAAGAAGATTGCTTGAGACTAGGGGCACATCAGTGGTCATCCTCTCACTGTCTATTTGGAGCCCATATAGAAATCAACATAGGGTTCCTATATGGGTCACTCCACGTAGATTGCTTGAGACTAGGGGTAGAATTTGAAAAAATCCACCAGCGGTCATCTTCTCACTGTCTATTTTGGGTCCATATAGAAATCACATAGGGTACCTATATGTGTCACACTACGTAGATTCCTTGAGACCAGGGATACATCAGCGGTCATCTTCTCACTGCCTATTTTGGGTCCATATATAAATCACATACTGTATGTTTATGGGTCACTTATGCTTTGCTTGCTGGGAAGCTATTTTATATTTACATGTTCATGTTCAAAGACCCTGTAAAACCGATAACGTCCTTCCTAATGCATTATAATTCAATTGCTTGGTATAATAGTCTCAGTACTGAAATAGTATGTTTATTATCTATATATCCAGCTTATCACACAAGTTTGTACATTCAGTTAATTATTATCTTACATAAAAAACCAGTGTGGTTCCGGGTAAGCATTATTTCATTGTCAATCTCTGAAAAAGGGGTGTCTTATTCATTATACTTTTAAGTCTTATTTAATTATTTTATATTGAAATCATTTCAAATAGTCAACCTAAATTTCATATGTCATATAATGGTTAGGTGATATACTTTGCACCTGTAAACAATGTATAGCTGGTAAAGAATTTCATTTAATCTGATGATATAACTAATCTTTTTAACTGTCAACTAGCCGTGAGTCGATAAAGTGGAATTATAGACAACACTAGGCGTACAGTATTGAAGTGAAGAGTGCATTGACAAAAACTGTCTGTTTTAATAGAAACACAAAAATAGGCAGAAACCAATACAAGTCCTCGATAGGGAAATGATTTTTCTGCACCAACATCTAAGTAATAACTGCATACATTCACGGAAATCCTAATTTATCTTCATTTGATTGCAACAAAATCCTCAGAACATGTGTAAAAGCCAGGGATCACCTTGATGTATTTTGATTGATATGTTGAAAATCTTTAAGTTCTGAGACAAATCAGTGTAAGAAAACAACACTGCGATATAAGATTACTTACTTCAAATTATAAATCTCGTCTTTCTTCTGAAATGTATAATGAAATTGAGTGATAAACAAAATCCACGTTTGTTGTTTTCATACAGCAACTGACAAGTCATTGCAGTACAAATAAGCAACTTCCACTTTTCAATACTGTACTCCCACACTGAAACTTATATATCCAGTGTTTTCTCTCACAATTGAAATTGGGAGTCATTTGTCCTCTGTATAAGTTATAACTCAGTCTAGTCAGTGTCTACATCCTTTGTCTGGCAGTGATGGTATAGGGGTTGTGGGTTCGATCCCTTGTCGAGTCATACCAAAGACGCTAACCACCATACAGCAACATCTTTGGCTGGAGAAACAAGTAAAGTCTATACAGATATAAATCAAGCAATTTGAAGGCTTATGTTTATCATAGGCCTGGTGTTTATTATCAGAACGGAAACACTTGCTGGCATATCACAATAGAATCAGAAAATCACTTCATCATGCCAATCATTGTTCTCTGCGTATGATTAAAACGCCTGATAAAATTTGCTTAGTTTATATTAATTTTAACTCGATAAAAGGAAAGCTTGAAGCTGATTTGAACCACTCTCTGATCCACCTTCTGCCCGGTATAACCAGTACTGAGTGTTGTTTTTTGAGAGGCATCATGTCGAGCTGGGAATCGAACCCGCAACCTCTGGCGTGAATGGTCAACACTCTATCCACTTCACTACCGTTCTCGTTTTTAGCTTGATCAGTAGTGACCTAAAACATACACTACAAACTCAGATTCACTCAATAAACAATTTATCAACACAATTTAATTATAATATTGCAATTAACAATATTTACATTTAATAATGTAATCTATATGAGACGGGTTTAAAGATTCTATGCCCAGACTGTCCTAATCTGTTTTCTCCTGATATTGCAGGGAGACTTGTTTACAAGTTTCTCTCCGATCAATGGGATTTCACTTTTACTTTCATTGATTATTCAGGCAACAGTCTACATAATGATTGATATACATTGATATACAACATTGCATCTCATTGTCATTCTTCTCTCACTGCTGATTCAAATGGAAAGGTCAACAGTTATCTGTGGAGATGTTATTTTTACAGGATGCTAGGAAAGAGTAACTAGGTTAACTAATCATCTGTTAGCCACCGATGGCATAAAATGAGGCTAAATATTCTTGAAAAACAAATAAATAATTTGATTTTTCATTGTAGGATTAAATTCATTTTTTTCTGTTTTTTATACATGTGTTAAGAATGTCAAATCACACACAGAATTAATCAAATAAAGTCCAAACAACTTTATGTCTGATTTGTGCATGATTCGCCATATGATTCTTTACACAAAAATTGCATAAAAACCAGAAACAATGAATTTAATCCTTATAATTCCAATCCAGATGATGATGTATATATTTAATTTGAGACTCTTCAAGTGGATTGAAATTAAAACAATACGCTGCAAAGTAAAGGTGTAAGAATACATCACTTTTGTACTGGTTGACAATCTAATATCCAATAATATCCTAATGGTTATTGTTTCCATTATCAGCTGCTGAACTCTGCAACAATAATTGGTTTATTGCAAAAGTGAAAAAATTAAACACCCACCTTTTATCTCCTGATTTGGACAAATAAAAAAAATGAATAATTCAAGGAAATACACAGTGTAGACGCTGATGTCATTGTTTAGGTTTTGTCTACACAAATGTTTTTAAAAATGTGTCAACATTTACGAAGGCCATATAAATCCACCCATTATTTATTTAATGTAGAAGTTCCTCGTAAGAATCAGCACTTGGAGCAAATGTAGATTAAGTGCCACGTAAGAATCATCACTAGGAACAAATGTAGATTAAGTGCCACATAAGAATCAGCACGTGGAGCAAATGTAGATTAAGTGCCACATGAGAATCAGCACTTGGAGCAAATGTAGATTAAGTGCCACGTGAGAATCAGCACTTGGAGCAATAGTAGATTAAGTGCCACATAAGAATCACACTTGGAGCAAATGTAGATTAAGTGCCACATAAGAATCAGCACGTGGAGCAAATGTAGATTAAGTGCCATGTAAGAATCAGCACGTGGAGCAAATGTAGATTAAGTGCCATGTAAGAATCAGCACGTGTAGCAAATGTAGATTAAGTGCCACATAACAATCAGCACTTGGAGCAAATGTAGATTAAGTGCCACATAAGAATCAGCACTTGGAGCAAATGTAGATTAAGTTCCTCATAAGAATTAGAACTTAGAGCAAATGTAGATTAACTGCCATGTAAGAATCAGCACTTGGAGCAAATGTAAACTAAGTGCCACAAAAGAATCAGCACTTGGAGCAAATGTAGATTAAGTGCCACATGAGAATCAGCACTTGGAGCAAATGTAGATTAAGTGCCACATAAGAATCAGCACTTATAGCAAATGTAGGTTTAGTGCCACATAAAAATCAGCACTTATAGCAAATGTAGATTAAGTGCCACATAAAAATCAGCACTTATAGCTTATGTAGATTAAGTGCCACGTAAAAATCAGCACTAATGGCAAATGTAGATTAAGTTCCTCATAAGAATCAGCATTTAGAGTAAATGTATATTAAGTTCCTCATAAGAATTAGAACTTAGAGCAAATGTAGATTAAGTTCTTCATAAGAATTAGAACTTAGAGCAAATGTAGATTAAGTGCCATGTAAGAATCAGCACTTGGAGCAAATGTAGATTAAGTGCCACGTGAGAATCAGCACTTGGAGCAAATGTAGATTAAGTGCCATGTGAGTATCAGCACTTGGAGCAAATGTAGATTAAGTGCCATGTGAGAATCAGCACTTGGACCAAATGTAGATTAAGTGCCACGTAAAAATCATCACTTGGAGCTAATGTAGATTAAGTGCCACGTAAAAATCATCACTTGGAGCAAATGTAGATTAAGTGCCACGTAAAAATCATCACTTGGAGCAAATGTAGATTAAGTGCCACGTAAAAATCATCACTTGGAGCTAATGTAGATTAAGTGCTACGTAAATATCATCACTTGGAGCAAATGTAGATTAAGTGCCTCTTCAAAATCATCACTTGGAGCAAATGTAGATTAAGTGCCACGTAAAAATCAGCACTTGGAGCAAATTTAGATTAAGTGCCATGTAAGAATCAGCACTTGGAGCAAATTTAGATTAAGTGCCATGTAAGAATCAGCACTTGGAGCAAATTTAGATTAAGTGCCACGTGAGAATCAGCTCTTGGAGCAAATGTAAATTATGTGCCTCATAAGAATCATCACTAGGAGCAAATGTATATTAAGTGCCACCTAAGAATCAGCACTTGTAGCAAATGCAGATACAGTGCCTTGTAAGAACCAGTCTGTAGCAAATGCAGATAAATTGCCTTGTAAGAACCAGTTTGTAGGAAATGCAGTTAAAGTGCCATGTAAGAACCACATGTTAGCAAATGCAGATAAAGTGCCTTGTAGGAACCACTTGGTAGCAAATGCAGATAAAGTGCCTTCTATGAACCAGCCTGTAGCAAATGCAGATAAAGTGCCTTGTAAGAACCAGTCAGTAGCAAATGCAGATAAAGTGCCTTGTAAGAACCAGCCGGTAGCAAATGCAGATAGAGTGCCTTTTAAGAACCAGCTGGTAGCAAATGCAGATAAAGTGCCTTGTAAGAACCAGTCGGTAGCAAATGCAGATAAAGTGCCTTGTAAGAACCAGTCGGTAGCAAATGCAGATAAAGAGCCTTGTAAGAACCAGTCAGTAGCAAATGCAGATAAAGTGCCTTGTATGAACCAATTGGTTGCAAATGCAGATAAAGTGCCTTGTAAGAACCAGCCGGTAGCAAATGCAGATAAAATGCCTTGTAAAAACCAGTCAGTAGCAAATGCAGATAAAGTGCCTTGTAAGAACCACTTAGTAGCAAATGCAGATAAAGTGCCTTGTAAGAACCACTTAGTAGCAAATGCAGATAAAATGCCTTGTAAGAACCAGCTGGTAGTAAATGCAGATAAAGTGCCTTGTAAGAACCAGTTGGTAGCAAATGCAGATAAAGTGCCTTATAAGCACCAGTTGGTAGTAAATGCAGATAAAGTGCCTTGTCAGAACCAGTTGGTAGCAAATGCAGATAAAGTGCCTTGTAAGAACCAGTTGGTAGGAAATGAAGATAAAGTGCCTTGTAAGAACTAGTTGGTAGGTACCTTGTAATAGGTACCTTGTAAGAACCAGTCAGTAGTAAATGCATATAAAGTGCCTTGTAAGAACCAGTAGGTAGTAAATGCAGATAAAGTGCCTTGTAAGAACTAGTCGGTAGTAAATGCAGATAAATTGCCTTGTAAGAACCAGTCGGTAGGAAATGCAGATAAAGTGTCTTGTGAGAACTAGTTGGTAGGTACCTTGTAAGAACCAGTGGGTAGTAAATGCAGATAAATTGCCTTGTAAGAACCAGTGGGTAGGAAATGCAGATAAAGTGTCTTGTGAGAACTAGTTGGTAGGTACCTTGTAAGAACCAGTCAGTAGTAAATGCATATAAAGTGCCTTGTAAGAACGAGTAGGTAGTAAATGCAGATAAAGTGCCTTGTAAGAACCAGTCAGTAGTAAATGCATATAAAGTGCCTTGTAAGAACCAGTCAGTAGTAAATGCATATAAAGTACCTTGTAAGAACCAGTGGGTAAGAAATGCACATAAATTGCCTTGTAAGAACCAGTCGGTAGGAAATGCAGATAAAGTGTCATGTGAGAACCAGTCAGTAGTAAATGCATATAAAGTGCCTTGTAAAAACCAGTAGGTAGTAAATGCAGATAAAGTGCCTTGTAAGAACTAGTCGGTAGTAAATGCAGATAAAGTGTTTTGTAAGAACCATTAGGTAGCAAATGCAGATAAAATGCCTTGTAAGAACCAGTAGGTAGCAAATGCAGATAAAGTTTCTTGTAAGAACCACTCGGTAGCAAATGCAGATAAAGTGCCTTGTATGAACCAGTCGGTAGTAAATGCAGATAAAGTGTTTTGTAAGAACCATTAGGTAGCAAATGCAGATAAAATGCCTTGTAAGAACCAGCCGGTAGCAAATGCAGATAAAGTGTCTTGTAAGAACCATTAGGTAGCAAATGCAGATAAAGTGCCTTGTAAGAACTAGTCGGTAGTAAATGCAGATAAAGTGTTTTGTAAGAACCATTAGGTAGCAAATGCAGATAAAATGCCTTGTAAGAACCAGCTGGTAGTAAATGCAGATAAAGTGCCTTGTAAGAACCAGTCGGTAGTAAATGCAGATAAAGTGTTTTGTAAGAACCATTAGGTAGCAAATGCAGATAAAATGCCTTGTAAGAACCAGCCGGTAGCAAATGCAGATAAAGTGTCTTGTAAGAACCATTAGGTAGCAAATGCAGATAAAGTGCCTTGTAAGAACTAGTCGGTAGTAAATGCAGATAAAGTGTTTTGTAAGAACCATTAGGTAGCAAATGCAGATAAAATGCCTTGTAAGAACCAGCTGGTAGTAAATGCAGATAAAGTGCCTTGTAAGAACCAGTTGGTAGCAAATGCAGATAAAGTGCCTTATAAGCACCAGTTGGTAGTAAATGCAGATAAAGTGCCTTGTCAGAACCAGTTGGTAGCAAATGCAGATAAAGTGCCTTGTAAGAACCAGTTGGTAGGAAATGAAGATAAAGTGCCTTGTAAGAACTAGTTGGTAGGTACCTTGTAATAGGTACCTTGTAAGAACCAGTCAGTAGTAAATGCATATAAAGTGCCTTGTAAGAACCAGTAGGTAGTAAATGCAGATAAAGTGCCTTGTAAGAACTAGTCGGTAGTAAATGCAGATAAATTGCCTTGTAAGAACCAGTCGGTAGGAAATGCAGATAAAGTGTCTTGTGAGAACTAGTTGGTAGGTACCTTGTAAGAACCAGTGGGTAGTAAATGCAGATAAATTGCCTTGTAAGAACCAGTGGGTAGGAAATGCAGATAAAGTGTCTTGTGAGAACTAGTTGGTAGGTACCTTGTAAGAACCAGTCAGTAGTAAATGCATATAAAGTGCCTTGTAAGAACGAGTAGGTAGTAAATGCAGATAAAGTGCCTTGTAAGAACCAGTCAGTAGTAAATGCATATAAAGTGCCTTGTAAGAACCAGTCAGTAGTAAATGCATATAAAGTACCTTGTAAGAACCAGTGGGTAAGAAATGCACATAAATTGCCTTGTAAGAACCAGTCGGTAGGAAATGCAGATAAAGTGTCATGTGAGAACCAGTCAGTAGTAAATGCATATAAAGTGCCTTGTAAAAACCAGTAGGTAGTAAATGCAGATAAAGTGCCTTGTAAGAACTAGTCGGTAGTAAATGCAGATAAAGTGTTTTGTAAGAACCATTAGGTAGCAAATGCAGATAAAATGCCTTGTAAGAACCAGTAGGTAGCAAATGCAGATAAAGTTTCTTGTAAGAACCAGTCGGTAGCAAATGCAGATAAAGTGCCTTGTATGAACCAGTCGGTAGTAAATGCAGATAAAGTGTTTTGTAAGAACCATTAGGTAGCAAATGCAGATAAAATGCCTTGTAAGAACCAGCCGGTAGCAAATGCAGATAAAGTGTCTTGTAAGAACCATTAGGTAGCAAATGCAGATAAAGTGCCTTGTAAGAACTAGTCGGTAGTAAATGCAGATAAAGTGTTTTGTAAGAACCATTAGGTAGCAAATGCAGATAAAATGCCTTGTAAGAACCAGTAGGTAGCAAATGCAGATAAAGTTTCTTGTAAGAACCAGTCGGTAGCAAATGCAGATAAAGTGCCTTGTATGAACCAGTCGGTAGTAAATGCAGATAAAGTGTCTTGTAAGAACCATTAGGTAGCAAATGTAAATAAAGTGCCTTGTAAGAACCAGTTTGTAGCAAATGCAGATAAAGTGCCTTGTAAGAACCAGTTTGTAGCAAATGCAGATAAATTGCCTTGTAAGAACCAGTCTGTAGCAAATGCAGATAAAGTGCCTTGTAAGAACCAGTCGGTAGGAAATGCAGTTAAAGTGCCGTGTAAGAACCACATGTTAGCAAATGCAGATAAAGTGCCTTGTAGGAACCACTTGGTAGCAAATGCAGATAAAGTGCCCTTTAAGAACCAGCTGGTAGCAAATGCAGATAAAGTGCCTTGTAAGAACCAGTCGGTAGCAAATGCAGATAAAGTGCCTTGTAAGAACCAGTCGGTAGCAAATGCAGATAAAGAGCCTTGTAAGAACCAGTCGGTAGCAAATGCAGATAAAGTGCCTTGTATGAACCAATTGGTTGCAAATGCAGATAAAGTGCCTTGTAAGAACCAGCCGGTAGCAAATGCAGATAAAATGCCTTGTAAAAACCAGTCAGTAGCAAATGCAGATAAAGTGCCTTGTAAGAACCACTTAGTAGCAAATGCAGATAAAGTGCCTTGTAAGAACCACTTAGTAGCAAATGCAGATAAAATGCCTTGTAAGAACCAGCTGGTAGTAAATGCAGATAAAGTGCCTTGTAAGAACCAGTTGGTAGCAAATGTAGATAAAGTGCCTTATAAGCACCAGTTGGTAGTAAATGCAGATAAAGTGCCTTGTCAGAACCAGTCGGTAGCAAATGCAGATAAAGTGCCTTGTAAGAACCAGTTGGTAGGAAATGAAGATAAAGTGCCTTGTAAGAACTAGTTGGTAGGTACCTTGTAATAGGTACCTTGTAAGAACCAGTCAGTAGTAAATGCATATAAAGTGCCTTGTAAGAACCAGTAGGTAGTAAATGCAGATAAAGTGCCTTGTAAGAACTAGTCGGTAGTAAATGCAGATAAATTGCCTTGTAAGAACCAGTCGGTAGGAAATGCAGATAAAGTGTCTTGTGAGAACTAGTTGGTAGGTACCTTGTAAGAACCAGTGGGTAGTAAATGCAGATAAATTGCCTTGTAAGAACCAGTCAGTAGTAAATGCATATAAAGTGCCTTGTAAGAACCAGTCAGTAGTAAATGCATATAAAGTGCCTTGTAAGAACCAGTGGGTAAGAAATGCAGATAAATTGCCTTGTAAGAACCAGTCGGTAGGAAATGCAGATAAAGTGTCTTGTGAGAACCAGTCAGTAGTAAATGCATATAAAGTGCCTTGTAAAAACCAGTAGGTAGTAAATGCAGATAAAGTGCCTTGTAAGAACTAGTCGGTAGTAAATGCAGATAAAGTGTCTTGTAAGAACCATTAAGTAGCAAATGCAGATAAAGTTTCTTGTAAGAACTAGTCGGTAGTAAATGCAGATAAAGTGTTTTGTAAGAACCATTAGGTAGCAAATGCAGATAAAGTGCCTTGTAAGAACCAGTCGGTAGCAAATGCAGATAAAGTGCCTTGTATGAACCAGTCGGTAGTAAATGCAGATAAAGTGTCTTGTAAGAACCATTAGGTAGCAAATGTAAATAAAGTGCCTTGTAAGAACCAGTTTGTAGCAAATGCAGATAAAGTGCCTTGTAAGAACCAGTTTGTAGCAAATGCAGATAAAGTGCCTTGTAAGAACCAGTCTGTAGCAAATGCAGATAAAGTGCCTTGTAAGAACCAGTCGGTAGGAAATGCAGTTAAAGTGCCGTGTAAGAACCACATGTTAGCAAATGCAGATAAAGTGTCTTGTAGGAACCACTTGGTAGCAAATGCAGATAAAGTGCCTTCTATGAACCAGCCTGTAGCAAATGCAGATAAAGTGCCTTGTAAGAACCAGCCTGTAGCAAATGCAGATAAAGTGCCTTGTAAGAACCAGCCAGTAGCAAATGCAGATAAAGTGCCTTGTAAGAACCAGCCGGTAGCAAATGCAGATAAAATGCCTTGTAAAAACCAGTCAGTAGCAAATGCAGATAAAGTGCCTTGTAAGAACCACTTAGTAGCAAATGCAGATAAAATGCCTTGTAAGAACCAGCTGGTAGTAAATGCAGATAAAGTGCCTTGTAAGAACCAGTTGGTAGCAAATGCAGATAAAGTGCCTTATAAGCACCAGTCAGTAGTAAATGCAGATAAAGTGCCTTGTCAGAACCAGTCGGTAGCAAATGCAGATAAAGTGCCTTGTAAGAACCAGTTGGTAGGAAATGAAGATAAAGTGCCTTGTAAGAACTAGTTGGTAGGTACCTTGTAATAGGTACCTTGTAAGAACCAGTCAGTAGTAAATGCATATAAAGTGCCTTGTAAGAACCAGTAGGTAGTAAATGCAGATAAAGTGCCTTGTAAGAACTAGTCGGTAGTAAATGCAGATAAATTGCCTTGTAAGAACCAGTCGGTAGGAAATGCAGATAAAGTGTCTTGTGAGAACTAGTTGGTAGGTGCCTTGTAAGAACCAGTCAGTAGTAAATGCATATAAAGTGCCTTGTAAGAACGAGTAGGTAGTAAATGCAGATAAATTGCCTTGTAAGAACCAGTCGATAGGAAATGCAGACAAAGTGTCTTGTGAGAACTAGTTGGTAGGTACCTTGTAAGAACCAGTCAGTAGTAAATGCATATAAAGTGTCTTGTAAGAACGAGTAGGTAGTAAATGCAGATAAATTGCCTTGTAAGAACCAGTCGATAGGAAATGCAGATAAAGTGTCTTGTGAGAACTAGTTGGTAGGTACCTTGTAAGAACCAGTCAGTAGTAAATGCATATAAAGTGCCTTGTAAGAACGAGTAGGTAGTAATTGCAGATAAAGTGCCTTGTAAGAACCAGTCAGTAGTAAATGCATATAAAGTGCCTTGTAAGAACCAGTCAGTAGTAAATGCATATAAAGTGCCTTGTAAGAACCAGTCAGTAGTAAATGTATATAAAGTGCCTTGTAAGAACCAGTGGGTAAGAAATGCAGATAAAGTGCCTTGTAAGAACCAGTAGGTAGTAAATGCAGATAAAGTGCCTTGTAAGAACTAGTAGGTAGTAAATGCGTATAAAGTGCCTTGTAAGAACCAGTCAGTAGTAAATGTATATAAAGTGCCTTGTAAGAACCAGTCAGTAGTAAATGTATATAAAGTGCCTTGTAAGAACCAGTAGGTAGTAAATGCAGATAAAGTGCCTTGTAAGAACTAGTAGGTAGTAAATGCATATAAAGTGCCTTGTAAGAACCAGTCAGTAGTAAATGTATATAAAGTGCCTTGTAAGAACCAGTGGGTAAGAAATGCATATAAAGTGCCTTGTAAGAACCAGTAGGTAGTAAATGCAGATAAAGTGCCTTGTAAGAACTAGTTGGTAGTAAATGCAGATATATTGCCTTGTAAGAACCAGTCGGTAGGAAATGCAGATAAAGTGTCTTGTGAGAACTAGTTGGTAGGTGCCTTGTAAGAACCAGTCAGTAGTAAATGCATATAAAGTGCCTTGTAAGAACGAGTAGGTAGTAAATGCAGATAAATTGCCTTGTAAGAACCAGTCGATAGGAAATGCAGACAAAGTGTCTTGTGAGAACTAGTTGGTAGGTACCTTGTAAGAACCAGTCAGTAGTAAATGCATATAAAGTGTCTTGTAAGAACGAGTAGGTAGTAAATGCAGATAAATTGCCTTGTAAGAACCAGTCGATAGGAAATGCAGATAAAGTGTCTTGTGAGAACTAGTTGGTAGGTACCTTGTAAGAACCAGTCAGTAGTAAATGCATATAAAGTGCCTTGTAAGAACGAGTAGGTAGTAATTGCAGATAAAGTGCCTTGTAAGAACCAGTCAGTAGTAAATGCATATAAAGTGCCTTGTAAGAACCAGTCAGTAGTAAATGCATATAAAGTGTCTTGTAAGAACCAGTCAGTAGTAAATGTATATAAAGTGCCTTGTAAGAACCAGTGGGTAAGAAATGCAGATAAAGTGCCTTGTAAGAACCAGTAGGTAGTAAATGCAGATAAAGTGCCTTGTAAGAACTAGTAGGTAGTAAATGCGTATAAAGTGCCTTGTAAGAACCAGTCAGTAGTAAATGTATATAAAGTGCCTTGTAAGAACCAGTCAGTAGTAAATGTATATAAAGTGCCTTGTAAGAACCAGTAGGTAGTAAATGCAGATAAAGTGCCTTGTAAGAACTAGTAGGTAGTAAATGCATATAAAGTGCCTTGTAAGAACCAGTCAGTAGTAAATGTATATAAAGTGCCTTGTAAGAACCAGTGGGTAAGAAATGCATATAAAGTGCCTTGTAAGAACCAGTAGGTAGTAAATGCAGATAAAGTGCCTTGTAAGAACTAGTCGGTAGTAAATGCAGATAAATTGCCTTGTAAGAACCAGTCGGTAGGAAATGCAGATAAAGTGTCTTGTGAGAACTAGTTGGTAGGTGCCTTGTAAGAACCAGTCAGTAGTAAATGCATATAAAGTGCCTTGTAAGAACGAGTAGGTAGTAAATGCAGATAAATTGCCTTGTAAGAACCAGTCGATAGGAAATGCAGACAAAGTGTCTTGTGAGAACTAGTTGGTAGGTACCTTGTAAGAACCAGTCAGTAGTAAATGCATATAAAGTGCCTTGTAAGAACGAGTAGGTAGTAAATGCAGATAAATTGCCTTGTAAGAACCAGTCGATAGGAAATGCAGATAAAGTGTCTTGTGAGAACTAGTTGGTAGGTACCTTGTAAGAACCAGTCAGTAGTAAATGCATATAAAGTGCCTTGTAAGAACGAGTAGGTAGTAATTGCAGATAAAGTGCCTTGTAAGAACCAGTCAGTAGTAAATGCATATAAAGTGCCTTGTAAGAACCAGTCAGTAGTAAATGTATATAAAGTGCCTTGTAAGAACCAGTGGGTAAGAAATGCAGATAAATTGCCTTGTAAGAACCAGTCGGTAGGAAATGCAGATAAAGTGTCTTGTGAGAACCAGTCAGTAGTAAATGCATATAAAGTGCCTTGTAAGAACCAGTGGGTAAGAAATGCAGATAAATTGCCTTGTAAGAACCAGTCGGTAGGAAATGCAGATAAAGTGTCTTGTGAGAACCAGTCAGTAGTAAATGCATATAAAGTGCCTTGTAAAAACCAGTAGGTAGTAAATGCAGATAAAGTGCCTTGTAAGAACTAGTCGGTAGTAAATGCAGATAAAGTGTCTTGTAAGAACCATTAGGTAGCAAATGCAGATAAAGTTTCTTGTAAGAACCAGTCGGTAGCAAATGCAGATAAAGTGCCTTGTATGAACCAGTCGGTAGCAAATGCAGATAAAGTGCCTTGTATGAACCAGTCGGTAGCAAATGCAGATAAAGTGCCTTGTATGAACCAGTCGGTAG
Organism: Panopea generosa; assembly: GCA_029582155.1. Classification (NCBI taxonomy): domain Eukaryota; kingdom Metazoa; phylum Mollusca; class Bivalvia; order Adapedonta; family Hiatellidae; genus Panopea; species Panopea generosa. Next base: position 35,966,655 of record CM055910.1, on the reverse strand, counting down.
CAAATGCAGATAAAGTGCCTTGTATGAACCAGTCAGTACAAATGCAGATAAAGTGTCTTGTAAGAACCAGTTTGTAGGAAATGCAGATAAAGTGTCTTGTAAGAACCAGTCGGTAGGAAATGCAGATAAAGTGCCTTGTATGCGCAACCAGTCGGTAGCAAATGCAGATAAAGAATATCCTGTTAAAATTCTTGAAACCCTCTGACACTCACAATCGCTGGCTCAACAATATACTTCTGTATCGTTTAACACTTAATAGAATACATGCTTTTTTAGATAACCAGAGACTTTGTCTCAATGGACCTTTTACGATCGCTTTTTGTCTGCCGTTGTGCATCGTCGTTGTGCATCCGTAAACAATTGACATTTTCAACTTCTTCTCAAAAACCTTAAGCTCAATCATAACAATATGTCGTATGCAGCTTTGGTACCTAAGGGTGAATCAAAATTCTGAATTGCACGCCCCAGGTTCTATGGGGGCGGGGCCAAAACAGTCAAATTCAAGGTAAACTTGAAAATCTTCTCAATATAGGAAGCACTGGGAAACAAATGGTGAGCATGATTATAGATGTATATGGGTCCTTTATAAAAATTGTGAATTGCATGTCCGTGAAACTCACGGTTTGGCCCTCAGGGGATGGGGCCTACTTTACTAAATCTATATAAGAGAAATTGACAAAAAACATTATTTCTTATGACTTATGCGAATGCGTTTTGGATAATCAGGTGATTGTAGAGGCCCATGGGCCTCTTGTTATTTGTAAATAAAACAACTGATAAAAAAATGCTTTTTTTATTTTATATAGTATAAAACAACTTCATCTAGTCCAACTTCTTTATGTTCTTTTTCAAACTTTTATTTTATTTCATTTTAATGTCTTTTATTTCTCATAAGAAGCCGGAACAAAAGATTCCTCATAGACACTTGATGCCGACATAATCCTCGCATCAGAGTATCTGGATGTAACAAGTTACATTATCTTTGTTACTTATCTTGACTGAATTTATGTACAAGCTTTTACTCTTGCTTTAATCTGTTAACAGTTGCCTCCCTTGACATATCAAACACTATATCGCAAACATCAGTATACTTCTCTTTGTTGCTTGAATTTCAAGAATGTTCCTATTTACCTTTTTATATTTTTTCTATCAGTTTGTTGATACTGGTGACTATAATAGATGATAAAAGTTTTCAACTGACAAGAGTTGTTTTCAGATGTTATGTGCAGGTGCAAGTTCTAAAATGTGCCAGTTACTTATGCATTGAGTTGGCTTCTAATTTAGTTTCATAATATTATATAACATTTATATGTATACACAGTGTGTTTTCACCTTTGGGGGTCAAATTTCAGCAACACTCCCCTCCCAATAACATATTAAGTTATTTTCTAATGTAAGAAAAATATCCCTCAATTTTTTAGCCCCCTGCCTAAGGGGATGGGGGATATGGTAATGGTATCCGTCTGTCCATCCATGCGTGTGTGCATCCATCTGTCGGTCAGTCCATCTGTCTGTAACACTTTTGTTTAGAGCATTATTACAAAACTAGTCAAGCCATTTTGTTGAATCTTTACACAATGACAGAGGAAGTGCCATGTACAAGAACCATAACTCTACCTTGCTTACTATTTTAATTATCTCTCTTTATTAAATTTACTTGTTTGTAGCATAACTCCAAAACTTTTCAAAGGATTTTGTTGAATATTCACATAATGATAGGACATTCAGAGGAAGTACCATATACAAGAATCATAACTCTACCTTGTTTACTTTTTGAATTATCTTCCTTTATTAATTTACACTTTCTTCCGGACCATAACTCCAAAACTATTCAAGGGATTTTGTTGAATCTTCACACAATGACTTAGGACATTGAGAGGAAGTATAGAGTATAGAACCATAACTCTACCTTGCTTGGTTTTTGAGTTATCTCCCTTTATTAAATTTACTTGTCCTGGGCATAACTCTAAAAGTGCTGAATGGAATTTATTCAAACTGTATGCAAAGACAGAGAACATTAAGGGGAAGTGCAGTGTCTAAGAACCATAACTCTACATTGCCTTATTTTTCAATTATCACCATTTGTCAATTTTAGTATACTTGTCATAAAGATTACTCAAGAACTATTCAAGGCATTTGGTTCATATTTCACACAATGATAGAGAACATTGAGAGGAAGTTCATTGTCCAAAATCTATAGCTCTACCTTGCACCTTTTTAAATTATCTCCCTTTATTAGGTTTCATTATGCTTGTCTGGAACATAACTCAAAAAGTGTTCAAAGGATTTAGTTGATATTTCACATAATTATAGAGAACATTGAGAGGAAGTACAGTGTGCAAGAACCATAAATCTTTCTTCTGTCTTGACATAATTATTTCCTTTGATATTATATTTTATTATGCTAGTCTGGAACATAACTAAAAAAATATTCAAAGGATTTGGTTTATAGTTCACACAATGATAGTGGACATTGAGAGGAAGTGCAGTGTGCAGGAAGCATCTCTTACTTCTGTCTACACAGAATTATTCCCCTTTGTTATTTTCCCTTGTTTTGAGCATATATTAAAAAGTTATAAAGTGAATGCTTTGAAACTGCAAACAATGATAGAGAGCATTGACAGGAAGCGGACAGTCCAGAATTTGCTTCGGCTGGGGGACTTCATAATCTAAAATGGCTCTTGTTCAAATTGGGTTTAATGCCAATTTAACAGCTAACACAATTGAAACAGGGATGTTGACCTGTAAACTGTTTAAAATATTCATATTTACGGTTTGCATTGTTTTGATTTATTCCTCTATTTTCACCATTATGACCCTATTTTCCCATATTGAGACCCATTACTAAAAAAAAGCAACCCAAAACACTGATACATGTAATCGAACAAAAGACATATGGAGCTACTCAGGGACTTGAACCCAGAAATATCTGCTTACAATAGTGAATGCTATTTGGATTCTGCTAGCCAGGCTGCTGACATATATGTTTTGACTGAGGTCAGTCACAGTTGCCGGCTGATTACTAAAACACTAACTAGTCTTACTATAATATATATATATATATATATATATGTATGTAAATTTGTCCACCCTGTCCAGATGTGTTGCATGTAATTCCATAGTAAATAAGTCACGGTCCACACCAAATTTATTGGTTTGGCAGAGGCCTTGATATTGTATCTATGGTTTGCATTGTAGCTAGGCGCACTCGCCGTAGTCTGGTCTGTACATTTATGTCTTGGTTATTCACAAATAATTGTCTCCATATATATATCATGCATTGTGAATGAGCATCTGAATAGATCCCAAAAATCGTAAATTCCGTTGTTGTGAATTTAATTATCTCCCTTTTGGGGTAAACAATGATAACTTTATTCAATAAGTATTTCTCTTCCTTTTGTCTTATAAATTGCATTGGAGGATCCAGGGGGTGGTCCAGACCCATCCTAAGGTTCCCAAAATATTGTGTTCAGTTACAGTGTTTCAGAAACATTTTTTTAAATAATTACTACCACATCTTTTGATCCACAAGGCCATCGTGATAAAAATGTTTATTTGCTGTGCTCTGACCCAGTATTTTCATATGGATAGGTTCATGGCTTTTTTTTTTTTAAAAAGATTTTGATTTTACATGTATATTGTCATTTTAATAAAAAACGAACAGAAATAATAAAAAAAAAAACAACTCTTTGAAAGTCAATAAAATGTTAGAGTAGCTGCCATTTTGAGCGAGTAGGTAGGAGCATGGCAACCAAATTTTTTAAGGATGGCCCCATTGGAAATATTTTTAACCAGGTTTTTCAAAGTTGGAAACCTGATTATTAGATTGGCGAAGTCGGAGCGCGGGTGGTCATATATATATTGGGCAGGTGAATGGGCAGCGTCAAGTTTTTTGTTTCCGTTCAATAACTACTGTATTTTTCATCAGAACTGGAACAAACTTTCACAAAGTGTGTACCTGTATAAAATCTAGGCCAAGTTTGATAAGCAGCCAATACTGACCATTATCTTTAGAGTTGTGGCCCTTTAATTAGTCAAAAATGCTGAAATTGCCAGTTTCTGTTCAATAACTAGAGTATTCTTTATTAGAACTGAACCAAACTTACACAAAGTGTGTACCTCTATAAAATCTAGGCCAAGTATGATAAGCAGCCAATACGGATCATTATCTTCAGAGTTATGGACCTTTTATTAGTCAAAAATGCTAAAATTGCCCATTTCCGTTCAATAACTAGAGTATTTTTCATCGGAACTGAACCAAACTTAAACAAAGTGTGCATCTCAATAAAATCTAGGCCAAATTTGATAACCAGCCAATAAGGACCATTATTTTTAGAGTGATAACTCTTTAATTAGTCAAAAATGCTATAATTTACTGTTTCCGCTCAATAACTAGATTATTCTTTATCAGAACTGAAGCAAACTTACACAAAATGTGCATCTCTATAAAATCTAGACCAAGTTCGATAACAAGCTAATACGGACCATTATCTTTATAGTTATGGCCCTTTAATAAGTCAAAAATGCTAAAATTGCCCGTTTCCGCTCAATAACTAGAGTATTCTTTATCAGAACTGAAGTAAACTTTCACAAAGTGTGAATCTCTATAAAATCTACGCCAAGTGTAATAACCAGCCAATTCAGACTTATCTTTAGAGTTGTGGCCCTTTAATTATTAAAAAATGCTCAAATTTAATGTTTCCACTCAATAACTAGAGTATTCTTTATCTGAACTGAAGCTAACTTACACAAAGTGTGTATCTCTATAAAATCTGAGCCAAGTTCGATAACCAGCCAATTCTGAACATTATCTTTAGAGTTATGGCCCTTTAATTAGTCAAAAGTGCTAAAACTGATTGTTTCCGTAACCAAACTTTTACAATTTTTCAAACGGTAAAGTAAAAATAATCCTTTTCTTTTGTTATTTTGATGAAGATACTAAAAAAGTTTGGATTGGTGTATTGATATATATTAAAATGAAACTCCATTAACATGCTCATTTTTATCTTAAAAATGGTTTGCAGTGCCCTTGCTCAATTGATAGCCACGAGGCAAAAATATTATAAAACATACAAATGATTTGTTAGAGAAATGTACAGGTCCATTTAAAATTTTTACAACACAGCTGAATGTTTTGTAATATATTTGTAGAATCAAATGTTGTGTTTAAGAAATTGTTGCTATCAGTTGAGCATGTGTGACTTACCTCCTATCTTTGGGAATTGGAAACAATACCACCACTAAAGCCTCAATGCAAAATGTGAAAATATTGATGTACTATTTTATGAATATGCATGTTTGTTTCCGAGTATAATCACATTACATCTTTCATAATGTGAATTACCATTACATCTTTCATAATGTGAATTACGGAAGTAATATTTTAGCCAAACAAACGTAAATAGCACAGCAACAAGAGAAAAACTTTATTTCATGCTTTTTTAACAAAACTATTGCATCAATGTTTTACAAATAAAAAAAAACAAATTTGAATTGTATGCTTTTTTATTTTCTGCTTCAATGTTATACACAAAATTCTGGCATGAAATAGAGTTATAGTTACAGAATAGCTAAAATGTTTGAAAAACATGGTTTTCGGGGAATTTCCACGTCTCTTGTTATGAACTAATAATCGCTTATAGATGAAAATGTAAAGACGTTTTAAATACATCACTTTTTAGGTATCACAATGATGGAAAAAATTCAAACACCGAACTAGTGTTTTCTTTGTTTAATATTAGTACAGTAAGTACAATAATCATATATAATCAGTTGATTTGTTGTAGAATATTTCTTTAAAAGCACAATGAATAATATTGATTCAAAAGCTTTTATAAAATAGACTGTAATGCAGGAAAGATAATCAAACAGTAAAAATATACAAAATGAGTGAATGAGTAGTCCTTCTTGGACTGATAGACTTCAACTCAATTTGGGTCCTCCACGGCTGAGTCATGATTGAAGGTGCTGACGTTGTATACAGCCAAGCTTGGTCCAAAAACTTTATGTGAGAAAGTGCCAGTTACTTGCAGAATTACATTGGTTTTACTCGGGTTCATTCTGATGTCTTCTATCATCAATAAAACTGGATATGCCATATAACCTGCCAGATGGTGATAGTGGCTTTATACCCTTATAAATTATGCTTTGTTGTTGGGTCTCTTATGCATTCTGAACATGTATTTTCTTTTTTTATAACTTGAGACCATTTTTTGTCTTTCTTCAATTAGAAGACAAAATTATTATACTGTTTCCTAGAAGTCATTTCATATTAATTAAAAGCATACACTGTATTGATGACCTTTTCTCTGTGCATTTCAGTGGAACAAAACTTCAATGAAGTGATTGCTAGTTACCACAGACGACTTGAAAACCATTCGCCTCAGTGTCACCGAAGTAAGAAGTTCTTGGGTCAACACGATGGTTACCAGACAGCACAAAATGGAATCCAAACCAACAATGTTTTCCAGAATAATGGCTATGTGAGTTACGAGTACAATAATTATCTGGTACGTGTTTGCAGGTTACTACTGATATTAATAGGTATAAATATTAATATAAAATATAACAAATATAAAATTGAAAAGAAAGTTAAATGTACTTCGATTAGAAAAATGGTAGGTAGGTAGGCAATTTTTTTTAACCGCATGGCCCTCTCTCAATTTTATGTTTTGAGTGTCAAACAAGATGACTGGCAAGGCTCCACTATTTTTGGCATAGAATGTAGGGAACACTTAAGAAATCACCTCTTAAAGTAATTGAATGCTAGAGGCTTAGTATTTTGCAAAAATTTTAAGCACATGGTGCCTTTTCAGAATTGTGTTGCCACATAGGCCATCCATTGTGAGAATTTGGGAATTTGAAATTATATTAATAAACATCTTCTCTCTTTAAATTTGTTATGGTTTACCTGTCCGTCCATCCGTCCATCCATATTGGATTCAGCTTCTGTTCAGAAAGATCACTGAAAATTAGGATCTAGGTTTGCGAGACTTTGCACGTTGATAGCAGGCAATACGGACTGATAATGCACGTTCATTTCATTTTTTTCAGTCGTAAAACATTTGTGGTTTATATGGCAACAAAACTAGGGGACTTCTGCATTGCTTGTAATACTCAAGACTTGCCTTTCAACTACATGTATTGTGAAATTATTTCTAATATTTCTGCATAAGGCCATAATAAATTAATTGCAAGATTACCATCCCTGCATTTTCATGCCGCCATGAATGTTTTTATTTTCATATTATTTTATTAAAAAAACATCAAAAATTTTGTAAATAAAAATAAAATACTCCCGCCCTCCCCATTTCTAAGAAAAATTTGGATGATAATCTAGCTATTAATTTATAATGGCTTTAAATAATTGTGTTTGTGTTGAACAAAATTAGGCATTTAGGCCTTTTATTTTTTACTGTATTAGTAAGCTTTCTGCAAATATCTCTTTCTACATTGCATGGCCTACTTTGGCAGATTGAAAATGGTACTCCTTAATTCCATAGATATTTTGATTTTCAACCAGTTTTGTTTACTACAAATCTATCATTTTAATAAATTTCATTTTAAACACAGCGGATATACCAATATTGCAATTTATGTTTTCGACCAAGACGGTACTCGCTCTCAGGTTTTCGACTGAGTAATACGGTATTCAATGGAAAAATACTGTTTTAGATAAGACAAATTTTATCAGGGTTACTGGCTTTAAACATATTTTTCTTTCATGACATGAAAATGAATATACATGATATTAGTCAAAAAAGTTTAAAATTACATAAATAGAATGTATATGAATTATGTAGATACTGTTTTTATGGTGTGTATCATTCTGTCGTTTATATTTAAAGACAAACACTTGTGGAATTGCAAAAACTTTGTTTTTCTTCAAGAAAATGAGATTTATTGTAAAAAAATCAGAAATTGTATGTTTAATGCAATGTATTTTGCATAAAACATTTTAATAATAATGCAATACTTTCAATTTATTGAAATGTAAGTTTCCTGTGATTTGGTTTTCAATGTTTTTGGGAAATGGCTGCTACGGTTTTCGTCATTGATTGATACGGTATTTGATATTTATTCAGGAATTGTATTTACATTTTGTTAATCAATAAAATGTTTTGGGTAATATCTATGAATTTTTAAAGATGTTTTCACATTATATAATACATTTTGTATTACTTAAACTGCCATATCTACCTACCATGCAAATATATCTTCAAACCATGCATTGTGACATGTGTGTTTTTCAATCAAAATCATATAGTATCGGAGTATGCCGGTGCAATAGTCCATCTGATTTTGTTTACTATAACTTTCTCACACAGAGAGATTTTGAAATAATATCGCACAAATGAATATATTGAGACGAAATGTAATGCAAAAGATCTAAGTGTAAAATTTGAAGTCAGGTAATTCATGTAGTGTTTCGCTTATATCATTTTACAAACTTTTGTAAGCCTTGTAAATAGTATACTTTTTAAAATTTAAAATAATACTGTGCAGATGAAATGTTCCTAGGTGTCTTTTTCAAACAAAATTCTTAAGAATACGAAGGCCCATATCTCAAATGTGGAGGTCACAAGAGATTTAAGGTCAGCAATAGGTACACAATTTTGTGTGTGCTCTATATCATGTAAACTAGTTGACAGATTTAGAAATATATCCTGGCAAAAATTAATGTTAGTCATAATCAAACAATGTGTCGCACCCAAGACCCAGTTCTGTAGCTCAAAAGTCAAGGTCACATTTGCAGGTTTTAGGTCAGAAATAGATACAAAGCTTTTTGTCCGCGTCTTATCTTGTAAATCATTGACATATTTTAAAATAATGTGCTTCAAATGTTCACCATAATCAACGTTCATTCTCATATCTATACTGGTGGTGGGCTTGATGTTGTAGCCACTGCACATCTATTTTTTCATAAATTTGTGATTGAAAACAAGGAAATAACATTTCATGTTTTAACTGTAAAACACTGTGTGTGAATTCTCTATAGTTCATCCATCCAAAATACATAAAGAATTTTCAAATTGAATCTGATACTAAATTTATTGATGGATAGAACTATATACTATTTGCTAATGAGCATATTTTCTTGAAAATGCTATGAAAATCACTTTTATCCCTGATAAAATATGTCTGCCAAAGACAGTATCTCTCGGTCAGAACAGGTTGAAGCTAATATCAACAACATATACAGTCCACATCCAAGTTTTTTTTGTTTTTTTTTTTAATTTAAAACGAAAACAGTAACAAAATCAGATTACATAGAATTATGTTATATAACAGATATGTTTAAGTATGATACTCCAGTCTTCCTCGGATTTGTCAGATAGTCCGTTCTTAACAGATATACATCTATGTACGTCAAATATGGATTTCATACTCATCATGAGTCCTTTATAGGAAGGAGTGTCATTCAAGCATCTACTTGCATAAATGTATCGTTTTATCTCAATAATTAACAAGTTCTGTGTTAATGTTCTTTTATCATTTTTTGAAATCCCAAATAGATGCTTGGTTTCATTCCATTGTACTTGAATATTTATATTTTTTAGATGCATCATTACATTTGATAAAAGTTCTTGTGTATGAGAGCAATGCCAAAAGATATGTTGCAATGTTTCAGTTTGTTTCTTACAAAAAGTACATTTTTCATTTGATTTAATCTTTATCAAAGTGAGGTACCTATTAGTGGGGAGAATTCAATGTAGAAGTAGTGTCTCTTGTTACTTGGAAAGGAATGTTATAGTATACATTCCAATCATTTTCATCTATATCATACATTTCATACCATTTACTCTGGCTTCTTGGTTTCTCATTATTTCTTTTAAAATGTCATATATTGGTTTAGTTCCAGTTTTGTTTTACAGAATTGGAAACACATGTGGTGGAATGAAATGATTTGGTTCCTTTTTATGTTCACTTTTCAGTTTATTGACTTTTTTAAATTATTCGTTTGCTGTTGTCGTACTGAGCAAATGTAGATAGTTAATTTTAATACTTGTAATTTTCTCAAAATCTTCTTTTGTGTAGAATTTACCATTGATATTAATTAAGTCATTTACATAAATTATGCCTTTATCATACCAACTTTTAAGAAAAACACTGTTTTCAAATCAATATATGATGATTATAAAAATGGTTTATATTTTATAAATGGTGTAAATCAACTTAAAAACAAAAGCTACTAACAACTGTAATGTCAATATTTATATATATATATATATATGATTATACAGTATGTATTATTGACTTACATTTTATTATTTTATAAGGATGGTTTCCCAGGTGATTTACCTCAAAAACAAATACCCCTGTATCAAAATGGCTTCATCCAAAATGGGAACCAATGGCAACAGTTGGCGAGCAACCTTGACAGAAACTTTGGTGAACTTGAACTTTACTCGCAACAGATTCGTGAATATGAGCAGGCGATGTTAGAAGAGCGACTAAGAATCCTGCAACAATGTCAGGGAAGTTTGTTGCCGCAAAATGCAACAGAAAATTATTCAAACACTGGTATGATGCATAGTTTACTCATCATTTATATTGATTGATTACATTATTGCGTAATTTTTATGCCATAGAGGATCAGTAGGCCTTATCACTCTCTCCAGGGACTCAAGTACTCAAGCACACCTTTCTCTGCAGGTAACTGAAAATTTCCCCACTTTGGTCCTCATTATTTAGCACACATATCTCTGCAAGTAACTGATAACTTCCCCCACTTTGGTCCTCATTATTTAGCACACATATCTCTGCAGGTAACTGATAACTTCCCCACTTTGGTCCACATTATTTAGCCACCTATCTCTGCAGGTAACTGATAACTTCGCCACTTTGGTCCTCATTATATAGAAGACACATCTTGGTATGAAATTAACTGAGAGCCAAAATATGTATATCATGAGCAGATTATGTGATGCAAATAATTTTGTATATTTTGTTAAAAAAGGCAAAAGTGATAGTGTAGTGGATAGTGATGTAATGGCCGCTCACACCAGAGATTGTAGGTTAACTGACTCATTGCCTCTTAAAACAAAACAGATAAAGAACAGTTCATATTTCTAAGCTTCTATTAAGCTTTCTTTGCAATCAAGCTAAAAAATTGGTATTTTGAAATAAAAAAAGCAAGATATTTATTTTATACAAATTTATTTTAGCCTCAATGCAAAGTGAGGTCAGTGATCCTGTGAACCAATTCAATTCAATTCTTTATTAAGCGTAAATATTTACAATGTCTATCGTCCTTTACATTCAAGCGGTTCATACAGGTTTTTTACATTTTTAACATGAAACTTGTCAATATTGAGGAAAATATAACAAATGCACAATATGAGTACATCTATAAACTTACCATTTTTTTATATGTATAACTTTATACTAAGGTACTATTTCACAATCAAGATTATATATACTAGTCATTTTCATAATTTATTTATAGATCAAATTGCGAAATCGTTAATTGCAATGAATGAACAATATCTATACCAACAAAATGCACATGTTTCAGCTGTTTAATTTAACCATCAATTGTGTGTCTATACGACATGTGACATTATTGTTTACATTCGCAGTCATATGCTGAATCATTCATGGCAGAATCTGGGTCCTAGGTTATTAAACTTTGTTCTATGCTCAACTTAAGGTTTCATGCTTAACTCAAAAAAGAATGGACTCCTTATATACCAAAATAAATGTAAATACTTATAACTTTCTACCTCAAATAAGCATGGACACTTTCAAATCTGAGTCTGTCTGTCAAATGTTTGTGCTTTAATTTATGTTTTTACATGAATCCTGAAAATTGTGATTTGAACAGGAATTTCAGCTGGTTATGAAAAAAAAGTTTTACAACTTTTAGGCCAGTGTTACTAGATGTTGTTTTCGAGTGTCCAACCATTTACCCTCTACACACTGTAACTGACTGACTATAGATACGATGGGGTAATTAAAAAAGAAAATTGGCAAATAATACATAAAAGTTGTAAATGGAGACTCCTGTATGCTCTGTACATAAACGTTAAAATTCCGATTCAATACCTTGATTAACCTTAGAGTTATTAAATTGACACTAACTAGAATATTGACAATTTTTTGCAGGGCATGAAAAAAGTAAACATACCAAACATTAAACTAAGCTTCATATAATTTCTATGAATATCTGTGCACACACCCGCTGATTAAAATTGAAAGTAAAACATGCACAGGCAATTGTCACAAGCAATATTTTAAACATGCACAGGCAATTGTCACAAGCAATATTTTAAAAATCGATTTGTAATATTACAATTATTTTCTGAATGTGTTGGGGAATGATGAACAATACATGAAATGATGAGAGCGATGTTGTGTTCATTATCATTATGACGTCAAGAGCAAGCTTATTTGAACCCATATTTTAATAAGTCAAGTGGTCCAAAGTGCTTTTGCTCCTATATAGAATAATACCTAAACAATGATTCTCTTATCTGCTGATGAAGTGCTATTTCCTGCAGGAAGTTTAATTTTGAATAAAATTCTCATCTAATACATTAAATGGACACACAAGCATTTTATAAGTGCTCTATTGTTTTGTTTAAAGTTGTATAAATTTGATAAAAAGCACTAAACACAGTTGTGAAACAGAGTGATTGAAATGAAACGGTACAGTTCATAAACAAAAATGGGATTTTCAACATGCGCAGATTAACAAAAACAAAAATACTGTACAGTCAAGCCTGTATTAATGGATCTTTACCAAACTTACATAATAGTGACTCTATAGTATATAAACCCTTATAATGTTTTTCAACAGAATAAATTTAATATTTAATGTTGAGTCCCTTGATCTATTAAAAGTGACATTATATTTGGCAAAGGTTCAGGTTAAAGTTATATTTATGCAGAGTATACATCTTTGTAGGCAGTAAATGTTCAGGAAGTTTTGCCTGTTTGTGATGTTTATCTACTGAAGAATGAGTTGTGACTGTATATGGCAATTCAACTTTTGTAAATGTAAAGGAAATTTAATCCTCAGTAAATGATCCAATCATTTTCTTTTCGTGATATTTAAATTGAAATCGTGACATTCTACTTATTGAACTGACATGCAACTTCTTGAACTGACGTGCAACTTATTGAACTGACGTGCAACTTCTTGAACTGGCGTGCAACTTCTTGGAAGTGCGCATACTAGAGTCTCTGTTGTCTAAATGTACTATAGAAGATTTAATTTTGCAGTGTCAAAGTAAGCCCAGAGTTTTTATGAATTGCTCTCGTATACTCGTATAGCTTTTAATAATGCCAGTTTAACAGTTAAATTCATATTAAAACAATGACACTGATATTGACCTATAAACTGTTTTAAACATATAAACCTATGATTTGCATTTTTTATTTTTTCCCATTTGCATGGTTACGGTGCTATTTCCCCTATTTAATGGACCCTTCCAGGTCACCCAAAAACCAAATAAAAATTACAATTTGATTTTTTTCCTCCAGTACATGTACATTTATTAAACTTTATTTACTGGTAGTTTAATATTTTATAACGAATAATATCAAACTGTGACTAATATGGCTATCACATATAGATGCCTTTGGACACCTCTAATATTGAAAGCATTAATTCACCATGTATCAGCAATGGGTGAATTATGTTTATATTAACTGACAGAGTGGTACACAATGCAGGAAGTGTTCTGATTGCTTGTTACAAGCCATCTGAACTTTTCCTGCACTGTTTTCAATGGCCTTCTGTGATTGGTGCGGGAAAGCGCATATCTATGGAGTAAAGGGTTAACGCATTAATCCATACACTCTGACTTTAAACCAGTGCAATCTGGCTTAATATGGGTCCCATGCACAGATTTTCAGTTTTTTTTACCAGAATATTTCCAAGAGTTAAGTCGGTGATGAATGATATATGACATAGCCTCTCAATGTCATTCATCCCAGTCAGCACTGATTCAAGTTGGAAAGTTATCAGTAACTTTCAGAAATGGATCTGCTAAAGTACTGGTTAGCCTTCCTGGATCCCCAGACAGAATGGTTAGGTTAATTCAATGACTGTTAACCCTTGATGGCATTAAAATAATGGTAAATATTCTAAGCTTGTTGTAATGGCAGTGTGATTACCAGTTAGTTAAAACACTGACAAAGGGTAAACTGGCATTAAATACTATTCAAAAAAAAAAAAAAAGAACGTTGACAGTCTGACCACAAAACAACAAATTTGCTTGTATAAAAAATGAAAATGTCCTTCTTCCTTCAATAATAGTAGTAGTGGTGTGTATTTTACTGTCTTTGATACATCTTCAGAAATGTGTTTTGATCAGTTTATTTGTATGGTGTTTTTCAGCTAGATTGCAAATGGTATGATACCCCGTCCTGTCACATTATACTGACACCGGGCCGACCAGGACTGGTATTCATCAGCTATTCTTAAGAATATTCTTAGATTTGAACTCAAGAATGAATTTTGAAAAACACGCTTAGAGACCATTTTTTGAGACCAAAATTTTCAAGCATGTAGGGACGTCATATAAACACTCACAGTTATTCTATATGTCATGATAAACTAGACATCGGAGGTTGAAATATTTTCAAGAATGGTTGGTGAATATGACCCCAGAACTAGAACTTGTCCTCTTAATGCCTAGCACCAAGCGATGAAGCTTTCCAGTCTTTGTTATGACCCAGCTGGGGATCGGACCCACGACCTTCCACATGTGCGGCGTATGCTTTTTGATCAGTAATACATTCAACATAGATAAACATTGAAAATCATGACAGTTCATACTCTGCATAGTTTAGCTTGATTGTGAAGAGAGCTCATAAATTACTCTCAAGTCTCATAGGTAGAATGTGATTATTTCATGTTGATTTCCAGAGACCATCGGTTGAGCCTGGAATCGAACCCACGACCTCTGGCATAGGCGGCAATCACTCATCAAATCATCATCTCCATTTCTGCCATACTTGACAGTTATGCTGGTTGGCAATTTAATTAATCAGTAATAAACTTCATTCATAATTTCCCCCTTGACTATTATGTTCATATTGACGAGTGTTTGTATAAATTTCTCACATTTTGATGGTTATCTAACATTTAACAAGAAATGTGTTAATTACTATATCTTAACAAAATATGTAATGGCTAAACTGACTTATAAAGTTTATATAATTTTAAGGTTTGCATCAATGCTGATAGTTATAATTTATTTTCTGTGTCAGGAAATGAATGCTATTGGTCGGAAAATAGAAATACGTTGTTAAGATAGTAGGTACGGTTTGAGCCCATTAACAGTTTCAAGTGTACATCTACTTGTCTCATCCGCTCGTAATCTCTCTTAATTCTTAATCAAGTGCAACATAATACTAGTGTCATCATTGTGGATGCATTTTATACAATTTCAAAGCAGATTTTTGTTGCATTTAATGAAAAAAAAAGCTGAATTGTGGATAACTGCAGATGTATGGTTGGTAAGGTATTTTAATGAGTCATGGATGATATGTATACCACTGTGGAATAGACAAGACTGTAAACATGTCAAAATCAGGTACACATAACTTATATATTCATTTGTCATGTTTAATGAATTTCACTGTTTGAAATGGTTTAATTATAAGTGGTTATTTCACTGCATGCTTTTTTTTAAAGAAATATATTATTAAATACAGGGAAGGAAGTTTGAGACTATGTGAGATTAAGAGTGTTCCATGAACCTTAAGGAGGTTGAAGTATGTATAATATATTGGACTTTAATATATAAGGAGGCTAAGTTATAAAATAATACATTGGACCTTTACTTCATATAGACGCCTTTGGCCACCTCTAATATAGATGCCTTTGGACACCTAATATAGAAAGCTTTTGAATTATTGGATGAATTATGTTTACATTAACTGACATAGTGGAAAACAGAAGGCCTTTGAAAACAGTGCAATCTGAACACTTCCTGCACTGTTTTCAAAGGCCTTCTGTGATTGGTGCGGGAAAATGCGTTTCTATATGTAGTAAATATATATGTTTCTATGGAGTAAATATATATATATATATATATTTATTTTTTTTAATTTTAAAATCTTTTATATATAGATCTATACTGCAGTATTTGAAGCATTTGATTAACGAAGATTATTGTTAGAGGGAAGTTGGGGGAAACTTTAATTTCGGGGATCTATAACTTCAAAATCAAAATGCGCTAATCATCGTAGCATGATGACCTTCCTACAATTCCGTACTGTTCAAAAAGCATACGATGTACTGAGAAAATTTGAAGTAAAAATAAACAAAATTTTCAGTGTTCAAAGTCACAAAAAACTTTGGATCAAATGGTAGAAATTTGATACAGTACTTTCTGCATTGTTAGATCCATTTACTGATGCAATCTGCCATTGGACCCCATCTGATAAAGAAAGATATAGTACTTTCTGCATTGTGGTATCCATTCACTGGTGCAATCCGTCATTTGACCCCACCTGATATAGAAAAAAGATTCAGTACTTTCTGCATTGTCAGATACATTTACTGGTGCAATCTGCCAATGGACCTCACCAGATATAGATATATATATATATCAATGATATCAAATATACATCAAAATGCACCAGAGCAATTATACACACACAAAAAATCCTGCGAGGGGCATGCCCCTGGACCCCCCTAGCTTTGGCCTGAACATAACAGTTTGGACTAGCTTTGCACCTGAATTGGTGATACAAGTCACGTATTTCTTAAAGAGATAATATTGCATTAACACAAATAAAGGCTACCATGTGCTTTATTATTCATCCATAAAACACAATTGTATAACTAAATTGTAGTTCATGGTTGATATTTCATGTTTCCTATCTCCGATTTTCCCCTAAAGAATCTCTTGGAATACCGTCTATCAACAAGGAGTTTCAAAGACGGTTGCGATAGTCTGACTGAGCAGAATGCAACAATCAATGACGTATGTGATCCGAGCTTATGGATCTGATTGAGGATTGCAATTGGCTTATAGGCTGGATTGCATCTAGCATTACCCTACTGTTACACTGCCTAGTTCTCAAAAGTGAACATTGCAAAGCTGGTTCTGCTTTGGGATACATATTTTGTTTATGCATACATATTTTGTTTGCATAGTGTATATTTATTTTGTTTGCATAATGTATATATATTTTTAACCGATGTGCCAATATGGAGGTGTTGTATTATCTTAACATAGATTGTACGCAATATATGCATATATTTTTATATGTTTGATGCAAATTATATGAAAATATTATCCTTTTATATAGATCCAGTAGAATCTATATAAATATAATGCAGTGTATTTTTAACATATATATTCTCTACGACATATTTTGTGTGTGGATAATATGTATTTTTTACTTTAATATGTATAAATATTAGTCAGTTTAACATATTTATTTGTCGAGGGTGTATATTTTTTACTTAAATGTATATATATATTTACAAACAACATCATTTTTTATATATTTATGTCACCATATATAGTCACGTTTGGTGCCTCATACTGGAGGGTGAAGTATATATAATATATTGAACCTTAAGGAGGCTGAGGTATATATAGTATATTGGATCTTAAGGAGGCTGAGGTTTATAAAATATATTGGACCTTTAGGAAACTGAAGTATATATAATATATTGAAGTATATAACAATGCATTGGATCTTTAGGAGGGTAAAGTATATATAATATATTGGATCTTAAGGAAGGTGAGGTATATATAATATATTGGTCCTTAAGGAGAGTGAAGTATATACAATATATTGGACCTTAAGGAGGGTGAAGTATGTATAATATATTTGACCTTAAGGAGAGTGAAGTATATACAATATATTGGTCCTTAAGGAGGGTGAGTTATGTATAATATATTTGACCTTAAGGAGGGTGAAGTAGATATAATATATTGGACTTAAGGAGGGTGAAGTAGATATAATATATTGGACTTAAGGAGGGTGACGTATATATAATATATTGGACCTGAAGAAGGCTGAGTTATGTATAATATATTGGACTTAAGGAGACTGAGTTTTATATAATATATTGGACTTAAGGAGGGTGAAATATATATAATATATTGAACTTAAGGAGGGTGAAGTATATATAATATATTGAACTACAGGAGGGTGAAGTATATATATAATATGTTGGACTTAAGGAGGCTGAGTTATGTATAATATATTGGCCCTAAAGGAGAGTGAGGTATATTATAAGATATTGGCTCTTAGGGAGGCTGAGTTATGTTTAATATATAAGGAGGGTGAGTTATGAATAATATAAGGAGGCTGAGTTATGTATAATATATTGGCCATTGGGAATGCAGAGTTATAAGTAATATTTTAAACCTGGAGGAGGCATATTTCACTGATTTTAAAAGCTATGGTAGGGAGAGAGGTTCAATTTACAAAAATATGCAATGGCACTTTTTGCATAAAATACGAGCTTTGCATGGTCACTTTAAAGAATCTATTGTTCATCTCTGTAGAGAGATGGCGTTCTTCTTTGTTTTGTGAACTTTCTTGAAATATTAATAAAGTCTTTCCTGTAGTGGGCAGTTTTCCTCCAATTTTTCATACCACTCCATACCATTAGGCCACAATGTTGCAATCTTACTGTCACCAGTCAGTACTCAATGCCTGTAAGCTCTTGATAGCATAAAAATGATGCTAAATATTCAAACAAAATAAAGAAAAAAAGAAAAAGGATAATCATTAAAAATGTCACTACTTTGGTCTAGGGCTTTCAGCAGCATTGCTACACTTCTTCTAGTAAATGGTCCACTGTGGACAAATGGTCTAAGGCACCGTCTTGAGCTACTTACCTCTCACTACTAAGGTTGTAGATTTGAGTTCTGCTCGCTTCAAAAACTTCAAGTGAGAAAGTTTGCCAGTGACTTGTGGAAAAATGATGGGTCTTCTCAGATTCATTATGAGGTCTTTCTCCACCAATAAAACTGGATATGCCATATATAACCTGACTCAGACTGAGGTCTTCCTCCACCAATAAAACTGCCATATATAACCTGTCATGTGTTGAAAACTGCATTAAAACCCCATTCTAAAATAAAAAAGAAAAAAAGAAGAACATGGTACGATTTTTTTGTCAGTTGAATAACTGCGGGATTGTTTCAGATAATAATAATTGTAATGATGATGAGGGTGGTATGACATGTAGAGATGATGACTTGGCATCATCAAACATCACCAGCAATGATAATACAGCCACCATTTTAACGCACACTTCATCATGTGATCGAATCGTGGTCTATACCATTCTGTATCTGGTTAAAGTTTAAACAATTGGCTTCATGAAATCACGAGAATTTTGATGTTTGATAAACAACTCAGACCATTGTTTGTAGGCGTAAATCTGTCAAAAGCGATGTAGTGTATAACCATAAGCAGTAAAATCATCATGTCCGACTAAATTATCTAGGCGTAATTGATGCACAAAGACGTGTTCACAGTTGGCAAAAATGCAATGATTTTAGAAAATCTTCGCAATTTAGTTTTAATCAATTCATTTATTGTTATAAAGCAAGTTTTTAATAAATCTGGTTGAAAATACAGTAGAACTTCATTGGCTTGAACTCAGATGGCTGGAACACCACATATAGCTTGAACCACTTACCTGAGTCTGGCCGAATTCCTATTTCGATGTATGTACATGTTCATGTATGGCATGATGTTACACAATACTTGGCTCGAACAATCTTTAACTCAAACTGTTTTACCCAGTCCTGTTGGATTCAAGCCATCTAACTTCTACTGTATTGATATTGAGTTTCGTGGTTTATCGGACCACGTAGTATAGGGACCCCAGTGTAGTATGATGACTACAGGTACTGATGAACTAGCGAGACTATGAGAATAATGAAAATAATCCTAAATATTAGACTTTGTTCTATACCTGTAGGTGTATAGCCAGTAACCTACCACAGATGTTACCATGTGACCATACAATATGTAGAAGTTTATTGGATCCAATAACTTTTATATTGTACAGTTCAAAATTCAAGATGCCAATTTAAAAAAAAGAAGAAATAAATTAAGTAGAAATTTCAATGATTAAACAAACAACTGACAAAATTATCCGCATGACTAAATGAGACGAGAAAATCCGAATATCTGCAACTTCCTTCAGCTGCCGCTCTCATGACTCTGAACTCATGGTTTATTCATTTAAAAAGATCTTGATTTTTCTTTTAGATCAAGGTATAGAATTAAAAGATAATTTTACAGTGTTTTGTACAATATGAGAATATATAATACTCGTACGTATTGTGGTGAAAATCATATTGGACTAGGCGCCTATGGCGTATCAACCAATATGATTTCACCACAATACATACTCATACAATATATTTCTTTATTGTACAAAACACTATAAAATAACCTTATATTATTGCAGGTGATCTGTACAACCCAGACACGTTGGCACATCCCGTGTTGCTAAGAGAGGTGAAACGGCAGAAACCAACATCTCCAGTTGTTGAAAGACGTAAAAACCTTCAACGCCATGCCAGACCCGTCACATCTCCAATTGAAATACTGCAGATTAATAGACAAAGTTTGGGCAGAAATAGTGACAGGGATCGAAAAAAACTTGAGACAAACAGCTCCGAAAATGAGTCTCGTCCTCAATATCATGCACAGCCTCGGCGAAGTTTGGAGACTCATTCCCTCTCAAATTCTCCGCAGACGCAGAGGAACGCTAAACCTCCCTTTCTGCAAAGATTCAATAGTCTGTCACCAACTTTAATTCGGAAACCAAACAACGACAAACTTTCACCATCATCTTTGAGGAAATCTGTAATACTGCGCAGTTCTAGAAAATCTGAACCATTGAATGTGGATCTATGTAACACGTGCGGCTTCCCCGTGCGTGATGAAAACCGAGTGTCTTTAACTGGCAAGGGAGGTCAGCGAAGGATTTACCATGGAGAATGCTTCAAGTGTGCAAGGTAAGAATTTATCATTTGACCAAATTGCGAAGTCGATAGGTTGAAAGAACATTTTCACTGAGTAATTATTTTTATTTCTTTTATCTATGGTTTATTTATTAAATCGTCCTCTCATCCATTCCTTCCTTTATTTATTTGTTAATAGTTTAAAACGTGTTTAACCACATTTATTTAATATTGTACTATGGTCATTACATAAAAATAACCGTGGCAGACACAAAATGAATCTATGTGTCAAAGTGCATTAACACAATGTTCATTCATTCATTCATTCATTCATTCATTCATTCTGTTTACAAGGCATGAAATTTTTGGTTTCATACATTTTTTGTTGTTGTATTTTACCTGCTTTATTGTCTTATGATGGAATCCATATATAAAAAATTATGTTTTTGTGCAAAATAGCACAGTCACTAGAAATTTCATTAATGTAATAGGTGTCATTGGTTTGAATCTCAAAAGTTGAAAATCATGTTTTCTTATACGGTAATTAATTTTGAAAACATAAAAAAGTTACAGATGAACCAGTGTCAGTAATTTGCATCTACACTGTCATAACCTCTGTAATTTAAGTTTCATTATTTGTATTTAACAAAGGTGGATCCATCATTACAAAAAATTCAGGGTTGGACAATACCACTCATCTTTACATTACAAGTGAATGTTTGTGCAGGAATGGTAAAATGTATTTTTAAAAATAATTTTTCAGCCCCGAAATTTGATAGGACGTGTGGGTTCTGGGGTGGATGTTTACAGATCATTATCTTTTTTTTTTTTTTATTGAATACATACACTATTTTAATGGTGGGGGTGGGGGGATAGTACATATTGTGCCATCTAAGGATTGTTCTGTCAATTTAACTTATTTGGCAAATTTAAGAAAGGGAGAGGGCACTACCTGGATCTGCTAGTGGTTTATTATTTGTGTTGTGTCAAATGGCATTAACTAAAGGATAACAATCTCTTTATCCTGAAAGGTAACATTCAGGAGTAATTACTTCTCTGTTTATTTCCATACCCCGACATGCACGTGTAGTAAGGTAGATAAATCTTAAAACAATATAACCATTATTGAATATGAGTTGTTTCCCTTGGTAAATAAAATAACCTATTGTGCCCAGAGAAAGAAGGAAGGAAAGAACACATTTTTTAGAGTTACTATACTTTATACTACTCCTGAAACTCTTGTTACTTATTTAGATGCATTGCACGATTCATATATGGAGAACATTTTTAACAAATTGCTACAAATGATGTTCCCATTTGTATGTTTTTTGTAAGCACACATTTATTCGTCAATTGAGTATTTCAAAATGTGTTGAATGTGTATTTTAATTTCATCGCTTTTTATTTGTTTAAAAGGAAAAAAATCCCAAGAATCTATCAAGTTGTTTTTTTAAATAAATATTTTTACTCACATATATATCTATAAAACTAGACACTAATTTTTAAAAAAAAAAATGCTATTAATTTTGAATTTAAAGTTTTGGAGAGTGTTATATTTTTAGAGTAGTACTGCTCAAGTTAGAGTTTCGAATGATCACAGTGTTTTGAAATGATTGGCATCAATCATACACAGTGACACTTTTGCACTCTTTGACGTTGTTTTGACAGCTCAGCTGCATGAATAGGGGAGCGGATAACTACAGATTCGGCCAATAGTGTATCAGAATAGGTACAACCAAACTCTGGTTAGAGATTTGTTACGCGGTTCATGTACACTTTTCCTTTTGTTGCCAGCTTGGTTTCAAATGACATAAAACAGCGTTAAAAATGATCCGACTAGTTATGCAAGGCATGGTACAACAAGCAGTAAAAACTAAATTTCTTGAATGTGTTCATTTTCTCTACTCTCTTCATTAACTAATTGAACAATAATTATGTAAAAAAAGTTCAATGACATTTTCTAAGAATACATTAATTAACTTGTAATAAATGCTTGCAGCGGGTTCATTTTTTAATTGTGGAATCATAATATAACAGGTAAATTTTTATATTCAAGAACAGAAGAGAATGCAGGAAACATCCATGCATATTTTTTGTTCGTTTAATGTACGTAGTAGTGTCAGTTAATATATTGTAAGTTGCAGCTGAAGAAACATACATCATAAACCGCCAAGCTGCATTGAGTGCATATATATGTATTTGCCAAACCAGGACTGCAAATATTTAATGCATTAGCTAATGTTAGCTAACACAAGTCAACAATGGAATACTTGTTTGCAAACATTAGCAATCACCTTTAAGAGCCATTTGTTGATTTTGATCACATGACTAAATATGAAAAAGATGGGACTGTGCTGAATTAAACAATTTGCGGATGATATTAAATTAGTTACAGGCCATGCATCGGTGCATGCCGTGCTTCTAAAAATATTTCCAGAGCATAACTTTAAAACCGTTATAGGTAACTTCATGAAACTTTGTACACATTTCAACCTAGTGGTCAAGTACTATCTTTTGCAATGAGGGAGTTTTTGTTTTCAATATTTTTTCTGTTCCCATGGAAACAAATAACCAAAATTACCAAATTCTCTGTTTTTGGAATATAACTCCAAACCTATTTAAGAAAATGTAATGACATTTTGTACACTTTGTCATATCAACAGAATGTTCTAGTACTACCTTTTGCTACAAGGGAGTTTCATTTTCAATATTAGTGCTACCTGTATTACCATGGAAACAGTTGTCCCTTTCTTTTATTTGATTCTCGGTAAAATGTGTTTCAGATTAACAACTGCTGCATTCATTTTGACAAACACATTTCTAGTTTTTATCTAATTCTTCTATAGTTACAAGTCCAGGGAGAAAAAAATAAGTTTCCATTGTTACATGAAATATTGCAGATAAAAAAATTGATTTTTGAGTGGTGTTTCTTACTGGTATTAAAACGATTAAGCATTTGACAAGTATTGTTAAATTGGTTACATAATTGGTATAACCAATAATAACTATAGGCTGAGGACGTCAGACAGTAGCACTTTTATGATGAGATGAAAGTATTCTATATTTGTAGATAATTTATATCCTGTATTATTTGTATCGGTTAGGAAAATAATTAATCTTAAAATTGATAACTGAACTGGGAATAATTTAAAAAGATTAAAGATGCATCACCAATAACTTTCAGTTCAGTAAATGATGGAAAGTTTATTGAATCACAAAGAGGAAGGTTTCATTCAAAGAAAATCTCAAGCATCTTTGACACTTTCCAAACTTGAAGTCTTTTATGCCATTTACAAACATGATTGTTAATACTTCTTGCTTTTTACAGACATATATTGACTGTTTAGCACTACCTGTTAATGGAAAGTACCATCTGAAATACTCATTGTTGCCTTCTGGCTCCTGTTACACCAGTATATTTTAGAATATACTTAAATACATAAAAAACTAAAATCATCCAAAAGCATCCAAGTGATCATGATTTTAGACTGGTTCTAGATAAATTGCATTTGATTTTGTTGACATTGATTAAATTATATTAAAGTAAAGAGTATATAAGTAAATTTTGTTAAAACGGGTGCCTGTTTACAAAAATCTCAAGCATGGTATTTGTGTCCCATTGACACATTTCTACAATAAAGCTCTGTAAAAGTCAAGAATTATGCTCTCTATATATAATTAGTGTATGAAAAAATAAGAAGGAAACACAACTGACCAAGCAGTACTCTCTCCTTTTATTACTTCATGACATTGCAAACAGACAATTACGTTTTTTGCCTTATTTATTATATTTAATTATTCCATGCACCTCAGTGACATCTGCATGTTAGAAAACTCAGACACATCTCTGCAACCACTGTCTCCATACTTTTAGGATAGTCAGCAAATGAACTATGATATCTGCTGAAGAGACACATTTTAATGAAATACAGCTTCGTAAGCCTCATTCAGAAAATTTAGTGGCTCATCAATTTACAGACATGGTGTATTTTAAGTGTTTGTAGGCATTGCTAGCCATTTTATGTTTACCATCTAGTTTATATAATGTGCCATTAATAGATGCAATAAATATAAGAATTGGGACCTGAGAAATTTAATTACCATAGAAACGTTAAATTGGGAACACATTCCATATTCCAATTTTCATTTGTTTAATTCATGAACTTAAAGGGAGTATATCAGGGAAAAAAAGCTATAAATGTCTTTAAAAAATAAAATAATTATTAAAATGGATAAAAAAACATCTCATTTTCATTAATAAATAAAATCAGAATGGTTTTGTAAGTCAATTCCACCAAAATATGACAAAATAGATATTAAAATTTGAGTGGTAAACTTGAAACGGAATCCCCATTCTAAAAATAGATAACACTTAAATACTATTTGACGACCTTCGCATCATCTTTCAGACTCTTTTTAAGATGAAATAAACCTGTATAACTGAGCAAACTGAAATCAAAATATAATCATGTGTGCGTGCGTGCGTGCGTCTGTCTGTTCGTGTGTCACCAATTCTTGTCCGGGCTATTTCTCTACAACCTCTGGTTGAAGTTTTATGAAACTTGCTAGGATGCATCATTACCAAGTGCAGATGCGCATATTGTCTTTGTGTTCCGGTTCGATGATTTTTCACGGAGTTGTGGCCCTTTAATTCTGTTTGTGACCAAATTCTTGTCTGGGCTATTTCTCTATAACCTCAGCTTGGAATTTTAGGAAACTTGCTAGGATGCGTCATTACCAAGTGCAGATATGCATACTGTCTTTGTGTTCGGTTCGATGATTTTTCACGGAGTTATGGCCCTTTGATTCAGTCTGTGACCAAATTCCCCTCCGCTCTATTTCTCTACAACTTGTGGTTGGAATTTGATGAAACTTGCTAGGATGTATCATTACCAAGCGGAGATGTGCATATTGTCGTCATGACGATATTTAGCTACAACCTCTGGTTTTTATTCTGTAAAATTAGCTAGGATCTGTGCATATTGTCCTTTTTTTCTGGTTAAATGAATTGCAAATTAATTCTGTGAAGAGCTGAACCAAATATTGTTCCTGCTATACAGTTTGGTATTCTTCAACCAAGTAGCCTGTACAGAGGCAAACACTCGCTAGGGGACCATCCATTGGTTTCACCGATATTTTCTTGTTTAATACATCACAAAATATGTTGCAATTTTAAGAGGGAAATCTATTTTGAGTCTAACCTAGGCACATAGTCATTTTTAGGAAATCCCTTTCCAATATATTTTTTCGGTATGTTTAATAGATAACTTTTTAGCAATACAAGTTCAGTGAGTATATATATCATACATAATGAAAAAACAAGTATTTAACTGATTTTAAAATTTTTAAAAATCCAGATATATTCCCTTTAAGTTGCAGAGACAATGTCATGAAAACTGAAATTAAATTTATGAGTCTTGCCCAAGAATGAAACACTGAGTAAATTTTTAGAAATAAGTTTGAAAATTATAATGTAAATTATTATTGACATGTATAAAATACAATCTAATGTCACCTTATAAAGATGCTATGGCACTGAAGTAACATATGGCAGACACATAACATGACACTATACCCAGAAAATTTGTACTAGAAGCCTTCCGCAACTACTTACATATATAAAGTTTCTTGATCAGTGGTGCTCCAGATGGTGTCATAAATGACTTGGTCTCGGAGCACTAAAAAAAGAAATCATTTAAAAACAGCTTTTTTATGCGTAATGAAACTAACAACAGACTTCAGAAAATTATATGATCTTGTCCCCATTTTTTAAGCTTAGATATTCAAACGTGTGTTTTAAACTTCTTTTTGTATTGTGGACTTGGCTGTTAACGTGTCAGGGTAAATATAGATTACTTGTCAGTGAATTACTGATAAAACCGCTCCATGTCGCCATTTCTTGTCAGCCGCCATTAATGGTTACGGACTAGTGTAATTGGTAGCAACTCTAGCCAATTTGTAGAGAAAAAAGCTATTATGGATGAAACAGGAGCATGTTACTTTACTGGAATAATCTGTTTGTGTTTTTTAGTAATGTGTTCATGGCATGGCAGACACACAGTATCTGTCACAATTTGTCTGCTCATTCTTTTTTCTTTACCGACTAGCTTTTATATTATCTTGGTTGTCTGTCCCAAGTTTGTTGTATTATACTTATATCAGAAGCATTTCTTTGTACGGAGGTGCTATATTAAAATATATAGTTGACAACACAAGGCAGATCTCTTTTAAGATATTCCTTTAGCCATATAGGATGGGGTCCAGTGGTAGAGCATTTAAACCATGATCAGAGTGCTGTGGGTTTGATCCTTCACCAGGGCTATGTGTGGTGTTTTGATGGTCAAGACTTTTTAGCTCGCTGGGACAAAGTCCAAGGAGAGCTATTGCCATGACCCCGTCGTCATCGTCTGCAGACACCCTGATTAAACTTTTGTGTTTAAGTTTAAGATATCTATGCAACCGCTCATTGGATATGAATGAAACTTCGCATGTGTGTTCACCATCATCAATAGAACACACACAGACAAGAACCATAACTCTGTATTGCATTTTGACACAGTTATGGCCCTTTTTGGACTTTGACACCAAGGGGCGAACTATGATGTCTTCTGACAACAGTTGTTTCACTTAGTACTGATTCTACCCAGGAAGACTTGAGCATTTTTTGTCTCTAAGTTTTAAGAATTTGTTTCACAATCAATGTAAAATTAATAATTCTAAACTGAACCTATAGTCATATTTAGAATCTCAGGTGGGTCGTGGACCCACTGTCCCCACTCTGAGTGTGCCAGTGTGTATCTTATATGGTAACGCTAAAAAGATGTCAAATGATGAGGTTTCTGATCCAATGTAACTTTTTCTTGCCAAACATTGTAACTTAAAGGCACTACTCTGTTATATTCTATTTAATGTTTTAAGCTAAAACTAATTTCAACAAAGAAATCCAAGTAATCAGAATGAAAGTTTAATGTCTAACCTACCAGATAAGCTTAAGTTTATTAGGCCAACCTTAAAAAAATGTTTGTTTACTGTGCTCCGACCCAGTAGTTTTTATGCAGGTAGATTGGTAGCTTTTTATTATTGCCAGGTTTTCATTTTGCTTAGTCATTTTAAACAAAAATGGAGAAAAACTCCTGGGGATAAAATGTAATGTTTTGAAAAACAATAAAGAGTTTTGGTAACTGCAATTTTAAAAAAAACCGGCCTAATGTAAAAAAAAAATGCATGATGAAAGGATATAAATCTTCATGTGATAGTTTTACCAATAGCCATAACATGCCCATTTTTTGTGTTAAATGTCATTTTTTAATTATATAATTATTTTTTAATTAGTAAGGGAACTTTGAGGATTGATCATCACATATCACAGGGACATTTCTTAAGAGTTTTCTACTAATTAAAGTATAAAGTCAGAAATTTTCTATACTTCGTGTCTTTTGATGAAAATGGAAGATTGCATTATACTTGAGTTGGGTTTTCGTCCCTTGGGTGATTTTTAAGCTGAATTTTCTATTAATATAATTAAGTTAGCCTTATATTGAAACATATAACATTGTACATTGAAATATGATTTGCTAATTTTTATTAACTTAGACTTGACACAATTCATTAGCAGCTGTATAACTGTTCGTTGAAACTTATATTTCTGTGCATTCATGATCAAAACATGTTTCTCCTATACAATGGAATATACATTGAAACATGCACCACTATACATTGAAACCTGTATCACTATACATTGAAACATGCATCACTATACATTGAAACATGTATCATTATACATTAAAACATGTATCTCATATACAATGGAATATACATTGAAACATATATCTCTATACATAAAAATCTGTATCACTATACATTGGAACCTGTATCACTTAACATGTACCACTATACATTGAAACATGCATAACTATACATTGAAACATGCACCACTATACATTGAAACCTGTATCACTCTACATTAAAACATGCATCACTGTACATTTAAACATGTATCATAATACATTAAAACATGTATCTCATATACAATGGAATATACATTGAAACATAATATTTATATCCCTGTACATTAAAATCTATATCACTATACATTGGAACCTGTATCACTAAACATATACCACTATACATTGAAACCTGCATCACTATACTTTAAAACATGTTTCACTATACATTGAGATATGTATCACTATACATTGAAACCTGTATCACTAAACATGCACCGCTATACATTGAAACATGCATCACTACACATTAAAACATGCATCACTGTACATTTAAATCTGTATCACTATACATTTAAAATTGTATCACTATACATCAAAATATGTAGCACTGTACTTTGAAACATGCATCACTACACATTAAAAAAGGTATCACTATACATTGAAACTTGTGTCACTATACATGAAAATCTGTACCATTATACATTGAAACATGCATCACCAAACATTAAAACATATATCATTATACATTGAAACATGTATCACTATACATTGAAACATGCATCACTATACATTAAAACATATATCATTATACATTGAAACATGTATCACTATACATTGAAACATGCATCACTATACATTAAAACATATATCATTATACATTGAAACATGTATCACTATACATTGAAACATGCATCACTATACATCAAAATCTGAAGTACTATACATTGAAACCTGTAGCACTATACATTGAAACATGTATCATTATACATGGAAACTTGTATCACTTTACATTGAAACATGTATCACTATACATTGAGACATGCATCACTATACATTGAGACATGTATCACTATACATTGAGACATATATCTATATACATTGGAACATGTATCACTATGCATTGAGACATGTATCACTATACGTTGAAACATGTATTACTATACATTGAAACTTGCATCACTATACATTGAGACATGCATCACTATACATTGAGACATGCATCACTATACATTGAGACATATATCTATATACATTGAAACCTGCATCACTATACATTGAAACATGGAATACAACATCATGCAATTTTACATGATGCACACCATAACAACACAGTGCAATACAAAACAAACATACACAATGTAAAGCAATATCTGATGAAAACAATGTAAAACAAAATAATACAAGGCAATACAATACAATAGAACACAGTGTAAAACAATACCATGTAATACAAGGCAATACAATACAATAGAACACAGTGTAAAACAATACCATGTAATACAAGACAATACAATACAATAGAACACAGTGTAAAACAATACCATGTAATACAAGACAATACAATACAATAGAACACAGTGTAAAACAATACCATGTAATACAAGACAATACACCACAATACAAGACCATGTAAACCAAAATAATACAATGCAACACAAGGCAATACAACACATTTCAATATAGCACAATGTAGTGCGATGCAATACAGCAAAAACAATACAACACGAGGCAATCCAATACAACAAATCACAATACATGACAATTTCCCACGATACAACACATAACAATATCACACGATAATACACATAACAATATCACACAATACAACACATAACAATATCCCATGATACAACACATAACAATATCACACGATACAACACATAACAATATCACACAATACAACACAAAATATGATAATTAAACACAACAGTTTTAAACCGACAAGAGACGAGACAAACTATTACATCCAGGATAAATACAATTATTATTAACAATAACTTCACACCATACAACTTCACTGTTTTGTCATAATTATCCTTTATTACCAGCACATGGAAATACTAAATTTTGTCATAAGTATTGTTAATTGGCTGCATCTCCTGTTAATTAAGATACAAAGCATCTTGTGTATTGACATCTGATTGAGCATATATGATGATTGCATGCCGCACTGCAGTAACTGACAAACAAACAAATAGTGGCCTTGAATCAACATGTTGTATTTTTAGAGTTTCTGTTGCATTTTCCTGTTAATAAAGAGATGAATGCTGGAAGCCTAGGTGATATGCAGACGTAATTAGGCATTAACAGATTGTGCTATTGCATGATAAAGTGTTTATAATAATAGGCCATTCTTCAAAATAAATTTGTTTGACGTGCTCCTACTTACTCACTCAAAATCGCAGCTACCCAAACTGTTTAATTTACATTCAAAAATTATTTTTTTTAATGATTTCTGACCATTTCTGTTAAAAATGACTATACAAAATCAAAATCTGGCAAAACAAATTAGCAACTAATCCACTCACATGAAAAATACTGGGTTGGAGCACAGCAAACAGAAATATGTTTTAAGGATGGCCAAGTGGAGTAGTTTATGTTGGAAATGTAGTCTGATCTGCTCTGCTCCAGTAAATGGGATATGCAACAATGTTGAAATTGCTATATATATATATTTCTTTTAATTGGTTTAAAACCTCAGAATGAATCTACCACTGTCCTTCAACAAGTAATGGAAAACCTTTCTGGAGTGAGTGGAACTCAAACCTATGACATTAACAGTGAGAGGTTAGTGATCTTGAGACAGCATGGAGGACTTTAAATTAATATATGCAGGGATGGCAAAACCTGGTAAAAACTTTCTTGTCTGCAGAGTAGTGAATTTTAATTTTTAACTGTCTTTAAATGAAATCTACTTGTCCCTTTAAGACAAATTTACTTAAAACAAACAAAATGACTAAGAACCTTTTACTATATATAAAGCTTACTGATCTGATGACAATATGTGTGTTTTCAGATGATTTCTAATAACTTGTTAGCTCGCCAGGATGAAGTCCAAGGAGAGCTATTGTTATAACCCCAGCGGCGTCATCGTCGGCGTCGTCTGTGGACACCCAGGTTAAACTTTTGCGTTTCAGTTTAAGATATCTATGCAACCACTCATTGGATGTGAATGAAACTTTGCATGTGTGTTCACCATCATCAACGGAACACTCAGAGACAAGAACCATAACTCTGGATTGCATTTTGGCACAGTTATGGCCCTTTTTGGACACCTAGAGCGAGCTTTGTTGGTCTTCTCACAACTCTTGTTTAATTTGAAACATAAAAACTGAACACTTGTTTATATAATGAGCTATTGTCTTATAACATTTATCTTTCATTTTAGCTGGTCTTTTTGAAAAAAAAAGAGAAAGAGCTATTGTCATGTTCCTGGCAGCATTCGCGTCGTTGACTTTCAGCTAAAGTTTTATGTTTAGCTCAGATTTATCTCAGTTTCAGAACAAACTGCTTTTGTTATAATGACTTAGCTTTATCAACACACACACACATATATATATATATATATATATATATATATATATCATGTTATACAAACAGTTTAAAAGCTAAGTTTCCATACTTATGCTCCTAATCCTTAGATTATGTTTTTTTGATTAGCTATGGTTTGAATTGTTGTTTTTCAGAAATAAGTATTGATTCTGTTAACTGATCACCATCATGTTAAAAAAAGTTTTCATCAATGACCTTGACATCCTTTATAATTAGGGTCCCATAAGAAATAAAAAAATAACATTTATCTTTCATTTTAGCTGGTCTTTTTGAAAAAAAAAGAGAAAGAGCTATTGTCATGTTCCTGGCAGCATTCGTGTCGTTGACTTTCAGCTAAAGTTTTATGTTTAGCTCAGATTTATCTCAGTTTCAGAACAAACTGCTTTTGTTATAGTGACTTAGCTTTATCAACACACACACACACATATAAATATATATATATATATATATATATATATATATATATATATATATATATCATGTTATACAAACAGTTTAATAGCTAAGTTTCCATACTTATGCTCCTAATCCTTAGATTATGTTTTTTTGATTAGCTATGGTTTGAATTGTTGTTTTTCAGAAATAAGTATTGATTCTGTTAACTGATCACCATCATGTTAAAAAAAGTTTTCATCAATGACCTTGACATCCTTTATAATTAGGGTCCCATAAGAAATAAAAAAATAACATTTATCTTTCATTTTAGCTGGTCTTTTTGAAAAAAAAAGAGAAAGAGCTATTGTCATGTTCCTGGCAGCATTCGTGTCGTTGACTTTCAGCTAAAGTTTTATGTTTAGCTCAGATTTATCTCAGTTTCAGAACAAACTGCTTTTGTTATAGTGACTTAGCTTTATCAACACACACACACACATATAAATATATATATATATATATATATATATATATATATATATATATATATATATATATATATATCATGTTATACAAACAGTTTAATAGCTAAGTTTCCATACTTATGCTCCTAATCCTTAGATTATGTTTTTTTGATTAGCTATGGTTTGAATTGTTGTTTTTCAGAAATAAGTATTGATTCTGTTAACTGATCACCATCATGTTAAAAAAAGTTTTCATCAATGACCTTGACATCCTTTATAATTAGGGTCCCATAAGAAATAAAAAAAAAATTTGTATGAAACGTGTAAAATGCTGTAAATCATGCTGCCAGTAATGAGACATTTATTCAATATTTGAATATTTAAACCAGCTTTAAAATTTACATAATGAAAGACCAACCTCCAGTAATTTTATCTTCTATAAAACTATAGGAGGGGGATGGGAAGGGTGTTTATAAGGGGCAGGGGGTATTTTATGGGTATACATTATTTAAATTTTAAGTCTTTCTGCTTTACCTAAATACAAAATATCTTAGTAATAATAATAATAATAAAAAGTTGATATTTTGTCAATATTGAACTTTTTTTTAGTAATGAGTCAAACAGATTTTTTTTTATTTAAAGTAATAAAATTCGTAAGGAGTGTATTTCATCAAAGGTAGAAGGTTAGGTTAATGTTGGTGTGGAATGGTACCTATGATGCAGAATTAATTTCAATTGGGAACAGGGGATACATGGGATAGACATGGAATGCTCTTATCAATTCCTCATCATAATCAGCTTCAGAGACATACACATACTGCTTGTTCTGACAGGATATATTACCGTATTGCAAACTGTTTTGCATCTGGTGTTTATATCATAGAAAGATTTATGTGTAAAACATATTATTTATTATACATTAATACATTCCTGTGCAGAATAAATATATTGCTTTACTCCAGTGAGACATCAGAGAGATGTCTGTATTATGTAGTGAACATACTCAAATAATATCCTAATGTTATGTATGTAATTTATATAAATATATAGCCGGGCCCGATTAGCTCAGTCGGTTATGCGTCTGACTATCAATCCAAGGGTCCTGAGTTAGAATCCCCCACCCGGCAACAGCTTCCGTGATGATTAATATATGACATTGTGTCTCATTATCATTCGTCTCTCACCACTGATTCAAGTGGGAAAGTTATCATTTACTGGCGGAGACGGGGGTGTGCTTGAGTACTGGTTAACCTTTCAGGATCCCAGGAAACAGTGGTTAGTTAACTGATCGTCTGTTAGCCCCTTATGGCATAAAAATGACGCTAAATATTCATACATTAATCAATATAAATATATCTTAATTTTTAGGATACAAATACCACCCCACCTTTTTCTGAGGTCATTCTCCACCAATAAAAATGAATGCCATAATATTATTAAGCCTGTAATCGCATTCTAAATTTAGGACCATTTCACTTAATTTAGAAAAAAAAACATTTTAAAGTGACGCAGCAAATTTGATAAAATTTTGTTTTACACTTTTTTTATCTATCAAAGTTCAACATCCTCATCTTTAGTATAATAATTGCCAGTGTATGATTGTTTATGACTTATTTCTATGGTTTGTAACACATCATCATCGTCATCATCATCAACTATTTCCAATCAATCATCATGTATGTCAAGATCATCATCAGTAGTAGTAATAGCTTTATCATTGTCATTTTTATCAGCATCATTGTAAAATTGTCTTTATAAACATAAATATACAGTAGCAGCATACATTTAACCATCACCATCATCACCAACAGTGTCAGTAGCATAACCATCATCATCATCATCATCATCAACAACAGTGCCAGTGGCATATCCATCATCATCAACAGTCAGTGGCATATCCATCATCATCATCATCATCATCAACAGTGTCAGTGTCATAACCATGATGATGATGATCATCATCATCATCAACTGTGTCAGTGGCATATCCATCATCATAATCATCATCATCAACTGTGTCAGTGGCATATCCATCATCATAATCATCATCATCAACTGTGTCAGTGGCATATCCATCATCATCATCAACAACAGTGTCAGTGGCATAACAATCATCATCAACTGTGTCAGTGGCATATCCATCATCATCATCATCATCAGTTTCATTGGCATAACCATCATTATCAACTGTGTCAGTGGCATACCCATCATCATCAGCAGTGTCAGTGACATAACCATCATCATCAACAGTCAGTGGCATATCCATCATCATCAGCAGAGTCAGTGGCATATCCATTATCATCAACTGTGTCAGTGGCATATCCATCATCATCAGCTGTGTCAGTGGCATAACCATCATCATCAACATTTACAGTGGCATATACATCATCATCAGCAGTGTCAGTGGCATTTCCATCATCATTAGCTGTGTCAGTAGCAAAACCATCATCATCAACTGTGTCAGTGGCATAACCATTATCATCAGCAGTGTCAGTGGCATATCCATCATCATCAGCAGTGTCAGTGGCATATCCATCATCATCAGCAGTGTCAGTGGCATAACCATCATCATCAGCATTATCAGTGGCATATCCATCATTATCAACTGTGTCAGTGGCATATCCATCATCATCAGCAGTGTCAGTGGCATATCCATCATCATCAGCAGTGTCAGTGGCATAACCATCATCATCAACAGTGTCAGTGGCATATCCATCATCATCAGCAGTGTCAGTGGCATATCCATCATCATCAGTAGTGTCAGTGGCATAACCATCATCATCAGCATTATCAGTGGCATATCCATCATTATCAACTGTGTCAGTGGCATATCCATCATCATCAGCAGTGTCAGTGGCATATCCATCATCATCAGCAGTGTCAGTGGCATATCCATCATTATCAACTGTGTCAGTGGCATATCCATCATCATCAGCAGTGTCAGTGGCATATCCATCATCATCAACTGTGTCAGTGGCATAACCATCATCATAAACTGTGTCAGTGGCATATCCATCATCATCAACAGCCAGTGGCATAACCATCATCATCAACTGTGTCAGTGACATAACCATCATCATCAACTGTGTCAGTGCCATAACCATCATCATCAACTCTGTCAGTAGCATAACATCATCATCAACATTGTCAGTGGCATATCCATCATCATCAACATTGTCAGTGGCATATCCATCATCATCATCAGCAGTGTCAGTGACATAACCATCATCATCAACTGTGTCAGTGGCATACTGTCATAATCAGCAGTGTCAGTTGCATTACCATCTTCATCAACTGTGTCAGTGGCATATCCATCATCATCAGCAGTGTCAGTGGCATAACCATCATCATCAACTGTGTCAGTGGCATATCCCTCATCATCAGCAGTGTCAGTGGCATTACCATCATCATCAGCAGTCAGTGGCATATCCATCATCATCAACTGTGTCAGTGGCATAACCATCATCATCAACTGTGTCAGTGGCATATCCATCATCATCAGCAGAGTCAGTGGCATATCCGTCATCATTGGCAGTGTCAGTGGCATATCCATCATCATCAACATTGTCAGTGGCATATCTATCATCATCAGCAGTGTCAGTGATATAATCATCATCATCAACTGTGTCAGTGACATTACCATCATCATCAACTCTGTAAGTGGCATATCCATCATCATCAACAGTGTCAGTGGCATATCCATCATCATCAGCTGTGTAAGTGGCATATCCATCATCATCAATAGTGTAAGTGGCATAACCATCATCATCAACTGTATCAATGGCATATCCATCATCATCATCTGTGTCAGTGGCATAACCATCATCATCAACTGTGTCAGTGGCATATCCATCATCATCAGCAGTGTCAGTGGCATAAGTATCATCATCAGCTGTGTCAGTTGCATAACCATCATCATCAACAGTATCAGCAGCATAACCGTCATCATCAACAGTTTCAGTGACATAACCATCATCATCAACAGTATCAGCAGCATAACCGTCATAATCAATAGTGTCAGTGGCATAACCGTCATCATCAACTGTGTCAGTGGCATATCCATCATCATCAACATTGTTAGTGGCATATCCATCATCATCAACATTGTCAGTTGCATAACCATCATCATCAACATTGTCAGTTGCATAACCATCATAATCAATAGTGTTAGTGGCATAACCGTCATCATCAACAGTGTCAGTGGCATAACCATCATCATCAACAGTATCAGTTGCATAACCATCATCATGAACTGTGTCATTGGCATAACCATCATCATCAACAGTATCAGTGGCATAATCATCATCAACTGTGTCAGTAGCATAACCATCATCATCAACATTATCAGCAGCATAACCATCATCATCAACAGTGTCAGTGGCATAACCATCATCATCAAATTTGTCAGTGTCATTACCATCATCATCAACTGTGTCAGTGGCGTAACTGTCATCAACAGTATCAGTTGCATTACCATCATCAACTGTGTCAGTAGCATAACCATCATCATCAACAGTATCATTGGCATAACCATCATCATCAACAGTATCAGCAGCATAACCATCATCATCAACAGTAGCAGCAGCATAACCATCATCATCAACAGTATCAGTGGCATAACCATCATCATCAACTTTGTCAGTGGCGTAACCGTCATCAACAGTATCAGTTGCATAACCATCATCAACTGTGTCAGTAGCATAACCGTCATCATCAACATTATCAGCAGCATAACCATCATCATCAACAGTGTCAGTGGCATAACCATCATCATCAAATTTGTCAGTGGCATTACCATCATCATCAACTGTGTCAGTGGCATAACTGTCATCAACAGTATCAGTTGCATTACCAT
Organism: Panopea generosa; assembly: GCA_029582155.1. NCBI lineage: Eukaryota > Metazoa > Mollusca > Bivalvia > Adapedonta > Hiatellidae > Panopea > Panopea generosa. The sequence goes on along the minus strand of CM055910.1, from coordinate 35,928,773 downwards.
CATCAACTGTGTCAGTAGCATAACCATCATCATCAACTGTATCATTGGCATAACCATCATCATCAACAGTATCAGCAGCATAACCATCATCATCAACAGTAGCAGCAGCATAACCATCATCATCAACAGTGTCAGTTGCATAACAATCATCATCAACAGTAGCAGCAGCATAACCATCATCATCAACAGTGTCAGTGGCATAACCATCATCATCAACTGTGTCAGTGGCATAACCATCATCATCAACTGTGTCAGTGGCATATCCATCATCATCAACTGTGTCAGTGGCATTACCATCATCATCAACTGTGTCAGTGGCATATCCATCATCATCAACTGTGTCAGTAGCATATCCATCATCATCAACTGTGTCAGTGGCATAACCATCATCATCAACAGTGTCAGTGGCATAACCATCATCATCAACTTTGTCAGTGGCATAACCATCATCATAAACTGTGTCAGTGGCATAACCATCATCATCAACAGTATCAGCAGCATAACCGTCATCATCAACAGTTTCAGTGGCATATTCATCATCATCAACAGTAGCAGCAGCATAACCATCATCATCAACAGTATCATTGGCATAACCATCATCATCAACAGTATCAGCAGCATAACCATCATCATCAACAGTAGCAGCAGCATAACCATCATCATCAACAGTGTCAGTTGCATAACAATCATCATCAACAGTAGCAGAAGCATAACCATCATCATCAACAGTGTCAGTGGCATAACCATCATCATAAACTGTGTCAGTGGCATATTCATCATCATCAACAGTATCAGCAGCATAACCATCATCATCAACAGTGTCAGTGGCATAACCATCATCATCAACTGTGTCAGTGGCATAACGATCATCATCAACTGTGTCAGTGGAATATCCATCATCATCAACTGTGTCAGTGGCATAACCATCATCATCAACTGTGTCAGTGGCATATCCATCATCATCAACTGTGTCAGTGGCATATCCATCATCATAAACTGTGTCAGTGGCATAACCATCATCATAAACTGTGTCAGTGGCATAACCATCATCATCAACAGTATCAGCAGCATAACCGTCATCATCAACAGTTTCAGTGGCATATTCATCATCATCAACAGTAGCAGCAGCATAACCATCATCATCAACAGTGTCAGTGGCATAACCATCGTCATCAACAGTGTCAGTGGCGTAACCATCATCATCAACAGTATCAGTTGCATAACCATCATCATCAATTGTGTCAGTGGCATAACCATCATCATCAACTTTGTCAGTGGCGTAACCGTCATCAACAGTATCAGTTGCAAAACCATCATCAACTGTGTCAGTAGCATAACCATCATCATCATCATCAACAATATCAGTGGCATATCTTTAATCATCAACAGTGTCAGTGGCAAATCATTATCATCATCATCATAATCATCATCAACAACAACAGTAGCAGTGGCTTAACCATTGTCATCACCAGCACCTTACCAATAAAAACTATTGTCAGTTCATCATATTGTATGTATTTACAGTATCTTTATTGTTCTTTTTTTGTTAAGCGCTGGAAAAATCTCAGTATCTCATTAAACGTCGCACTAAAAGGTGTATTTTTAAAGAAAGAGAAAAGCATTATACTGTAGTTTCCCAGTAAGAAACAAGAAGATATCTGGAGTCACAGACTGCATGAGAGGTCGACTTTATCTGATGTCTAATCAATCTGCTTATCTCTCAGACTTACTGTTTTCATGTTGACTCACCATAGACAGTTACTACAAGCATGTCAATAGTACTTACTCTTGATCTCCATTCATCTCCGATTGTGTGGAGTAACTCAGAATTATTTCTGAGTGACCAACACATTGACTCGCGGCCTAGATAAAGTGTGTTACTCAGTGCCGTGGGTTATATTTCTAATTTCTAAAGGGAGTTTTCTTAGTCATGCAAGAAATCGTAGAAAATTTGCCACAATGCATATCCATCAATGAGGATTTATATTTTGAAATAGTGATCAAAACATTCACGGAGATAGTGTTAATTAAGTCACAAAAGCTGCTTGGCAGCTAGTGTTTTGTGTGTCTCAATGGAATGGTATTGTGTTTTTTTTATTTCGTTAGTGAGATAGTGAAATATTGTTATTTGTTAATTAATCTGTTGGACTTGTTCAACCATGAGCTATTCCCATTTGTATGATTAAATGGAATGGTATTGGTGTTTTTTATCCAGTAAATTTCATACAAGTAGAAACATTGTAAGTTCATAGACATTTATGATACCACACTTCTATGATGTAATCTTAGTTTTGGAAGTTATATTGATATAAGTGACCATTTTAAGTCTCACTACACAGTTGAATTTTATTCTTTGTTCTATATAAAATATTGTCTAGGATTTCCATGTTAAACAAAAATAAATTCTACATAGTAATTTTTTTTTCATAGCGGGAATCCCCACGTTAAAAAATGCATAATAACTGTTTGGCCAGCTTGTCTTTTTAAAGAGAGTGCAGTGACACTCTAAGATTGTTTTAAAAAATCCTCAAAAGTTACTTTTTAACACTGGTGATGTCTTATTGTATTATGGGCTATCAGCTTTTGCCCTACTTATCTGCAGCAAGAAATCATGACCATTATGAATTATTTTTAAAATATTTAAACACCAAATTACTTTTTTTAAGCAGAAAAATCATGTTTCTGTGGGGAAAAAGGGTACACAACTGTGTAGTGAGACATCATCGGGCTTTGACAACACAGTTATATGTCTCTCTCTCTATCTGTTTGAACAATTGAAAGTAAGATTAGGGTGCACAATAGGTATTTGTTGGCATTAATCAGAAGCTGTTGGTTTATAATGGTAGTTGTAATTAGTGTTCTGCATTTTTTTTCCATAAATTCTTTTTTCTTTTTACCTTCTTTTCATTTGAGTGAAATAAAGGTTAGATCATCTGTGTATCTTTGTGGTGAGTTAATAATTATTGGTTATATAGACGTGCAGATAACTAGTGAAGCCCATGGTTCAGTGGTAGAACTCCAATCATGGGTTCGATCCTCCGCCATGGTTTTGTGTGCTGCACTTAAGCAAGACACTTTTACCGCATATATTTAGTACTGGTTGTACCAAGGAAGACTTAAAATGTGATTTGCTGAAGTTGTAAAACTTGTTTCACAATCCAAGTAAAATAAATAAGATTTAAATTAATATTCCTCTTTCACTTTTCAAGGCATTAGGTATTCAGACAAACAGTAACTTTTCCGTTCTTTTACAACTTAGAATCTTCATGCAGAATTATAGAGGTTTGTATATATCTATAGTTTCTCATGCAATTTTCAAGATGGTGCTTTCAAACTTATCACACTTCTTGTACATAATACGAATATAATTCAGGGTACCATATCCCCATGGCCTTGTTGTTAGTAAAATACTAAAATACACTAAAATGCACTAAAATACTAAAAATGATTTATGCACTATATAACATGTAACTTTGGGTGGACCTATCACATAAAGTCTTAACAGAATTTAATATAATCATTTGAAATGAGTGTTTGTTGTGTATGATCAACATACGAACAATGAACATGATTGTAATTTTAGTAAAATCTTTAAATTCACTCGGGATGGAACTTGCCAAGGACTTGTGTAGAAGGATAGGAAACTTGCATCTCCTGACTAAATGTTGATACAACAGCACACGAAGGGTTCATTATTTACCAAATTAATCATTCGTAAATTTCTTAACATAAACTGTATGTTGTATGTAATCTGAGATGTTTAAACATGTTTTGATCATGCAAAATGGATCTTGAGTTAAAGGTATTGAAGTTTGAAGGAAAATTTCTGGTAATTTGTCATTATTTTAGCTGCAGTATAAAAAATTTGTAATCACTTCAACAATTTTAAACACAAATTGTTGGGATTGGTATTGTTTTGATGAGAATTTCAGTCTGCAATGTAAGACTTTTGATTTTTGTTCCTGAGGTGAATGGAAGTTAAGATAATTAAAAACGAGATATTGCGAAATTTTGTGTGAATACCCGAGCATTCACTAACTCTCAATCAGTTGCATTTCCTTCTCTATATAGTTCCTTAAACTCCCTAATAATACCAAAAAGAAAGTTCTTGCTAATTAAAAGTGTTCTACAGCATTCACAAACTTAAGCTAGTGCTTGTTTTGCACTTAAAGGGATTATATTGGCATATTACCGTCAAATACACACGCCCAGCATGAATATACACTTATAACTTACAGATATAAGCGTCTGAAGTGTCTGACTGCATAACCTCTCTATTACAAACATCGGGTTTCTGAAGTCATGTTTTTGTTTTTGATTACATTCACCATTTGCAACAAACCGCTTTCGGGTTTCCGATCAATCATTGGATAACATCGTGAAGATTCGTTCCCAATCTCGTCATCGAGGCTTTGTTCGGGAAGTTTACGGATTTCGATGTTAACATTGCGCAATACTTTATTGCGGGACGTATTAAAGTTTTGGCCAATATTCAATTACTGTTAATTTGATAACTTTCAAGTAAATAAAGGTTATACATCAATACATAAGCATTATTTTGTGCACACAGCATACAGGAGAAGTCTGGATTAACAGCGTGTTTGTGTTACTTGCCAATATAATCGTTTTAAGTGATATATATACAGTGCAAGTCTGCACCAACCACCTTGACATTTAAACAATCTGCCAGCACTGTGAAGTGTATATTTTCTGTGAAATCTTTTTGACTGGACAAATGACAACTTGTATGATACAGTTAGGTATTGGGGATGAGAGGTTATTTATTATACAGATGGAACTGCTTCATGACAATTAATCAATCCTGTAGCTTAGGTTAAGTGATTTTAACAGTTTGTTTTTACTTGGTAGATGGAAAAGAAAGGGTTGGTTTGAGAGCTTTTAGAGTTTGGATGAGAGTAGATTATTATATTAGCCCAAATGGGAAGAAAAGTCTTTTTGGATGATAGTAGATTACAATGTAAGGCTAAATGGGAAGAAAAGTCTGTTTGGATGAGAGTAGATTACAATATCAGACTGAATGAAAAGAAAAGTATCATTCTGTTTGGATGAGAGTAGATTACAATGTAAGGCTAAATGAGAAGAAAAGTCTGTTTGGATGAGAGTAGATTACAATGTAAGGCCAAATGAGAAGAAAAGTGTGTTTGGATGAGAGTAGATTACAATGTAAGGCCAAATGAGAAGAAAAGTGTGTTTGGATGAGAGTAGATTACAATGTATAGCCAGATGAGAAGAAAAAATGTGTTTGGATGAGAGTAATTTACAATGTAAGGCCAAATGAGAAGAAATGTCTGTTTGAATGAGAGTAGATTACAATGTTAGGCCAAATGAGATGAGTAGTGTCTGTTGCAGAAAAGTGTTTGTTTGGATGATAGTGTCTGTTTGAGAATAGTGTATGTTTGGATGATAGTGTCTGTTGGAGAATAGTGTATGTTTGGATGATAGTGTCTGTTTGAAAATAGTGTCTGTTGGAGAATAGTTTCTGTTTGGATGATAGTGTCTTTTGAAGAATAGTGTCTGTTGGAGAAAAGTGTCTGTTTGGATGATAGTAGATAATAATGTAAGGCCACATGAGATAAACAGTTTGTTAGAATGAGAGAAGATTACAATGTATAACTAAATGGAGGCATAATAGAGCCTGTAATGTTTCTAAGCGTTTCTGCAAAACTTTGACTGGGCCCTGCTAGCTCAGTCTAATCCTTCTGACTGTAAATCCAGGGGTCGTGAGTTTAAAACACTGCCTGGCCACAGTCTCTGTGATGATTTGCCATGAAGCTTAATATATAGCTATGAATCTTCCACCTCTGAATGTGTGAGGAAGTAGTCAGTGACTAGCAGAGATAAGGTGAAACTAGTATTGGTTATCAGACTACCAGATCTCAGAATTGTTGATAAGATGCACTTTTTGTCATCATATAACAGAAATGCAGTTGAAGAAAAACCCTGAAAAAAAACAACAACAGAAACAAACAAAAAAGCTTGTTCTGTTTCACACAGTTCCACAATTGTCACACCCTGACCATAATGTGATCAAGACGTCAGCTTCTGCAATTTAAGTAGAAAATAAATCTGATTGCTGTTGATGGGTTTGGTTTACTTCAAGTTAATCTTCCCACATCTTTTTATAAAAATGATTTCCATTGACTAGAACTAGTGAGCTTACCATATTTAGAATTCTGAGAGTAGTTACAGTGTTGGGGATTGTTACTGCATCTATATTGAGTCCAAATAGGCATAACAAGAATGTACTGGACATTAATTAATTGAACTTACTAATTAAAACTTGGATAGTGCATTATGATCAGTTTAGATCTCGGTAATAAGTTCAATAGCTTTGGCCACAATTAAAAATATCTGTTTTCCCTTGCCTGACTCTAGATTTTAGAACTGGGTAGGAAGGTAGGCTTTTTTTTTCTTTTTCTTTTGCTTTTTTTTTTTAAATCAATAAAAAACATACATGTATAAAATAAACAGAGAAACTCAACAATTTATTAACTGATATGGCTATTCCAATGCAACAACATTATTTATATTACATGAATTAATTGTGCTCAATACTAACTGTATTGTTCCTAAAAGTGTAGGATTGAAATCTAAGAAAAACTGTAAAATTGAATAGTATTTGTATTACATTTATATATAATAAACTGAATTGTTTTTATTTTGATTGACAAAAGAAACTGTATACAATATGACTAGTATAAGTAAATTGGACAGCAGTTACTTAAAAATACCTACAGAACTATATCAAAAAATGAAGTCTCTATAAGTATGACCGACTTATTATGTTGTATTTAGTCTTTGTTCTTTATTGACTGTCATTTCTGTTCTGTCACTCTGTGGCAGTGTGAGAGCAGGTGTTATTCAAAACATTATTTTAAATATCTTTCTCTTTTCTTAGGATTACAAAATGTCATAACATACAACAATGGCAATGTCAAGCCTACAAAACTATTCAATTCATCCAAGAGAACTTGGCAGTCTATGATCTAGAAAAGTGCAACTAGTAAACTATATTTCAAATATTAAAAAGACAATTTATCTTAATTGCTGTTTTCAATACTGTATTTAAATCATGATATGACTGCCAAAAAAAATTATACACTGAAACCACACAACCAAAAAGCAATAAGTGTATTACTATAATACCCCTACCACATTTTTCTTTACCATATAATCAATTTAAATATCGATGTTCACAACAGGGGTCGGGAAAAACTTTTAAAAGCACTCATCTGTTCGGCAAGTCGACTGGTAAAAAGTACTCGTCCAGATGGAAAACTCACTTGTCCAAAAAAGTTATAGTAAAATAGTGTCTATTTTGGAAGCACGTTGTGATAACTTTACCTTACCTTAAATAGTTTTATTATTTCATTTACAGTAAGTACACCACTAGCTTTAAACCTTATGATCATGCAATAAACATTTAAGTTTGTTGATGTTTATATATCACTTTTGTTCCATAGACAAACAGCTTGGGGTTAACATAAAAGTTAATGCATTCAAGCCTCTGTAACGTGTAAAATGCAAAAAGACCGTTAATATTCCGGAGACCGGGAAATATTCCCAAGACCTAAAAGTTTTATTTTTAAACTGGTATTTAAAAACTGGGCAGGCCCATTCTCGATACCTTATAAAAAATTATGCTGAATGGTTTGTAATGAAAAGTCAACATGAAATTGCATGATAAAGCTATCCTTGATGATTGTTAAATGTCAAATTTACAGATTATATTTACAGCAATGAAATATAAAAAGAATAAATACCGTAACGACTTTGGTTCATTACTTTTTTTACAGTTTTCAGATTGTTTATTTTTCGATCTTTGCCAATAGGTTTACTCGTCCGACTGACTAGTTACTGGTAAAAATCACTGGTCCGCAGACAAAAACTAGTCGTCAGGACGAATGCTTTTGCCAGCCCCTGGTCACAGAAGAAAATTAACATACATACAGTTCCAATTATTGTAAATCTACGAAATATTTATAAAAATACCAGACCATAACGCAGTGTGTACCGTGGTCGTAGATATCCGACCAATCATAGCGGTTATTTTAAATAGATTAATTTATGTTCAAAGCTACCCCCCAATCACATTAGAGGAATAAAAATAGATAATTGAATATGCGTAAGAGGTTTTCCGAAGTCGCAATATCGGGCATGCGGTAAACACCCCGGGGGTCAATTGTTTCTACTGATTAGTTACGGTCTATAAGCAACAGTTTCACATGTGTTGTATAGAATAGAGATGTTTGCAGACCTGTGCATTATGAAAACTCACTTGTCCGATTTTTAAGACAAGCCCAGAGCAGTCAAAACAGTCAAATTCAAGTTAAACTTTAAAAATCTTCTTCTTACTGTAGGAAGCACTGGGAAACAAATGGTGAGCATGATTATGAACACATATGGGCCCTTTATATAAAAATTGTGAATTGCATGTCCCAGAAAAATGTAAGTTTCCAGGGTCTCATGGTTTGGTAATTTTGGTGGGGCCTACTTAACTAAATCTATATAAGAGAAAATGACAAAAACCATCATTTCTCATGACTGATGACTGAACAGACTCATTTGAATGGTGTTTGGTGTTATTTGTTGTTGCTGACATGAGGGTTAATGCATATGTTTTATTGAGTATCCCTTCCTCCTTCTGTAACCCTGAGCCTGGGTCAAAATGGTCAAATTAAAAGTAAACTATAAAAATCTCCTTAATATAGGAAGCACTGGAAAACAAATTGTAAGCATGATTAATGGGGCCTTTATAAGAGTCTGTCATAAAAATTGTGAATTTCATGCCCCTGGGTCTCATCGTTTCACCCTTGGAGTGGGTACTACTTTACTAAATCTATATAAGAGAAAATGATGTGATTTGTTGATGCAGATGTGACATTCAAAGTCCATGTTAGGATTTTTGCCACTTCCCGAAGGACAAAGTATGTTGTTGTTGTATGGTGTTTAGGTTTGATAACAATTTTGGAGTATCATGCCACAGACACATGGTATGATACCCCAGCCAGTCACATACTGACACTGGGCTGACCAGACCTAGAACTTTCTTCTAAATGCTAAGCATCAAGCGAAGAGGCTTCTTGTACCATTTTTAAAGTCTTTGGTATGACCCGGTCAGGTATCAAGTTTATGACCTTCTGCATGCTAGGCGGGCACTCTACCACTAGGCCACACTGCAGTCTAGGACAAAAGTAACAGATTCATATAGCTTTATGTCATTAAGGATAATCATGCGACCGTTAAGGCCCATGGACCACTTGTTGTTATTATCCTAAGAAAATATCATATAACCTTGGAAAATGTAACACTCGGGACTGAAAGGATGTCAGTTAATCAAGATACTGGAACCTTTGATTCCTCCATAAAACTCAATTTATCATGCTCAATATAAATATTATGTATCCCAGGATTCCTCAAACAACAGAATGACAGATTTATGTATTGATCATTTCTGTGAAAACTATGCAAGCAATTAGCCTGTATGTAAGACTCCATCTTGTCACACTTCAAATCCTTTATGTTTAATATATGAGGTTTGTTACAACCCCGACAATTATTATATTTATACAGTGGACAGGAGAAACCCTAAATTAAAGCCTCTGAATGTCTGGGTTTGGGTTAATTTAATTGGTACAGTTTGCGGCTGCTATTCATTTCAAAGCAACTATTACAAAAATAAAGATGTAATTAAAAACTTGATGACAACAACAACATTAATACCTTCATTTATGATCTAAAGAAAATGATATATCCATATATTAAGTAACAGCCATTCATTAAAAATAAGTGAAGGAAAAAAATGACAGATAATGATTACAGTAACTGTTGCAGAATTGTTAGGCTTCCATTTATTTTAGCCTCCACAACTATCATAAAAAAGACAAATGCCATTGAAGATCATTGTAAGTAATTGGTCAAGTTTCCTACATACTTTTATCCGCAGAAAGATCTGATATCTTTATAATACATCTACTACTCATAATTGGAAGCATTTTTTTTTCTTTTGTGACCATCGGCTGTCCATCCATTGTCTGTCTTGGTCATTCCTTTTTCTTCAAGCAACTTTTACTCCGAAACATTTGTTGGATTTTGCTCAATTAAGCGTTATGATAAAAGCAATGCATGTTTGTTAGACTCAGTTATGCACCTTTGATTAACAAGAGTTAAAATTGTAAATTTTCAAAACTGTTTATAACTGGCTCTAACCATGCCCAAGTTTCACTAAATATCTCAACTTGATTTTTTTTCACATAAAGTTTTCGAAGCAAGCAGGACTCGAACCGAAGACCTTTTCCAATGAAATGAGATTTGTTCAATTCTGTTTGCATGGTCATTTAATGTGTAATGAGTTCAAGTAAAAATTTAGATATTTTGAGATTTTTCAATTAAGAAAAAAATCTTGACTTGATATTGTTCAGGAAACTGGTTCTATCTATGAGCAGGTATTAAATTTGTTCAAATTTGAGGCCAGTTATAAGGTTTACTTGAATACTATGGGAGAATGTAAAATTGAGTTTTCTGATCACCTTTTGCAATGTTGCCTGGTATTCATGTAAATTAAGAACTGTGGCATTGTCTAGTCATATCAGGTGGGATTTGGTACGTAAGAAATTTGAAAACGAAGTACTGGCAAGATATAATCAGGTGAGTGACCTAGGCTCATTTGGACCTCTTATTTTTAAGTTGTCTTGTCCATCACTTAAGTTTTATCAGACACAAATAAACCAGAATTTAGAAAAAAAAAATGGGATTATTTCAATCACTTCTCAGAATTAATTTTCAGTGAAATCTCCTGGGATTTAAACATTGTAGATGCCCCACTGCAGATTTTTTTTTTATCTAAGCTACAGATAAGATTACTGTGAAAAATGATAACATTGAGAAAGGATGAGCATATTTAATTAACTTTTTCCTTTCTTTCAAATATGATTAAAGATGCATCACATTTAACTTTCTGTTCAGTAAATGATGGAAAGTTCATTGAATCACAAAGGTCCCATACAAAGATAATGATTGCCCCATTGATGTAGTTTTTATTTATGGGAAATTCATTATACACAAGTTAGCATTTTCCATTTTATTTGTAACTTGATACTGGCCAATGAGTGACTTTGTCACGGGCCGTGATTTAGCATTTGGTCAACAAAATTAAAGAATTTTACACCACAGAGATAAAATTTCATATAAGTTATTGAACAGATTATTCATAATTATATATTATGATGTTTGATATAAATGAGCTAAGATTGAAAAAATATCGGCAATATAGGTGAGGCATCTTTAAATTGTGTTTCAGGTAACAAATAGCATAGTATTGTACACATACCTGAGTTGTCAGTTAATCATAATGGAAAATCAAACTTGATGGATAGGTAAACTCACAGCTGCAGCTGATGGTTATAATTGTGTTTTATTTCACACTCCATGATGAAACTGATATGAAATTCTATATAGATAGGCTATAATATAGATATGCAATCTGTTAATTTTATGTAAATATAATCAGTAATATACAATTATATCAATACTAATGTCTTAAGGAGAAATTGAAGATGAAGTGGGTGGATGGAAGTATGCAATTTTACACTTGCTAATTCTGTTGAAAATTAAAAAAAAGAAGGTAAAATCTTGCTAGTTAGGCCAAAACATATTAATTGCCAGATTTTCATCCAAAAAGTTTCAAAATACTGGGGCTGGTGGCTGCCAATCTGACTTCTTTTTTTTTTTATATTTCGGAACCTTAATGCTATAACCAGTTTTTAACTCTACTGGCCAAAGGCGATGCTTATGCGATGGCGAGTTGTCCGTCATCTCCAAAGTGTGTTAGCAGCACCTTCTCTGAAACCACTAGGCCAATTTAACTGAAACTTTATGTTGATGATTCTATTGTATAGGAGACTATACAAAAGATTTTTTTTTTTTCCGATTTGAAGTTCAAGATGGCGACCGTAACTAAAAAAAGTCCAAAACTTAGAAAATCTTCTTTTCATGAACAGCAAAACAGATTTTCAAAATTTTTATGTAGTAATGATAACCAACTATAGTTCTGTTAGATTAGTCAAATGGTGTCCCTAGGGTTAAAAATGCCCCCAGCCCGAGGGTTCAATTACGGGACACATGTCATAATTTTTTTTTTTAAAACGGAAATGATTTTGCCTATATCTTCACATCATTAGCGTTGTTTGGTGAAGGAGGCTCAAATTTGTAAATATGACTTGGTTCCACTGTCTTAACCTTTTACTCTATAGATACGCATTTTCCCACACCAATCACAGAAGGCCTTTGAAAACAGTGCAGGAAGAGTAATACGAGCAATCTGAACACGTCCTGCACTGTTTTCCACTCTGTCAGTTAATATAAACATAATTCACCAAATAATTCAAAAGTCTTCTATATGACGTGTCCAAAGGTGTCTATATTAGAGGTGTCAAAAGGCGTCTATATGAAGTAAAGGGTTAAGGGGTTAGGAGGGGCCCCAAAAGGGTAAAATTTGGGAATTACAATAATCATTTTCTAAAGAACAGGTATGTCAGATTTGTTCATATTTAGTATAAATTATCCGTATGTGCAGGGGTTTGATTGCAGATAAGAATTTAGGGGCTAAAATTTATAGGGTCCCTTTAAGGGGAATTAGAATTTTACATAGGAATACCATGGGAAAACAGAAAATTCTCTTTTTTTTTTGTCATTTCTGAAACCAAAAGGCCAATTAAACTGAAACTTCACATGGATGTTTCTATTACAGAACATTTTTTTTTTTTATCTGAAATTCAAGATGGCTGCCATTACTAAAAATACTCCAAAACTTAAAAAATCTTCTTCTCATGAACAGCCCAACAGAATTCAAAATGTTTATGTAGTAATGTACCCAACTATAGTTTTGTTAGATTTGTTCAAAAAGGGTGTCCCTAGGGCTAAAAATGACCCCGCCGAAGGATTCAATTAAGGGACACGTGCCATTATAATAAGTATTTTTTATGCCCCTCCCCCCCCCTACAAAACAAAAAAACAAAACAAAAATTGAGGTTGGCATAATTATAGTATTCGCAGTATTCGCAGCATCCTTCCGTCCGTCCTTCCGTCTGGTATTTCATTTCCAGCCTGTATCTTTGTCATGCATAGATGGATTTTGTTGATACTTGATACAAATGATCAACATAACATGATGACGTGTCACGGACCCACTACTGTACCTCAAAGGTCAAGGTCACTATTTGAGTTTGTTTGAAACACTCTGAGTTTGTGTGCGATTTCGTGTCCAGCCTGTAACTTTGTCATGCATAGATGGATTTTATAAATACTTGTTACAAATGATCAACATAACATGACCCACACCTGTACCTCAAAGGTCAAGGTCACAATTTGAGTTAGTTTTATTATGTGGATTGCTTGTAAGAGAATATTTACATCAAAGTCAATAAGCAATTTACTCTTACCATTATTTCACACTTAGGGTCATCCCCCTGTGGCTGAGTGGTCTTCAAGTGCTGTCGTCTTCTGACCATTGGATTGTTGTTACAACATTTAGGTTATGGATACCTCAATCCCTCATCACCATAGAGATATACTTTGTTATGCACCCAATTTCCTGAAATATAATTTGGTTTCTGTAATATTACCAGTAAAGTTCTTTTAAATTATCAAGAACTGATGATATCAAAATGAGATGCTATTATGATTATAATAATTATCTTGTACAGATGTTTGTATTCCGATACACGATTGCTGCAAATTTTTGTTAGGAAGCAAGCTTTGTTTGCATGTGTGCAAATTTATAGACAGATTGAGTAGGTGTATTTGTTATATATCATCATACGCAGAATTTGTTTAAAATTAAATTAAAAAAATGAATGTTGGGTTTGATACCATTTACTATTCATTACTTGTTATACATAATTTATAAATATTACCTTCTGTTGTGTGTGATGGTAATATTGTCAACCATTGTAAAAATATGCAGTTAACAGTATTTCACTACAGGGTCATAGCCATACTAAGGCAAATGGAGGCACTTGCCTCTAGTAGAATTTGTGGAAATTCGAACTGAATATATCAGTTAGTATTGTTGTTACAAAACAGATAGTAAAAAATCCCCAAATATGAATTGCTATGTTGCAACAATGTCATTTCCCGCACGTATAATATTTTCAATATCGATATATTCTTATCATAAGTCGTTATTATTAAGTTGATAAGCACTGTTACGTCAGGTCTGAAAATCTTCAAATTGGTGTAAATTGTATATAATGCAGTGATGTTATCGATTTAAAAGACTTAACAAATATCTCTTAGATATCAGAAAAATGCATGAAATTGATTCTTGTGAAATTTGATAAAAATTGATAGGCTTGTGCCTACTATAAAATTAAACTTTAGCAATGGCCCTGCACTAATTAAATTGATATTTTGATATTTGCTAATTAACTGACTGAAAAAAAATTACTTGTGACACTTATGTCATATTATGTTCTTTGATACTTGAAAACTAAAAAAAATGTTTGGTATAAATTAGATTAAAAATCTTAAAATAAAATTTATTTGATTTCTAGTGTCATGTTTATGACAAAATTCAAGATTTCAAGACGTATTCTTAAAATAATAATATACTTTCTTAATAAATATTTGATTACTTCAGTAAAGAAATAAATCGCATGGGATAGATAGATACAGTAGCCACTTTTACTAGTGGGCTTCGTTGTTGAATTATGAGTGTAATTGAAAAGTATTATTTTTTATAATAGACCAGCATAGTTGTATTTGTTGAATTATTTTGGTGTTAATTTTATTTGAAGATGCTGGTATAATCTAAAGAGAAAACATTCATTGTCTTGTGACATTTAAAAGAAATTATATAATATTGAAATTAACCAAGGAAATGTTGACGTTATAAAGTTTGGATCTTCATTGAGAAATGATGCACGATAATTGTATACATGCATTGCATTCATCGCATGTATTTAATGTTCGTAAATGAATTTTTGTTTCAAAGTCATAATATAGCAATTAACTTTTTACACTTCTTCACACTTATGGGTCTGCTGTGGCGGACTGGTCTACCAGGTGCTGATATCTAATGATCATTTCCCTCTAAAGCTGAGGTCACGGGTTCAAGCTGAGCATGGTCAAAAATTTTATGTACATTTAAGTAAAATGGCAGAACGATGGTGGTTTCTATACTCAGATTCATTCTTGTTTGTTGTTTATAATCTTATTTTACATTGCCACCAGTTTCACATATGGGCGATAAAATACAGATAGAAACCCACCATAAGTTTCTTCTAGTTCTTTAGGGTGCTCTGTGTATAGCACCGTCCCATCTGAACGACTGTTAGTAGTTTTAGTTGGCCAATCCTAGGATTATATCCCGCAACACTGACACTTGAAGTCTTGTGTTCTGTTGACAGAGCTAATAGGGCCCACTCATTCTTGGTTTACCATATATAACCTGCTATGTGTTGAAAATGGCGTTAGTAAACTCCTTCTTCACACATCTACATCAAACTTAAAATTCTTTCTTATTATTAACAATATTATTGCCCAAGATAATTTTGTTAAGTATGTCAGCTGGTTGTTAAAAGTTACAGTTATTAAAACTTTTATTATTTTTAAATTAATAAGGACTTTGGAAATTAATAAAGGGAGGTAATTTAAAGTCAGTAGTTTGAAAACAGAAATAAGTATTATTCCAATTAATTGATTAAATGCCAAACTGTTATTAAAATGCCACAGGCAACATAATTGACAATGAATTTTTGATTGTCAATTAATTATACAAATTGTAGTGTAAAGGTTTTTGTTCTTCCTTGTAACTAAATGGAAAAGTGATTGTAAAACATTGAGAAGCTAATCAATTTATTACATGCCCAGGTCAACTTGTCAACATCACTGACTGACAAAGACAAATGACTATCCCTGTCCCAGGTTAAATAAAAATCAATTTGGGTAATTATATATAGAAAGCTATTATAAATTAATCACGACTTTAATTATTAATCTATCATCTGAAATGTCTGATCAATCAATTAAGTTTCAATTCAGGTGGTTCAAATAAGATTCGTATTTAACACGTCAGAAGTTCTTCCATCACCAATAAAATTGGTTGTCTGTATGTTATGAACCAGCAATATGGGATGAAAAATGACATTTATTACCCCGTTAGAATAAAGATATATATTCTTGTATGATTATCCTTTAGGTTATATGATACAAATGTTATTATCAGTATTATGACAATCTGTATAATCTTTTCACCCCCACCCCTCCGTTGCCGAGCAGTCTGAAGACCTATTGTTTATTGACCACTTACATCTCACTGCTGAGGTCATGGGTTTGGCTTGATCCAAAAGCTTTATGTGAGAAAAAGTGTTAGTTACCTGCGGTTCCAAGGATGTTGCTTCTACTCAGATTTATTCTTAGGTCTTACTCCACCAATAAAACTGGATTTGCCATAATTATTTAACATGTCATGTCAAACCTACTCCATCTAGAGGAGGAAATTTTCTATTTAAACATTGTCATTTTGTACCTTATAGATATATAAGAGAATAATTTAAATATGTTCAAATATAAAAATCTATGTAATATTTTATTGCTTTATTAAATTTATCTGGCATTTATAATGCTTTAGAAAATGATTTAGTGGTATGATATAGTATCTGCCTTGTATGCCGAAGGCTTTGACCTGGAAGGTCGTGACCTCTTGTGTCATGTAACCGACACAATTGTATTCTTCACTTGGCGCTCCAGCTGTAGGACTGATTAGTCTGGTGCCAGTATAATGTGACTGAGTAGGGTATCATGTACCATGTGTCTATGGCATGATATTCCAGAGTGGCAGTGCTTAACAAGCAGACACTGTCATATATTACTGAAAAAATATTGAAATTGATGTTTAGAACATAGAACAATACAATATAAAACAATTTTCAATAAACTTTTCATAGCAAACATTTTTTTTTTAAGTTAAAAATTGGCTGATTCAGCAAATGTGAAATATTGACTTTTGTATAAATTGTTTTACTGGCAGAGAAATAGTATCTGATTTACAATGAATTATTCATGTGGCATTGAGTGAATGTCTTATTCTTTCTGATCCTCTACCAGTAGACATTTAATAGGTGAATAAGTTATTGATAGCAAATTTCTCACTAAGGCATTTCAATTGGATTATTTTATTCGCCGAAATTTTGTAGACATAGTTATAATTTACCTATTTTTACTGTAAAGCAAACCTGCTTGGGTATTCTTTATTTGTTAGTTGTTGTTTTTTTTCTTCTTTTTTCTCACCAGCATTTCAGTTATTTAACGGTGGTCATTGCACCTAAGCTTTGTTCATGGGATCTGTGAAGAAGTTAACCAGTGCTAGCCACACCGTATCTTTACAAGTCACTGAGAACTTCCTCTCATATTCTAGCCTAACCTTATCTCTGCAAGTCACTGAGAACTTCCCCACATATTCTATCCACCTTGTTTCTGCAAGTCACTGAGAACTTCGTTTCATATTCTTGCCACACATTATCTCTGAAAGTCACTAACACCTTCCTGTCATATTACAGCCACACCTTATTTCTGCAAGTCACTAACTATATCCCTACATATTGTAGCCATACATTATGTATGCAAGTCACTGATTATATCCCCTCATATTGTAGCCACACATTATCTTTGCAAGTCATTGACTATATCCCCACATATTGTAGCCACATCTTATCTCTGCAAGCCGCTGACTATATCCCCACATATTGTAGTCACATCTTATCTCTGCATGTCACTGACTATATCCCCACATATTGTAGTCACATCTTATCTCTGCAAGTCACTGACTATATCCCCACATATTGTAGCCACATCTTATCTCTGCAAGCCGCTGACTATATCCCCACATATTGTAGTCACATCTTATCTCTGCAAGTCATTGACTATATCCCCACATATTGTAGCCACATCTTATCTCTGCAAGTCATTGACTATATCCCCACATATTGTAGCCACATCTTATCTCTGCAAGCCGCTGACTATATCCCCACATATTGTAGTCACATCTTATCTTTGCAAGTCATTGACTATATCCCCACATATTGTAGCCACATCTTATCTCTGCAAGCCGCTGACTATATCCCCACATATTGTAGTCACATCTTATCTTTGCAAGTCATTGACTATATCCCCACATATTGTAGCCACATCTTATCTCTGCAAGCCGCTGACTATATCCCCACATATTGTAGTCACATCTTATCTCTGCAAGTCATTGACTATATCCCCACATATTATAGTCACATCTTATATCTGCAAGTCACTGACTATATCCCCACATATTGTAGCCACATCTTATCTCTGCAAGCCGCTGACTATATCCCCACATATTGTAGTCACATCTTATCTCTGCAAGTCACTGACTATATCCCCACATATTGTAGCCACATCTTATCTCTGCAAGTCACTGACTATATCCCCACATATTGTAGCAACACATTATCTCTGCAAGTCACTAACTATATCACCACATATTGTAACCACACTTTATCTTTGCAAATCACTGACTATATCCCCACATATTGTAGCCACACCTTATCTCTGCAAGTCACTGACTATATCCCAAGTTATTGTAGCCAGACCTTATCTTTGGAAGTCACTGACTATATCCCAACATATTGTAGCCACATCTTATCTTTGCAAGTCACTGACTACATCCCCACATATTATAGCCACACCTTATCTCTGCAAGTCACTGATTATATCCCCACATATTGTAGCCATGTCTTATCTCTGCAAGTCACTGATTATATCCCTTCATATTGTAGCAACACATTATCTCTGCAAGTCACTAACTATATCCCCATATATTGTAGCCACACCTTTTTTCTGCAAGTCACTGACTATATCCCCCAACATATTGTAGCCAGACCTTATCTTTGCAAGTCACTGACTGTATCCCCACATATTGTAGCCACATCTTATCTCTGCAAGTCACTGACTATATCCCCATATATTGTAGCAACTTATTATCTCTGCAAGTCACTGATTATATCCCCACATATTGTAGCCACGGCTTATCTTTGCAAGTCACTGACTACATCCCCACATATTGTAGCCACACCTTATCTCTGCAAGTCACTGATTATATCCCTACATATTGTAGCCACACCTTATCTCTGCAAGTCACTAACTATATCCCCACATATTGTAGCTACACCTTATCTCTGCAAGTCACTAACTGTATCCCCACATATTGTAGCCACACCTTATCTCTGCAAGACACTGACTATATCCCCAAACATATTGTAATCACATTTTACGTCTGCAAGTCACTGACTATATTCCCCAACATATTGTAGCTACATCTTAAGTCTGCAAGTCACTGACTATATCCCCACATATTGTAGCCACACTTTATGTCTGCAAGCCACTGACTATATCCCCACATACTGTAGCCACATTTTCTGTCTGCAAGTCACTGACTATATCCCCACATATTGTAGCCATACCTTATCTCTGCAAGCCACTGACTATATTGCCACATATTGTAGCCACATCTTATGTCTGCAAGTTAATGACTATATCCCAACATATTGTAGCCACATCTTATGTCTGCAAGTCACTGATTATATCCCCAAATATTGTAGCTTCATCTTAAGTCTGAAAGTCACTGACAAAATCCTCACATATTGTAGCCACATCTTATATCTGCAAGTCACTGACTATATCCCCACATGTTGTAGCCACATCTTATATCTGCAAGTCACTGACTATATCCCCACATATTGTAGCCACATCTTATCTCTGCAAGTCACTGACTATATCTCCACAAATTGTAGCCACATCTTATATCTGCAAGTCACTGACTATATCCCCACATATTGTAGCCACATCTTATCTCTGCAAGTCACTGACTATATCCCCACAAATTGTAGCCACATCTTATCTCTGCAAGTCACTGACTATATCCCCACATACTGTAGCAACACATTATCTCTGCAAGTCACTAACTATATCCCCACATATTGTAGCCACATCTTATATCTGCAAGTCACTGACTATATCCCCACATATTGTAGCCACATCTTATCTCTGCAAGTCACTGACTATATCCCCACATATTGTAGTCACATCTTATCTCTGCAATTCACTGACTATATCCCCACATATTGTAGCCACATCTTATCTCTGCAAGTCACTGACTATATCCCCACATATTGTAGCCACACCTTATCTCTGCAAGCCACTGACTATATCGCCACATATTGTAGCCACACCTTATGTTTGCAAGTTACTGACTTTATCCCAACATATTGTAGCCACATCTTATCTCTGCAAGTCACTGATTATATCCCCAAAGATTGTAGCTTCATCTTAAGTCTGAAAGTCACTGACTAAATCCTCACATATTGTAGCCACATCTTATGTCTGCAAGTCACTGACTATATCCCCACATATTGTAGTCACATCTTATCTCTGCAAGTCACTGACTATATCCCCACATATTGTAGTCACATCTTATCTTCTCTGCAAGTCACTGACTATATCCCCACATATTGTAGTCAAATCTTATCTCTGCAAGTCACTGACTATATCCCCACATATTGTAGTCAAATCTTATCTCTGCAAGTCACTGACTATATCCCCACATATTGTAGCCACATCTTGTCTCTGCAAGTCACTGACTATATCCCCACATATTGTAGCCACATCTTATCTCTGCAAGTCACTGACTATATCCCCACATATTGTAGTCACATCTTATCTCTGCAAGTCACTGACTATATCCCCACATATTGTAGCCACATCTTATCTCTGCAAGTCACTGACTATATCCCCACATTTTATAGCCACATCTTATCTTTGCAAGTCACTGACTTTATCCCCACATATTCAGAGGAGGGAGATTTATGGCTGCAGAATAAAAATCATGACCAATCATCACAGAGACTGTGGCCTGCCAAAGAATCAAAGTGGTAACCCTGAATGGACAGTCAGACACTTTTCTGCCTATATTGCTATCCTGGCCCAGCGCTGTTCTAAAGTAATGTTGCTAATGCGGGTGAATTATGTATTATAACCATGAAATATCAGACTGAGCTTTAATCATGTTTTTATAAAGTTCACTAATATAACAAAAATACTTTTTTCACATGTAATTATGTCATGTAAATAATGCGACATATAAGAAATCTTGTTCTTGTTTCCCTGAATAAAATTATAGTATTTTCCTCGTTCCTTGGGACATTACTCAATTTTAAGTGAAGAAATTACAATGAGTCATTTACTTACTAAAAGAAAATTGACTCTAAGCTGACTTAAGTTACTTACTAAAAGAATTTTTTTTTGGCTGACAGTGACATCCGGTCTAGACAATGTAATGGTTTCTTTCAATTTTGTGTTTTTTTGTAACATCCAAAATGAAATGGTCTGATGCAGAAGCAAAACCATTTAACCTTAATGGCTTGTTTATAGCCACCATAGTAACAATGAAAGTTTCTGAAAACCCTAAACATGAAATTATTTGGAACATGGAATTCTTAATAACCAGGGTTCACTTTCACCAACATTTTCTTAAATAATTAAAAACTAAACTGACTTTTGACTGGTTACTTGTGTATTATTTAACAAGAGTCAGTTAAATTAATTCCACTTGTACTGGAGTCAGTCTTAAATCATGATCACTTAATCACTCAAATGATTTTCTTATATTTAAGTTTTTTACAAGTACATACTTGTATATGTTGGTTAAACAGAAGAAAAACTGTACTGACACGACTCACACCAGTCCTTTCTCCTGTTTCACCAATACATATACGTAAATACTTAAAAAGTTACATGAAAGAAAAGCAGCCAAGCGATCATGATTTTAACTGTTTCAAGTAGAACTGTATATTGTTCCATTGATATTGATTATGTATAGACTGATAATCAGTCAAAACATAGTTAAGTTTTTAAATATTTAAGTAAAATGTTGGTGAAACAGAAGCCTGGGTCCTAATTTCCTGAGTCCTGAGCTACTGAGATCATGATTATAGACTGACACCATAAAATCTCAGTCGTATTCATTGTTATTGATTAAAGAATATTTTCATAACCAGTCAAATTTAATCTAAATTTTTAAGATTTAAGAAAAACTTAGAAGATGTTGGTGAAATAGATATCTGCTCATTTTTAGCTTTTATCAATGGTGGCCTGGTGTTAGTTGATTTTGTTGCAGTGCTATTCTCCGACCATTATGTTGCGGAAGACACTGAGATAAAAAGCAAGCTTTGAATCCATTTTTGTCATTTAACACAATTTAAGACGACAAAATATTTAGAAAAAAGTGTTGAATTAATATTGATTTTCTTTGTGTTTCTATTGAAATTTGCATCAACATTGGAGAGTATTGCAGTAGACAAGGAGTGTCCAGGGACCCAGGAATCACTTGAACTTGACAGACTAAGAAATATCTTTAATAATTTAAGAATTATTCTGTTAGACCAAGACAACAAGTGTTTCCTGCTTCAACAATTTAACCTAACCACTGTCTTCTGGAATCCTGAAAGGTTTACCAGTACTCGAGCACACCCAATCTTCAAAAGTAACTGATAACTTTCCCACTTGAATCAGCGGTGAGAGAGAAATGGTAATGAGACACAATGTCATATATCAATGATCACGGAGACTTTTGCTGGGATTCAAACTCATGACCCATGGTTTGATAGTCACACACGTAACCGTCTGAGCTATCGGGCCCGGCAAGTTAAACTAATGTGTATTGCAATATATAGCAAGTAACATATTTACTAGTTGTACAGATCTTACCAAAATCATCAAGGTTATTTATACAAATTTTTGAAAATGTTTCTTAACTTCTTTCTTGAACTTATCATGATTTTTATTTGTTTGAATTCGCTCAAAAAGAGCATCAATATGACTAAATAATGAAGCATCATCTCAATAACATGTATTGGATTTTCTTTCTTTTTTTTTTAATGATCTTATTAAAGCATTTATAGAAATCTCTTATTGAAAAACTTTGTGGGACATCCATGTCCTTTGGCACTTCATCTTCGACAAATGTTTTTATTTCAAAAGTTTTTTATTGTAATTAAGTTTGTAAATTTGCAAGTATTCAAACTGACATCCAAAAAGAAATAGTTTGGTTACTTCAGAAATTTTTCCCCAGTTTATTGATACTAAAAAATTTATTTTCAATGAACTGAAACCGTTTCTCTTGTTTTCCTGCAATAATTTTCAACATCATGATATAATCATGTGTCACCTCCGCTGCACACCAAAGCCGGTTACCACAGCAATAAACATTGATCATTGCAATACATGCACGGGTGCAGCAACAACTGATTAAATTTTAGCAGCAATTGTTTTGTAGTGGGTGGACAGTCTTGTTTTAACTTGGCGAGAGATGATTTATAGTGTAGTCGGTAAAACATTCGTAGTGCATGCATGTTATTTATTTATGAAGTAAAGTGAGCAAAAACACGATGCAGAATGTACCTAACGTGTTGTAGATTGTAGAAGCAGGTGGGGGAGTTATATTTTAGCTTATACTATTTCATTTTAGCACAGTTGCCAAGAAAGCTCAGTGTTTATATAATATGAAGCTCTCTGGATTCCATTTCCTCATGGTAGAACCCAGTACTGAGTGTTGTTTTTGATTAGGTCAAGTTTGTAATCAAACTTGCAACCTCTGACATGAGCAGCCAACACACTGTATGAGAATTTCTCCTTGCTCTAATGGAATCAAGATCGTGCTATATACTATGTAAATATGTGTAGTTTGCTTTTTATGATTGTTTTATCATTCCTTTATACATGTTGTGGGCTCTTAGTTTATACTTATCTATTTTAGCTTGTGAATTAAGCTCAGATTCTGGTACTGAATGTTGTTTTTGAGAGACAAACAGGGCAGATTGTGGATTAGACCCATAACCTCTAGCCTGGGCGGCCAACACTATCCACTGCACCAGTCCTCCTTTCTAAAGTTTAGGTGCTGGCGCTCAATAATAGGAGGATAGTTTTAGGGCTGGTGTTGTTGTTGTCTGCAGCTTAATACTCCAGCTTAGTTTAAAATACTGTCCTATGATATGGCTGAAAAATTGTTTATAGTGACTTTTATCTTCGTACGGTGAAAAAATGTAATGACATTATATAGGATCATGTTACAGCATTACATAAATGCATTAATGTTAGCTTTGACAGTCTCTGATATAAGTAAATTGCTCACATTATTGCTTTATGTTCACTATAATATTGTCATTTTTAGTGCAATATGTCTGGAAAAAAACAAAAACAACAACCTATATTAGCAAATTAGAAATGGGATCTGAAGTGTTTGAAGGTTAGGTGTGCCTTTATTCAGGGAGATTCTACTGTTTTTATGGAGATGAAAACTGCTGTATAAGGTAATATTCTTGTATTGCATCTTCTTTTTGTACACTTAATTGTAAAAGCATTGGGGTGTACATAAAAGATAGTAATCTCTTTATACCTCAAGTAATGCTTTGTGAAATTGTGCAAAATGTAAAAATAATGAACCTGCAATCATAGAGATATATCCTGCCCAATACAGTATGCAGGTAACCAGTACCATATCTGGTCAGTATGTAGGTAACTAATACTGTATCTGGTCAGTATGCAGGTAACCGGTACCGTGTCTGGTCAGTATGCAGGTAACCAGTACCGTGTCTGGTCAGTATGCAGGTAACCAGTACTGTATCTGGTCAGTATGCAGGTATCAGGTACCATACTATTATCCTAATGAGGTATTTGGTCTGGGTGTAATAGTTACACACCTCTAGTTTCTTTCTCTCATTATTTCAGTAAGAAATCTTGCTGATGTACACATTTTGTGTGTGTAAAATTTGTTGCAAATTAAATTCTCTTTCTGCAGATATGAAATTATAATCTCTTGTCAGTTGGAAATGCCATGACCCCGGTGTCGTTGTCGGCATCATCGGCGGCGTCGTTTGTAGACACCCAGGTTAAACTTTTGCGTTTAAGTTTAAGATATCTATGCAACTGCTCATTGGATGTTAATGAAACTTCGCATGTGTGTTCACCATCATCAATGGAACACACAGAGATAAGAACCATAACTCTGGATTGCATTTTGACACAGTTATGGCCCTTTTTGGACTTAGACACCCAGAGGCAAGCTTTGTTGTCTTCTGGCAATTTTTGTTTAATTTTTCTATTTTTTAGCTTGCGTAAGCAAGGTTCAAGGTGAGCTATTCTGTTCAACTGTTTGACCTTGTGTGGATTCTAGTACTGGCAACTTTCACTTGACATCCACTAAACTTACATAGTAGTTATATAACCATAATATCTTGAACAAGTTCTTGAACTTGCCAATGAGATAAATATTGTCAGTGCTACGGCCCATGAAATGTCAAAAATTGTGTGTATTTGATGTTGTGTGCTCTCTAGCACTTACAGTTTATATTTGATCATCCTTAAACTTACACAATTGTTATGTAACCATGTAATATCTTGGTCAAATTCTTGAACTGGTCAAATTGGATAATTTATGTCCGGTGTTATGGTCTTGAATTGACAAAAATTGCATTATGTAAATTTATGTACACTTTAGCACCTACAACAATTGCTGTCTTTTACATTGTCTGCTTTTCCACAGGTGAGCGATTTAGGGCCATTTTGGTCCTCTTGTTGTAAATTTCAACACTAATTTATGCACACCTGGTTCATTAAAGTCATTTTTTCAATGAGAAATATATTACACTTTTTGTGTACATGTAAGATTTGTTGCAAATTAAATTCTCTTTCTGCAGATATAGAAATTGTTATCGTCTGTCAGCCCTGGATGGCATAAAAATGATGCTAAATATTCAAACAAACTTTCAATACATAAGGTTATAATTAAATCCAATGAAATTGCCTTAAACTTCTGAACAGATTTATAAAAGACACCCATATATTCTTGTAAGGGATGGAATAGCTGCCATTCATTTTTGTTATATTCAGTTACTATAGACTTGGTGTCTTCCACTACAAATGAGGACATTAATCTTTGCCTCCTCTTTCCCAGTGCAATCAGATTATTACAAGACCAATTCCATCACAGCCATTCAGTACTCATAGACATTTTCTTGTTACTTAGAATAAAGATGGTAGGATTCCATAACAGATAATGCCTAGTGTTTGTTCATTCATTCAAGATGTTGGCGCCGGGCCCGATTAGCTCAGTCGGTTACGCGTCTGACTATCAATCCAGGGGTCGTGAGTTCGAATCCCCCGCCCGGCAACAGTCTCCGTGATGATTGATATACGACATTGTGTCTCATTATCATTCGTCTCTCACCACTGATTCAAGTGGGAAAGTTATCAGTTACTTGCGGAGACGGGGTGTGCTCGAGTACTGGTTAATCCCAGGAAACAGTGGTTAGGTTAACTGATCGTCTGTTAGCCCTCGATGGCATAAGAATGACGCTAAATATTCAATCAATCAATCAATCAAGATGTTGATAACACTGTCATTTGGGAGCCAAGAACCATTCTTTAATGAGACTTTTTTTGTTTCTTTAGAAATTGATACAGAAGTTTGTTATCTTACGAAATTCACGAATCCAAATTCATAATTATGTTAGATTGGGTTATTGTAGTTTTCTTCACTTCACGACTGCTTGCTTTTTTTGTTATGATTTACACTAATGTTGTTGTAGTTGTATAGTGTCACTTTCACCAAGTATCAATTACCGTATTTACCCGATGTGTTGGGACACCCTATGTATTGGGACACCCTTATTTTTCAGGAAAATAATTATTTTTTTGATAATAAGAATTTGGACACATTACAATTTTTAAAAAAATCTGATAATTTTTCGCTCATAAGTTTTGGGACACATATAAATTTTTATTTTGTACATTGTTATTTTCTATCTATGATAATTTCGCATATATATTTTTTGTTTTAATCCAAAACTATCCATGAAAAACATTGTCTGTACATTGTAATTTTTTCTATTATTTTCTATTTCAATAATTTCCCATGTATATTTTAAAAGATTAGGTAAAATAATGATTGCTCTCTTTGTTATTTGATGTCTATAAATTGCCTTACCTGTAACTTTAATTTATTTCTTTGTTTTAAGTTTTAATTCCGAATTATCCATGAAAAACATTGCCTAGGACATCCTTCGTTTGCTTGTTAATGAGTGATAAAACAATCAGGTGATGCTTGGCCTGCTTACACAACTTGCTAATTAACTGATCTATTTATCTAAACACCTATTTTAAGTCGCTGTACTGTTATATGATTGACAATCAAAAAAGTGTTCATGCTATTTTTAGAAAATCATGTTCGTTACATTGACACTTTTCCACTTAGTGAAATAGAACGCTACGTAAAATGACGCAAGAAACTGTCAGAGTGACGACATCGTACAATTTGGCACAAGGTCAAAAATAAATTGTGTCAGCGTTATAGACATATTCAATCGCGAAATAAAAACACAGTCTGGTTCACATTTATTTGTTATATACTTTCTCGAAACCGTAATGTTAACTTTAGTGTTAATCAGTCTGGCTTTGAGTGGACGTTTGATGATTACTTGACCAAAACGTGTTTATCTGATGAAATTGACATGATGAGCTTACCAGTATGTATTTAATTTCAAAGGATGCAAAGTAATTGTGTTTTGCAAATTGATCAATCTTTTAGTATGGGATATATACCGGAAGATAATTAATTGATTTTCTAATGAAAATATGTTATTGATGACGAAGCGTGATGGAGTGAACGTCAAAGAGATGACTGTTCTTTGGTTGAAAAACAAACATTTTTTAGACTACACCCAGTTTCAAACAAATAATTACTTTTCACTATTATCTTTCTTCTTGTTTGTTTTGAGTTGAATCCAGTTTACTAAAGCATCCCTTTATTTAATTCTCAAACAATGGTAACTCTGACATAATCACTTTCGTGTCTGCGTATATAAAAATATACCCGGTGTACTTCAAAGTACATCGGGGCTTGTAGTTTTGCAAAGTGTTTAGAGAAATAGCAACACAATATATGGATTAGTTGTTTCTTTATACAATTATTGTTTGTTTCATTGGATTAAAAAAAACAACAGCACAACATGCATGGGTTTGTTATTTAATAACTGGTACTGTACCTTCCTTATTGCAGTATGATTAATGTAACATAGTTTACCGTACCGTATTTACCATATCTTTTGGGACAGTAAAAAAAAAAAATTTTTTTTTTAAAAATACGATACTGTATAGTTACAGTGCATAGACATACCAACATTACTGTATTAAACCTATGTTTTGGGTCAAAATTAATGCATTTACCCTATGTATTGGGACAGTAAAAAAAAGATTATTTTTTAAAATAAAATGTATTGGGACAGCAAAAAATTTAATTATTTGTTGTCCCAATACATAGGGTAAATACGGTATTCTATACTATTGAATGGTCGATAGTGGGGAGAGCTCTAAGGATGTTTTGACTGACTACATAATCAATACTGTTGAACGGGCCATAGTGGGGAGAGCTCCAAGGACTGTTTCTGCTGCCTACATAATCAATACTATTGAACGGTCCATAGTGGGGAGAGCATTAAGGACTGTTTCTGCTGTCTACATAATCAATACTATTGAATGGTCAATAGTGGGGAGAGCTCCAAGGAATGTTTCTGCTGTCTACATAATCAATACTATTGAACGGTCGATAGCGGGGAGAGCACTAAGGATGTTTCGACTGACTACATAATCAATACTGTTGAACGGTCCATAGTGGGGAGAGCTCCAAGGACTGTTTCTGCTGTCTACATAATCAATACTATTGAACGGTAGATAGCGGGGAGAGCTCTAAGGATGTTTTGACTGACTACATAATCAATACTGTTGAATGGTCCATAGTGGGGAGAGCTCCAAGGACAGTTTCTACTGACTACATAATCAATACTGTTGAAAGGTCCATAGTGGGGAGAGCACCAAGGACTGTTTTTGCTGTCTACATAATCAATGTTGTTGAACGGTCCATAGTGGGGAGAGCTCCAAGGACTGTTTCTGCTGTCTACATAATCAATACTGTTGAACAGTCCATAGTGGGGAGAGATCCAAGGACTGTTTCTGCTGTTTACATAATCAATACTGTTGAACGGTCCATAGTAGGGAGAGCTCCAAGGACTGTTTTTTACTGACTACATAATCAATACTGTTGAACAGTCCATAGTGGGGAGAGCTCCAAGGACTGTTTTTTACTGACTACATAATCAATACTGTTGAACAGTCCATAGTGGGGAGAGCTCCAAGGACTGTTTCTGCTGCCTACATAATCAATACTGTTGAACAGTCCATAGTGGGGAGAGCGCCAAGGACTGTTTCTGCTATCTACATAATCACTGTTGTTGAACGGACCATAGTGGGGAGAGCTCAAAGGACTGTTTTTACTGACTACATAATCAATACTGTTGAACGGTCCATAGTGGGGAGAGCTCCAAGGACTGTTTCTGCTGTCTACATAATCAATACTATTGAACGGTCGATAGTGGGGAGAGCTCCAAGGACAGTTTCTGCTGCTTACATAATCAATACTGTTGAACGGTCCATATTGGGGAGAGCTTCAAGGACAGTTTCTGCTGCCTACATAATCAAAACTGTTGAACGGACCATAGTGGGGAGAGCTTCAAGGACAGTTTCTGCTGCCTACATAATCAATACTGTTGAACAGTCCATAGTGGGGAGAGCGCCAAGGACTGTTTCTGCTATCTACATAATCAATGTTGTTGAACGGACCATAGTGGGGAGAGCTCCAAGGACTGTTTCTACTGACTACATAATTAATACTGTTGAACAGTCCATCGTGGGGAGAGCTCCAAGGACTGTTTCTGCTGCCTACATAATCAATACTGTTGAACAGTCTATAGTGGGGAGAGCCCCAAGGACTGTTTCTGCTATCTACATAATCAATGTTATTGAACGGACCATAGTGGGGAGAGCTTCAAGGACTGTTTCTCCTGACTACATAATCAATACTTTTGAAAGGTCCACAGTGGGGAGAGCTCCAAGGACTGTTTCTGCTGCCCACAAAATCAATACTGTTGAACAGTCCATAGTGGGGAGAGCTCCAAGGACTGTTTCTCCTGACTACATAATCAATACTGTTGAAAGGTCCATAGTGGGGAGAGCTCCAAGGACTGTTTCTCCTGACTACATAATCAATACTGTTGAACGGTCCATAGTGGGGAGAGCTCCAAGGACTGTTTTTTTACTGCCCACAAAATCAATACTGTTGAACAGTCCATAGTGGGGAGAGCTCCAAGGACTGTTTCTGCTGTCTACATAATCAATACTGTTGAACGGTCCATAGTGGGGAGAGCTCCAAGGACTGTTTCTGCTGTCTACATAATCAATACTATTGAACGGTCCATAGTGGGGAGAGCTCTAAGGACTGTTTCTGCTGTCTACATAATCAATACTGTTGAACAGTCCAAAGTGGGGAGAGCGCCAAGGACTGTTTCTGCTGTTTACATAATCAATACTGTTGAACAGACCATAGTGGGGAGAGCTCCAAGGACTGTTTCTGCTGTCTACATAATCAATACTGTTGAACAGACCATAGTGGGGAGAGCTCCAAGGACTGTTTCTGCTGTCTACATAATCAATACTGTTGAACAGTCCATAATAGGGAGAGCTCCAAGGACTGTTTCTGCTGTCTACATAATCAATACTGTTGAACGGTCCATATTGGGGAGAGCTCCAAGGACTGTTTCTCCTGACTACATAATCAATACTGTTGAACAGTCCATAGTGGGGAGAGCTCCAAGGACTGTTTCTGCTGTCAACATAATCAATACTGTTGAACGGTCCATATTGGCGAGAGCTCCAAGGACTGTTTTTTCCTGACTACATAATCAATACTGTTGAGATGTCCATAGTGGGGAGAGCTCCAAGGAATGTTTCTGCTGCCTACATAATCAATACTGTTGAACGGTCCATTGTGGGGAGAGCTCCAAGGACAGTTTTTGCTGCCTACATAATCAATACTGTTGAATGGTCCATAGTGGGGAGGGCTCCAAGGACTGTTTTTGCTGCCCACATAATCAATACTGTTGAACGGTCCATTGTGGGGAGAGCTCCAAGGACAGTTTTTGCTGCCTACATAATCAATACTGTTGAATGGTCCATAGTGGGGAAGGCTCCAAGGACTGATTTTGCTGCCCACATAATCAATACTGTTGAGCGGTCCATAGTGGGGAGAGCGCCAAGGACTGTTTCTGCTGCCTACATAATCAATACTGTTGAACGGTCCGTAGTGGGGAGAGCTCCAAGGACTGTTTCTGCTGCCTACATAATCAATACTGTTGAACGGTCCGTAGTGGGGAGAGCTCCAAGGACAGTTTTTGCTGCCTACATAATCAATACTGTTGAATGGTCCATAGTGGGGAGGGCTCCAAGGACTGTTTTTGCTGCCCACATAATCAATACTGTTGAACGGTCAATTGTGGGGAGAGCTCCAAGGACAGTTTTTGCTGCCTACATAATCAATACTGTTGAATGGTCCATAGTGGGGAGGGCTCCAAGGACTGATTTTGCTGCCCACATAATCAATACTGTTGAACGGTCCATAGTGGGGAGAGCGCCAAGGACTGTTTCTGCTGCCTACATAATCAATACTGTTGAAAGGTCCATAGTGAGCAGAGCTCCAAGGACTGTTTCTGCTGTCTACATAATCAATACTGTTGAACAGTCCATAGTAGGCAGAGATCCAAGGACTGTTTCTGCTGTCTACATAATCAATACTGTTGAACAGTCCATAGTGGAGAGAGCTCCAAGGACTGTTTCTGCTGTCTACATAATCAATACTGTTGAACAGTCCATAGTGGGGAGAGCGCCAAGGACTGTTTCTGCTGCCTACATAATCAATACTGTAGAACAGTCCATAGTGGGGAGAGCTCCAAGGACTGTTTCTGCTGTCTACATAATCAATACTGTTGAACAGTCCATAGTAGGGAGAGCTCCAAGGACTGTTTCTGCTGTCTACATAATCAATACTGTTGAACAGTCCAAAGTGGGGAGAGCGCCAAGGACTGTTTCTGCTGTCTACATAATCAATACTGTTGAACAGTCCATAGTGGGGAGAGCGCCAAGGTCTGTTTCTGCTGCCTACATAATCAATACTGTTGAACAGTCCATAGTAGGGAGAGCTCCAAGGACTGTTTCTGCTGCCTACATAATCAATACTGTTGAACAGTCCATAGAAGGGAGAGATCCAAGGACTGTTTCTGCTGTCTACATAATCAATACTGTTGAACGGTCCATAGTGGGGAGAGCTCCAAGGACTGTTTCTGCTGTCTACATAATCAATACTGTTGAACAGTCCATAGTGGGGAGAGCGCCAAGGACTGTTTCTGCTGCCTACATAATCAATACTGTTGAACAGTCCATAGAAGGGAGAGATCCAAGGACTGTTTCTGCTGTCTACATAATCAATACTGTTGAACGGTCCATAGTGGGGAGAGCTCCAAGGAATGTTTCTGCTGTCTACATAATCAATACTGTTGAAGGGTCCATAGTGAGGAGAGTTCCAAGGACTGTTTCTGCTGTCTACATAATCAATACTGTTGAACGGTCCATAGTGGGTAGAGCTCCAAGGACAGTATCTGCTGCCTACATAATCAATACTGTTGAACAGTCCATAGTGGGGAGAGCTCCAAGGACAGTTTCTGCTGCCTACATTATCAATACTGTTGAGCAGTCCATAGTGGGGAGAGCTCCAAGGACAGTTTCTGCTGCCTACATAATCAATACTGTTGAACAGTCCATAGTGGGGAGAGCTCCAAGGACAGTTTCTGCTGCCTACATAATCAATACTGT
Source organism: Panopea generosa (assembly GCA_029582155.1). Taxonomy (NCBI): domain Eukaryota; kingdom Metazoa; phylum Mollusca; class Bivalvia; order Adapedonta; family Hiatellidae; genus Panopea; species Panopea generosa. The sequence goes on along the minus strand of CM055910.1, from coordinate 35,895,917 downwards.
TGAACAGTCCATAGTGGGGAGAGATCCAAGGACTGTTTCTGCTGCCTACATAATCAATACTGTTGAACAGTCCATAGTGGGAAGAGCGCCAAGGACAGTTTCTGCTGTCTACATAATTAATACTGTTGAACAGTCCATAGTGGGGAGAGCTCCAAGGACAGTTTCTGCGGTCTACATGATCAATACTGTTGAACAGTCCATAATAGGGAGAGCTCCAAGGACTGTTTCTGCTGTCTACATAATCAATACTGTTGAACAGTCCATAGTGGGGAGAGCTCCAAGGACAGTTTCTGCTGTCTACATAATCAATACTGTTGAACAGTCCATAATAGGGAGAGCTCCAAGGACTGTTTCTGCTGTCTACATAATCAATACTGTTGAACAGTCCATAGTAGGGAGAGCTCCAAGGACTGTTTCTGCTGTCTACATAATCAATATAGTTGAACAGTCCATAGTGGGGAGAGCGCATAATATCGGTACCACAATATATATATAATTTTCTGCGAAAAAGGTTGTTTTCATCTTATATCTAGACAGTATATAAAACATGCTTTACACATTATATTGGACCACGTAATAGCAGTACCAAATGTATATATAATATTCTGCAGAAAAAAATGTTGTTTTCTTCTTAAATATTTATCAATGATCAATTTCTCCAGTTTCCATACATTGGGTTCAACAATGAAACATTTTATCATCACAGTCTAGTGTTACTTTATACAATATTCATGGATATTTCTGTGTTCCTTTGAGTAAAGATGGAAGAACTGTATAAAAGATAACACATGACTGTTTTCCTTCAATAAATTAATACTGTTGTCAAGGGAACTGTGGATTTTGAAATTGTCTTTTTTATGGATGGGACTAAATTAATTACTTTATTTCAGAAAGTGTAAGGATTTTCCATGAGCATGAAATGTTCACAATAAATTGTTCACTTTGACAGAGACATTTTTTTATATTGGAGTAGAAAGTAATTAATTGTTTATAGAAAAAAAACAAGCAATTGCTGCTTTTCATATTTGAATAAGAAATGCTTCCTGAATTTTTGTGATATTTTTATTAATAGAGTATTTATGTACTTATATATCGCCATGCAATAGAAGGGGAAATTATAGTAATAGTCTTTTTTGTGTCTAGTCCATAACTCTTACTTGCATGGACGGATTAATATAACTAGGTACTAATGTTCAACACATTAAGATTTTATGTAGAACAAAAAACCATGGCAAGTGATTGTATCTCAAAGGTCATGATCACAGCTGTAGGTTGAAGTTATAAAAATGTCCTTTTTATTCAAAGAACTTTTTTATGCATGGAACTAGATAATTATGAAATCAAGATGACATGCAGAAAACACCAAAACACTAGGTATGTACATGAAAGTCCAAGTGTGTTGAAGTTAATGAAAAAGTGTTTTTTCTGTATAGATAACATTTTCGTGCCCAGTCTATTATAGTTTTTACATGCACAGGAGTATAACATAACTTAATACAATATTCACATCAAGATGATGTTTAGAACACAAAAAACAACAATGTTTCTTAAAGGTCACCATCACAACTGAGCATAGAAGTTAGAAATAACACTTTTTGTATAGAAAATAATGTTTTGGTACCCAATCCATAACCCATTAAAATGCTTGGAAAGATTTTAATATAATATGGTACAAATTAATGTTCCCCACGTGAAGATGGCATAAAAAAGGCAAAGACAGATCTGTAATGCAAAGAACAAGATCACACTAAAACACTGAAATTATAATTAAGGCATTTTTATATAGAAAATGATGTTTTCATATCTGGCATGGAACTCATTGAGGTGTTATTCATGCAAAATCTCATGAAATCTCATTTTCAAATATCCTAACTTCCATACCTATTAGAAATACAAATCAAAAATCTTTCTTTAAACAATGGAATTCTCTACAAAATGAGATAATTCCTAGTAAATTGTGATTAAAATTGTTGAAGCACTTATGATGACAAAACTTGTAAACTGCAACTAAAAAATCATGGAAAGCGCTTGAATTTTTACTTCAAACTGCCATATTTTAAATTCACGATCATTTTGGGTATGTTAAACATAATAAAATATAGGGTTACATAATTAAACACCTTATTTTTTATGGAAAATAATTCATTAATCAAATTATTTATTCTTTGCAAGCTATTTTATCAACATTTAGCAGAGTGATGCAAGTTTCCTATCCTTCTATATAAGTCCTTGGTGACAGATGTGAAATAACAAAAAAATATGCATCCAGTGTGAAATATAGTCTTCAAAGGTCACAGCCAAAACAATGAAACGCATGTAACATAATTATAATTAGATCAGATGACAATAAAACCTTAAGGAAGAAATAACAAAAGTGACAGGAGTTACCTACTGCCTCTGAAAAATTGTGGAGAATTGTTACAGTGAAATGGGTAAAAACATGAAGAAAAAAAAACAATAAAGAAATTTACCACCTCTGAAAGTTTCTGTGAAAAAAAGTTCCAGTGAAATGGGTATAAATGACAAAAATCTTCTAAAACTGCTGAACAATATTTCTGTGAGAATGGAATATGAGGCTCCTTGAACGTAATATAAAACATGAGATATTGAAAGTTTTGTAGCTGCTACTGGTAATCCAATAATTATGGCAGCAATAATGCTAAAGATAGGCAAACTGCCTTTAAGATGGTGATCGCTTTTTAAGAGTATATATTTATTGTATGAGGTCAAGCAGTCTGAGTCTTGTGTACTCTGTCTTCATCAAATATTGAAGATCTGCAATTGGAACAATTATGTATGCATGAAGAAGTGAAGAAAAAAAGCAGAAAAAGATAACAGCTAGATTATTCAGAAGTATTTTGAGATATTTTCTCTAGATGTATTATAGATATTCTTTTATCATTCTGTGATCTAAATATCTTGCTGTTTACATTTAGAAAGATAAACAATTTCATTGTTTAGTTTAAACTTATTTATTTTACTTGGGTTGTAAAATAAGTTATTACAACTCAAAGCATGCGTTAGTCTTCCTGGGTAGAGCGAGTATTAAGCAAAAAGTGTCTTGCTCAAGATCACCACATATAGTCAATGGGGAGGATCAAACCCATGACCCTTCGATCTTAGGTTTGGTATTCTACCACTAGACTACGCAAAACTTGTTTGGCTCTTAATTTGTAATAGTAATATAAACACAAGATTTATATAAGAATTTTTGTTAGCTCATTTGAGTTAAAGTTTGGCTCAGTTTGGCCCTCTTGGGCCTCTTGTTAATATGACTACTGTTACCAAAAATAGACTAAAAATCTAGGACATAAATTGAGACATGTTCATTGACAAGATAACCAGCCCCATTAGCTCTGCCAGTGGAGCATGAGACTTCTAGGGTCTCAGGATTGCGGGTTTGATTTCTAGGGCAGGCCAACTACAAATACTAAATAGTAAAATAGTCGTTCAGATTTAAACTGAGGGCCAATGTGATGGTGTTATACACCGAGCATGCTAAAGAACCAGAAGTAACTTACAATGGGATTCTATCTGTATCCTGCACTATTCCCCACACCTAAAGAGACACTACTTTTCTGGGGGCATCTCCCATATGGGAAACCTGCAGTGGTGTTAACAATCACAAGCTAGGACATAAATTGAGACATGTTTGTTGACAAACTAAAGCTTTCCCTAGCTGCTGTAACTTGCAGCCGCTGCTGGTAAGAAAATCATAATCAATGAAACTCTTACATGATCACAGTGTATTTATAAACGAGCCATTTTTGGACACTCCGCCTTTATTTAGTGGAGTGTCCAGAGTATTATTTGTTAGCTCTTGTTTAATTAAACATTAAACAAGAACCAAAAACTAGGACATCAACAGAGACATGTTTGCTGACAGCTCCAGCTTCCTATCCCCATTAACAGTTCCCTGAGTTACACATTTATAAAGTGCAAGTTGCAGCAGCAGATATCCAAGATCAATATATTATATAAGTTGGCAATCCAGCCGAACTGAGACATTAAAAAAAATCAAATCAAATAAATTGAACAGGTACATGGCTTGAATTTCCTGTTTTATATTCATGGTTATTTTATTACTTTGTATGGATTGTATTGGGATGGAGAGAGAGAGAGAGAGAGAGACCAGACTGAGAACATATTGTTTGAACTGCTAACTGTTGTTTTACGACTACGCTTTTACCATCAATATTGTGATATGCAAAAGCTGGGTGGTATGAATCAGCTTCTGCCGAGTTTTCACTTAAGTTACAATTTACCAATAGTTTTCTCCTTGAATTAAAAACTACAAATGTATGATTAAACAGATTGACATTCTTTTTCTAAGACAAAGAGAGGAAATATGATCCTATTGTCTATTACTATGTAAGATTACTAACCTCTCACCACTGCAGTTGTGGATCCGAGTCTAAATACATTATGTGAGAAACTTTGCTAGTTACTTGCATAATGGACACAGGTTCTGCTTGGATTTATCTTGCTCCCCACTACTTGATACCAAATGTGTTCAAAATAATGTTAACCCTTTGCTCCATAAGCATTTTCTTGAACTCTTCCAAATTGAAAGCATTAATTCACCACATATCAGCAATGGGTGAATTATGTTTATATTAACTGACAGAGTGGAAAACAGGGCAGGAAGTGTTCAGATTGCTCATTACGAGCAATCTGTACTCTTCCTGCACTGTTTTCAAAGGCCTTCTGTGATTGATGCCGGAAAATACGTGTATATGGAGTAAAAGGTTAATATGTTCAAAATGGTGTTAAACACCACTAAAATGTATCTCGCTTCCTAAATTGTTTAATAACATTAAGACAACATTGACTCAAATATTTAATAAAAAAAACTTAAATGATATTTATTTTTTTCATTTTTTTATTGAATCTGTCCATAAAAGTCTTTAAAAACAGTTAATTTGATTTATCTTTTTTAAGATAATTTATTATTTTATAAGTTTAGTGCTATATAATAAATATAAATATCAGAAATTCAAACTTGAATCCTAGATTTAAAAAATATCTGGAAACTATGTTAGTGTCAATATTGGGCCACTGACTTTCACTGAACAAATTTACCTCACCTGACGCTCAACATTTAGAGGATAATTCTAAGTCTGGTCGGCCCAGTGTTAGTGTAATATGACTGGATGGAGTATCATTCCATGTGTCTGCGGCATGATAATCCAGTGTAGTAGGGCTCAGAATACTGTCTCAAATGGACACCATCACGATACAGCTGAAAAATTGTAGAGAGAGATGCTAAATACCATACAATAATAATAACTGAATTAAATCACAGTTTAAGTGAGACATGCCATCGAGGGCTTACACACCTGTCTCTGCAAGTAACTGATAACTCCCACTTGAATTGGTTGTGAGTATGACAATGAGACGCACTGTCGCATAGTTATCATCATGGAAACTGCAGTGATACAAAAAATACAAATATTACATAATTACTTGTCACATGCTTCTAGCCATACCTTAAAACTGATAACAAACATTATGAAATTTTTGGTTGTTGGTAACTTTCCCCAGATAACTCGAGGATGGGCAGCAAAATATTGATCATATAATTGAATGTTAATGTCAGGAAAAAATTGCTGTAAATGTCTGAAAAATAAAATTAAATTTTAAACTGGATATAGAGTATTGATCTAATTATTATTTATAACTAATATACAAATGATTTGGTATTTCAAATCCACCGAAATCAAACAAAAAATGTATTTCAATTGGAGTTATGAAATCAAAACGAATTTCCAATTCTAAAAATAGATATCATGCACACATTGCTTGATGACATTCATCTCATACTTCAAACCTTATTTTATTTTTACTTATTTTAAAAGATATTCTTCTGCCAATAATTCACTCAATATATCTAACCATGTTACACAGGCAAAAACGCCATCTTTTTATCAATTCTTAAATTTTGAAAAAAAACCATACTTGTACTGTCTTTAAAGACCTTCATAAAAATTGACAAATTCGCTCCCTTGCTTTACAAATAATTCCCGGCTATCAAGCACTATTCTGTCACTATAACGTTCTACCCACAGAAGGGTATTGTTCACATTTCTTTATAATAATTGGTGGTTTTCGGAATCACGTGATTCAGGCTGACGTATAATGTCTCGAGAGGCACAGAGACTGCAGGTTTGAGCCTAACTTTATTACAAATTAATGGCAAGGTGGCATAAAGGCAGTGGATGCGAGTCCAGCTCTATCCAAGCTGCACTTAGAGATTGTGTGTTTGAACCCAGCTATGGCTTTAGAAGAAGTTCCTGAAATCTATCTGTCGCAAGCAGAAAGGTGATTCTACTCGGATTCTTGACCCAGCTGTTATCTGCAGTTCTTGTAACTTCCATCAATATAACTGGGTGCCTTTTATAGCCTGTAATGTGTTGATTAGACATTCTAAAAACCATTAGTCTGTCAAACTTTATTATGTCATTCAAAATTTGGTGAAGATGCATGAAGTATTTCCCCTGTCTGTCTGTTCTTCCATCTGTTTGTTCATGCTTTCAAAAATTTTATCCTATCAAGGGGTTTATTGATCTAATTGATATTTTCATGTGAACCTGTAAAATTACAAAATACAGGTCAAGTATGATATTTGTCAATGTACATCAAATTTTACAGGAGTTGATGTCGTCTTTTAGATTTAATTTTTAGTAAGAAAATTGGTTTCTGATTAATAGTAGGGGCATTTGTGTTGACAGGCACAGTTCTAGTTTAAATTCTCAATAATCAATATGTTTGCCATCCCGATTTGTTGAAAAGACACGGGGACAATAATGTAAAATCACATGTTCTTCTAATGTATGTGTTCACAAGTTAATAGCTTCAGCATGTAATAAAACTGTCCATAAATGTAAATAAACTAGTGTAAGTCAACATGAAGTTGTATATAAAAACACTATACATCACCGAGGATTGTTTTCTAAAGAGCTTTTAACATGAGATTTCAAACTTTAAACTTGTGAAATTGCCCAATATTTAATTCAACATAATATTTTGCAGGAAATCCTGCTTCAAGTGCTGTTCAAATGTGAAATGCTCGATTAATTATGCATCAGTGATTAACAATAAATTGCTGAGCCGGAAAATTGTTGCCAGTGTTTCTAGGGAGAATGTCAAATTGTTTTAATTTATTTATTGATGAATTTTGTACACGCAGTCCAAGCTGTGTTTGTTATTTCTACCAGATAATTCATTAGAATTTTTGATTTCAGTTAAAATACAACTTTTACTTAATAATGTCAAGATTATTTAATGGGAGTATATCAGGAAAAAATGCTATAAATGTCTTAAAAATAAAATTATTTTTAAAATGGTTAAACTATTATTATCATTAATAAATAAAATCTTAATGGTTTAGTATGTAAAATCTACCAAACTGTTACAAAACAAAAAAAAATAATAAATTTTTAAATCAGAGTAAAATCCCCCATTCTAAAAATATACAGCACTTAAAATACTGCTAGATGACCTTTGCACTGTTATGACTCTTTCTATGATGAAACAATTGGCCTGTATAATGGATCAGATTTAAATCAAAATGAAATCATGTAACTCATTTAATACATCACAAAATATGTTACAATTTTAAGTGGGAAATCTATTTCAGCCTGACCTAGGCACAAAGCTTAAGTTCTGAAATTCCTTTTCAATATATTATTTTAGTAGATTTTTTGCAAAACCGGATTCAGTGAATATATAAAGGCATGATATGTTTATAGTTAATTTTAAAAATTTATGATAAATTCCCTTTAAAAGTAGATTTATTTTAGATAAGGTAACGTTTTAAGATTATTTTTTTTTAATTTTGTTTATGTTTGAGTAGACAATGAACAGATCATACACAAGGAACTGCGATTAGCTTAACTGATTCTTTCTCCAGCAAAAATTTTTAGGTCAGGAAAATAAATTACTTTCACACCTGGACTCAAACCGTGGACCTTTCACTGGCAGGGTGAAATATGCTCTACCAACTGAACTAGCCAGACTTCTATCATGGTACATTACACAGTTGACATAAACATCATTATATATCTACTGAACTCAAGTTAACCAGTAAATCACAGCAATCGATTTTAATGAAAAATAGTTTGATACCTTTATCAACAGTAAAAAATATATTACCTGATTTGTATTAGTTAATGGTTTGAAAGTGGAATGTAAAGCACACACAAGAATTAATTCTAACCAAACCAGGACTGTATAATCAAATACCCTTCTATTCAGTATGTACCTAAAATCAATTAACTCGTTTAATTGCCTCTAATCCGATCAAAGTTCACATGGGTCGTTAAAAAACAATACCTTTCCTGTTCTAGGCTTAAACGTGCATGTGATGTTAAATGGCATGTTTGGAGTCGAGAGAGAGCTGGGGGGAAAGACGAGGAAAGACGGGTTTCTCACTTACTTATTGATTTAGCTATCACATGCACTACTAGGAAAAATAAATAACCTGCAACTGTTTATCTGAATTTATCAGAATGTATCAATGCCTAATTTATCAATATTAACTATTAAAAGTTGTGAAAATGGTTTGTGCAGTGGAAATGTATTCTGAAATACACAGAGGAGATATACTGTCATAACACGTTGATATGGAACATAAGCCAGTATGATTTATTTAAGAGAATAACAAAGAGGAAATATTACAGATGTTTGTTGCAAAGTTTTCATAATTTTCTTGTGGTGTTTTTAACTTGTGTTTATGGATTTTTTTAACAAAGGATGAGATATGTGTGTGATTCTAGTTACGGTTCTGATTACAGTAATAAGTTTGATATTTTAATGAAACTGTTTAAATGGTGGTGTATGACATTTTTTTTAATGATGTTGTATGACAATGACAGTAAAGCTTAAAGGTGCATGACATTATGTCATTGACACTAAGTTTAATGGTAGTGCATGACAGTATGACATTTTTTTAAATGATGGTGAATGACGATGACAGTAAAGCTTAATGGTGCATGACATTATGTCATTGACACTAAAGTTTAATGGTGGTGCATGACAGTATGACATTTTTTTAATGATGGTGTATCACAACGACAGTAAAACTTAATGGTGCATGACATTATGTCATTGACACTAAGTTTAATGGTAATGCATGACAGTATGACATTTTTTTAAATGATGGTGAATGGCGATGACAGTAAAGCTTAATGGAGCATGACATTATGTCAGTGACATTAAAGTTTAAATTGTGGTGCATGACAGTATGACATTTTTTTTAATGATGTTGTATGACAATGACAGTAAAGCTTAAAGGTGCATGACATTATGTCATTGACACTAAAGTTTAATGGTGGTGCATGAGGGTTTGACACTGATAGTAGCTTTTATGGTGGTGCATGGCATGATGAAATCGATGGTAAAATTCAATGATGCATGCCATTTTTTATATTGACAGTTAGATTTAATGATAACAGAAAAGTTCAATGGTAGTGTGTGGCACCACACAGAATTACCATATTTTATGGTAGAACTATTATTTATCTAAATTTGTTACCTGTTTGCTGGGGTTTTATTTTGAGAGTATACTTCATGTACCGGGGATGTTACACCTGGATTAAGTTAAAAGTTGTTGCCCTATCATGGTCCCAGTCCCATATAGCATGCTAGATCCACCACTGTCCACTTTTCACCTCCACACCCTAGATTTACCGTCCTCTATTTCCCTTATCACCTGTTACAACAAGAGCCATCTGACTCTCAATCCAGGGGTTGTTAGTTTGAATCCCCACCTGGCCACAGTTTCTGTTATGATTGTTCATGCTCTGAGTTTCCCACCTCTGAACATGTGGGGCATTTGTTGGAGACTTTCAGAGTGTCTGTGGATCCCAGGAATGATGATGACTGCCATTGAATAACTGAAATACTGTTGAAAAATAAATATGAAAAATCTTGGAGATTCTAATCTGCCAATCTCTTGTACAACACTACACCAAAGGGGAATACCTTTATTTGAAAATTATGATGAAGTGGCCATGAAACTGACAAAATGGGAAGTGGTCATGATTTTACATGGAAAAAACCTATGTTTATTGACAAAGAAAATATATTTTTATGTGGAAGGGGTGTGGTGGAGAGGGAGTTGGGGATATTGTGGAGGGGGCCTGTCCAGTATTCCAGTTTAGAGGAGAGGCGTACTTAGGAAGCGCAACACAAAATCTGAATGGGCACACATATTTGTCAGTAGAAATATAGTGAATTTTAATAAAATATGGGAATTTAAAGGGGTTAGGGGTGGGGGGTTGCATATGCAAGTGTTTTTTTAAAGAGTAGATCTGCCATTCGATGTGGGGTTAAAAGTTAGATTTTTTGATAAAGGAATAGACTGTTTCATTGATTTATAATTGAGGCTTGTACAGTTAATATATTGTAAAAAATGATTAGAATATAATCATTAAGGAATTAATTCAATCGAACGCCAGATTTCAAAATAATGAAGGAGCTAAACTGTCTATGTAGTGTTATGTAGTGAACATTGTTGTCTATTTCAGAGTCTTAATATTTGAGATTTAAGTTTTGGTCAGTCACTTCAGAATTCAAACATTTAATGAGTGGACAACGATTTGTAGCGTATGGTGAATTTTTGTTGTATGGTGTTTAGCATCGCTTTCAACAATTTTTTGGTCATATCGCGATGATGTCTTCTTGAGACAGTATTCTAAGCGCTGTCACACTGGAGTATCATGCAGCAGACACATGGTATGATACCCCACTCAGTCACATACTGACACCGGGCCGACCAGACCTAGAACTCTCCTCTTAATGCTGGGCGTCAAACTAGGAAGCTTTTAGTACCATTTTTAAAAGTCTTTGGTATGACCCGTCCGGGGATTGAACCCACGACCTTTCGCATGCGAGGCTGATGCTCTACCACTAGACCACGCCACGGTCGCATATGGTGAAACCTTGCAAATGATATTTTAAGAGGGTAGAACTGCTCTATTCAGTGTAATATGATTAAAATTTTAGTTTCATAATTGGAAACTCAAGTTTGAGGTACTGCTGTAAGATTGTAACATTAGAAAATAAAGGATATAATAATATATTGTTGTTTAGAGTGTTGAAAGGAAGGAAAATGTTACAAATCTAACAATCACCAATTTTGGAAAGTGTTATTTGTTTTTCTGCTGGATATGTGGAAATACTGGATTTAAAATAAATGATAAATGGGAAGAAAATTGGATTGTTTCTAGATTTTGATAGGATTATGTTTAAAATTGTTGCTTGGAAACCTAATATCTTTTTTGGTGCGATGCAAGACTATTCAACATATTTTATGAGAATGTTAGCTTGAGGTGTGAAATAGAATACTGTTTTTATTCTGTTGGAACAGTTGCTTAAATGTAAGCAGAATAAAGATGATTTTGAGAACTTGTGTTTAAAAGAAGATGATAAAAAAAACGTGAAAATTCAAATAAGTGTTATGAAAACCTTCAGTTAATGGTATTTTGTGGACTTCGATGATAAACTGAGGATCTACAAAAATTAATGCAAAATGTATATGGTAATATATACAGATGGATGCAAACTAAAATATTAGACGGGACAAAATATGCACATATTGAGGAAAAATTAAACATAAACGGTAAACATGAAGACATGAATTTACATTCTTGAGGGAGAAAAATACATTGTGCTGATTATTGCAATGTAGTTTTTGTGATGACTATCAAACTTTGTACCAAAACAAATGCATCCATCCAGAAAATCTTACTTTGATTATCACACTGAGGTAATGCTGAATTCAAGCAAGGAACCAGTTTCTTGGCAGAAAACATAAGACAAACAAATGACATAAGTCCAATAAAAATGTCATCCAAGTACAAGCTGAGGGGCTCCTCTAAATCATGGCACTGTTTGTGCTGCTGGTGTGAGCAAGCAGAAACAAATGAAAAGGAAGAAAGGTAGGTAACTCTTGTTGTGTTTGTATATGTCTGTATGATATAAGACATGCAGAGTGTCTTCCCTTGATTATTAGGTGTAAGCCCACCATTTTTTTTTGTTCTTTAGTAAATAAAAAAAGTTTGCATGCTTGTCATTGCTGGAGAAATGAAAGAAATAAGACTTACATTTTAATGTTTGTCAACCTATGTACACTACCAAAATATGATGAGAGAAGTAGGGGTAATGAAGCATATAAGAGATTAATTTCCAGTTCAGTGTGTACAGAATTGTTTGACAAAGTAAAAGTAGGTGTCAGAAATCATGTATTCATACCCCCAATTCCTAAGCATCAGTTTAAGATCTGCATAAGACCCACACCCATACCTCAAAGGTCAAGGTCACACTTTAAGTTTGTTTGACAACACATGAGTCTGTGTGAGATTTTTGTGTCCAGTCTGTAACTTTGTCATACATGGATGGATTTCAAAAACAGTTGGCTTAATTGATCAACATGATGAAGTGTCACAGTCATGTAAGACCCAGAACCATTCCTTAAAGGTCAAGGTCACACTTTCACTTTGTTTGATATTTTGTGTCTGATCACAGAGGGGGGAAGCATATATTCGCCTCTTTGTCCGTTCGTGCGTCCCCAAATTCTTGTCCGGGCTATTTCTCTACAACATTTGGTCGGAATTTTATGAAACTTGCTAGAATTGCAACATAACCAAGTGCAGATGCGCATATTGTCTTTGTGTTCTGGTTCAATGATTTTTCATTGAGTTATGGCCCTTTTATTCTGTCTGTGACCAAATTTTTGTCCGCGCTATTTCTCTACAACCCCATGTTGGAATTTTATGAAACTTGCTAGGATGCATCACTACCAAGTGGAGATGCGCATATTGTATTTGTGTTCCTGTTCGATGATTTGTCATGGAGTTATGGTCCTTTAAATGAGTATGTGACCAAATTCTTGTCCACGCCTTTTCTCTACAACCTCAGATTGAATTTTTATGAAACTTGCTAGGATGCATCATAATAACCTATTTGAAAGTATATTGTACAATGTATTATATCACGAAATAAAAATTAATGTTTTGACTTCTCTTTAGAACTCTTCACAGTTACTTCCCCTGTTCAATATCATTACCATATGGTGCAGAGTCAAACACTCACTTTGGGGAGCATCCATCAATTCCACCAATATTTTCTTGTTCCTATATGGAAGGATGAAAAACACACATCTGAAACTCAAAGGTCAAGGTCACATTTTGAGTTTGTTTGGCAACACTTTGAGTCTGTTTCAGATTTCAAGTCTGGTCTGTAACTTTGTCATACATGGAGGGATTTCAGAAACAGTTGATCAACATGACATGACAACGTGTCCCATGTAAGACCAAGAACCTTACCTCAAAAGTCAAGGTCACACCTTCAGTTTGTTTGATATTTCATGTCTGGTCTGTAGCTATGTCTTACTTGGACTGAACAGATGCTAAATATTCAATCAATAAATCAATACTTGGACTGATTTAAAAATATCTTGACACAAGAGATCAACATAATTATTATAATGATGATGACTGTATCACCTGCAAATACCCAGACCTTTACATCAGATGTCAAAGGTCAAGGTCACACAAAGGTAAAGGTCACACTTTAATGTACCCCCCCCCCCAAAAAAAAAAAAAAACACAAAAAAAACAACCAAAAAACATGAAATTGCATGTCTAGTCTGAAATGTCAGTTCATAACTCTTGATATTCATTGATACATTAAAATTTCAAACATGACAATACTTTTAAAACGTTAAAGCATCAATAACAGCACCCCCCCCCAGCAGAAATACTTTTGAGGAACGATGACATATATTTCTGGTGAACTATTGCAAATATTTTCGGGGATCTGGGGTACAATGACCATTACTTTAAAAGATCAGGGAACAGGGACCCCCACTCCCTGGGAGGGCCTCATTAAACCTAGATGATTACTGCAGAGCTGAGCAAACTCTATATGCAATACATATTTTGTTGCCTTTTCTAACATGCATGAGTTTGAATAATCTTATATTTTCCATCATTCATTTGGCACCCTGGAACCACGACCTACAAGTAATCAGTTAGAAAAATTGAGTTTTTTATTTTGTGAAATACTCAGATTGAGTTGTAAGTGAAATTGGTCACTGGTCTGAAACTCTCTACCATTGAGAGATCTTGAGACAATACCCAGAAATTATTTCAGGGAAGTAACTCCTATTTTTGTTATTGTAAGAGTTGTGTCGACTTTTTTTTTCCACTTTATCAAGGGATGTAACTCTCACATATGGAGTTATATTCCACAATTATAGTTTTCTCCCTTGCATTAAAAGTAGAAGGCAAAACAGAATTGGTCATAAAAATAAAGTTGATTGCTTGATAGAAATGACTTTAACAAAATTTGTTGCGGGGGGGATGAGAGCCAAAACTTTAGTGACCATGACATAGTCTGATGTTCAAATAGCTCTAAAAAACACATCCCATTAAATAAAAGCAGTTTTTTAGTTTGAACATATTTATTTCTCAATATATATATACAAAATATGTTAACAAAATATTGGTGAATAATAATACAGATTTTGCATGATAAGAAATTTCTTGCTAATCAAATCATGTGTAAGTTACATTTCAAAGTATTTATTTAAAATTGTTTATTACCCATTGCATGGCAGTTTTTTATTGCCCACTGCATTTCGTATCTGCTCTATATTAAGTCTGAACCCTTGAAATATAGGTCGGATGCTCACCTCCTTCAGACTACGTGCAAGAATATTCTGTCCAACCATGTGGGTTCAAGGTCAAGGTCACAGTTCACAGCTATATGTTTTCAGCTCTGTCAATCTCCTAAACCCCATAAAGGATTTTCATCAAACAGAAGCCAGGTCACATTTAAATGTCCAACCCTGTGTGGATATGGTTGTCTTTCTAACTTCTTTGCCGGCAACCCTGTGGATATAGTTGTCTTTCTAACTTCTTTGTCGCCAACCCTGTGGATATGGTTGTCTTTCTAACTTCTTTGTAGACAACCCTGTGTGGATATGGTTGTCTTTCTAACTTCTTTGTCGACAACCCTTTGTGGATAAAATTATGGTTGTCTTTCTAACTTTGCCGGCAACCCTGTGGATATGGTTGTCTTTCTAACTTCTTTGTCTACAACCCTGTATGGATATGGTTGTCTTTCTAACTTCTTTGTCTACAACCCTGTGTGGATATGGTTGTCCTTCTAACTTCTTTGCCGACAACCCTGTATGGATATGGTTGTCTTTCTAACTTCTTTGCCGTCAACCCTGTGTGGATATGGTTGTCTTTCTAACTTCTTTGCCGACAACCCTGTATGGATATGGTTGTCTTTCTAACTTCTTTGCCGTCAACCCTGTGTGGATATAGTTGTTTTTCTAACTTCTTTGTTGACAACCCTGTGTGGATATGGTTGTCTTTCTAACTTCTTTGTCGGTAACCCTGTATGGATATGGTTGTCTTTCTAACTGCTTTGTTGACAACCCTGTGTGGATATGGCTGTCTTCCTAACTTCTTTGTCGGCGTCTTATTTGAATTACTTTGAGTGTATAGGGGTAAATGTCTTAAAAAATTAAATAATTGTCAAAATGGATAAAAAGTATCTCATTATCAAAAAATAAATATAAACTGAAAAGTTTTGTATGTCAAATCCACCAAAACATGACAAAATCTTTTGGAGTGGTAAACTAGAAATGAAATCTCAATTTTAAAAATAGATAGCAATTAAAGGGATTATATTGGCATATTATCGTCAATTCCCTTTCCTAAATACACACGCCTTACATGAAGATACGCTTATAACTTAGAGATATATGCATCTAAAGTCTTTAATTGCATAACAGCTTTATTACAAACAACGGGTATTTGAAGTCACGTTTTTGTTTTTGTTTACATTGCTATTTTCAATGAACCGCTTTCGGGTTTCCGATCAATCATAGGATAACATCGCGAAGACTCGTTCCCGATCTCGTTTTCGAGGCTTTGTTCTGGAAGTTTACGGAGTTCAATGTAAACATTGCGCAATACTTTATTGCGGGATGTATTAAAGTTTTGGCCAATATTCAATTACTGTTAATATAATAACTTTTAAGTTAATAAAGGTTATACGTCAATATATAAGCATTATTTTGTGTGTACTACATACAGGAAAAGTCTGGATTAACAGGAAAGACCTTTCCAATATAATATATATGCATGTTTAAATACATATCTTATCGGTAATACAGGGTCAGTGAATATATATACAGTCAAACCTGTCTTAAGCAGCCAGCCAAGGGAAAGGGCCAAATTGGCCGCTTAAGACAGGTGGCTGCCAACTACAGGGTCATCAATTTTCACCCAGATTAGCGAAGTATTTTTGTATATTGGCGCAATTTCACAACCTCAACATGTTCATCCAAAGTCAAACACTTCCGTTTTGGTGGCATTGTTAACACGCTGACAATCAAAACATTTATGATTTAAGTCACAATAAATCATTTCCAAATTTTATATTTTTCCACAATTAGCCCTTTTTACAACTTAATGAGTTAATTTCTTATCATTCATTAAAAGCACGAACAAACTGCCATTCTAATTATCGTATCAAAAACGTCAAAAAAATCTTTTTATATGCCGACTTTTTCACAGTTAACGTGTTTACACAAAACACTTTGATCTGTCTATTTTACCAATAACGCGGGCTAAAAATAAAGATGTGACAATTATCACGCACTACACTCGTGTTTGAGTCGGAAAAATTGCGATTATGTAGAACACAATAACAGCTTTGTTAGGTTTGAGTCGGAAAAATGGTGATTATGTAGAACACAATAACAGCTTTGTTTGGTTTGTTTACGGCCAATTAAGAAAGTTTAAACTAAAAGAAACTTATTTTAAATTAAAGATATAGTATAATTATTTGATTTATTTGGTTTTTAGTACTTTAATTAAATATTAATTCTGTGGCCGTAATTAAATTTTTATATACCAAAATCGATATTTTACGGTAAAATATCGATTTTGGTGGCCGTTTTAGGAGGTTTTTAATGCATTTGGGACCAAAAATGTTGGCCCCTGGCCGCGTCAACCAGGTGACCGCCTATTGCAGTTAAATTATAAAGTAAATTTCGATGGGAGGGTCTGAAACTGGCCGCTTAAGGCAGGTGGCTGCTTATAACAGGTGACCGTTAGTACAGGTTTGACTGTATAAGAATGGTATATTGGGAAAAAATGTATTAAGCTAATTCTAAAATTTTGAAAAATCCTGATATAATATCCCTTTCAGTAACAATGAAGTTGTTCCAGAATTAATCACTATTTACCAGCATCCCATATAATGCTGTGGTCATTACAACCACCCTGCTATTATTAAAAGGGAATATTTGAAGTGCAGTCAAACATGTGTAATTGGCCATCTCTATTAAGCAGTCACTGTATTAAGCAACCATATTTAAAATGTCTACACTTTCAGAGTGAATTACCCTGTATTAAGCAATAACCTGTCTTAAAAGGCCACTTTTGCTGTTTCCCTTGATTGGCTGCTTAAGACAGGTTTTACTGTATTCATTATTGGAGCTTTTGGGTCTTCGGAGAATTATTTCAACCTCCTCAGTCTCAGCAAGGCTCTAAATAAAAATAAATATATAGAGGATATTTATTTGTTTTATTGTAAGATCAAATTATATTTCATCAAGTGATCATCAAACGTCATATTCTCATAAGTGGCTTGTCACGAGTGGGAATATCATTTTTGGTGATCACGAGATCTTACAACAAAACAAAGTACTTTTTTTTCTTTTTAAATATATTTTTTTTAAATTAATATGCAAGGATAATAAAAAAAAAGTTTGAAACAATAAATTACCATAAATAATCAACTGAGAGCCTCTATAATTTATCAAAAAGGATAAAATAAAATGATTAATTTGAGAATTTACAAGATGTAATCTTTCTGTAGGATAGACATATCAAAGGTCCAACTGAGAATTCCTTACTGCCTTAAATAATGATGATAATAAAAATCTTGTGTTTAAAATTGCTTACAACTCAATAAAATATAATCAAATTTTTCAAACCACTTTTATTCCTCTTTCTGCTTTTAATTTAAAAACTAAAAAAAAAAAATCTTACTCTTTTTATGCTCCTGACATTTGAAATATGAGGGAGGTCATTTCATTCTTTCAACACAATATGGTTTCCACTCACTCACTTAAAATTTCTTTCAAAAAATCAATTTATTATTTAAAGATATAAACATGTTTGCTGCTCATTAATATAAGTTTTGTTTAAAGGGATTATATTGGCATATTACCGTCAATTCCCTGTCCTAAATACACACGCCAAGCATGAAGATACACTTATAACTTAGAGATGTACGCATCTAAAGTGTCTAATTGCATAACCTCTTTATTACAAACATTGGGTTTCTGTAGCCATGTTTTTGTTTTTGTTTACATTTGCATTTTCAATGAACCGCTTTTGGGTTTCGGATTAATCCCGATCTCGTTTTCGAGACTTTGTTTGGGAAGTTTACGGAGTTCAATGTAAACATTGCGCAATACTTTATTGCGGGACGTATTAAAGTTTTGGCCGATATTCAAATACTGTTAATTTGATAACTTTCAAGTAAATAAAGGTTATACGTCAATACATATGCATTATTTTGTGCACACTGCATACAGGAAAAGTCTGGATTAACAGCGTGTTTATGTTACTTGTCAATATTATCCCTTTAAGGTATTTTAATTAAATTCTATGTATAGGTTCCTAAAATGAAAAGGAAGCTTGTGCTTGGGCTTAAACTACATGAAGTCAAAGGTCAAGGTCACTTATACTTAAAATAGAAAAAAAATAACATAAATTTTAAATAAATGGTTTGATGAATTAATTTGTAGGATTTAAAAATAATTGAGAGTGGATTTTAGAAAAAAGCAGGTCTCTGTTACTCAAATTATAAAAAGTAGTTTCCGCTCATTAATATTTTGTTCTTAAAGAACTTTTGATGATATTTTATGTTTAAATTCCTAACAATTAAAGGTTTTGTTTTGAAGTAAATTGCATTAAGGTCACTTATACTAAAAATAGAATAATGATTCTAATTCAATAACTTTAACACTTTCCAAATCGAAGGTTTTTTTTTCATTAATAAACATCATTAAATTTGTAATGCTTCAAGGCTTGGTTGTTTTAATCCTTTACTCCATATATACGCATTTTCCCACACCAATCACAGAAGGCCTTTGAAAACAGTGCAGGAAGAGTTAAGATTGCTTGTAACAAGCAATCTGAACACTTCTTGCACTGTTTTCTACTCTGTCAGTTAATATAAACATAATTCACCTAATAATTAAGCCTTCTATATTAGAGGTGTCCAAAGGCGTCTACATGAAGTAAAGGGTTAATGTATATAATTGTTTTTCACAAACCCGTAATATTACAGATGCATTACAATCAAAGAAAAATTGAAGATTCCTTAAAAAACCTCTTTCTGTCTACTTCATTCTATGCAGTAAAAAAAAAGCTGACTTTTAAATGAAAACATTTACATTGCAACAATAACCATATTAAGTGTATGACAGGAAACCACGGATTACCTTCCATTGTTCACCTACTTTCCTTGAAGGAAATTATCCCATTTCATATCCTTTATTATTTAAATTTCTAATGTTCACAGATTTTGATTGTATCGGTAGATATTGTTTGGTTAAATTGTAGGAGATAACTTCCCATGAATTCATTATTACATGTTAATGGATTCAAATGGCCCAAATGACCATTAATGACCCAATTTTTTATATATAAATAAATAGATAATACACTAATCCACTTAAGAACATTTTATGTAAAAGGATCTTGATTATGTTAGTTTTGCGCTGACAGAAGTGAAAACGACATATCCACAAGTAAACCAGCAGTTGATTTAAACCAGTAATACCTCTAATGAGCTCTTAAATTAAGAAATGTCATTAAAGAAGTCGATTGATTCACCCAGTGCAAAAAAGTGTTAATTGGTGCAAAATTATGCTAATTGTTAGTGATAAATACATGGGTGTTGCATTCATCTGGAGGCTTGAAATGACTGTTTGATGGTATATGATGAAGTAGGTGACATGATCGGATGTATGGGGGGATATAGATAAATAAATTGGACCAGTACAAACAGAAACTTTAAATATCATCAAAACATATAAAAAATGCTGGATATCCATCATGACTTTTGGACTCGTGTGAATTAGAGTAAATAGTATTTCTTTAGTTTAAAACTTTAATAACTTAATTAACAAAATTGAATATTGAAGTTTGGTGAATGTCAAAATGCAAAACGATTTATACAGGATTATGTTATAAATAAAATCTTTAAGAGACTTTCAGATCTTCAAATGTAATTGTTTGTTTGGTGGTATGTGAAATGCAATATAATGTTTTGGAATTGATATCAATTTAACCATTTAGAAATTAAACAATTAATTTAAGCTACAACTTGGGTGTATGTAACATTACCAAACTAATTTTTCATAAAATTTAGGATATATCTAAAGGAAAGTGTAATTGGATAGGATAAAGTTGTGTGTAATGTGCAAGGATTGGATTATACAGTCAGATAATATGACTTGTTATTTTGTAATGAAATAGGATTAAAGTGTTTTAGGGTTTCTAAATAGTGGCAGGCTGAGTTTTTTGTTTGCTTGGTCCAGTGGTAGAGCATTGGAGCCACAATCAGAGGATTGCTGGTTTAATCCTCTGCCATGGCTCTGAGAGGTGTCCTTGAGCAAGACACTTTACCCGTATATTTCTACTGGTTCTACCCGGTTCTACCCGGTTCTACCCAGGAAGACTTCAAGTTGTAAGAACTTGTATCACAATCAATGTAAAACAAATAAGTTAAAACAAAACAAAAAACTGTCAATCTTCATAACACTGCAAGTTTACTAGACCGGCCCATTTAGCATAGTTGGTAGCACGTCTGACTATCAATCAAAAGGCAAGGAGTTCAAATCCCTGCCAGGTCACATTCTCTGTGATGATTGATATAAGATATTGTATTTCATTTTCATTTGTCTCTCACTGCTGATTCACGAATTGTTTGGACGTAACATCCAGCTCAGTTTACTGTTTCAACAACAAATTTAGAATATAATATATTTTCATAGGCCAGAAAAAATAAAACTGTAACAACTATGAGTTACGAATGAGGAAATCAATCCTTGGGCCAGGATGGGTAAAATGAATTCTGCAGAGCCTTGCTCTT
Source organism: Panopea generosa (assembly GCA_029582155.1). Taxonomy (NCBI): domain Eukaryota; kingdom Metazoa; phylum Mollusca; class Bivalvia; order Adapedonta; family Hiatellidae; genus Panopea; species Panopea generosa. The sequence goes on along the minus strand of CM055910.1, from coordinate 35,874,719 downwards.
TGACATATCTTTAATCTTTGATTGAGATTTCATTTAATCCACAATACAACATCATTTAAGTTCCACTTAATCTCACCCCAGGATTGGCAGAGATTGTAAGAATTTTACATGGGTTTGATGTTCAGATGAAATATTTCATCTCGAGGGATAACTGATATAATGGGACTGAGGCTCTGAAGAGTTACCAAGACAACAGTTATCCCAAAGGATAAAAATTTCTATCCAACCAAAAAAAAAATTTTTTTTTTTGCATACCAAACATTGAAAAGTTGTTTTAGTTTATTTTATCATTATACTTTTCACTATGATCACATTTAAGGTGTTAAATTATATAATTTACATCATAATTTTATATTTATATACTACATTCTGTATCATGTTCTAATGGCACAGCAAGGGTGAGATAGAAATCTAACCACAGTAAAATAAATAAGTGTTATCTAGTATACAAGAAAAATAAATCTTGCTGTGATGTTGGAATCGCTTATGACATGATTAACAACATATTATGTAACTAAGACATAAATTATTTTAGTTTTAACTTATTTATTTTACTTTCATTGGGAAACAAGTTCTTACAGCTTAGACAAATCATGCTGGAAGTCTTCCTGGGTAGAACCAGTACTAAGCATACTGTGCGGAAAAAGTGTCTTGCTCAAGAACACCACATATAGACGTGGCAGAGGATTAAACACTCCAATCATGTATTCGGTGCTCTACCACTGGACCACACACTCCACATAAATTAAAATAGTTGTAATTCAATTTCTTAAAATATATTGCAGTAAAGATATTACTATCACTATAAATTATATTAAAATATTTCAGTGTGTTTTATTAATTATTCAATGTAAACATAATGCAAGAAATAGAATCATTAATGTTTTTATGCTCCCCCCAAATTTTTTTTTTGGGTGGCATATAGTCATTGCAGCGTCTGTCCATCGTTTCCGGCCTGTATCTTTGTCATATATAGATGGATTTTGTTGATACTTGGTATAAATGATCAACATAACATGACGATGTGTTGCGAGTAAGACCCACATCCGTACCTCAAAGGTCAAGGTCACAGTTTGATTGAATACACTTTGAGTTTGTGCGATTTTGTGTCCGGCATTCAGCTTTGTCATGCATAGATGGATTTTTTTATAAATACTTGTTTTAAATGATCAGCATAACATGACGAGGTGTTGCACTTAATACCCAAACTCCCACTTCAAAGGTCAAGGTCACAATTTAACTTTGTTTGACAACACTTTCAGTCATTTGACATTTCCTGTCGGATCTGCCATCTATGGATAAATTTTAAAAACACTTGTCTCAGTTGATCATCATGACATAATTAAGTCTTGCATGTAAGACCCAGAACCTTTCTTCAAAGATCAAGGTCACACTTTCAATTTGTTTGATATTGTGTCTGGTCTGTGACTTTGCCTTTAACTTAGCTCAGTTTATGAAGATGACATGATGACATGTCATAAGTAAGACCTAGACCCATACCTCAAAGGTCAAGGTCACACTTTCAGTATGTATGACAACACTTTGAATCTGTTTGAGATTTCAAGTCTGTCCTTTAACTTTATCATACATGGATGGACTTCAAAAATACTTGGCTCATTTTATCAACAATTGATCTGTAACTTTGTCTTACATGATGTTTCAGCAGCATTTAACTGTTGAAATATGCAGACCATTACATCAGAATGTCAAGGTCACGGTTACACAAAGGTCAAGGTCACGCTTTAATGTAAAAAAACATAAAATTGCATGTCAAGTCTGAAACATCAATCCATTACTCTTTATATTTATGGATACATCGCTACCTACTATAACATAATTATATTGTTATTTTTCAATGACCATTTGGGTGGCAACACTTACCAGTGACATTCCTTGTTTGTTGGGAAAACTGCTGAGTGGGGGTGGGGGGCGGGGGGTTAACTCAGCATATTCTAAGACTGATATTTCCATCCGATATTAAGATTTTTATAGTCTTTCCCTATCTTTGACATAAGTATTGAAAGAGTTGCCCTTAATTAGATAGATTGCCTTATTTAAATGTTTGATAAAGCCAGTACTAATTTATTTTAGCTCGATTACGATTAAAGCTCAGAGCTTATAATTATGAACATCTCTCGAGTCCACTTCCTGAGTAGAACCAGTAATGTTGTTTTTATTGGAGGCATCATGGATCAAATCCTTAACCTCTGGTATGAGCAGCCAGCACTCGATCCATTGCTCTGTCCATGTTTAATATAGACCAGTTCTATTTATTTTGTGTAAATACTCAAACCATGGTTTGCTGTTTGTGGCATACATTATGCTCTTATAGCAGATTCCTAACAATTAATACGGCATTGTGTTTCAAGGAAGCAACCATAGACCATGTTAATGGATGCAGAACCCTACACAAGATAACATAATCATTAGTATAACTCATTAATGTATTCACAATCTTTTCTAACTTTGGCATTACATTTTTCTTGCATTTAGATGATAGCAACTTGAAATTTAGGAAGTTACATAGTGTGTATGGTTTTATACTTAAAATTCTCTCAATGCTATTGATGGAATTTCAATTATAGACACAGAAGTTGATGCAGGATTTGAAAATAATTATAGACTTGTGAGTAATTGGTATGAATGGGGATAATGAACAGTGAGTGATTATGTGTTGTTATATCAAAAAGACTGGTGGTTTAATATGAACTACATGTAGATATGTAATTTTCAAAAATAGTGTAATTAGAATTTCAAAAAATCACACATTACATGTTAGCGGGAAGGATTACTGAGTGATGATAAAATCAAGAAAAAAGTTGCAAACAGGTAAAGAGAGGATTATTAATAATTGCTTAAAACAGTTATAGAACAATAATTATTTCCATAGATGAGTTATGGAAGTTATTATGATTAATAAAAGTGTTAGTTGAACAATATTTACTTCTTACTAGGGAGAAGTTATTGACTGTTATTAGTAATGAATATAAAACAATACATACGCCTAACTAAAGTGAAATGTGATTGACTGATTTTTAATAAAGGGAGCTATTAAACAATGCATTTACCCAACTAGTGAAATGTGATTGACTGATTTTCAATAAACAGAGTTATAAAACAATACATACATCTAACTAATTGTGAAATGTGATTGACTGGTTTTTAATAAAGGGAGCTGTTAAATAATACATATACCCAACTAGTGAAATGTGATTGACTGATTTTTAATAAAGGTAACTGTTAAACAATACATACGCCTAACTAGTGAAATGTGATTGACTGATTTTTAATAAAGGAAGCTGTTAAACAAAACATACGCCTAACTAGTGAAATGTGATTGACTGGTTATAATTAATGAAAAATAAAAAAAAAATGTTGTCCAGCCATAACTATTCCAAACTAATATTCAGTCATTGACACTCGTTATTAATTATTAGTTTCGGCAGTATAAAATAGTAATTATTCTTAGCTTAAGTTGAAAGTTATTAGCTCTAAGCTGTTATGCATGATGATTTATAAGGATGATCGTCATTAAATGAAAAATAAAGGAATCTGCAATAAAAAAAAGAGAAATTCATGGATTAATTGAAGTTATATATAATACTATGGTGACAGTGACCTATCTGTGATAATGTTGACCAAATCTAAATCATTCACCGTATCTGGGCCAGGCTGTTGTAACTATGACGATATTCAGTAAGTAGCTCCGATGTCTTGATTTTTCTTTCTTCCAGGGCTTCCATAGTACTTTATACAATATTTTGTCATCTTGTCACACATGATAGCATCAACATGAAGTGTACACCAGTGTACTGGTTGGGTGGCCTTGTTTGTCTGTTCACTTGTCCACATGTTTGTCCATTCATCCCAATTTTGGATTTTTCCTAAACCACTATAAAAAAATGTTTAGTTTAGTTAAAACTTATTTATTTTACTTTGATTGTGAAACAAGTTCTTACAACTTAGGTAAATTACACTTGAAATCTTTTCTTTGTTAGAACCAATACTAAGCACGTACGAAGTGTCTTGCTCAAGGATACCACACATAGCCATGGCGGAGGATCGAACCCACGACCCTCCGATCATGGGTTTGGTGCTCTAATGCGCTGTAAAAAGCATGGTACCATAACAAGATTTCCTGCTTCATGCTTGTTCATGTTATATGAATGATCCTTTTATTACAAATCAATGAAAACATACTATAAAAGTTTCATTGCTCATTCACATTGTACTTCTATTTGGGGTGCATTCATGTGATTCATTATTTTTCTTTCCATTCTTCAATCCTTTCATCTTCTTTTCATTTTTTTCCATATTCATTCTTTTTATTTTTTTTTGTAAATTATTCATCATTATATTCATGTTTCTCACTAATTTGCTTTAAAGCATTTTCTCTCAAATAATTTTTATTTTTTTCCAACTGTCAATTAGGTGTGCACCTGTTGGTAAAGTTCTCTAACTTCACAGTTGTATTGGTTTGTATAAGTATTGGGGAATGCAGCAGGCTGCCTTATACCACAATCAAGCATCTGGCAGACTTAAGAGTTCATCCAGATTGTTTGCCATGTGCTATACTATCTTGACAATAAATGCTTAATGGATAAATGGTTTAATATACTTTGCATGGGTAAGTGATGACTTTTTAATTGACAACTGTAGAATGTCTTTAAAAAATGCTTTTATTGATTTTGTCTATAAAAATTACTACTGCAGGAAAAGTGCAAGCAGTAAATGCTAATTGGGAGTGATGTAACTGAACACAGTGTTTGGTCAGCTGAAATTACATGATAAACATGACTAACGTATTGGTTGTGGTTGTTATGCCATGAAAATCCAGGCTTCATTTTTTTAAAGAGTTAAATAGACTGATTATGACACATATATTAACATGTAACAAACATAATGCCATGTGTACATGGAATAATGTGTTACACATATACTGGTTTGTGACAATGACCACTTGTGACACTTATACTGCCAGTATGTGATACATACGTTGCCATGTGACAAACCTGTGAAAGGGGTCACCTCTGTTAAACAACCACTTGTCTTGAGCATTCCAATGTTTATACTTTCAGAGCAAATTAACCTGTATTAAGCAACAACCTGTCTTATAAGGCTTTTGCTCCTTCACTTGACTTTTTAAGACAATACTGCTTAATGTGACAGACTACATGGCTTAAATGTGACACATTTAATGTAATGAGTAATATGTAAATTTGCTTCATGACAGATAAATGGCCATGCAACTCATGTGCTGCCTTGTACATGTAGCACAAATATAAACCCATATTATGAATAAAAAAGGTTTTGACAGAATATTTTATGTTACCAATATACCATATAACACATATTACACATATACAATGTACACATACTACATATATTACACATATACTATGTCACACATATTAAACATATACCATGTTACACATATACCATGTTACACAATGTAAAACTCCTAAACCACAGTACACATTCATATTTCAAAAATACTATACTACATAAATATCAATATACATATACAATGCTAACACATATAACACATATACCTTGTAATACATATTAAACATATACCATACTACACATATACCAAGTTACACATATTACTCATATACTGCACTACACATATTACACATATTCCATACTACATATATTACATATATATAATGTTACACATATTTCAATAAAACAATAATACACATATATATTAACCATATACAATAATATACATATATCAGATATAATACAATAATACACATATAACACATATACTATAATACACATATTACACATATATACAGCCATATGTACTTCCATCAAGCAAATTACTACTTGAATCAATTATCTTGTATCACATCAAGTTTCAATTTAAAATTTGGTGCTTAGAGTCAATTGACTAAGAATCAGTGTTATAAAATAAAGGGAGATAATTAAATTCACATCTGAAAAGATCAAAAAAAAATCGGAAATTCTGTTGTGAATTTAATTATCTCACTTTATGAAATAAAATACATATAAATTCACTGTATTTTCATGATCCAATGGGTTTCTAAATATGTCCTTTATATAGCATGTGAGTAGTCATGAATCCTTAACTGCATCTTATTCATATAAAGCTATCAGTTCATGTAAATCCATAATATATTAGTCCTGGTTGACACCAAATTTATTGGTTTGGCAGAGGCTTTGATATTGTATCTATGGTTTGCATTGTAGCTAGGCGCGCTCACCTTAGTCTGGTATGTACATTTATGTCTGGTTATTTACAAATAATTATCTCTAATTATATCTATATATAAAATGGACAAAGGAACCATTTTACCAAAATCAAAACTCTATTGTGTTTTAATCCTTTTGTTCTTTAAATGATTTTCTTTCATTCTATGACTGAAACGGCACCGATGTATGCCTACATATAAACAGATTTGGATGAAAACCTAGTAATTAATTTATAATGGCCTAAACAGCGACATTACTTAGATTTACATAACATAACATGCCTTATTTCACAATTCTTTCCTGCACAATCAACTACAATTAATTCCAAAACTGTTGAGAATAACTATTTACAAATAATTGTTTTCCTGATTGTCAGCCAGGCTTTGAGGTAGTTTATCTGAGACCAGAAGTCAGATGTAATAAAAACAGGACATAAACAGTAGTGTGTGACACTAGTATAGTAATGGAAGTCTGTGATAACATTGGTCTGGATCATACCAGCAGCTTGACATCAGATTACAATACTAGTTTTTGCTTGTTTACTCCCACCAGGAGATCCAGAAAACCAGACAAAAGGCAAGAGTTATACACTTTATGGGATATTCATTTCTTGTACTTGCTTCTCAGCTGAGAAGATCTGGAATTACAGAATGGGAAGAATGATACACTATATGAGATATTCATTTCTTGTACTTGGTTCTCAGCTAAGAAGATCAAGGAACCCAGACCTGAAATCTCCGAAAGGGAAGAATGATACACTATACTTGATATTCATTTCCTGACCTTGGTTCTCAGCTGAGAAGATCAAGGAACCAAGACCTGAAATCACAGATGAGAAGAATGATACACTATATGGGATATTCATTTCCTGACTTTGGTTCTCAGCTTGAGAAGATCAAGGAACCCAGACCTGGAATCACAGAATGGGAAGAATGATACACTATATGGGATATTCATTTCCTGTACTTGGTTCTCAGCTGAGAAGATTAAGGAAGTTAGACCTGGAATCTCAGAATGGGAAGAATGATACACTATATGGGATATTCATTTCCTGTACTTGGTTCTCAGCTGAGAAGATTAAGGAAGTTAGACCTGGAATCTCAGAATGGGAAGAATGATACACTATATGGGATATTCATTTCCTGTACTTGGTTCTCAGCTGAGAAGATCAAGGAACCCAGACCTGGAATCACAGAAAAGGAAGAAAGATACACTATATGGGATAATCATTTCCTATACATGGTTCTCAGCTGAGAAGATCAAGGAACCCAGACCTGGGGTCGTTTTCACCAACCATTCTTGAGAATGTTCTTAGACTTGAACTTAAAAATCCAAATTTCAACATTAGATATCTCGTTAACCATGACATATAGAATGATTATAAGAGTTTATCTGGACTATATATTAGGTGTCCCTGCATGCTTGCAAATTTTGGCCTAAAAATAGTCCCAAATGTGTATTTCAAAATTCATTCTTGAGTTCAAGTCTAAAAATATTCTTAAAAATGGTTGGTGAATACCACCCCTGGAATCACAGAATGGGAAGAATGATACACTATATGGGATATTCATTTCATGAACTTGGTTCTCAGCTGAGAAGACCTGAAATGACAGTGGGGAAAATGAATGATACACTATATGGGATATTCATGTCATGTACTTGTTCCCAGCTGAGAAGATCTGGAATCACAGAATAGGAAGAATGATACACTTTATGGGATATTCATTTCCTGTGCTTGGTTCTCAGATGAGAAGATCAGTGAACCCAGACCTGGTATCACAGAATAGGAAGAATGATACACTTTATGGGATATTCATTTCCTGTACTTGGTTCTCAGATGAGAAGATTAGTGAACCCAGACCTGGAATCACAGAATAAGAAGAATGATACACTATATGGGATATTCATTTCCAGAACTTGGTTCTCAGATGAGAATATCAGTGAACCCAGACCTGGTATCACAGAATAAGAAGAATGATACACTATATGGGATATTCATTTCCTGTACTTGGTTCTCAGATGAGAAGATCAGTGAAACCAGACCTGGTATCACAGAATGGGAAGAATGATACACTTTATGGGATATTCATTTCCAGAACTTGGTTCTCAGATGAGAATATCAGTGAACCCAGACCTGGTATCACAGAATTGGAAGAATGATACACTTTATGGGATATCCATTTCAAGAACTTGGTTCTCAGATGAGAAGATCAGTGAACCCAGACCTGGAATCACAGAATGGGAAAAATGATACACTTTATGGGATATTCATTTCCAGAACTTGGTTCTCAGATGAGAATATCAGTGAACCCAGACCTGGTATCACAGAATTGGAAGAATGATACACTTTATGGGATATCCATTTCAAGAACTTGGTTCTCAGATGAGAAGATCAATGAACCCAGACCTGGAATCACAGAATGGGAAGAATGATACACTATATGGGATATCCATTTCCTGTACTTGGTTCTCAGATGAGAAGATCAGTGAACCCAGACCTGGAATCACAGAATGGGAAGAATGATACACTTTATGGGATATTCATTTCCTGTACTTGGTTCTCAGATGAGAAGATCAGTAAACCCAGACCTGGAATCACAGAATGGGAAGAATGATACACTTTATGGGATATTCATTTCCTGTACTTGGTTCTCAGATGAGAAGATCAGTAAACCCAGACCTGGAATCACAGAATGGGAAAAATGATACACTTTATGGGATATTCATTTCCTGTACTTGGTTCTCAGATGAGAAGATCAGTGAACCCAGACCTGGTATCACAGAATAGGAAGAATGATACACTTTATGGGATATTCATTTCCTGTACTTGGTTCTCAGATGAGAAGATCAGTGAACCCAGACCTGGAATCACAGAATGGGAAGAATGATACACTATATGGGATATTCATTATACCCCCAACAAACAAAGTTTTGAGGGGGTATATTGGAGTCACCCTGAGGTCGGTCTGTCGGTCGGTCTGTCCGTTGCAATTTTCCTTGTCCGGAGCATCACTTGAAAAGTACTGGATGGAATTTCATCAAACGTCATACAATGGTAGAATATAATGACAGGAAGTGCAGTGTACAAGAAACATAACTCTATTCTTGCTAATTACAGAGTTATTGCCCTTTGATATATTTCCCTTGTGTGGTGCAGTACTTTTAAAGTACTTTTAAAGCCATCAGTGATAACAGTTTAATAAAGTTCATGAAAGAACCAAGTTGATGAGTACATGGAGTTCGAGCAAAGCAGGTTCGATATTGTATTCATAGTGCTCTTGTTTGTTTCTTATCCATAAAATTGTTGTCCCTCAACATAACTAGAAAAAGTATAACATTTATTGATTGCCATGAAAGCTTGTACGCTGCACAATAGTTAAAAAGACCGTTTTTAATTTTAACAAAACCATAAAGAATTTAACAATACAAAAAACTCAATCCATAACATTCTCTTTTATGAAGATTTTTTTTTGTCTGGAGCATAACTTTAAAACTATTGGATATAATTTAATAAAACTTCATACAATGGTTAACCATTTTCTGTCATAGCGGCGTTCGGGGGTATTCATCACCTTCAGTGATAGCTCTAGTTTCCTATACTTGGTTCTCAGATGAGAAGATTAGTGAACCCAGACCTGGAATCACAGAATGGGAAGAATGATACACTTTATGGGATATTCATTTCCTGTACTTGGTTCTCAGATGAGAAGATCTGTGAACCCAGACCTGGTATCACAGAATGGGAAGAATGATACACTGTATGAGATATTCAAATGGGACATAAATCAATGGGACTGACTCCTCATTATTGGTACTGACTCAACTCATTATAAGAACTAACTGTACTAATGTTTTGGACTGACTCTACTCATTATTGGGAATTACTCTATTCATATTTCGAACTGACTACTCTTGTTTGGGACTGACTCTACTCATTGTTGGGACTGACTCAACTCATGTTTGGGACTGACTCTACTTATTATTGGGACTGACTCTACTCATTATCGGGACTGACTGTACTCTTGATTGGGACAGACTCAACTCATTATTGGGACTGACTATACTTATGTTTGGGACTGACTTAACTCATTATTGGGACTGACTCTACTCATGTTTGGGACTGGCTCTACTCATTATTGGAACTGACTTCTCATTATTGGGACTGACTCTACTCATTATAAGGACTGACTCTACTCATTATTGGGACTGATTCTACTCACTATTGGGACTAACTCTACTCATGTTTAGGACTGACTCTACTTATTATTGGGACTGACTCTACTCATGTTTGGGACTGACTTTACTCATAATTGGGACTAACTCTACTCATTATTGGGACTGACTGCACTTTGATTGGGACAGACTCTACTCAATATTGGAACTGACTCTACTCATTATGGAGACTGACTACTTATTATTGGGACTGACTCTACTCATTATTGGGACTGACTCTACTCACTATTGGGACTGACTCTACTCATGCTTGGGACTGAATGTATTCTTGATGGCGATAGACTTTACTTATTATTGGTATTGACTCTACTCATTATTGGGACTGACTCTATTCATGTTTGGGACTGACTCTACTCATTATTTGGACTGACTATACTCATGTTTGGGACTGACTCTACTCATTATTTGGACTGATTCAACTCATGTTTAGAACTGACTCTACTCATTATTGAGACTGACTCTACTCATGTTTGGGACTTACTCTACTCATTATTGGGACTGACTCTTCTCATTATTGGAACTGACTGTACTGTTGATAGGGACAGACACTTATCATTATTGGGACTGGCTACTTATAATTTGAACTAACTATACTCATAATTGGGACTGATTATTTATTATTGGGATGGATTCTACTCATTATTGGGACTGACTATACTCATTATTGGGACTGACTATTGGGACTGACTGAACTTATTATTGGGACTGACTGTGCTTGTAATTGAGCCTTAGTGTAATAATTATTGAAACTGACTGTACTCATGATGGGGACTGACTGTACTCATTATTGGGGCTGACTCTACTCATTATTGGGACTGACTCTACTTATTATCGGGACTGACTACTCATTATTGGGGCTGACTCTACTCATTAATGGGACAGACTGTACTCATTTTTTGGGACTAAAGGACTTAGGACTGTCTCAACCCAGTAATGGGACTGACAGTGCTCAGATAGGATGACCAGTACTAAAGATAGGACTGTCTCGACCCAGTAATGTGACCCAGTAACATGACTGACAGTGCTCAAAGATAGGCTGACCAGTACTAGAGATAGGACTGTCTCGACCCAGTACAGACCCTAAACCACTCAAGTACCCCATAATTGCACTCCGTTTGCGCTCAGTTTGCACTCCGTTCGCGATCCGTTCGCGCTTAGTTCGCGCTCCGTTCGCGCTCCGTTTGCGTGCACTCGATTAAACGCGGTTAATTTTATGCACTCACAAACGCAAGTATTCGCTCACGAGCGCTGTATAGCTGAGTGCTCTATTTAATACTCCTCTTAGCGTTCGCTTCGTTCAGCGTTCACTCAACGTTCAGTTCGCTCAGCTCGGTTTCCGGCCCATAACCAATCGCAACATCTCAACTCTTTAAAATGATTCTATATTGACTTTTTAATTTAATCTGTTCCAATGGAGCAATAAAATGTATCCATGGGATTTAGTCAAGGTAAATTAATTCATAATCCGATTGTTTGTCTACATATTATGTCACCCGCTGTGCGAAAGATTGAACTAGTATCGATAGTAGGCATGTTTAACGGAAGTGTCTATGTTTTGATATGTGATCAGTGGTCTGGGTGATCAAAGAATATCGCACGTTATACCGGCTTCTGTTATCCAGACCGACATGTGTTTGCGTCAGTATCTTCTTTGATATACCGTTAGCCGTTTGTTACAGGAAATCAATTAAGTTTGTCCACAAAATTTACATAAACATCATCAACATCAACTAAATATATTGTTATTAATAATTAAATTTAATTAATAATACCATACTGTTGATACCTCGTTGGCCTTATAATAATCCATAAATATGCTCAGTGTAAGCAGTGACTTAACAACATGTGGATATATCACTGGTTTTGTTAATGTTCAAACTAAAATAAGCTTTATAATCAATAATATGCACTGCATGGGTGATAGAAAATTTATTATAATCCGTGCGATGCAATTCGACATTATAATAAATGATTTTTGAAAAATAATAATCTTGTAGTGTTTTTTCTCGATTTGGGTCCAAATGTAGCTTCACTAAACTTAGAAAAGATATTCTGATATTTTAAGTTTTATAATTATTTTCGTTATCATTATGTATATAAATATACTTGCAATGAACTTTTTTTCAGTGGGTTTCTCAAATTATTCTTTTACTGATAGTATGCTTTATGTTAATACATTATTTAAAATGACAAACTATAATAAACTTGTTTGAAACTAAACCCACTGTGCTATACCGCTAATTATATGGCACGCAGCAACACACCCGTGGTGTTAATTACGTTATGTCACATGCCAGTGAGAGCCGTGTCAATTAAGTTATATGCTAAAGCGGTGACTTATCGGTCTATTGACCACGGAAGATATGTATGATTTCATTTTGATTGTAATTCGTGCCAGATGGATGAATCTTAATTGAGCCAACATTATGGGATTGAAAAGAAATGATAAAAAAGAAAAACTGCTAGCCAATTAACAACAAATAAAAAAAATCATTTAAGATATTGGTTATTCGAAGTTTCAGAACGCTTAAGTATGTTAATATCATTAAATTAACGAACCGAAAACCCCACGCCAGTTCTGAATGACTGGTAGAAAGTGTGACATACACGTATTAAGGAATGTATATTCAGGGCTGTCATTTTACCACAGCTGCCATAGCGATTTCTTATAAAAAACAGATCAGAATTGTTAATTTACAAAATAAAACAATCCTACAATTTTAAATTAATAAAAATTAAAGACATGTCTCTAAATAATTCCTTGTAAAAATGTAATATTTTATTTGTATTATTTTTTACTTTCATTATTTGTTTTATTTTTTTAAATATTATTATCATTGGAGCTATTATTATAATATACATATTGACTTATTGATTTGTCACAGCTTTTATATTGGATACGTGCGTACGTGCATCTGGTCAGTCGTTCACAATTAATACAACAATTTAATTACCATTATGAAGGCAGAGTTGCATTGCAATCATCAAAACAGATACCCATGGTGAGAACCACATGTGTGTCAATAAATAGTTAATTGGTGATTTATCGGTCCATTGATCACGAAGAACCCTGCCGGTGTGTAATTTTCATTTTGATTATAATTTGTGCCCGATGAATAAATCTTTATTTAACCCGCGGCATGTGATTTGATAAGAAATATATAGTCACAATCAATACTTAAATATGCAGATTTTTTATAATATTATTATTATCCTCATTATTATTAATAACTATTATATATTTTATTATTATTGATAACTATTATTATTAATATTATTGTTATAATTGCTATATTACTTTATTATTATATTATTATATTATTATTATCTGAGTATTTTTTTCTTTATTATTATTGTTGTCATTTCTTACATGTTGCGCCTTTCACAGCTTTTATGATGGCTTAGTTGTTACGTACTTACGTGCACGTGATCAGGCGTATCGATAAAATCACAATCTCAAAAAGGTCACCTAGAAATTTACGTTTACTAGTTTTTATTTCCTGTGTCTAATGTGTTATTTCGGTCTGTCGTGTTAATTTGGCATACAAACATTTATTTTACATTAATTTAATTTAGCTTGATTGTGAAGTAAGCTCGGAGCTTATGCATTCTCCAGTGCATTCCCTTATTAGGTCTGGCACTGAATTGTGTTTCGAGAGGTCGGGTAGAGCCTGGGTCAAACTCGCAACCTCTGCCGTCTGAAGCCAGCACCCGATCCGCTATACTACTGACCCACTTTATATTTTAGAATACAATTAATTTATTACTATTATTTTAATGAGATGTACACGAGTAAAATGTTTCCACTTTAATTGCAATATAACAGTTTTACGTAGATTTGTTCACAACTAAGCACAAACTCAGTGTAACTATGTTTGGGGAAAATATAAAACTAAAGTTCAAATTAAATTGAAAATTGGTAATTTTTATTTTGCCGAAATACCCAAACAAACAGAATCATAATCATATAATTTTCCGCATATCTATGTTTTGTTTGATCAGCTAAATATTGATATTTATGTTATAATTGATAAAGTGTTGACCAAAATAAGTTTTATCATGCGTTTTACAATAAAACATTTATATAAACTACATGGTTTATATTTATGTAAAAAAAAATGTCTTTGTTATCTCGATTTTAAGTATCGACTTCACGATCAAATAATAAAAAAGAGTGTATCCGAATGAACGAGTGCACTCAGTAGCGCACGAATAGTTCTGTTATCAGTTATCTTACAGTGTCTAGCGTATACTGCATATACTGCGCATCTGAGTGCACTCAGCGTATCTGAGTGCATTCAGCGTGTCTGAGTGCACTCGATCTATTTCATGCGTTCAGGAGTGCGTTTATTATTCAAAATCCAGCGTTTGCTTACGGTCCAGGTCCGCTTCGTCAGCGCTCAATCTGCGCTCCGTTCGCGCTCCGTCTGCGCTACGCTCGCGCTCCGCTTACGCTCTGAGTGCACTCCGTTTGCGTGCAATTGGGGTACTTGAGCGGTTTAGGGTCTGTAACGGGACTGACAGTGCTCAGATAGGATGACCAGTACTAGAGATAGGACTGTCTCGACCCAGTAATGGGACTGACAGTGCTCAAAGATAGGATGACCAGTACTAGAGATAGGACTGTCTCGACCCAGTAACGGGACTGACAGTGCTCAAAGATAGGCTGACCAGTACTAGAGATAGGACTGTCTCGACCCAGTAACGGGACTGACAGTGCTCAAAGATAGGATGACCATTACTAGAGATAGGACTGTCTCGACCCAGTAACGGGACTGACAGTGCTCAAAGATAGGCTGACCAGTACTAGAGATAGGACTGTCTCGACCCAGTAACGGGACTGACAGTGCTCAAAGATAGGATGACCAGTACTAGAGATAGGACTGTCTCGACCCAGTAAAGGGACTGACAGTGCTCAAAGATAGGATGACCAGTACTTGAGATAGGACTGTCTCGACCCAGTAACGGGACTGACATAGCTCAAAGATAGGATGACCAGTACTAGAGATGGGACTGTCTCGACCCAGTAATGGGACTGACAGTGCTCAAAGATAGGATGACCATTACTAGAGATAGGACTGTCTCGACCCAGTAACGGGACTGACAGTGCTCAAAGATAGGCTGACCAGTACTAGAGATAGGACTGTCTCGACCCAGTAACGGGACTGACAGTGCTCAAAGATAGGCTGACCAGTACTAGAGATAGGACTGTCTCGACCCAGTAAAGGGACTGACAGTGCTCAAAGATAGGATGACCAGTACTAGAGATAGGACTGTCTCGACCCAGTAAAGGGACTGACAGTGCTCAAAGATAGGATGACCAGTACTAGAGATAGGACTGTCTCGACCCAGTAACGGGACTGACAGTACTCAAAGATAGGATGACCAGAACTAGAGATAGGACTGTTTCGACCCAGTAACGGGACTGACAGTACTCAAAGATAGGATGACCAGTACTAGAGATAGGACTGTCTCGACCCAGTACTGGGACTGACAGTGCTCAAAGATAGGATGACCAATACTAGAGATGGGACTGTCTCGACCCAGTAATGGGACTGACAGTGCTCAAAGATAGGATGACCATTACTAGAGATAGGACTGTCTCTACCCAGTAATGGGACTGACAGTGCTCAAAGATAGGCTGACCAGTACTAGAGATAGGACTGTCTCGACCCAGTAATGGGACTGACAGTGCTCAAAGATAGGATGACCAGTACTAGAGATAGGACTGTCTCGACCCAGTAATGGGACTGACAGTGCTCAAAGATAGGATGACCAGTACTAGAGATAGGACTGTCTCGACCCAGTAATGGGACTGACAGTGCTCAGATAGGATGACCAGTACTACAGATAGGACTGTCTCGACTCAGTAATGGGACTGACAGTGCTCAAAGATAGGATGACCAGTACTAGAGATAGGACTGTCATGACCCAGTAACATGACTGACAGTGCTCAAAGATAGGCTGACCAGTACTAGAGATAGGACTGTCTCGACCCAGTAACGGGACTGACAGTGCTCAGATAGGATGACCAGTACTAGAGATAGGACTGTCTCGACCTAGTAATGGGACTGACAGTGCTCAAAGATAGGATGACCAGTACTAGAGATAGGACTGTCTCGACCCAGTAACGGGACTGACAGTGCTCAAAGATAGGCTGACCAATACTAGAGATAGGACTGTCTCGACCCAGTAACGGGACTGACAGTGCTCAAAGATAGGATGACCATTACTAGAGATAGGACTGTCTCGACCCAGTAACGGGACTGACAGTACTCAAAGATAGGCTGACCAGTACTAGAGATAGGACTGTCTCGACCCAGTAACGGGACTGACAGTGCTCAAAGATAGGATGACCAGTACTAGAGATAGGACTGTCTCGACCCAGTAAAGGGACTGACAGTGCTCAAAGATAGGCCGACCAGTACTAGAGATAGGACTGTCTCGACCTAGTAACGGGACTGACATAGCTCAAAGATAAGATGACCAGTACTAGAGATAGGACTGTCTCGACCCAGTAACGGGACTGACAGTGCTCAAAGATAGGATGACCAGTACTAAGACACTGTGCTTAGGGATTGAGATAATGTAATGTCTTTATCAAGGACAGTCAGTGGCAGTTGAGAGTAAACATATGATATGCAGCTGTATTGTATAGGTATTTATATGCATTTTACCAGAGATGAGATTCACTCCCAAGTAACAGATGTTATTGACAGATGAACAACATAATTGACCTAAATAGTTCCCGTGGTTACCATAACCGGTGATATTCATTCAAATATGGATAATATCAACTTAAAAATGGATGAATCTAAGTAAGTGAGCCACAGTGTTATAATTGGCAGTTCCATAATTTCATTATTTCAGTTACTATGTCTAATATTTTGCTTTGGGGGTAATTATGACATAGTGAAGTTATTGTATTTGTTATGTAAGGATATTTTTGCATAATATCGTAGTGGTTTAGTAGAGCTGCAGTCTTGTTATAATTAAAGTGAAATTACCCAATCATGGCATAGAGATGACAGAATAGAGTCTTCCGTGACCAAGTGGTCTGATGGCTAAGGGCGTAGGTTCGCTCCAAAAACTTAATGAGAGGAAGTTTGTCAATTACTTGCAGAAGGATGCTCATTCGACTGAGATTCATTCTGAGGTCTTCCTCTACCAATAAAACTCTGAGCATACCATATTATTATAGCCTAAAATGTGTTGAAAATTGTGTTAAACTGCCATTAAAAAAAAATATGAAAGACTAATTCAGAAATGGTAATCATCAAATGTCCCGCTTTTCTGATTCTGATCACCTGTTGTCCGTCCGTTAACTTTTTGTTGTGTGCATATAACACCTGCATTTTTCATTAGATCTCACTAAGCTTATATAATATCTCGGACAAGTTTTTGAACTGGTAAAATCAGATAATTTATGTCAGCGGTTATGGTCCTGAATTGACAATATGAATTGTTATATGAATTTATGTACACTCTAACACCTGCGAAAATTGCCGTCTTTGGAGTTGTCTCCTCCTTTTTAAGGTCAGTCTGGTCCACTTGTTATATCACAGAGTTTTGTTAACCAGAGGCAGATCCAGAATTTCCCTTTATGGCGACATACTAAGGAGGGGTGCAACACAAAATCTGAATGGGCACACATGCTTTTCAGTAGGCATACTGGATTTGAATAAAATATGGAAGTTAAGGGGGTGAGGGGCCTGCACTAGTGCGTGCACTAGTTTTTTAAAGAGTAGATCTGCCATTGTTAACTAATGGTAGTTCCAAAGGTTGCAAATCATGGTCTTAATATTATACTATATCGCTTCTCGCTATTGCACAATTTCATTACAGGATTTTGGTAAAGATCATTGCAGCTGTGTATATTTCGGCTATTTTGTATCATTTTAAATGTTTGCATAGGAAGGATAAGATAAATGTGTTTTATTGAAGCAGATAATTATAAACTTTCATGACAATTTCTGATTCACGAATCAAATCACCGCCTTGCTGTCTGTTTCCTGGTCACAATATAGTAACCTGCATCAGTAACAAATCTACATTCCGATCATCCTTGACATTATATCTATATATCATCCAGTCTGTTTTTCAGCTCCTGCTTTTTCGAAAAATTAGTTTAGTATTATATGATACAGGGCTGGGGTGCATGCCAGTTAGTCTGGCTGGAAATCCAACAGTGGTAATGGTCAACACACACATGTATATATATACAGTCGTTTTAGATTTTGATAAACTTCATGGCTAAGGTGGTTGGTTCTTTAGTCTTGTTTCGCATTGTAGCTAGGCGTGGTCCCCATAGTTTGGTCTGTAGATTTATGTCCGGTTGTTCACAAATATTTATCGCTATAATATAGATAATTTCTTGTGAATGTGCACCTGAAGCCATCCCAGACATCGGAAATACCATTATTGTGATTTCAATTATCTCCTTTTATAATTATATGAATCTCTAAAAATCATGATTTTCCATGTATATATATGTTTTGAACTTTTTTAAAAGAAATTCTCCCCTCTCTTGTCAAACCATTGCCCATGATAAGATATTATTTACTGGGTGGGGTATGATATTTTATGTGTGATGTGTGATATTTAATATGGCATTACTATAATTATACAATGACATTGTCAGGAGATATGGTGTGATGTTGAAGTCAATTCTGCACAAAATTTAACACAGTTATATAACCAAAGACATCATCAATATAAAATGCCAGACAACAGCTATATAAACTAATCTACTTTTAAAAAAAATATATATGGCTATAATTGATGCAATCTTTTCAAAAAGAAAAGAAATCTCGGCTTATTCTGTTTTCCGTGACAGTGCCGCTAATGTATCAATTTGTCGATCGCCATGTGGGCAGAGTCTAACAATGACAGCATAAAATTTTTTCATCACATCTGACTTAACATCTCAATTATGCGCGGAACATTGCAGATCCTTTTAGGGAAGAAATTCTGTCTTTATTTTCCTGTATAATCCCGTCTATTCTTTGGAGACATTGCTCTTTTACGAGAATTGTTCATCAAGTCCCTGCCAGGAATGATTTCTTTGACCAACTTTGTAATCACCTATAGTAAAAGTTTAGATTACCAATCCAGTGCGTTATAAAATTTAATGCAAAGATTACTGTAAAAGTAATTGCAACCAACAACTGATGATATATTAAGACAATCTGAGGTTATAAAACATCATTATCAGTCTTATATAATTGTATAAATTGTCTAGTTTATAATTAGCTTTTTTTTTCAAAGAAATCGTAAGAAAAGAAAAGCTTTTTGCAGTCTCAGAATGATATATTTTCAGAGAAAAAAAGGAAAAACTACAAAATTGGTCTTTGGATGAATTTGTCATAATTTACTAAACAGTTTTCTGCTACTAGTGCTTATGTCTCTTGATATTCTAAACAATTTTCCTCTAGTAGTGCTGATGTCTTTCTTAATTCACTAAACATTTTCCTGCTAGTAGTGCTGATAACTTTATTTTCTAAACAGTTCCCTACTAGTAGTGCTGATGTCTTTCTTAATTCACTAAACAGTTTCCTGCTAGTTGTGCTGATAACTTTAGTTTCTAAACAGGTCCCTGCTAATAGTACTGATGTCTTTCTTAATTAACTAAACAGTTTCCTGCTAGTAGTGCTGATGTCCTTCTTAATTCACTAAACAGTTTCCTGCTAGTAGTGCTGATAACTTTATTTTCTAAACAGTTCCCTGCTAGTAGTGCTGATGTCTTTCTTAATTTACTAAACAATATCCTGCTAGTAGAGCTGATGTCTTTCTTAATCTACAAAACAGTTTTCTGCTAGTAGTGCTGATGTCTTTCTTAATTTACTAAACAGTTTTCTGCTAGTAGTGCTGATGTCTCTCTTAATTTACTAAACAATATCCTGCTAGTAGTGCTGATGTCTCTCTTAATCTACTAAACAATTTTCTGCTAGTAGTGCTGATGTCTTTCTTATTTACTAAACAGTTTTCTGCGAGTAGCGCCGATGTCTTTCTTAATTTATTAAACAGTTTTCTGCTAGTAGTGCTGATGTCTTTCTTAATTTACTAAACAGTTTTCTGCTAGTAGTGCTGATGTCTTTCTTAATTTACTAAACAATATCCTGCTAGTAGTGCTGATGTCTTCCTTATTCTACTTAACAATTTTCTGCTAGTAGCGCTGATGTCTTTCTTAATCTACTAAACAGTTTTCTGCTAGTAGTGCTGATGTCTTTCTTAATCTACTAAACAGTTTTCTGCTAGTAGTGCTGATGTCTTTCTTAATTTCCTAAATAGTTTTCTGCTAGTAGTGCTGATGTCTTTCTTAATATACTAAACAGTTTTCTGCTAGTAGTGCTGATGTCTCTCTTAATTTACTAAACAGTTTTCTGCTAGTAGTGCTGATGTCTTTCTTAATATACTAAACAGTTTTCTGCTAGTAGTGCTGATGTCTTTCTTAATTTACTAAACAATATCCTGCTAGTAGTGCTGATGTCTTTCTTAATTTACTAAACAGTTTTCTGCTAGTAGTGCAGTTTTGCAATTCTTATTAATATTTTGGAAATTATGATAATGAAATTGTCACAAAAGAAGATTGGGAAGTTACTACAGAAACATTTAGGGTTAACAATTATATAACAGCTGTGTATCGTGAAATCACTGGTAATGCAATTGATCATACAAGCAATTTCTGGGGAAAGTAATTCTGGGAGATAATAAAAATGTTATTTGGTTTAGAAAAAGAATGAATGGAATTGGAAATGATGTTGTCTGAGAATGGGAAGAAATGAAATGGAAGCTGAATAATAGATAAGCAATAGCAGTTTGACAGTGTTAATGTGACACACAAGGGCCATCCTTAAAAAATTGTTTGTTTGCCACTTACGATCCATACCTGTCCAAAAAAAAGAAAAGGTTTTTCTGACTAGAGGAATGAATCGTTGTGGGTCAGGCGAAAGAAAGTGCCAAATAAACAATATTTTAATTTAGGCCGTGTAATTCCTGGTATATATTGTTATTATTTTCTGGCCAGTGTTCATGTGTATAGTCATTCAGAGGGCATTAATAATGTATAATCAGCCAGTCGGGTTCTTTTCAAAAATTGTTGAAAACAAGTTTTGTGAAAGTGACAACTGCATAATTATGTGATGAATTATGGTAATGTAAAACCAAAGATTTTTTTATCTTTGTGTTTATTTGCAATGTCAAACTGTATTCCCATAAATCATTGAGTTAAAATTGAGACAAAAACTAAAACTGTTAAAATATAGCAAAAGTATGTCATTAGGTAACTTTTACCAAGGATTTATAGAGGAGGAAAAGCAACTGATTCAGATGTTATGAACACTCGCAAAATTATTCACGCATAATCTCGTTTTCATATATCCTAACTTCCATTCATCTCAGAAATACAAATTAAAATTCGGTCTTTGCACAATGGAGTCTCTATAAAAAAGAGATTATTTCCAGCAACTTGTGTTTACAATTGTTGAAGCAGTTATAATTACAAAATTTGTAAACTGCAACTAATAAATCAAGGAAAATGCTTGAAATTTTACTTCAAACTGCAATATTTTAAATTCAAGATCATTTTTCACTATAACATTATAAAACATCAGTTGCCTGTGAAATTAGAATGATTAATTTACAATTTATTAATTCTTTGTATGCTATTTTATCAATATTAAGTTTCCTGTTCTTCTATACAAGTCCTTGCATTTACATCTCTATTTGACCTCGCAAACATCATCACCCAAATATTGACATTTGCTTAAAATAATCCACCAATTTCATAGTGCAGAGTGTAATAATTAAACCCATGACATATATTTTATATTAACCTAGTGTAACTTTGTTACTCACAGATTCACCTGTCAGTGTCTTCCTTGTAACTATTTATTACATCAACTAACAAAGAAAAAAAAAAAGTTATATATACATTTATATATCAAATAATTTCTTGCTTAGTGCTGAGTATTTCGAGGAAAGTTATAAATCTGGTGTCGGTATAATGTGTCTGGGTGGGGTATCAAATAGTGTGTAATGTAGCACTCAGAATACAGTTTCAAGAAGACTCTTTGTCTACTTGAACTTTTGACACTGATACAACTTTGAGCAAGATATCGTTAAATCTCAAGTAAACGCCATTCTGATATGAAAAATTGTTATAAGCGATGCTAAACGCAATACAACAACAACAACGACAAAGTAAAATTGTTTGTATCAAAGTGTCGACATCAGCAGGAAAATGACAACTGTGAAAAGAATAGCAGGCTTTTACAGACATGAAGGATAGCATGATTAAATAGAATTTCCATGTAAATGATGGTTTTCTGGCCAATTCATACATTTTCTGTAGAATTAGTTTTTCTTAATTGCATAAAATGTGAGTTATTTTCTCAGCATGTCCATTTAGAACTGACATATATTCAGACTGGGGAATTTGTTTATGACAGTCTTGTAAAGAGCTGTGGAATAATTAATATGAGACACAGTCTGCTGTTGTTGATTTTATATTAATTTTGACGTAAGTGATTTTAGCATGTGGATTTGTCAGATTATCTATATATGTTTGGCGTCATCATATACGTATTCTTTTGAGACGGACAGCTTTGTTAATGTAATAAGATAGATTGAAAAAATAGAAATGGTGGTCTAGTGGTAGAACATCTGCCTTGCATGGGGAAGGTTGTGGGTTCAATCTCAAACCAAGTCATACCAGAAACATTAAAAATGAAACTGGAAGCTTTTTTCCGCAGCACTAAATATTTAGAGGATAGTTCCAGGGCTAGTCAGCCCAGTGTCAGTATAATGTGACTGCAGGGTGGTGTATCAACCCTAAGTCTGCAACATGATACTCCAATGTGGCATTGCTCAGAATACTGTCTCAAGTAGACACCTTCATGATCATAAGCAAAACCAGGGCAAATGAATAGAGAGCAATGTTTGGAAGTGCAAAGTAAATAAATAAATAACTTTGTTTTGAATAATGACAGAATTATCTCCCCTTTTGTACTTTTGGTTGTTTTTGCTTGTCTGGAGCATATCTTCAAAAATATGAAAAGGAATCCCACATGACTTGTAACATGGATAGAGAGCAATGTGTGGAAGTGCAGAGTGAATAAATAAAAAACTCTGTTTTGAATAATAACAGAATTATCTCCCCTTTTTGTACTTTTGGTTGTTTTTGCTTGTCTGGAGCATATCTTCAAAAATATGAAAAGGAATCCCACGTGACTTGTAACATGGATAGAGAGCAATGTGTGGAAGTGCAGAGTGAATAAATAAAAAATTCTGTTTTGAATAATGACAGAATTATCTCCCCTTTTGTACTTTTGGTTGTTTTTGCTTGTCTGGAGCATATCTTCAAAAATATGAAAAGGAATCCCACGTGACTTGTAACATGGATAGAGAGCAATGTGTGGAAGTGCAGAGTGAATAAATAAATAACTCTGTTTTGAATAATGACAGAATTATCTCCCCTTTTGTACTTTTGGTTGTTTTTGCTTGTCTGGAGCATATCTTCAAAAATATGAAAAGGAATCCCACGTGACTTGTAACATGGATAGAGAGCAATGTGTGGAAGTGCAGAGTGAATAAATAAAAAATTCTGTTTTGAATAATGACAGGATTATCTCCCATTTTGTACTTTTGGTTGTTTTTGCTTGTCTGGAGCATATCTTCAAAAATATGAAAAGGAATCCCACGTGACTTGTAACATAGATAGAGAGCAATGTGTGGAAGTGCAGAGTGAATAAATAAATAACTCTGTTTTGAATAATGACAGAATTATCTCCCCTTTTGTACTTTTGGTTGTTTTTGCTTGTCTGGAGCATATCTTCAAAAATATGAAAAGGAATCCAATGTGTCTTGTAACATGGATAGAGGGCAATATGTGAAAGTGCAGAGTGAAAGAACCATAACTCTATCTTGAATAATGACATAATTATCTCCCTTGTTGTATTATATTTTCAGTTTTATTTGTTTGCTAAAAGTATGAAAGGGAATCTATTGAGTCTCGGAACAAGGATAGAGGGAAATGTGTAAAATTGAAGAGAACAATAATCAAAAATCTATTTTTGAATATTTTTCTAAATAATCTACCCATTTCTACCCCTATCCTATTATAAACACATTAAAGCTACTATTCAAAGAAATGGGTCTTCTGCGGCGGAATGGTCCAAGATGCCATCTCACTTGCCTCTCACCGCTGGTGTCTTGGGTTCGATTCCCACTATGTCCAAAAACCTAATGTGAGAAAATTTGCCAGTTATTTGCAGAAGGACAGTCACATGTTCTACTATAATTCATACTGAGGTTGTCCTCCACCAATAAAACTGGATATGCCATACATAACCTGAAATGTGTTCAATCCCATTGAAAAACAACACCGCTCCCTACCCCTAAAAAGCAACCCCACAAAAAAGCTACTCACTGAAGCGCTTGAAGGGGTAGGATGAGGAGAGCAGGGCATCCATTTGTTCTACAGATACTCTTGTTTGTATTTTAGGGCTAAAAAAATTGTATTATCATTTAAACAAAAGTAAACAGAATTCATTAAAGAAAACAATTAAACAACAGCAATCCTTTCAAAGTCAATAAAAAAAAGTTGGGTTGCAGTTATAATGGATAGATAGCTAGGAGCACGGCAAACAAATATTTTTTCAAGTACAGTCTTTTGACTTTAAAATGGTCCATTCTGTGTTATTTTAATGCTCACCTCACCACAGTTGTACGGTATATTCCCTTATAAACGCCCCCACTCTAATAAACGCCCCCCACCTATTTTTCTGGAAAATTAAAAAATAAAACGTATATGCGATTTGAGTGCGTATTCGCCCATCTTTCCCTGATCGATTATTTTGTTACACAGACAACAATTAGCGAAGTGTTTATTACCTTTGAACTCTTTAACCCATTGTTTATATCTTGGGTGACCACTTAAACACTTTTGGTTGAACAAGTACTTCCCCATATTTGCTGTTTAATACTAGTAAAAATACCATTTGCCGATTAAAACATTACAAAACGTCGGAAAACGCGGTTAGTCTGTGTACGCTGAAAGCTCATTGTTCCACGTTGATAAGAGCAAGCGTCCAAGTGATTTAAAGTGGTACAATGACCATAAATTCGGATATTCCAGTACGCAGACTAGTAATTTCATACAGATTTTCAGCTTTTTTTCATCCTATGTTGATTATTTCATTCACTCTAAAATAATTTTTAACCACTTTTGCGGGGATTTAAACCGGAATTAAAGTTTTTTTCCATGGTTTTATTGGTTTTATTGTATTTTTAACGTTGTTAAATTTGCTTTTTTTATCTTTTATAAACACCCCCACCTTGTAAAATGTAACGCCGCCGGGGGCGTTAATTAGGGAATATACGGTATATAAATGTTACAGCTTACTGCTGGATACCATTTACAAATAATGTAGAAAAATATGCAGTATGGAGGGTGCTAATCACACAGTTATTAGGCCATCCTTAAAAAATATAGTGTTTGCTGTGCTCCTACCTACTCACTCAAAATTGCAGCTACCCAAACTTTTATTGACTTTCAAACTTTTAATTTTTTTTTTTCATGATTTTTGTCCATTTTTCTTTAAAATGACTATGCAAAATCAAAATTTAGCACACACAAAATATTATCTACATACATACCTGCATAAAAAATATAGGGTTGGAGCACAGCAAACAAATATCTTTCTAAGGATGGCCTTAGGCTATATCATGCTGAAAGTTGTATGCACAGAAGATATTAATACATGTATTTAGAAAAATTAAGTGAGACAGTTTTAAGAATTTTTTTTTAAATAACCTTTTTAATAATTATTGTAGTTCTGCCATTAACACACCACAAACTCCCAAGATGTACTTTATGTGAAGTCTAAGGTAATTAGAAGTTAAATATTAATGAATAGTGAACTTTAATTTTAGTTGAATTTTCTCAGTTAAAAGCATAGCAAAGGTTAATTGAAATGCTGGCATGATGAAATAAACATTTCTAGAAATTAAATTTGCATTATGTACCGTAATTTTAAAATATTTTTTTTAAACATTTGTTTTAGTTTTAAAACAGAATTTAGAACTGATGATGTAAGCTACTGTCCTGTCAGTAAAACCTTTCTTAGGTGATTGATTAATTGATTGATTGAATATTTAGCGTAGTTTTTTGCAAATAATGGTTTACAGATGATCAATTAACCTACCCAATATTTCCTTGGACTCGGGAAGGTTAACCAGTATCGAGCACATTCATCTCTGTAGGTAACTGATAATGTTCCACTTGAATCAGCAGTGAGAGAGGATTGATGAGATAAAATGTTGTATCTCAATCATTACAAAGACTGGCTGTTTCGGGATTCAAACTCACGACTCTTGGATTAATAGTCGGAGGCACTACCGTCAGAGCTAACAGGCTTTGTTCAAAGACTTCTTTTTGTGAGAAAGTTTGCAAGTTTCTTGCAAAAAATGACGGTGGTGATACTGATTTGCATATACATGTTGACAAAATAACTGCATGTGCATCTGGGGCCCTTTCACAAATGTTCCAGAGTTTCTGAACTTTACTCTTGGTGTCTTTAAAACAAGGTGAGAAGTTCATGTAGTGTTTTACTAACATCATTATAGGAACTAATGATTATATTTTCTTTTAAAATCACAATAGTTTTGCCTATATGAAATGCCTTTAGGTGTCACAATGTTTTTGTTATGAATTTTTTTTTTGATTTACAAAGGTTGTTGAAATGGGCCCCAGAGGTCTCCCAGTATAATAATTATGCAGTATGTTGAAAATAGATGTTCGTTACATAACAAATTAAACAAAACAACTCTTTTGTAAATAAATACCAGAAATTATATGTTCTAAGATCTAAACTTAATTTGTAGAACATCAACAGTTTATGATAATAGTAAGAACTTGAATACATGCTTTAGCGTTTGCAAGAATGTGGGTCTTTTAAGGCAGTGTGTCAAAATTGCTTTAAATGTCTAAAAAACATAAAAGTAAGTTTAAAATGCATAATTTTTCTAATATAAAGCATCTGATTATTATTTATTGCAACAATATGATTGGAAATTTCATATTCACCGAAATATCACAACAATGTTTTAATCTAAGTGGTGAAATCTTGAAAGAAATTCCGTTGTGATTTCAATTATCTTCCTTTATGAAATAAAATACATAGGATTTCACTGTATCTTTGACATGATTCAACAGGTTTCTAAATCTGTCCTTTAAATAGCATGTGAGTAGTCATGAATCTTTAACTGGATCCTACTCATATAAAGCTATCAGTTCATGTATGTAAATTTGTCCACCTTGTCCAGATGTGTTGCATGTAATTCCATAGTATATAAGTCATGGTTGACACCAAATTTATTGCTTTGGCAGAGGCCTTGAAATTGTATCTATGGTTTGCATTGTAGCTAGGCACACTGGCTGTAGTCTGGTCTGTACATTTATGTCTTGTTTTTTCACAAATAATTATCTCCATATATAGCATTGTCATAAGGGCCATGGGCTCAATCTGTATACATTTAAGCATAATATTATAAACTGGGGGGGAAAAATTTAATGTTAAATTTTTTATCACATAACGACTAATTAAAAGGGAGTGTATCAGGATAAAGTGCTATAAATGTCTTAAAAGAATAAAATAATTATCAAAATGCATAAAAAGCATGTTATTATCATTGATAAATATATTAACCAAATATTTTAGAATGTCAAATCCACCAAAATGTAACAAAATCAATATGGAAATTGGAGTGGTAAACTTGAAACGAAATCCCCATTCTGAAAATAGACAGCACTTAAATACTCTGTCTGCCTTTGCATCGCCATTCTGACTCTTTCTAAGATGAAACAATGTTTACTACATGCAAACCTGCAAAACAGATAAAATTGAAATCAAAATAAAATCATGCAACTCATTCAATACGTCACAAAACGTGTTGATTTTAAGCAGGAAATCAATTTTGTCTAACCGAGGCACATAGCCCAAGTTAGGAAATCCCTTTTCAATATATTGGCATGTTTTGATAAGACATCGTTTTGGCAATCAATGGGTCAGTGAGTATATATATTATACTGACCCATATATATATAAATTATATATAGGCATGGTATATTGAAAAAAATGTTTTTAGTCAATTTTAAAATTTAGAAAAATCCTGATATATTCCCTTTAACTGTTTATTTTAAAACTTAATGCAGCCAGCTAGAAAAAAATCAATTCTTTTGTAATTATAAACACAATAGCTGACTAGAATTTGTTTTAATTTGTCTTGTACATCATTTCTATACTAACGTTACTGCAAGAATGATGAATGTTTAATCTATAATGTTGCATTCAAGGAGTTAATGAAAATTTCTGATATGAGATAGTTATGCTATTTGTCTTTGTTTATGGAAGAAAAGGTGACAAGTTTTTTTAATTGCTATGTTAGATTTGATTTTATTCTACAGGATCACTATTGAAATAATCAAAATAACGGCATGCCAAAATCTGTTAATTTGCGTATAATTATGTAATGTAGAACTGTATAAAGATGTCATTTGTGTGCAGGAGAATTCCATATAAATAAAGGAAAAAATATATTTATTATCTCGCTTGAGTACGAAGTGCTCATGGTGAGCTATTGTGATCACAATGATTTGTCGTCAACAATTGCTTCAAAGCAAAGGTCAGCCAATTTTCACAGGAATATTCCTCGTGTAGTTTGATCCCTTTAAAAATTGTTAAAATAATTGAATTCCTTTCTCAACTCCAATTGCAATGGCAACAGAAACAAAAAATGTTCTTGTCAGAACCTATTTGCTCGATTTTGAAATAATTTCCCAATGTTCTCAGAGCTTACATAAACGCTCACCTGAATGTCTGGGACACCTAAGTCATCGGTATGGACAAGTAAAATATAAAGTTACTTGCCCAACTGGACAAGTGAAAAATCAGAAATTAAACACGGCGTTTTTTGTCTCGTATTTGCATGTTTTTAAAACTAGGAGACTCAGAGTAGGTTTTTAAAAATAAATGATGTTTACTTTCTAATGAAAGCTACATCATGTGCATGCGTTATTTTTTAACAATTGCATATTACTATGTACCCTATTTAAAAATCGCTAAGTAATTGCCTCCATGTGTCATAACATTTGTAAACGTTGGAGAAGCTCTGTGCAGCTGCCAATGCGTTACTTTGGGACTATAATCTCGGGTACTACCCACTTTATAAATTACTGAGTAATTGCGATTGCATCAACATGTAAAAACATTGAATGTTTCCATTCCTTATGCGTATATTTTTTTAGTAGTTGTACTAATTATTGTATGTGTTTTTAATGCATACTACATCATTTTTCATTTTGTCAAATATGAAATATTTGTGCAAATGTGTTTACTTTTATTTCCCTTCCTTTTATGTCATAATTATGGAGAGATCGCTGTAGGTCTGTTTGCATCAACAATCATTGCCGATTTAATGCTTTTTGGCTTTTCCATAGGACTAGACTGAACAAGTGAAATAAAAAAATTAATGTAATTGCCAGGTCCTTTTGATGACCCTTTACCAAGATAGAAGGCCATGACAAACATTCGAAGAATCCCTACCCATCTGCAGAGATCAACCATGAAACATTGTATAATGCTTCAGCTGAACCACGCAAGTTTATAATAATGTATCAGTAAAATGTGCCTAGTAAATATATAATGGAATTAATGGTTAATGGCTTAACACATATAGTCATTATACCGGTATAATTACTGTAATCACACTTTTTTGTTGGTCTTTGATGGCTGATGGTAATTTATATATGGGTATGGCTCGTATGTCTTGTGTCACTAAAAGTACAATGACATTTCCCTTTCCTTTAAATGAAGACGTGACCTGAGAGGTAAATAATTAAAAGTTTACAATAAACAAATCTTATAATCGTTTAGCGATAATGGCTAGAACATGTTCAGCTGTTTAGTTAAGTTTCGCATGTTTTGGTTTACACTTGTCAGAAAGATATAGAACATTTTATTTAAAAATCTTTAAATTTATCAAAATAGTTTGCTGAAATGGCACATGCTCTCTGCATAGCTTAACATAAAATCATTGAGTTAACATTCAGTATGAGCATTCATTGTGTACTATCTCTTTTATACTTGACAATGTCTTTTAAAATCTCACCACCCCCCACTCGCCCACTTTTAAAAAAGAAATTGAATGATAATCTAGCAATTGATCTGTAATGGATTAAGAAACATTTATTATTTTATTATGCTCCCCCAAAAGGGGAAACTTGCTAGGATGCATCATTACCAAGTGCAGATGCACATATTGTCTTTGTGTTCCGGTTTGATGATTTTTTCACGGAGTTATGGCCCTTTGATTCTGTTTGTGACCAAATTCTTGTCGGCACTATTTCTCTACAACCTCATGTTGGAATTTTATGAAACTTGCTAGGATGCATCATTACCAAAGTGCAAATGCACATATTGTCTTTGTGTTCCGGTTGGATGATTTTTCACAGAGTAATGGCCCTTTGTTCCGTTTGTGATCAAAATCTTGTCCGTGCTATTTCTCTACAACCCCATGTTGGAATTTTATGAAACTTGGTAGAATGCATCATTACCAAGTGCAGAAGTGCATATTGTCTTTGTGTTCCGGTTCGATGATTTTTCACATAGTTATGGCCCTTTGATTCTGTCTGACCAAATTCTTGTCCACGCTATTTCTCTACAACCCCATGTTGGAATTTCATGAAACTTGCTAGGGTGCATCATTACCAAGTGCAGATACGCATTTTGTCTTTGTACTCTTGTTCGGTGTTTTTTCAAGGAGTTATTGCCCTTTCATTTAGTCTGTGACCAAATTATTGTCCGCGCTATTTCTCTACAACTCCATGTTGGAATTTTATGAAATTTGCTAGGATGCGTTATTACCAAGTGCAGATGCCCATAATGTCTTTGTGTTCTGGTTGGATGATTTTTCATGGAGTTATTGCCCTTTGATTCTGTTTGTGAACAAATTCTTGTCTGCACTATTTCTCTACAACTCCATGTTGGAATTTTATGAAACTTACTAGAATGCATCATTCCAAAGTGCAGATACGTATATTGTCTTTGTGTTCCGGTTCGACGATTTTTCATGCAGTTATGGCCATTTCATTGAGTCTGTGCAAATTATTGTCTGCGCCATTTCTCTTCAACCTCAAGTTGGAATTTTATGAAACTTGCTATGTTTGTGTTCTGGTTGGATGATTTTTCATGGAGTTATTGCCCTTTGATTCTGTTTGTGAACAAATTCTTGTCTGCACTATTTCTCTACAACTCCATGTTGGAATTTTATGAAACTTACTAGAATGCATCATTCCAAAGTGCAGATAGGTATATTGTCTTTGTGTTCCGGTTCGACGATTTTTCATGCAGTTATGGCCATTTCATTGAGTCTGTGCAAATTATTGTCTGCGCCATTTCTCTTCAACCTCAAGTTGGAATTTTATGAAACTTGCTATGTTTGTGTTCTGGTTGGATGATTTTTCACAGAGTTATGGCCCTTTCATACTGTCTGTGACCAAGTTCTTGTCCGCTGTATTTCTGTACAACCTCTGGTTGGAATTTTATGAAACTTGCTAGGATGCATCATTACCAAGTAGAGATATGCATATTGTCTTCATGACACTTTTTCGCTACAACCTCTGGTTTTAATTTTGTAAAACTGGCTAGGATCTGTGCATATTGTCATTTTGTTCTGGTTCAATAATTTGCGAATGAGTTCTGTGAGTTGCAGAGCCACATTGTTCTTGCTATGCAGTTTGGTATTTTCAACCAAGTAGCCAGTACAGAGTCAAACACTCACTTGGGGAGCATCCATCAGTTCCACCAATATTTTCTTGTTAAATTATATTTTTGTCAAGGGAAGCAACTCAATCCATAAATAAATATACATCTTGCGCTACCACTACAACACAAATACAAACATAAAGTCATAGTAATTTAATTGCTAGATTATCATCCCTGCACGCCCCCTGATTTCAGTGTTGATTCTGTTGAATAATTTTGTTATATATATTTCATCAGTATCATACATGTGAACCTTTGTAGAAAGCAATGAGGGAGATTGGATGCAAATCAGGGCGATTGGGAGATTGGATGCAAATGAGGGAGATTTTTGTTTCGCTTCATAAAATTTGAAAATATTGTCATTTTGGTACAATTTTACATAATTTCTTAATTATTCAAGTATATTAAACCATAAAAGATGGTGTTTTGTCATAAAGAGACATAAAGAGAGATAAAGAGAGAATATAAATAATAAATAACAAGAGTAATATAGAATCATGATTTATTTATTAAAATGTTTGTTTCTTCATTAAAGCATTTATCATTGTTATTAATATTATAATCATCAAATTATTATTACTGTTATTATTATTATTATTATAATTATTATCATTATTATCAAATATATTATTATCATTATTATCATTATTATTAAATTATTATTATTATTATTATTATTATTATTATTATAACCCTATAGTCTTAGTGTCCCAATTAGCATGTATTCAAAAATTATTTATTAAACATGGACAATTCTCGATAGCAAAAATTTGCAATATCATCATGCAATCATATAATTTATATTTTTCATTCTTTTCTTTTCAGATGCGATTCTGCATTAACGTTGAAAAGTTACAAGTAAGTGACTATTTTAATTTCTTTAATTGTGTTTTGCTTGAAAAACACAATTTTTAAGATCAGTCCCGCCAAGCTTGATTCAACTTTGATTACTGATTTGAGTTTGAACCAGACTTGGCAGGTATGGAAATCTCTGTATGATTTGTTACTTATGACATGCTTAAAAGAACTCACAGTGGACTTTAAACTTCATCAAAGTAACAAGTTTAAGACTCATGATCTCAAACTTTATTATCACCATAAACCCCTGTGCGGTTCCAGTGAGTCATATGAGTGATTGCAAGATAGGATCACTGTTGCTCATGGATGTCATAGGAAGTGACAATTTGAGAAATACGATAGAATTTGCTAGGTTCATTCTGCCAGGTTCGTTCATTCTCGGCAAAGCCTCTTTCCCAGCTAAACAGTTATCCTTCATGACAGAATTTTCCGTCTGCATCTTAGACCGTGTAAGATACTTATAGTCTGCACCAGATGAGGGCACAATGTCATGCATATTGAATTGAGGGAATCCTTACTATCCTATTTTCTGACCATTGGAGTAATGAACATTGTATATATTCTTGTTTTCACAGTTTTTTCAGCCTCTGGCATTCCAGTAATACATATGTCTTACAGTTGTGCATACTTGAGGTAGGAGGTGGTTGACTGAATGACATAATAAAAATGAAAGATCATGGTCTGATTAAATTTACAAATACAATTTTAAATGGGTTTTTTTGTTGTTTTTTATGTGTTTTTTATTCAAATGTCTGTTTTTGGACCAAAATAAAAGACTTGCTGCCCCGTCCTGTTCAACTTTGAGTTTGCGTGGTCATTGTGCTAGAAAAATCACATCGCGTGATAATTATGACCAATAATGCACTTAATCTTGTATCGGTCAAATAGGATTTTAGGTCAGTGTAAGTCTTTTAGCATTATTTTGTCACATTGAAGAAGAAAAGAAATGTCCAATTGTGAACTATTGTCTGGAAATATTAATATACAGAGACTGTAATATTGAGAAAATGAATTCCCACAGAGAGTGACTGAACAAAAATTAATGAATACAATCGGTTTCATTAGTGACACTGGAGGCATTGCATGATGTCAGGAACATTTCTTGAACGTCTCTCTAGGAAGAAAATTGAGAGAGAAAAGAATAATATGAATAGATAAAATTCAACAATCTATTCTTGTTTTAGAATGTTTTGGAACATTTTTTTATCAGCATTAGCCATTAGGGCAGTTTACATCTCACTACACAGTTGCACCCCTTTTTTGCCATGGTAACATGATTATTGCGCTTGAAAACAAAGTCCTACATAATTTGGTTTTAAATATTTTCAAACTGGTTCATAGTGGTTGTGATTTCATGCTGCAGTTGAGAAGAGCAAATTTTAATGCTGACATGGCATATACTGCAATAAGACATCCCTGGTGATAAAAAAGTGACTTCTGTAGGGTTTTAGTAAATGCATGTATTCATGAGCATTTCAGCACTTCCTTTTTAAAAAAATATCTTGGGGTGTGTGGCTGCGCTGTCTTAAAAAAACAAACAAGCTGGTCAGCCTACCAGCTAATGTGCATTTTTATATGGGGATACATTCCTGCTATGAAAAAAACATACTTTAAAAAAAAGTATGTGTGGAATAATTTTTTTTAACATGGAAATTCTAGACCTTATTTTATTTAGAACAATGAAAAAAAATTCAACTGTGTAGGGAGACCTGAATAAGACATTGTCATTAACATACAGTATGGTAGCCAGAAATTCAAAATTGAGGAGGCTATTTCTAGTCTTAACTAGAGGATTCTAAGTGGCCCCTCCCCCTAACATATTTAGGTCCTTAAATGTATTTCCTGTGTTTTCCTGTTAATTCAGATTAATTTTAAAGAACTTCTACGAGATTTTTTTTCCCATTTTTTTATGCCATTATTTTTATTGCAAAATGCAGTCACAGTTAGAATACAGTTAGATCTTCTTTCTTTTCAAATTCTAACAACGTGACTATGTGACAATCATGCTTTATTGCTGTATGTATTTTTTAACTTCTAATATGCCTGGACCAATTAGCTCAGCCAGTAGAGCTTCTGACTATCAATCCAGGGTTTATGAGTTTGAATTTTCGCTCTGCCCCAGTCTATGTGATGATTGATATATGGCATTGCGTCTCATCATTTGTTTCTCACAGCTGATTCAAGTGGGAACGTTATCAGTCACTTGCAGAGATGGGCTGTGTTCAAGTACTGGTTAACTTTCCAGGATCCCAGGAAACAATGGTTAAGTTAACTGCCCTTGATGGCATAAAATGACGCTTAATATTCAATCAATCAGTAACTTCAAAAAATACCACAGAGCCAGTTTCTTCCTGCCTCAGTGTGGCTACAGTGCTGCTGCCTCAGTGTGGCTACAGTGCTGACTCAGTGTGACTACAGTGCTGCCTCAGTGTGACTTCAGTGCTGCCTCAGTGCGGCTACAGTGCTGCCTTAGTGTGACTACAGTGCTGCCTCAGTGTGACTACAGTGCTGCCTCAGTGTGGCTACAGTGCTGCCTCAGTGAGACTACAGTGCTGCCTCAGTGCGGCTACAGTGCTGCCTCAGTGCGACTACAGTGCTGCCTCAGTGTGGCTACAGTGCTGCCTCAGTGCGGCTACAGTGCTGCCTCAGTGCGACTGCAGTGCTGCCTCAGTGTGGCTGCAGTGCTGCCTCAGTGTGGCTGCAGTGCTGCCTCAGTGCTGCCTCAGTGCTGCCTCAGTGCGGCTTCAGTGCTGCCTCAGTGCGGCTACAGTGCTGCCTCAGTGCGGCTACAGTGCTGCCTCAGTGTGGCTACAGTGCTGCCTCAGTGCGACTACAGTGCTGCCTCAGTGCGGCTACAGTGCTGCATCAGTGCGGCTACAGTGCTGCCTCAGT
Organism: Panopea generosa; assembly: GCA_029582155.1. Classification (NCBI taxonomy): domain Eukaryota; kingdom Metazoa; phylum Mollusca; class Bivalvia; order Adapedonta; family Hiatellidae; genus Panopea; species Panopea generosa. Next base: position 35,838,690 of record CM055910.1, on the reverse strand, counting down.
GCGACTACAGTGCTGCCTCAGTGCGACTACAGTGCTGCCTCAGTGTGGCTACAGTGCTGCCTCAGTGCGACTACAGTGCTGCCTCAGTGCGACTACAGTGCTGCCTCAGTGCGACTACAGTGTTGCCTCAGTGTGGCTACAGTGCTGCCTCAGTGCGGCTACAGTGCTGCCTCAGTGCGGCTACAGTGCTGCATCAGTGCGGCTACAGTGCTGCCTCAGTGCGGCTACAGTGCTGCCTCAGTGCGACTACAGTGCTGCCTCAGTGCGACTACAGTGCTGCCTCAGTGCGACTACAGTGCTGCCTCAGTGTGGCTACAGTGCTGCCTCAGTGTGGCTACAGTGCTGCCTCAGTGCGACTACAGTGCTGCCTCAGTGCGACTACAGTGCTGCCTCAGTGCGACTACAGTGCTGCCTCAGTGCGACTACATTGCTGCCTCAGTGAGACTACAGTGCTGCCTTAGTGCCACTACAGTGCTGCCTCAGTGCCACTACAGTGCTGCCTCAGTGCCACTACAGTGCTGCCTCAGTGTAGCTACAGTGCTGCCTCAGTGCCATTACAGTGCTGCCTCAGTGCCACTACAGTGCTGCCTCAGTGTGACTACAGTGCTGCCTCAGTGCCACTACAGTGCTGCCTCAGTGCTACTACAGTGCTGCCTCAGTGTAGCTACAGTGCTGCCTCAGTGCCATTACAGTGCTGCCTCAGTGCCACTACAGTGCTGCCTCAGTGTAGCTACAGTGCTGCCTCAGTGCCATTACAGTGCTGCCTCAGTGCCACTACAGTGCTGCCTCAGTGTGACTACAGTGCTGCCTCAGTGCCACTACAGTGCTGCCTCAGTGTAGCTACAGTGCTGCCTCAGTGCCATTACAGTGCTGCCTCAGTGCGACTACAGTGCTGCCTCAGTGTAGCTACAGTGCTGCATCAGTACGACTACAGTGCTGCCTCAGTGCGACTACAGTGCTGCCTCAGTGCGACTACAGTGCTGCCTCAGTGCGACTACAGTGCTGCCTCAGTGCGACTACATTGCTGCCTCAGTGCGACTACAGTGCTGCCTCAGTGTGACTACAGTGCTGCCTCAGTGCGGCTACAGTGCTGCATCAGTGCCACTACAGTGCTGCATCAGTGCCACTACAGTGCTGCCTCAGTGTAGCTACAGTGCTGCCTCAGTGCGACTACAGTGCTGCCTCAGTGCGACTACATTGCTGCCTCAGTGTGACTACAGTGCTGCCTCAGTGTGACTACAGTGCTGCCTCAGTGCGGCTACAGTGCTGCATCAGTGCGACTACAGTGCTGCATCAGTGCCACTACAGTGCTGCCTCAGTGTAGCTACAGTGCTGCCTCAGTGCATCTACAGTGCTGCCTCAGTGCATCTACAGTGCTGCCTCAGTGCGACTACAGTGCTGCCTCAGTGTGACTACAGTGCTGCCTCTTGGGACTACAGTGCTGCATCAGTGCGGCTACAGTGCTGCCTCAGTGTAGCTACAGTGCTGCCTCAGTGCGACTACAGTGCTGCCTCAGTGCGACTACAGTGCTGCCTCAGTTCGGCTACAGTGCTGCCTCAGTGCGACTACAGTGCTGCCTCAGTTCGGCTACAGTGCTGCCTCAGTGTAGCTACAGTGCTGCCTCAGTGCGACTACAGTGCTGCATCAGTGCAGCTACAGTGCTGCCTCAGTGTAGCTACAGTGCTGCCTCAGTGCGACTACAGTGCTGCCTCAGTGCGACAACAGTGCTGCCTCAGTGCCACTACAGTGCTGCCTCAGTGCGACTGCAGTGCTGCCTCAGTGCGACTGCAGTGCTGCCTCAGTGCGACTGCAGTGCTGCCTCAGTGCGACTGCAGTGCTGCCTCAGTGTGGCTACAGTGCTGCATCAGTGCGACTACAGTGCTGCCTCAGTGCGACTACAGTGCTGCCTCAGTGCGACTACAGTGCTGCCTCAGTGCGACTACAGTGCTGCCTCAGTGCGACTACAGTGCTGCCTCAGTGCCACTACAGTGCTGCCTCAGTGCCACTACAGTGCTGCCTCAGTGCGACTACAGTGCTGCCTCAGTGTAGCTACAGTGCTGCCTCAGTGCGACTACAGTGCTGCCTCAGTGCGACTACAGTGCTGCCTCAGTTCGGCTACAGTGCTGCCTCAGTGCGACTACAGTGCTGCCTCAGTTCGGCTACAGTGCTGCCTCAGTGTAGCTACAGTGCTGCCTCAGTGCGACTACAGTGCTGCATCAGTGCAGCTACAGTGCTGCCTCAGTGTAGCTACAGTGCTGCCTCAGTGCGACTACAGTGCTGCCTCAGTGCGACTACAGTGCTGCCTCAGTGCGACTAAAGTGCTGCCTCAGTGCGACTGCAGTGCTGCCTCAGTGCAACTGCAGTGCTGCCTCAGTGCGACTGCAGTGCTGCCTCAGTGTGGCTACAGTGCTGCATCAGTGTGACTACAGTGCTGCCTCAGTGCCACTACAGTGCTGCCTCAGTGCCACTACAGTGCTGCCTCAGTGCCACTACAGTGCTGCCTCAGTGCCACTACAGTGCTGCCTCAGTGCCACTACAGTGCTGCCTCAGTGCCACTACAGTGCTGCCTCAGTGCGACTACAGTGCTGCCTCAGTGTAGCTACAGTGCTGCCTCAGTGCGACTACAGTGCTGCCTCAGTGCGACTACAGTGCTGCTTTACTCTTCATTTTACATTGACAATTACTGTCTTTCTTACTTTTGTCAGTAAATATGTTTGTTGTTAATATTGCTCTGATAGCCTCTATGATGCTGTCTCAAGAAGAACAATAACTAGATGTTTATGGCATTTAACAAGATTATAATTTTAAAGAACAAATCACATCATTCTCTATTTTTTGCTCGACATTTATAGTTGAAATGGTTTTTTATAATTAAAATCATAAATACTGCATTCTGTGTTAATAGAGTAGGCTGGGTTTCACATTCACTGAATACATGAACCTTTATTCTTAGAAGCTATGAAAATAACAACAAAAATCATTTAAAAGTTGTATTAGAAAAAAAATGGAATCTATATGGGCAGATATGGACAAGATATTAAATGGAGAGAGTTAATGTAAGAGAAAATTGAATTGTAGCCATGTTGTTAATAACAGTAAGAAATCACGGCGACAACATCTTACTTTGTCTGGGTATCCGCGGTGACAAAAGATGGACACTTAGATGTTTTATATGAGATAGATAAAAATTGCTTCTTTTAAGTAAAACCATTTATGACTAACTTAATTGTAAAGTACAAAAAAATTATTACAGTAATTGAATTTCTCACTCAGAATCTTTAAGATCATACCATATTTATCTTGCTGTGCGGAGAATTAAAATATTTTGTACTCTAATTTAATAAGACTCATATCTGAGATATTATGGATTGAATGACTAATTGATATCAATACCAGGCATTATTTCTTGTCTACCTGATAGGAATATTCTGGTCTTGTGGTTGTGTTAGATAATCTTACTCATACATATGTGTGGAAAGATGCTGCAAAATTATATATCTATGTCATTTTTCTAACAAATCATACTTTGATGTCATTCTTTTTAGTCATATATTGACCTCATTATTCTAACAAATATACATTATTCTGACAAATCATACATTAATGTCATTATTTTAACAAGTCGAACATTATTCTAACAAATCATAATTTGATGTCATTATTCCAGTAAATCATACATTATTCTAACAATGATACTTTGACATAGTTATTCTAACAATCATACATTATTTTAACAAATCATACACTATTCTAACAATGATACTTTGACATAATTATTCTAACAAACCATACTTTGACATCATTATTCTAATAAATCATACATTATTCTAACAAACCATACACTATTCTAACAATGATACTTTGACATCATTATTCTAACAAAGCATACTTTGACATCATTATTTTAACAAACCATACAATATTCTAACAATGATACTTTGACATCATTAATCTAACAAATCATACATTATTCTTACAAATCATACTTTGATGTCATTATTCTATTAAGTCATATATTGAACTCATTATTCTAATAAAAACAAACATTGACATACATTGATATCATTATTCTAACAAGTCTTACATTATTCTTACAAATCATACTTTGTGACATCATTATTCTAACAAATAAATTATTCTAACAATGATACTTTGAAATCATTATTCTAAACAAATCATACATTATTCTACCAAAAACAAACATTGACATATATCAAGGTCATTGTTCTAACAAGTCATACATTATTCTGACAAATCATGCTTTGACATCATTATTCTTACAAATCATACATTATTCTAACAAATCATACTTTGACATCATTGTTCTATCAAATCATATATTGACATCATTATTTTAACCAAATAAACATTGACATACATTGATTTTTTTTTTTAACAAATCATACATTATTTAAAAAATCATTCATTGACATCATTATTCTAACAAGTCATACATTATTCTAACAAGTCATACTTTGACATCATTGTTCTAACAAGTCATACATTATTCTAACAAATCATACTTTGACATAATTATTCTAACAAATCATAGATTATTCTAACAAATCATACTTTGACATCATTATTCTAACAAATCATACATTAGTCTAACAAATCATACTTTGACATCATTATTTTAACAAGTCATATTACATTATTCTAACAAGTCATATTTTGACATCATTATTCTAACAAGTCATATTACATTATTCTAACAAATCATACTTTGACATCATTATTCTAACAAGTCATATTACATTATTCTAAGAAATCATATTTTGACATCATTATTCTAACAATGATACTTTGACATAATTATTCTATCAAATTATAGATTATTCTAACAAATCATACTTTGACATCATTATTCTAACAAGTCATACATTATTCTAACAAATCATATTTTGACATCATTATTTTAACAAGTCATATTTCATTATTCTGACAAATCATATTTTGACGTTATTATTCTAACAAGTCATACATTATTCTAACAAATCATACTTTGACATCATTATTTTAACAAATCATACATTATTCTAACAAATCGTAAATTGATGTCATCGTACATTGACAAAACATACATTGACGTCATTATTCTAACGTAACATCCAGCTGAAGAATGGGCAGGAAAATAAATCTGCAAAGAAATCCAGTCTTCTGGCCAAGCTATGTGCAAAGAACAATTTTTTTGATTCTTTAACCCCTGGGTTGGATATTTCCCGCAATACAAATGACCAACAATTGCTATACTAAGGACTGTTACAAAATGTTGAAATCACTAGATGATATTGGTAGAAAAACTTGGGCCACAAAATTTATGTTTAGACATTATTGTATAGATATTGGTTTGGGTATGTGTGGCTAACACATGATGTTGGCGATATGAATCTATTTGTCTTAACATTTAAACGAAAGATCTCAAATTGCATGATGATATAATCAGCACATCCAGATGTGATACATATAAACATAATATTAAATCCTGAAAGATATTTAAACCTTGATCTTTCATTCAATCTCTGGCATGTTTTAGATGCTCCTCTCACAGATTAAATATTGAAATTGGTTGACATTTGAACATAGAGAGAGAAAACAGAATATGTTTATTTTGTTTATTAAATTCCAATGTAAGGGTGATAGAAAACGAATACTATGTAATTTTCAAATGTTCTTAGTATAGTCATGTTAGAGGAACACATCTGTATAATTGGTATATAGGACATTCAGAGCATACAGATTTTTATTGATTGCTTCAAAGCCAGAATCCAGAGACTATAAGAAAAAGTGTTGTTTTTATAACAAAACTGTTTAAATTATAGATAAAACATAGTTCCACATTATATACTGTACTGGTTTTCATACACTTCAAATGTATGTTTAGTATATTGTAACACAACTTTGTAAAACATCAATGATCAACAATTATTTTTGTATTTTGGGCCAGAGGCCTTCATTTACTCAACAAAACATGTTGTATCTTGTATACAACAAAAACACATCAATATAGACATATCATTATCTTTTTTCTGGTAAAACTGACATTGCCTTTTTACGAGCTATGCTTGATCTCTTATTCAAGCAATGCAAGCATTGTTTTGTACGGACCCATGTTTCGGTTAAATAAAGCTATCATTGATTTTATATTGGCCCCTTTTCTAACAAAGCAATGGTTTCTTTTGTATGGACCCCTGTTTTCACATTTAGCTTTTGTATGGACCCCTGTTTTCACATTTAGCTTTTGTATGGACCCTGTTTTCGCATTGAGCAAACATTGCTTCTGTATGGACCCACGTTTTGGCAAAGCAATTGTTGATTTTATACCGGTTGCTGTTCCAACAAAGCTATGACTTTTTTTTTAACATCTGTTTTCATGGCTGCAATGACTTTTGTATGGATGGACCCATGTTTGGGCAAAGCAATCATTGATTGTGTACTTCTAAAATCACCAGTTTTTCCATCTTTGGACTGATTTCTACTGTTCAAAACCGGTTTTCATTTCAAAATTTAATAAAAAATCAGGCCAGATATTTTCTATAAATAACCCCTATCATGTTTTACTAAGCTCTGAAATATGCCTTGCAGCAATAACATTCGATTGTTTTGTCACCAGGTCAGTTACCAATTGTAGGGGAGTTTTTCGGAAGAGTCTAACGGTTTTATTTTGATGTCAGACCGGAATTGTTTGCGTTAGCCATAACATTTGGAAAAATAGTTGTCCACAGAGTACAGATCTGTGCATCATCAACGTAATTTGAACTAAATAATTAATATAAAATTTCCATACCATTTATATATATTATCCATTAATTTGATATATTTCCTCCATATTACTAACTTTGCAATCCAAAAACATGCTTCAATTTTCAAAAAGAAACAACATAAACATAATTATCACTTTCACGGACTTGAAATCATGTACTTTTCACCCTTACAATATCCCTTTGATGTTAGCTAACGTACGGTGACGTCACATGCATCAAAGAGACGACAGCCAACGTGTTGTTTCATTCAGTGCATGCAATGAATTTGTACAGTTTGTTTGTGTTCACTTAAAATAGGATTTCGTCAATAAGTATTAGTCCATAATGAAATAATTTTAAAAACCAAAATGTATGCTTTTTTTTCCCCTTTCAGTGTATATATATATGAATGTATGTTACAACTTGACTGATACATAAAAAAAAATTATATTTGTACGGTTTGTTGAGGAATGGCCCACCCTGACCCTCACAGACCTATTAAGGGGTGATTAAAAGGATCACTTTTCAGTGATTGAAATTAAAAAAAAAAAAAAAAGTATTATATTCCATTTAAATATCTTCCATTAGATGTGAACCTTTTTTTAATGATTTGATAATAATTTAATAGGAGACAGAGTTGAAAGTGGTTGTACGCAAATTTACATATATTCATATATAGTTTAGCAAGAATACTACTGCTATTGGCTGGTCTAAATCTAAATGTCACATTCAATAAAAAGTGCTTCTGGCAATGTTCAAAGCATTGAATGTGACATCGGCTGGAAATGAACCAAGGCTATATCCGGTATACACGATACTTCTGGTTTACATTCTGAATCTATTTTTGCGTGAAATTGATTGAAACTGGTTCATTCAAATGAGAATACATGATGCTGGTAATAGTAATGTACATATTATTTAGAAAAGTTTAGTGAAATTAAACACAGATAGCATGAAAAATAAACAAAATGATCAAATTGCGCGGTGGGCAAGGTATTGGGATATATATATATATATATATATATGTATACATGCATGGGCATAAAGTAGAGTGGTTTTAAAGGAAAAAGTGTGATTCTTACGGCAGTGATTCTTATGGCAATAAAAACCTTGGACCTATTTGCATTTTGGAATTTTAGAAACCCTGGTACTGACCCCTGGTCCAACAAAGTAATGATTGCTTTTGTATGGACCCCTGTTTGGGCAAAGCAATCATTGATTGTATACTTTGATTGTGGGTTCCATTCGTTTTTGTAAAAAAATGTTATGTGACTACTGATGCCAGTTAATTGTCTTGGAACAACCACGGCTTCCACTTCATTCTGCGGTAACTGTCTACCGATTAACTGGATATTAATACATAATTTGTAATGTGTAGAAAAAGTTGTTGAATTATTATTTATTTTGAATAGGGATAAATAAATGTCCTTATAATTGAGTTCACTGTTGCCAATTTCCACTTGAGACAGAGTCAACCACACCACTGTTTAATGAGGGCAAGTGATTCTGCGAATATAACAGACAGGTTTATCTGCTAAGGTGTAAATATTGAATGGAAATATGAACATGAATACAATTGATTTAACATTGCAATGTGTGTCTTCAAGATGCAATATGTTATATATTTTATAAGAATCTTATAATATGGGTTTGACGTCCGGATAAAAAGTTCCTTCACGAGGGAAAAATTGTTTAGGCCAAGTTCTTGCAAAAACAGTTATCCCAAGGGATGGAATTTTCCCTCTGAACCAAAAAAGCCATGTAAGATTATTTTTCGTGCATACCAAACACACTGAATACTTATTTTAATATAAAATTATTATCAACATTTACCAAGATGGCTTTTAACTCTTTACTCCATAGATACGCGTTTTCCCGCACCAATCACAGAAGGCCTTTGAAAACAGTGCAGGAAGAGTTCAGATTGCTCGTAACGAGCAATCTGAACACTTCCTGCACTGTTTTCCACTCTGTCAGTTAATATAAACATAATTCACCCATTGTTGATATATGCTGAATTAATGCTTTCAATATTAGAGGTGTCCAAAGGTGTCTATATGAAGTAGAGGGTTAAGACATCAAATTAAATATATTGCGTCAAAAGTTTTAATATGGCATGTCATTATTGTTCCAACATTACAGCAAGATAGGATGAAAATTCTGTACCTGGTTAAAATAAGTGGAAATCCTTGTTAGGTATGCAAGTAATGTTAGGTCTATAACCTTCTGTACATTTCTTAATTGAAGATCAGATTGCCACATTATTTGTAAGGCTTTGCAGTATTGTAGGAAAATAGGAGTGGTATAGAGACAATTTACTTGGGAATCGTACACAGATCTAAAATTAAAACTATGGAAAGTCAGTCTCACTGGAACATTCTGTGACATTTAGGCAGTGATTGTCTATTAAGTTGTATATTAGGATAAAAGATTATGATAACATTCTGAGATAATTATAGTGAAAGATTCACCTGTGCAGTAAAGGTGGGATAGATTGTTTATGGTGTTGTTACATTAAAGCTTTAATCAGTAGTTGAGCTATGGGCTTAAAACTTCTGTTTATGATTCAAGCTATTTATTTTCTGAAATTCCCAATGTTTTCCGGAACAGTTATGTTACAAACAGTTTCACAGATGTGTTCAATTTGGAATGACTTGCATTGTCATTTTTATACAGCTTGGTTTGTGTTGTAGTTGTTGTATGGTGTTTAGTGTCCCTTTAAAAAGAAAAATCAGTTATATCGCAACCATGTCTACTTGAGATAGACTTCTAAGCGATGCCACACTGGAATATCATGCTGCAGACACATGGTATGATACCCCAACCAGTGGCATTATACTGACATCGGCTGACCAGACCTAGAACTATCACCTAAATGTTGAGTGTCAGGTGAGGAATCTTCTTGTAAAGATTTTTCAAGTCTTTGGTAAGACCTGGCTGGGAATTGGTCTGCATGTGATGCAGATAATCTAACTCGAGATCACTGTTGCGGATTTTTGTGTTGTAGTTAATACAATGGTGTCAACAATGTATTCAGTCCTATTGTTATAACATGATGATGATTCCACACTTGAGTATTGTGCCTAAATAAACCCTATTAAATACCAAACCCTCTAACCCAATATTTGCTCCAGGCTCCTTTTCCATCTTATACATAAAAACTTAGATCTAAGAGAAACAGCCAGGTGATCATGATTTTAAACAAATTCCAGTAAAACTGCACATAGTTCCATTGATATTAATTATATAATAGATAAATAACCAGTCAAAACCAAGTTCAATTCTTAAGTTAAATGTCGCCAGAAGCCAGGGCAATCTAGCTATTCTCAGATAAGGAAATTACCATCAATTATAGAAAGGAAGTTACTATACCAAGTGTTTTGTTTTCAACATTTTAGAATTCATAAAACATTATAATATTACTCAGTATAGCATAGCAGGTACTAAGCTGTTATTGCAATAAGGCTACCAATTAAAACATGTCAAATTAATTTATTGAAATGGGATTTCCTAACTTGGCCCATGTGCCTGGGTTAGATTAATATAATTTTCCTGCTTTAAAAATTAATCAGATAAGTCACATGGCTTCTATTTGATGTTGATTTTATCCATTATGTTGGTCACATTATTGCTGAATTTTATTCATCTGAGAAAAGAGTCTCAGAGCTGAGGTGAAGGAGGTTATGCATCTTTTGCGTGATATTTATTTTTAGAATGGGGATGTAAATTTGCTGCTTAAAGATATTTCACATGGCTAATTAGGTGATAACTATTTCGAAATAACTATAATAGGCCATTATAATTCAATTGCTAGATTATCATCCAAATTTTTTTAAAAAGCGGGGAGGGGTGTGTAGGGAGGATTTTATTTTTTATTTTTAGCTGTACGGCCAAAGACCAGAAGTGCTTATGCGATCATCCGTCGTGTGTTGTCTGTCGTCTGATGTGTCGTCTGTCTTCTGTTGTCTGTTAGCAGTACTTTCTCTGAAACCACTAGACCAATTAAACTGAACCTTCACATGGATGTTTCTGTTGCATAGAAGATTATACAGAAGATTTTTTTTTTCGATCTAAAATTCAAGATGGCCACCATTACTAAAAATAGGCCAAAACTTAAAAAATCTTCTCATGAACGGCCCAACAGATTTTCAAAATGTTTACGTAGTAATGATGATCAACTATAGTTTTGTTAGATTTGTTCAAATAGTGTCCCTAGGGTTAAAAATGACTCCGCCCCACGGGTTCAATTAGGGGACACAAGTCATGTGAATATAATATATATTTTTTTTTTTTTTAAATGGAAATGATTTTGCCTATATCTTCACAAAAGAATTATTAGGTGAAGGAGGTTCAGATTTGTAAAAATGACAGGGTTCCTTTGTCTTATGGGGTCAAGAGGGGCCCCAAAAGGGTACAAATTGGGAATTTCTAAAATTGTTTTCTTAAGAACCGGTATGTCAGATTTGCACATATTTGATATAAATTATCCCTATGTGTAGGGGTTTAATTGCAGATAAGAATTTAGGGGCTAAAATTTATTTGGGCCCTGTAAGGGGACTTAGAATTTTACATAGGGATACTATGGGAAAACATAAAATACTCTTTTTTTTCATATATTCTGAAACCACTAGGCTAATTACACTGAAACTGCACATGGATGTTTCTATTGCATAGGAAACTATACAGAAGATTTTTTTTCTATCTAAAATTCAAGATAGCCACTGCTACTAAAAATAGTAAAAAACTTAAAAAATCTTTTTCTCATGAACGACCCAACAGATTTTCAAAATGTTTATGTAGTAATGATGACCAACTATAGTTTTGTTAGATTTTTTCAAATGGTGTTCCTAGGGTTAAAAATGACCCTGCCCTGATATTTCTTTTGCATAGGAAAATTTCAAAAAGTACTAAGGCCACTATGAGTCAGTAGAGCGTCCTCAGGCCCTCTTGGACCTCTTGTTTTATTTTTATATTTAAATTATTTTTTTTTATGAAAATAAAAAGGGCTGGGGGCAGCATGAAAATTAGGAGGTGAGCAGGGATGATAATGTAGCAATTGATTTATTATGGTCTTATGACATCACAATGTCATAAAATAACGTTGATCACAAGACATTACATTTTGTCATTCCAATTATACATAAAAAAATTAGCACAAAATATATAAAACAATTCAAACAATATTTACATGAAAATGTCACTATGTTTTTTTGTTAATAATCCTGAACATGATAAAATTTATACTAAATCACCAGGGAAAAAATGCTTACAGGGCAAAATTCTACTGAATTAAACATAAACCATACAACTGTGTGATTTAGATAGTGAATCAAAATAAGATAAACCTGCCGGGTATGTCAGCAATGACAAATTAAATTAATGAATAATTACTAAAAATTGTAGAAAAAAGCCAAGATCCATAATAAAGTAGAAAATGAAACGGGGAAGCAGAAAGAAAAAAAATCAATGTGTCTCATATTGCAGTTTTATTCTTGGTCAAAGTTAGTAAGAGTTGTTTATCTTTGATAAGACTGATGGATGTTGTAATTATTTACCTTTAATTATAAGAAAATATTGTTGTTCTTTTCACATTAGAACTTTATGTATCATGTTGGTGCGCAAATACTTTACCAGAAATAATGCAGATAATTGTTGATGTCATAATTCTGGAGCATTGAAAATAGGTTGTTATTATTAGGATTAAAACCAATTGATAATTATTGAATGCTTTATTTTGGGTTGTTTTTGCTGGTCTTGAGTATCACTTAAAAAATCCAAAATGACTTGGTACATGGGTAGAGGGCAAAGTGTGAAAGTGCAGAGAAATACGACCACAACTCTTTCATGAATAATGACAGAATTATCTCCCCTTTTGTACTTTATTTTTGGTTGTTTTTGCTTGTTTTGAGCATCTCTTCAAAAATATTGAAGGGAATCAAACATGACTTGGTACATGGGTAGAGGGCAAAGTGTGGAAATGCATAGTAAAACAACCACAACTCTATCATGAATAATGACAGAATTATCTCCCCTTTTGTACTTTATTTTTGATTGTTTTTGCTTGTTTAGAGCATTTCTTCAAAAATATTGAAGGGAATCAAACATGACTTGGTACATGGTTAGAGGGCAAATTGTGGAAATGCAAAGTAAAACAACCACAACTCTATCATGAATAATGACAGAATTATCTCCCCTTTTGTACTTTATTTTTGATTGTTTTTGCTTGTTTAGAGCATTTCTTCAAAAATATTGAAGGGAATCAAACATGACTTGGTACATGGTTAGAGGGCAAAGTGTGGAAGTGCAAAGTAAAACAACCACAACTCTATCATGAATAATGACAGAATTATCTCCCCTTTTGTAACTTATTTTTTATTGTTTTTGCTTGTCTTGTTATGAGCATCTCTTCAAAAATATTGAAGGGAATCAAACATGACCTGGAACATGGATAGAGGGCAACGTGTGGAAGTGCAAAGTAAAACAACCACAACTCTATCATGAATAATGACAGAATTATCTCCCCTTTTGTATTTTTTTTTGATTGTTTTTGCCTGTCTTGTTTTGAGCATCTCTTCAAAAATATTGAAGGGAATCAAACATGACTTGGTACATGGATAGAGGGCAAACTGTGGAAGTGCAAAGTAAAACAACCACAACTCTATCATGAATAATGACAGAATTATCTCCCCTTTTGTAACTTATTTTTGATTGTTTTTGCTTGTCTTGTTATGAGCATCTCTTCAAAAATATTGAAGGGAATCAAACATGACCTGGAACATGGATAGAGGGCAACGTGTGGAAGTGCAAAGTAAAACAACCACAACTCTATCATGAATAATGACAGAATTATCTCCCCTTTTGTATTTTTTTTTGATTGTTTTTGCCTGTCTTGTTTTGAGCATCTCTTCAAAAATATTGAAGGGAATCAAACATGACCTGGAACATGGGTAGAGGGCAAAGTGTGGAAGTGCAAATTAAAACAACCACAACTCTATTATGAATAATGACAGAATTATCTCCCCTTTTGTACTTTATTTTTGGTTGTTTTTGCTTATCTTGTTTTGAGTATCACTTCAAAAATATTGAAAGGAATCAAACATGATGTGTTATAAGATGCAATTAAAGCTAGCAAATTCATAGAGCAAAGTTGAGTACCACATAACTTTGCAATTCTTAAGTGTTACTCAAAAGGTGTTATTTCGCAAAAGTTAAAAAACAAGAAGATTCATTGCCCAAGTGCCTTCGATTCAGATCTCTGATCACTGATTACTGTTCTACAGTATGTCTGACCTTATAAATTGTGTCCAAAGTAAATAATATTGCATTGTGGCAGTGTCTAAGAATTGATTTTTGGAAACTGCAAATTATATGTGCTTGGAACCAAATTGTCTTTTATCACCAGTTTGAAGGGAAATGTACGGTTTAATGCTATAATTGACGGCAGGAGGTTCGGTGTGAAGAACTGTAATAGCGTTGTCCATACAAGGCCACCACGGCGTTATTGTTCAGGATTGAGTGTAAACTGTGGTAAAACCTATCAGGGGTGTGTGTGTGTGGTGTTTCACCCAAAGTTATGCATTTTTTTTTTCATTTTTTCTTTTTTTAAAAAATTTAAGTGAAGCATTATTAATTGCATAAATCACGTATTTGGAAGATAAAAAAGGGGTAATAAAAATGTTGCATTAGCAACAACATTAAACTATTACACTTTCCTTGTTTTGGCCAAAGGTATTTTTTACACAAATAACTATAAAAAAGCATTCATATCAATTTATTTATTTTTTTTGTATCAAATAATTTTCTTTTTTTTTTACTCAACAATAAAAAAGCAATAATATCAATTTAAATTCTTTTATTTTGTGGTAAATTATTTTTTTAAACTATTACGTAAATCATGTCACAATTTTCAGGTGATTGGCTTGTAACTTTGCACACATGATTGACATAAGGTGCTGACGTGCACGGCACACAGTTTGTGATACTGACTTCATTTCATGCAGAGTTATCATCCTTGAAGCTTGAGAGGGGTGGGTATATAAGAATCACAGTGTTGGTCAGTCTGTCAGAAATTTTATGAACAAATTTCTTCCACAGTTTTCAAGTGAATGACTTAAAACTTTGCATATATGATCAACATAAAGAGCAGATGTAGGTGACAAATTACCCAGGAAGACTTCGAGCATGATTTGTCTAAGTTGTAAGAACTTGTTTCACAATCGAAATAAAATAAATAAGTTTGAACTACACAAATTTTGTGTTGCTGACTAAGTTTCCATGCAGAATTTTTGCCCTGGCACTTAATTTTTACGTGGAGTGAACTACTTCCACAATTTTCAGGCAATTGATTTAAAATATTGCATACATGATCAACATCAAGAGTAAAATGTTCATGAAGATGTGCATGACACAAATTTTGCAAAACCAACTTAATTCAATGCAGTTATTGCCCAGTATGCCTTTACATTGCTATTATTTACCATTAGCATACTACTTTCACATAAAATTGTAATCCTGGCTTAATTTCATGCAAATTTATTGCTCATGCAGTTTGTAAAGTTGCTGTATTTGCCATTCTTGTGGGAAAAACTACTGACACAGTTTTCAGGAGAATGACTTGAAACTTTGCATAAATGATCAGCATCAAGTGTAGATGTGCACCGAAGTGTGCATGCCACAAATTTTGTGATTCTGATTTAATTCAATACAAAGTTATTGCCCTTGCACTTAGTAGTATTGCTATATATACCATACTGCAATTCGGCATGCTTGCATAAACTCTTTCTTACTGTTATTCAGGTGACTGCTGGTGTACACCTGACCATCACCCAATACCTTCTATGGGACGTCAGGTGTACACCAGCAGTCACCTGAACGACAGAAAGGAACAGTTTGTGCAAGTACTTATTGAAGAGTGGGATACCATCGCCTAATACCTTCTAATACCTTCTATGAGTTACCTGTACACCGGCAGTCATGGTATCAACAGCAAGGAATAGTTTGTGCGGGCACTTATTGAAGAGTGGGATGTCATCGCCCAATACCTTCAATGGGCTATGTGTGCACTAGCAGTCACATGATCAACAGTAAGGACTAGATTGTGCAAGTGGTAGTGAACCGATAAGTGGTCACACCAGGTTCTGATTTGTGAATTTTATTTTCACCCTTCAACATATAAGACATTGAAATTCTACAAGAATTTCACATTTCGTTATTCATTCTATTTCCCATTTGTTAAAAAGCTTTATTTTATGTTTAATTTTGACAAAGATTGGTATAGCAGTATAAAAAATAATTACTTTATTTCATGGTGCCTTTTCATTGACCATCAGTATATATATATATTGGCATATGGCGTGTATTAATTTACATCTTCAGACTCTCTTGGTACCAATTAGCTGTATATAACATGACTGCGACTGAGTTATCATTCAAACAGTTGCAGATGTTGAAGATGAAACTGCCATTTAGAGATCGAATTTCTAAACCAAAGGTGCAAGAAACTGATTGTCTAATGATCAGTGTATATTTAATCATTGCGTAGATTATACAGTAGAAGGTTTTGTGTCAAGTAAATCAAAATTAAATTGTCTCTTTCAGAGAATTTCCAGAAATCCTATTGTTCTCGGTTCTCATTTCTCATCTTCTCTGTTAAAGTGAAAATCGACCTTTAGTCTTTAGACTTTGTTTTACTGGGTTTTTTTCTTTTACGTCTTAGTCTGTCAACTTGTGTTTGGATATAAAGACGAGTCGAGTTGTTCAGAGTTACTTTTAATTGAATTTGAATATGCCTTAAAGGATTTGTGGATTTAGTTTTATTTTGATATTGGATGAATTTATGACATCATCATATTGTTTTTAATGTTTTCATGACAATTAGTGATCGCTGAACATTTCTTTGATAATTGGTAATAATGTTAAAGTTACTTTTTTTTTATGGTCGATCAATTTAAACTTGGTTAAATTCAGTATGGTTGTATGTCACCATCATTCAATGTTGAGAGTCTATCTGAAGAATAGTGTGGAGCATTGTGGCCCAAGTGGTTCGGAATATTGTATTCCAGATTAGAAGAATCTTTATCAACACTGACATGTGTTTTTGTCCTTGGGCAAGACAGTTTGTCTGTATTGGGCTAACTTAGCTGGTTCTACCCAGGAAGACACTGAGCGAGATTTGTTTTAGTTACCATGTCACAGGTCATTTCTTTTAATGAAATGAATAACTCATTAAACAATCTCTTTCATTTGAAAGCTAATTCTTTGTTGAATCAAATAGAATTAAGTTTATACCAACTTATTTTGGCTTGATTGTGAAGAAGGCTCAGAGCTTATATGAACTGCTCTCGAGTCCACTATACTTGGGTAGAACCAGTACTGTTTATGAGGCACGGGGTCGAGTTTGGGATTGAACCTGCTACCTCAGGCTTGAGTGGCCGACAACTCTATTCAGTATACTACCATCCCACTTTTAAATGGAATTTCTCTGCATTTCACCATGAAACTTTTGTGCAGTATGTTCAATAAGTTTTCAAATTAATTTTAATTCAAAATAAACCTGGATAGAATAAGTGTTGCCAGGGTGATGTTTCAAATTTGTAACAAGAAATATAATACGAATTTATCTTAATGGACAAAATGGCTGGCATTTTTAAATATTGGTATGTGTGCCATTGTTTGTTCTGGCTCATAGTTGTGAGTTTATTGGCATGTTTTATTGAACATAACATGGTTGTTGTTATTTTTGGCTCATCAGTGTAAATTTTCTTGCAACATCAAACATTTATTTTGTAATCAACGTGTGTGATAATGATTGTCTGACTCTTGTCAGCCTTAATTATGTTTAGTGTAAAAAAAAAGCAACTGCATTGTTTTAAAGGAGCTATGTAAACTACTTGCTACATGCTTACCAATGCTCTCACATTAAAATGTTTGTCTTTTGTTTTCATTCAAGATGGCTGCCATAAGATGGTGCCATGGCTCCATAATGCTTTGAGGTTTCTGAATTTTAAACATCTCTGAAATCATTGAACCATTTTCATTAAAACAAAAAAAGATTTGCTACCATATTGTTGACCGTCTATCAGATTATTACATAAACTTACTTAAAAATCTAATTCTGTTTAGCTACAAGTGATTGTGCTTTGATATTTTGCTAGTTGAGTAAGCACATTATACTGGTTCTTCCAAATGATATAACCATGTTTTAAAAATGAATGATTTCATTGAGTTTAGGTCTGAGTTTTACTACTCAAAACTATTTAAATTTAGTACTGGATCATAGTTACTGTGAAATCTTTGGGGTGGTGTATTCTTCAGTCTCTTCCTCAACCTGGTTGATAGATAATACTGGTCTGAATCATTGGCACAGCTTCATAACTGAAAAATATAAATTATCATAAAATAAATATTTGTTTTTATCTGCAATTTTTTAACTTGTGGTTTCACATAAGCTTTTGGAAGTGACAGGATACATTACAGGTTTATTTTTTAACAAGAGGCGTCATCTAATTGAATGGTTTTATCAGGTTGTGGACCAGATACATTGTCTGAGATGTCCGTGTCATGCATTTACAGATAGAGACAAGTGAAAGTTTTAAGTTTACTTGCCCATCGACAAGTTCCATTTCAGTTTAAAAAAAGAAAATGGAACAATAAAAATCATGAGAGAATGTTTCATTTTATAACCAAATGTGCAGTTTTATATTTTAGATTAAGAAAATTATTTGATATCATTTAAATTCATGGCATTGTAAACATACATTCACTTAGAGGCTTCTGTGACATACAAGCAAAAGGTTTTTAATCATATGTTTTGTTTTAAAAGAAATGGACAAGTATATGGATAAGTATATTTCATCTACAGACAAGTAAAAATTAAAATTCACTTGTTCATGGACAAGTAAATTTGTGTTGGATTTCGCCATCCCTGGTTTTATATCAAGATGTCAAATAGTTTTCTCCAACTGATGAGGTCCTCTGTAGCTGAGTGGTCTAAGGTGCCGTCTCAAGATCACTTGCCTCTCACCTTTAATGTTGTAGGTTTGAATTCCACTCGCTCCAAAAACTTTATGTGAGAAAGTTTGCCGGTTACTTACGGACAGTGATTCTACTCAGATTCATTATGAGGTCTACTAAGCCTTCCGCCAATAAAACTTGATATGCCATAATTATATAACCTGAAAAATACAATATATCGTGAATACTACTATCCTGTGCATAAAATCTACAGCTTTTGATAATCCATTAAAATGAAATCAGAAATCAGAAGTTTTTCTTTCTCAATAATATTTCTGAGAAATGCTATTTCATGACGGTTTGTGATTGAGTATTCCTCCCCCATGCCAGTCTCCTACCTCTACAAATGACAATTATTTTAGACCAAAGTGGCTTTGAAAAAAAAATCCATCACTCAATTGGATTATTAAAACAAACTACGGTATTAGGAATATATACTGGCTTGTATCTTATAAAACTCCTCTACTTCTCCATCTTATAAAGTCTTCCTCACAAAATGATGAAAGGTGGTAATTAATTAATTGAATTATGGATGAAAAATCCTCCTGAAATGGGAATCTGAGTCCTTGATAAGTTTATACAGCATCTTTTTGCCCTTTTCAGTCATTTGATATCTTCCTGAAGTGAGGAGTGTGAATATTTTCTAGAAAACTTAAAAGAGCCATAATAGGTTGAATATTGGATATGAAAATTAGTGTGTTATAGAATTCGACAATACACTGTTTTATTTTAAAAGTGTAAATATTTTGATTGTTTACTCCTTTTAAAATAAAAGAATTTGGTACATTATTAATTAGTTTTGTTTGTGACATTTAAAGAAAACATTACGTTTTCAAAGGATTTAATCAATTTAATCTAATAAAAATTGTAAAAGTTGATAACTTGAAATAAATATCTATCAAAAGAAATCTAATTTACATTAAATACGTAGTCAAAATAAAGTTCCATATAAAAAAGATTTTCGGTATGTTATTTAGTACTTTTGATTTATAAATAAAAGTAATTACTAAATTAAACAAAAATTGATCATTCAAATGTATGAAATCAAATAAAAAGTGTAAAAGAAAATAATTTGAGATAAAAATTTATCAAAGAAGCTTTCTGTATAATGTTCCATTTACTTATACCATTCTAACAAACGATTGTTCTATCCTAGATCGCAGTTAAGAAGAATTAATTAATATAAAACAAATCAATTAAATCATTAAATTATAACAAATCAAAATTATTCAATTGACATAATAAGGAGGTTTTAAAAATAATAACTAAAAAAACAAATAATGCAATTAATTATTAGTCATTTATATTAATTTTGTAAGATGCGTAATTAATTAACCTTGGACCTTTAATTTGTCTGGCATATTTTTTTATAAATCATTATGTGGATCTAATAAGTGTTTTACACTCGCCATAAGTTGGGCTGTTTTCCTTTCAATAATAACTGACTTCCAAACACTTGAGGTTGGTGTACAAAAAATTAAAAATATGATGTGCACTTTTAAACTGATGGAACGTGACTTACAACATGCTAATTATGGTGTAGTACTTTCATAATGGATATATAATTTACAAGCAACTCATTTAACAATAAGCATGCCAGGAGGCCACGGGTTTAGGCGCTTCAATTTGAGTGAACGTAAACCGCCGCGGGACCCAAACCTGCTTTTTCCGCCAGAAACTGTGTGGGACCGACGAAGATGGAAGTCGTGTATGGGTGCTTTTGGATCCAGAAAGAAAAAGTCGAGGTAAACTTAAAATATTTTCTTGATCAATACAGTTGTTGGTACAGCAGCAAGGGACCTTTTGCTATTGCCTTTTGTCCGTCGTGCGTCATGCATCCGTAAACAATTGAAATTTTTGACTTCTCAAAAAAACATAATCACAATCATAATCAAATGTTGTATGTAGCTTTGGTACCTAAGGATGAATCAAAATTGTGAATTGCATGGTCCCCACCCCCCTGGGGCCATGGTGGCAGGGCCAAAACAGTCAAATTTAAGGTAAACTTTAAAAATATTCTTATTAAAGGAAGCATTGGGGGGAAAAAATTAATTAGAGGATAGTTTTGGGTCTGGTCGACCTGGTGTCAGTTTTATGTGATGGTTGGGTATCATACCATGTTGCTGTGGCATGATACTCCAGTGTGAGCATGATTATGTATATGGGTCCTCTATAGAAATTGTGAATTGAATGTCCCTGGGACTCACAGTTTGGCCCTTTACTAAATCTGTTTAACAGTAAATGACAACAAATGTAATTTCTGATGACTGAATAGACTCATTTGAATGGTTTTTGGTGTGATTTGTTGTTGCTGACATGATTGTTAATGTTTATGTTTTATTGACGGAAGTTAGAAAACAGATTCATATAGCTTTATGTCATCAAAGATAATCAGTTGACTGTTAAGGTCTATGGGCCTCTTGTTAAAGTTTTAAAATAGGCAAACGCCATAATAAAAACAAACTCGCACGGGTACTACATAATTTGCGGGTTGTAAGTTTCACTTTACAAAAACACTGAAGTTGAATGCAAAATTTATCTGGTTTTGTTTGTAGAAAAAAATTTGTAATGAAGAAATAACATGTAATTTAAAGTAAAGCAGTATTTTGAAAAGCAATGGCAAACATGACAATGATGTATAAATATGGCAGCACTAACAGTCAGTTTCTAAGCAACCATTTTATAGGATTAAGTCACTCATGCTAAAAAAAAATAAAATAAAGTTAAAAAAAAAGAGGTAGATGCAAACCCTTACAAGCTATAGTAATAGGCTATCTTGTGTACACACTTGAAAAGAATTAGACAATGTTTGATTGATTGATTCAATATTGTGTCATTTTTATGCCGTTGAGGGAGGGCTAACATAGTTTTAAAATATGATGCATAATTATTTTTAGATTTGACATGGGGAGCGTGAATGTATTTTTATATAAGATCTAGTGTAACGTAACCTTGAACTGAAATTTGAAAAGAATTAAACAATATTTGTTAAAGTTATTGCGCAGACATCAAGTAATTGCCCACCTGGCTGTCCTTACAACTAATTGTATGAAAACATGACATGTTGCATTTTTCAAAAGAAGGCGTATAAAAAATGTTATGTAATATCACTCATTTTGGATTCTTGAGATATTTCTTTTTTAAATGCATCAATAATAATGTAAATTTGAAGAACAAAAATGAACAACTGAAATCTATAAATAATTTGTATGGGGGAAAAACCGGCATTTCCACAGCTTAAGATTTAAGTTTGTTATCTTTTATTCACTTTGTGGTCTCAAGAACTTGGCTTCAATGTTAAGAAAAAAATATATATATCAAAATGTGTTATTGCATTTTTCAGCTTTTTTTTGTTTATTACCACTGTTATTTATTTCATATGATTATTGTTTTGCGGAATGTTATCTGCCATTTTTTGTCTATTCTCACCACCATGCACATACATAAAAGATAAGAGCAGCATGGTCTATTTTTTTTTTAGTTCGCTATCGATGTATTGTACAACAGTAATATTGCCGACCTGACTTTTTATTTGTTAATTTTTGCATATTAATCCACTGTTCTTATTTTTTCTGTTTGTAAAAAAAAAAATCACTTTTCATATATTTTCATTTCCAATACTGATGTTAAGCGTAGAAAAAAATAAATGAAACTGAAGTTTTTTTTGACAAAACCAAAATTGTACACCATGATACCGTTGTTATGAGGATTAATATCTTGTACTTAGAAAAAAACAACACAGTTAACCTAATTTAATTTTTTTTTGTATTTTATATTTTTGTAATATCTGGCATTAACAGCATAATTATAGACAGGATCTTACATGAGTGCTCAATTATTATTGAATTTTATTAAACAATTAGACAAAAATATGTCATCTTTGCCAACTCATTTAATAAATTCAATAATAAATGAATACTCATGTAAGATTCTTTTTATCTCAGAGAAATAGTACATTTACCAATTTATTTAACATATATCTATTAGGAATGAGAAATTTCCAGCATATTTGTTACTGTCATTCATTGTATGGCATGACATCTTTAAATAACGTTGTTTTACATGACAACTTGACATTATTTATAAATTCGGGAGAGTGGGAACGTAGTTTGGCATTTTACGTATGAGAGCCAAGTGATGAATCGGAAGTGATATTACTTACACCAGGTTAATATAAAAAATATGGGTTTATTAAGTGGCTTCTCAGTGACTGGGTGGTCTGAGGCGCTGTCTCAAATTCACTTACTTCTCACCACTAAGGTTGTAGGTTCAAGTCCTGTTCACTCAAAATCTTCATGTAAGAAAGACTGTCAGTTACTTGCGGAAGGACGGTGGTTCTACTCAGATTCATTCTAAGGTTTACCTCCACCAATAAAACTGGCAATGCCATATATAACATGAAATATATTGAAAATGGCATTAAACCCCATTAAAAAAAAAAATGGGTTTATTCACTCCTGCGTCTTTAAATAACCATGATAATACCCATGAATAAAATACCACAGGAGGCGATATATTTTGCAATAGTTGGGGGAGCATTTATTTGGGTCAGCAAATTTACAATTCAAATTTTGCATGCAGCGAGATGTGAAATATGTATATACATAATATATATATATTGAGACCTGAACTTCTTGTGTCAAGTCATTTTATTTTCCATAAAAATATAGGTTGGGGCATTTATTTGGGGTGGGGGGCATTTATTTGAGGATATGTGGTAACTGAACTAATAACTAAATATTTTTCAGTCATATCATAACAAAGTCTACTTGAGAAAGTATTTTAAGTGCTGCCACACTGGAGTATCATGCCACAGCAACATGGTATGATACCCAACTGTCACATAATACTGACACCAGGTTGACCAGACCCAAAACTATCCTCTAATTGCTAGGCGCCAAGCCAGGAAGCTTCTGGTTTCATTTTTCAAGTCTTTGGTGTATTCCGGTGGGATAGAGTGTTTAAAATAAACATGTAAAACATTTGAAGAACTATGGTTGTCCAGGTCAGTGGCACACTTCAAAGTACTTATACTTGTTTCATTTCAACAAAAAAAAAATTGATAAAAAAAAAAAAGAACATTCCAAAATTGTAAATTTATCTAGAAATCTGGAGACTGAAAATGGAAATTCATTATAAAAACTAACTGTTGCTGCCAGTGTAAATTATGTTTAACCCTCAACTTCTTATCATGTGTTTGCAAAGATACAATGGCGTTATTGTTTCTTGTCTGTAACTGCTACAGTTTTAAATTTAGAGGGTGTTTCTTTGAGATAAGGGTATCAAGATAAGCCAGCTGTCAATTAAGACCACTTCTCATTGTGAAAGAAACTCTGTAGATATTTAGAAAATTATTCCTCTGATTCTTTTTTGCAGAGAAGAACTTTGAGAGAAAGTGTTATATTTATATTTATCATTACGAAGTTGGTGGTTAAGTTTGTGTTTATTTGGATAAAGCTAAATTATCATGGAAAGGTTTGATTTTATTATTTGATGTTTTGTATTTATTCAACTTTTTTTATTTAAACTTCCTTTTTTTCAATCAGTTCTTCTATTGGCATGTTGGTGATTTCAGATGGTTTTATCCTTGATCTGTGTTTTCTGTTAACTCCTCAAAAAAAAAGAGAGAGAAAAAAATGGATGACAAGTAAGGTATCAACCCACCTCAACATCCATAATCCTTTGACAATTTGGTTGGTATCACCTCTAATACTATATTATCAGAGCTACCAAGCTGGAAAATAGTAATATTAAAAAAAATGAATTGTCTAGTGGTCCAAAAAGTAAAGTTTATGTGATCCCTCTCACTTATTTTGCATGTGTTGTGTTTCATTTGCAACCTGCATCAGGTACATGCTGCCTGGTGTCCACACATGACTTTCAGGCCAGTATTTTCAGATTGAAAATGCAACTGAAATTTAGAAAGGTACAGTCAATTTAAGGTTGTTTGATAATGAGGCAAGTTTTATCATTGAATGGTATAGGTAAAGTGGATAAGTTGATATTTGGGCAAGTTTATCATTGGACAGTATAGGTAAAATAGGTAAGTTGATAATTGGGCAAGTTTTATCATGGAATGGTATAAGTAAAGTAGGTAAGGTGATAATTGGGCATGTTTATCATTGGATAGTATACGTAAAATAGATAAGTTGATAATTGGGCAAGTTAAATCATTGAATTGTATGGATAAAGTTGGTAAGTTAATATTTAGGCAAGTTTATCATTGAACGGTATAAGTAAAGTGGGTAAGTTGATAATTGGACAAGTTTTATCATTGAACGGTATAGGTAAAGCAGGTTAGTTGATAATTGAACAAGTTTATCATTGAACGGTATAGGTAAAATAGGTTAGTTGAAAATTGGGCAAGTTTATCATTGAACAGTATAATGTTAAGTGGGTAAGTTGATAATTGGGCAAGTTTATCATTGAACAGTATAGGTAAAGTGGGTAGTTGATAATTGGGCAAGTTTATTATTGAATGGTATAGGTTAAGTGTGTAAGTTGTTAATTGGACAAGTTTATCATTGAATGGTATAGGTTAAGTAGGTAAGTTGATAATTGGGCAAGTATATCATTGCCTGGTATAGGTAAAGTAGGTAAGTTGATAATTGGGCAAGTTTATCATTGAATGGCATAGGTCAAATAGGTAAGTTGATAATTGAGCAAGTTTATCATTTAATGGTATAGGTCAAGTAGGTAAGTTAATAATTGAGCAAGTTTATTATTGAATGGCATAGGTCAAGTAGGTAAGTTGATAATTGAGCAAGTTTATCATTGAACGGTATAGGTCAAGTAGGTAAGTTGATAATTGTACAAGTTTATCATTGAATGGTATAGGTAAAGTAGGTAAGTTGAAAATTGAGCAAGTTTATCATTTAATGGTATAGGTAAAGTAGGTAAGTTGATAATTGAGCAAGTTTATCATTGAATGGCATAGGTCAAGTAGGTCAGTTGATAACTGAGCAAGTTTATCATTTAATGGTATAGGTAAAGTAGGTAAGTTGATACTTGAGCAAGTTTATCATTGAACGGTATAGGTAAAGTAGGTAAGTTGATAGTTGTACAAGTTTATCATTGAATGGCATAAGTAAAGTAGGTAAGTTGATAATTGGGCATGTTTATCATTGAACGTTATAGGTAATGTAGGTAAGTTGATAATTTGGCAAGTTTTATCATTGAACAGTATTAATAAAGTAGGTAAGTTGTTCATTGGACAGGTTTATCATTGAATGGTATAGGTTAAGTAGATAAGTTGATAACTGAGGAAGTTTATCATTGAACAGTATAAGTAAAGCGGGTAAGTTGATAATATGGCAAATTTATCATTGAATGGCATAGGTCAAGTAGGTTAGATGAAAGATGGTAGAGTTTACAACTGTTTTCAAATAAGCAAAAATGGAGTAAATGGTCATAAATGGTAATGTCATATGCACCTTTAGCTAAATATTTCTGGTTGCAACTGAAAATCTTTTATGCCTGAGTAAACTTTTTTATCTTAAAATGTAGAAATAATGTAAATTTCATTGCCATAGATCTGTTTATATTCAAGACAATAATGTTATATATCTTCAAACATGCAATGCAGTATTACACTGGAGAATCCTCTGCTGTAAGTAATGCAGTTTGTAACCAATGCAGATATTTTCAAGCATGCATCGTTTGCATAATAAGAATCATTTGGTGGCATTTGAGTAAAATTTATGTAATCCAAGAGGAAACATGCATATAATATGATTCATTTTAAAATTAGCTTGTACTGTTTAGGTATAAATATCATATTATAGGATTAAAATAATTTTTTCTGTTTTTTTATGCATGTGTAAAGAATGTCCAATCACGCACAAATCAAATAAATTCCAAAGGACTTTATGTCAGATTTGTGCGTGATTCGACAGTCTTTACACGTGCATAAAAAACAGAAAAAAAATGAATTAAATCCTTATACTTCCAATCCTGATGATCATATTTAATTTGAGAATCCTCAAATGAATAAAAAAACAAAAATAACTATACGCTACAAAGTAAACACATAAGAATGCATCACCTCTGTCCTGATTAACATCAAATTCTCTAGATCTAATATCCAATAATATCATAACGGCTATTGTTTACATTATCAGATGAACTCTGTATATTGTAAAATGACAAAATATATTGCTGTGAAAAAATTAAACATCTGCTTTTTATCTCTTTACCTCTTGATTTAGATAAATAAAAAATCAATAATTCCAGGAAATACCCATACAGTGTATATACATATTATATGCGTAGACGCTGACGTCATTGTTTAGTTTTTGTCTACATGCTTGTTTTTAAAAAAATGTGTCGATATTTACGAAGGTCATATAAATCCAGGCCTCAATGATGGAGAATCTGAGTTTGGAACATTTTAAACGACTTTTATGTGCAAGGTTTGTGTATTTAAATTGTCTCACGATCGTCTTCTTTTGAACTTCAACTACGTGTACATATGTTTTTATTTAATTTTTCCTGTGGAAATTTTTGTCACAACTACCATTCATGTTCGGTAAACTAGGCTTGTGTTCAATGGTACACAGTATACATATCAAATCTGAACATTTTATGACCCACTTCATTGTTTCTCAAAACAACTTACGGTCTGATTGTGATGACCGGTTAAATCACTAAACCAAAGAAATCTATAAAACAATAACCCGAAGAAAACAGCTAGGACTAAATCTAACATTTGTTTTCGCTGTGTTTTATTATTCAATAAAGCGTGGAACCATTGTGAACATCATTTTAGTTTTTGTATATTGTTAAACCGACCATCAAAATGTCGAAGCTTTTTTGTTTACGCGAGAAACGTAAAAGTAGTCCGGCTCACAGGTTTTATCGAAAAATAAAAGTCTTTAAAAAATTGATGTTGTCCAATGAAAATGCTTTAAATACCTATATGATAATAAAGTTGGAATTATCAATGGTTATATAATTTTATACATTACAACAATTACGTTCAGGTACTTTTATTATGCGGTTGCCGGGATCCATGGAATGAAACTGTAATATACTCTGAACCACGTTACAGATATCCCAAGAGGTACACTATTTGGCTATTCTATTACAGGTCGAATTACCGTAAACACACATGACAATGTGTGATAAATATGACAGACCATTGGTTGTCAGCATAAATCAATTAAAAGCGATGTTGTTTATAACAATAAGAAGTTGTCATATCAGTCATCAAGGTGTAATTGATGCACAAATACATGGTCACAGTTTGGAAAAACGTAACGAGCTCTCAAACACTTAACCATTAAGTTGACATTCAGTTATTATACCACAAGTTTTAATTAATCGTGTTGAAAATATCAATTTTTAATTTGGGAGCCATAGAAATAAGCATATAATGAGTTTTGCATTATATCGGACTGCAATATAACAGGCCGACGCGTAGTTATAATTTTTAAAGGTCAACAGTTTTTTGGTTTCTTTTTACTGATAACTCTTTATACAAAACTTAAATCTTGAATTTTTGAACCCAAATACTCTTTCCCCTTTTGAAAAATGTATCGCCCCCGTAAGGTATTTATTTGGGGGGATATGGTATTTCATTAACTTTCCAATGATAAATATTTAATGTAAAGCAATAGACTTGAGCACATGTGACCGATTGCTATGAAAATTGATTAATTACGATGTCTATAATGAGTACACTACAAATATTCCAGTGATGGCTCGCATCACAATCATTATTTTTCTGCCAATATCTGTACAGGTTAGCTTCTTTAAAGAAATTCTGAAAGAGAGGTCAGCGGGTTAGTTTAATAATACAGTGTTATAAGGCCATAATAAATTAATTGCTAGATTATCATCCCCACCCCACTAATTTTCATGCCACCCTGGCCCTTCCTATTTTCATTAAAAAAAAAAAATAAATAAATAAAAAAAAATTCGATAAAATACAAAAAAAAAAGATTAAATCCTTCCCACCTCCTCCTTTTCAAGAAAAATTTGGATGATAACTAATTTATAATGGCTTAAAATAAGTGAGGAGTGGTATCGTCCAGAATTCTTGATATATTATACCCTTTGTTGTTCATAAAAAGTTTTGTCACTACATGAAAACTTCATGGAATTGACCCGACTCTGACAGTCGAACAAACAAGTTGGTAATCCAATCAGCAATCAATACTGTTTCCAAGCCTGACATTTTCCTTAGACAAGTGAATGATCTCTAAGTTAACACTACAAACTATTACATTGTATTTACTTAGACAAACAACTCAACATGGCCAGTGGATGGAGAAATATTAGCTCTTGAGTCAAGTCGATTGTTCACTGAGTGGTCATGATGTAAACCGTACAAGCTTTATAAATCTTTCTCGATTTTGAACAAACTTATGCCCCTTGATAAACTATTAAAATTGCAAATGAGATGTTAGTAATATTTTTTAAACAATTTAATTCCTGATCCAATAAAGTCTTAATTACATAGGAATATAGTAAAGCAGTAATTGCACAGGTATATCTGTATGTAATAGCTCTGAAAAGTTGGAGTGCTTCTCACTCAGTAATCCAGTAATTGCAGCTTAGTTCTGCTTCTTATATGTAATAGTGAAGAAAAGTTGGACGGCTTCTCACTTAGCGCTGTCACGGCAGGCCATGGCAGCTTACGACAAAGATCTAGCAATTTTCTAACATGGAAAGGAATAAAATCAATGTCTCAGAGAAAATCAATGTTAACACATTTTAATTACATGTTGTTAACTAAAACAGTTGCAAGAACAAAGAGATGAGGTGTTAAAGTTGCTGCTACTGTTCTGGAATGTTTGCAATTAACAGCTCATTAGAGCTTCAAGAGGAAGCAAAATGGCTGCTCTGTTCAATTATTATATGGGAAAATTGTTTCAAACCAATTAAACTAATAAACACGCTGATGCAATTATCGCACTCCCTATTTATCAGGCAGGGGAGAATCAATATTGGAGTTGTAATTTGTAAGATAAGAAATATTATAAAGCATAATTCAGTTATCAACATTCGTAATGTAATTGCTCATATGAAAGAAACAATTAATTATATTAATATTTGTATAATTAAACAATAACACGCTATTAGTCTTTGTTGTATCGATATAATTTTGTATTATCATATAGTATTAAATATATTATATGTGCAATACCCCGTGTTTGTGAACTTGTTGAATTAATCAGTAATGCATGAGCCAAAAATCCCAGAACCTTCGATCCTTGGAAATTAAAGCTGCTCCTAATACTTTAGAAGGTGTGTAGCAGTACGCTCAGGTTCCATTATAAAGCTGTTGCAGGGATCCACGGAATGAAAATAACCATGTTATAAATATCCCAAGATGCACTGCGCTTCATTATTTTACAAAACTATATCCAATCGAAGTACTGTAAACAAACACATGACAATGCATGATAAATATGACAGACCATTGCTTGTCAGCATAAAGCAATTAAAAGCGATAAGGTTTGTAACAATTAGAAGTTATCATATCAGTCTGAATTATCTAGGTGTAATTGATGTACATATACTTGGTCACAGTTTGAAAAAAATATAACAAGCTCGCAAACACATAGCGATTTAGTTGTGATTTTTCAATCAGTTTAATAATACGAGTTGTTAATAAATCAGGTTGAAAATCTCAGTTTTAAATTTGTGATGCATTAAAACGAGTTTTGCAATATATCAGGCGGCATTATAACGGGACATAAGTGTAAAAGTAGATAACTAAATAGACAGACAGACAGATAAACAGACAGGATGGGCTCGCTTCGGACAGACATACGAGAGAACAGGACAGGAAAGACAGATAATATTCTGATTTCACAACCTTGTCTCTATATAAAAGGACATGGTTGTACTACAAAAAATTATTATGAAATAATGTACTGACTTATAATGGGGATATATCCATTTTGACACGTAAAATTTTATGCAACTTTGAAATAACTTGTGTACTGGTTCCAATACATTTAACATGTGTTTAAACATTTAAAAGAACACTGTAAACACAGTCATTAATTGTTTACAATTGTTTACAGAAGATCGGAATAGGTAATTATGTCACAGGTCTGTGTCAGTATGGTGGACTTGTGCACAATACCCTTTTGGCGATTTCATCACCGGTGCTTAAATTCCATACTAAATCATGGGCCCTTCATGGGCCAAGTTGTCTTTGATGCTGTCCCAAGATCTCTTACTGCTCAATGCCAAAGTCATTAGTTTAAGCCAGAGTTTGTTCAAAGCATAATTTTGTATTCCTTGTAAAAGAATGTTCTTCTCATTTTAAGGTATTTCCAAAATCATCCCCCCCCCACAATAAAACCGGCTGAAAATATAGCGAAAGGTTAAATTATGTTGATTGTTAAATAAAGGACATGCTGCTATGGTAACAATAATTATATCTTGTCAGACACTATTTAAATATCTCCTGTAAATATTTATAGAAAAGATAACCATTACCTATGACATATGTTTCATTTCTGTTTAATGTAACATTAGACAAAATATTACTATAATCAAAGTAACAAAAGTACTGAAGGGTGATTATATACTAAAAGGATAAAAAACACTAGGCGAATTTCAGAGCCACATAATCAAACTATTGTAAGAGATATTTTTAGTTTAAGAATATGTATTTTAAGATATTTCATTAATGATTTTGTCAATATGATTGTTACTATTGACAAAGTCATTAATGCAATACCACAGCCATACCATATTAAAAAATGAAATATGACTAAAAAATAGCAGAGAATTGGAAAAAAGTTTTTTTGTTTTTTTTAAAAAAATGTCAAAATCTACATTCCATTTAAAAAATTTCCCCATAGTCTCTACTATAACTCATCTTTTTAATTTAAATCTAGAGTTTACGATCACATTTGATTGTGTGGTTGAAGTAACATCACTTGGACTGTCATTCGCTTCACCAACATTAACTTACCCTACATAAATACTTAAAGATGTAATATACTAATTTAAGAAATAGTTTCTTATCAACTCTCTATTTCCCCCTCCCTACCCCTCAAAAAATTAAAATAAAGTTTTAAGTAGAAAAGTGTTTTACGGATACATTTCATAACTATGCCAAAACTGAACAAGCAGGTAGACTCCATTACATTTCCTTCCATTTAAACGCAGACCTATTATAAATTATTTAACTAATTCAATATGATTTTACCATTTCTGTCCAGACTTTGTAAAAATTGAGTTACAACTTCGTAATTCA
The DNA here is from genome assembly GCA_029582155.1 of Panopea generosa. Lineage (NCBI taxonomy): Eukaryota > Metazoa > Mollusca > Bivalvia > Adapedonta > Hiatellidae > Panopea > Panopea generosa. The sequence goes on along the minus strand of CM055910.1, from coordinate 35,806,713 downwards.
ATTGTGAACTTTAATCCACTATAAGGTAATATTGTAGTGACATAATGTCAGTCTTTTTCGGAATGGAGCTGGCCTGTTTTTATGTCAATTTTGTTGAAGGAGTGCTGATACTGAAATGTCAATTTCTTCTTCTTCTCCTATCTTCTTCTCCTATATATATAGGAGTCTGTCATTTGGTCTGTTGATTGGTCCATAAATTTTGATGGTCGATCAAATGTAAGTGGGGCGGTAGTGCAGTGGGTAGAATATGCCCAGGCAGCATTACTGCCCCTACACTTAATTCTCAGTGTAGAGTTACTGCCCTTACACTTAATTCAATGTAGAGATAATGCCTTTACACTTGATTCAATGTAGAGTTACTGCCTTTACACTTGATTCAATGTCGAGTTACTGCCTTTACACTTGATTCAATGTAGAGTTACTGCCTTTACACTTGATTCAATGTAGAGTTACTGCCTTTACACTTGATTCATTGTAGAGTTACTGCCTTTATACTTGATTCAATGTAGAGTTACTGCCCTTACACTTAATTCAATGTAGAGTTAATGACCTTACACTTAATTCAGTGTAGAGTTAATGCCCTTACATTGAATTCATTGTAGTGTTACTGTCTACTGTAGAGTTACTGTAGAGCTACACTATTTAACAAAACTATATCCAATCGAGTTATTAATAAATCAGGTTCAAAATCTCAGTTTTAAATTTGTGAGCCATAGAAAAAATGCATTAAAATGAGTTTCACGTTATATTAGGTGGCATTATAATGGGACACGAGTGTATAAGTAGGTAACTAAATAGACAATTAGAAGGATAGACAGACAGTATGGGCTCGCTTCAGACAGACAGACGAGAGAACAGGACAGGAAAGACAGATAATATTCTGATTTCACAACCTTGTCTCTATATAAAAGGACATGGTTGTAATACAAAAAATTATTATGAAATAATGTACTGCCTTAATGGGGATATATCCATTTTGACACATGAAATTTTATGCAATTTTGAAATAATTCATATACTGGTTCCAGTACATTTAACATTTAAAAGAACACTGTAGATGCAGTCATTAATTGTTTACAAAAGATGGGAAATGGTAATTATGTCACAGGTCTGTGTCAGTATGGTGGACTTGTGTACAATACCTTCTTGGTGATTTTATCACCGGTGCTTAAATTACCTATTTAAATCATGGGCCCTTCATGCGCCAAGTTGTCTTTGATACTGTCACAAGATCTCTTACTGCTCTATGCCAAAGTCATTAGTTTAAGCCAGAGTTTGTTCCAAAGCATATTTGTATTCCTTGTAGAAGAATGTTCTTCTCATTTTAAGGTATTGCCAACCCCCCAACAATAAAACCGGCTACAATATAATGTACAGATGCTGGAGGATATGGCTTCAATATAGACATATCATATACCAATACAGTAAAAACGGAAAATATAGCGAAAGGTTAAATTATGTCAATTGTTAAATAAAGGACATGCTGCTATGGTAACAATAATTATATCTTGTCAGACACAATTTAAATGTCTCCTATAAATATTTATAGAAAAGATAACCATTACCTATGACATATGTTTCATTTCTGTTTTATGTAACATTAGACAAAATATTACTATAATCAAAGTATCAAAAGTACTGAAGGGTGATTATATACTGAAAGGATAAAGGAACACTGGGTGAATTTCAGAGCCACATAATCAAACTATTGTAAGAGATATTTTTAGTTTTAGAATATGTATGTAACGATATTTCATCAATGATTTTGTCAATGTGATTGTTACTATTGAAAAAATCATTAATGCAATACCATAACCCTATGCCTATCAGAGACGACTTTCCACGCCTGTATTGATAGCCTCATGATCACGATCAATCCCACCTCTATCGATAGCCTCATGATCACGACAATTCACGCCCATGTATTTCAATCTCAAAAATAACACACATAAACTTCATTTTCCGCGACAGGAAGTTTACATTTGTGCAAAATAACATTTCCCAAAGTAAAAATAGTGTCACTATTTAAAGTTTTTATAAAAATAGCATCCAATCGAATATATGGGTCAAGCGTGATCAAGCGAGGTCATCGCCCAGTTGCATTATGTAAAGTGCTAGAATTTTCCATGATTTGCGCGGGAATCTAAAAATAAATCTGGTTCAAATACAATTTTCTGAAAACAGAAGCAGTCTATTTTGTGTGTTTTTGGAAATGTGCATCCCCCGTGACCTTTGACAGGAAATTAAACTATGTTTACACGCGAGCTGACTTTCCGCACACTTTTGAAGTTGTTGTAATTTCACAGCTAACACAAATTTATGGGTACATCACGGTGTCAAACTGACCAAACAGGGGGCAATAAATCGCTGATATTGGTAAGATTTTGCCAATTAAGAAATATCAAATAAGAATCCCGCTGTATTTGAAAGATTGAACAATTTCTTTTCAATCGGATATTTAATTAGAAACATACCCACATACTCGTAAATAGATTTTAATGATTTTGTCAATATGATTGTTACTATTGACAAAATCATTAATGCAATACCTTAACAGTCATACCAAATTGAAAAATGAAATATGACAAAAAATGAAATATGACTAAAAAATAGCAGAGCATTTGCAAAAAAATTTTTTGTTGTTTTTTAAAAAAATGTAAAAATCTACATTCCATTTAAAAAAATTTAACCCATAGTCTCTGATATAGTTCATCTTTTTAATTTTAATCTAGAGTTTACGATCACATTTAATTGTGTGGCTGAAGTAACATCACTTGAACTGTCATTCGCTTCTCCAACATTAACTAACCCTACATAAATACTTAAAGATGTAATATACTAATTTAAGAAATAGTTTCTTATAAACTCTCTATTTCCCACTCCCCACCACTCAAAAAATAAAAAATAAAGTTTTAAGTAGAAAAGTGTTTTACGGATACATTTTATAACTATGCCAAAACTGAACAAGCAGGAAGACTCCATTACATTTCCTTCCATTTAAATGCAGACCTATTATAAATTATTTAACTAATTCAATATGATTGTACCATTTCTGTCCAGACTTTGTAAAAATTGAGTTACAACTTCGTAATTCAATTTGTAAACTTTAATCCACTATAAGGTAATATTGTAGTGACGTAATGTCAGACCTTTTTGGAATGGTACTGGCATGTTTTTATGTCAATTTTACTGAAGGAGTGCTGATACTGAAATGTCAATATCTTCTTCTGATTACATCTGCCATTGGTTTTAATTGATTCAAGCAGACAAACTCAAATAACATTACTCAGTTTGTCAAATATATCTAGAATTATTGTAATGTTTCTGAAAGAAGACATTAATATCTAGTTAACAAAATCAATTGGATACCTTCTAAATTTCCTAAGAGGGTCTAAATTAGATTTTACTCTGCAGGATTTGGTAAAATGTCTAAGAATCAAATGTATCCAATGTGCTCTGTAAAATAGTAGAGACAAGCCCCATTTTTAATTAAAATTAAACTTTACTCCAAAATTTATAATGGCAGACTTTGATAATTAAAACAGTTAGGAGTTTGGTATTACAAGTATATAGTTGTGTTAGACAGAAATATAATTTGAAAGAATTTCATTATACCCAAGCGGGGATATATATATAGGAGTCTGTATGTCATTTGGTCTGTTGGTTGGTCCATAAAATTTTGATGGTCGATCAAATGTAAGTGGGGCGGTAGTGCAGTGGGTAGAATATGCCCAGGAAGCATTACTGCCCTTACACTTAATTCAATGTAGAGTTACTGGCCTTACACTTAATTCATTGTAGAGTAAATGACCTTACACTTAATTCAACGAGAGTTACTGCCCTTACACTTAATTCAGTGTATAGTTAATTCCCTTACATTTAATTCATTGTAAAGTTACTGTCCTTACACTTAATTCAATGTAGAATTAATGATCAGAAACTAAATTCTTTGTAGAGTTGATGCCTGTACACTAAATTCAATGTATAGTTACAGCCCTTACTCTTAATTCAGTGTAGATTTATTGCCCTTACACTTAATTCAGTGTAGAATTAATGCCCTGACACTAAATTCAATGAAGAGTTACTACCTTTACATTTAATTCAATGTAGAGTTAATGCCCTTACAATTAATTCAGTGTATGGTTACTGTTCTTACACTTAATGCAATGTTTGTTAAATGCCCTTACACTTAATTCAATGTTGAGTTACTGCCCTTACTCTTAATTCAATGTAGAGTTATTGCCCTTACACTGAATTCAATGTAGAGATAATGCCCTTAGACTTAATTCAATGTAGAGTTATTGCCCTTACACTGAATTCAATGTAGCGATAATGCCCTTACACTTAATTCAATGTAGAGTTATTGTCCTTACACTTAATTCAATGTAGAGTTAATGCTCCTGGACTTAATTTTATGTGGAGTGAACTTCCTCTTTGATTTGAAACTGTATACATGATGAACATCAAGTGTAGATGTGCATGGCGCAAATTTTGTGATGCTGACTTTTTCCATTCAATACTTGTGGAGTGAACTACTTCCACAGTTTTCATGTGATTGACTCGATACTGTAAAAAAACTGTTTCTGGATGATAAATGAATACAGCCTGCCACATAGTCCTTAACCTTTGTAGTGTGGCTCGTCTTGGTATGTGGATGACTTCTATTTATTTTTTGAGTCAAAAGTCAAGGTGATAAGTTCTATATGCCATTGTGTTTAATTTAGGTGTAGGAAGACCTCAAACAATGACTTGGAGTAGACATTGTTCTGCAAGTAACTTTAATGTTTTGGACAGCTTGCACCACCATTATCAACAAACTTTGGATCAACTGTACAAAATTATGACTGTGTTTTGTTGTATTGATTGTACAGTACATTTATGGCTGTGTTTTTTACTTATGTTTTCCTGTTTACAAGAATATACTGCCAATCTTTGAAAACATCAAAATGCATTATGTGGAGAAAAAAATAACACCATGGCAACCTGGTTCTGGTGATAATTCATTGATCCTGTAAATCTTACTTACCACATGTTTGCAGCAATCTGGGTGATTTGTGTAAATATGCAAACAAAAGAAGGTATAAACTTATTATTATATTGTTTATTTTGAAAATCAAGCAGTGTTAAATACACCAAACAAACACCACATGTGCTATTGGTTTGATTACCAAGCATAAATATCAAAGATGGCATTTATAAAATGACAGCATTACAGTATTTTAATAGCGACATTGTTAAATCAAAATGATAGTCAATTATTTAGTGTCAGCTTTTTATGAATGTTAAAACTGATTATTGTGGATGGTTTATGTGCTTAATATTTTTGCAAATAATTAACATTCACAAATTTTGTAAACATGAACATGTTGCAATATTAACCAAAAAGGCTCCTGTCTCACCAACAAATAATTGAATACTTAAAAACTTAAATCTAAGAAAAGCAGCCAGGTGATCATGATTTTAGACTAATTCCAGTAAAACTGCATATGGTTTTATTAATATTGATTCTATAATAGATGAATAACCAGAGGCCAGTACTCTACACGTATACTATTTCAAAAGCTGGAAGTGAGTATTGGTATTGTATTTTGAAATCGATGAATAAGAAACTTCAGTTGCAAAAATCCTACCTAGAGTGCGGATTTTTGAGTACCGTATTCCCATTCTAATGTGGTGATACAGGCCTGGTTAGCTCAGTCAGTAACATGTCTGACCATCAATCCAATTTAATGCATTTCTATTATGTAAAATTATAAATTAATTGCTAGGTTATCATTCAAATTTTTGTTAAAACAGGGAGGGTGGGATTACTTTATTTTTTATTTTTAAAGTTTTTGAAGTTTTTTTAATAATACAAAAAAATTTTTTTTTTAAAGTAGTTTTTTTTTTATGAAAATAAAAAGGGTTAGGGTGGCATGAAAATTAGGGGACAGGCGGGATGATAATCTAGCAATTAATTTATTATGGGCTTATTGATATAAGACGCTATTCAGTACTGCAATTATAAAACAACACCAGCTGCTGTTATGCAAAAAAAAAAATCAAACAGCACATTAATTACTTTAAATAGGTATAACGAGGCACAGCAGTTGAACTAATTGGATAAACAGAGTCATAGATCAAAACTGTCAATATTCCGCATATTAACTATTTCATCAGGTTGGGGTTGGTCTGTTCAACAGCCAAAAAGTATTTTCTCAAAATCTCTTTTTAACAGATATAAATTATACATGTCATGGCAATTTCGATAATTTTTCACTTAATGCTTGATAATTGAAGTAAGTATCTACATGACGTAATTATGAAATTTAATTAAAACTTTTTAATCATATTTGCATGACTTTCGTGACATCATTTTTTAATTTTAAAGTTTCCAGTGGTAATGCTTGGAGATGAATATTTCCATATGATTTTAAGTTTGTAACTGTACAAATTGAGTTCATGTGTGCAATATGAGTTGAAAGCCAATATTGTTCCTTTTAAATTGTTTCTGTTGGGAGAATAATTGGGCCCTTCAACTACTGCTACAGTTTTCAAGGGATGTTCTCCAAGCATTGTCAAGGTTACCTGACTGTGCAAATTGGAAGGGTTTGACAGTAACATTTAAGTTACACATAATTATAATATTAGTGGAAGGGTAACAATTTTTTGTTGAGGAAAATTTGAATATTTACAGAATGGTAATCAAACAAATTTTCCATGACATCTTTGAAAATCAGCTTTCAGTCATTTTCAGACTCAGTCTGATATTTATCAAAGATAAATATGACTCATTATCACTTCACTTGTTTGATGTGATTCCGTCAAGGGGCTGTTTATTAGTATCTAATTTATCAATAAGAAATTAGTTGTACTAAAATATTTTGACATTTCTGATCATGTTCCTCATGCTACCATATTATACATTTTATGGGGTTTATATAAAATCAATTTAAAGACTCCTGAAAACTGAGTCTGTTACAGAATCTTAAATGTCTGGTTTGGTTCTACTGTCAGGTCATGTAAATCTAAGCCATTGAACTTCCATGTAACAGAATAAACCAGTGATATGTGATATTGATATTGAAAGTTTGATATACCGTATATTCCCTTATTAACACCCCCCTTCTAATAACCCCCCCCCCCCCCCCCCCCCCACCACCACCACCACCTATTTTCTTGAAAATTAAAAAATAAAATGTACCTTTCTAAATGAAAATTCCTTTAATCTAGATACTTACAAAGCACAAACTCACATATAAATTGTATGTTAGTAATACCAATTAAACACGAAACATACATTTTAGTTCTATACACTGTTGTTAAATTTGCTTTTTTTTATCTTAAATAAACGCCCCCACCTTGTAAAATGTAACGCCCCCAGGGGGCGTTAATAGGGGAATATACGGTAAACTAAAATGATGGGTTGTCCTCTGTAGCACTTGTCCTCTAATGACTGTTTACCTCTCAATGCTGAGGACATGTGGCCATGGTCATGTCTTGCTGGGTCCAAAAACTTTATGTGAGAAAGAGTCAGTGAATGTGTCTCTATTCAGATTAATATTCAGTCTTCCTTCAATCTAAAACTGGAATGCCATATATTACTCGTGTCGTGTTGAAAATGGCGTTTAACACTCATATGCACAAAAAGAAAATGTGTGTCATCCCTAAATATGAGAAATTTTGTTGATTTTAAGTTTGCTTTTTCATAAACACAAAACTGCTAATAAGGCCTATATCTTGTTTTATTCATCTTTATCGAATACTTGGAGTATGAATATATTGTCCTGACATTTGGTTCAATGTGTAGCCATTCTGACTAATGTCCAATCTCGCAATAACGAATTCTGTATTAAACGGTAACTGCATGCTGTTTGTCATAAACCTTGCATTAATCTGCCATCACTGTCAAGCTCACATCCCAAATGGACGGATTTTTGAGACAGTAAAGGAAATTGTCCAAAAAATAGAATTTGAGTCACAGCGATTTTCACAGTAGAGATTGACTGGGAAATTGAGGAAAAAGGGAATGTGCTGGTTTTGATTTTGATAAAGTTATAAACAATTGATGGAAAGAAAAATTATGCCGCATGAGCGACCAAACCTTATATAAAGAGCAGTTAAGAAATTGACTCTGGGTGCTGCCATATTGAAACGTCATGATCACCTGTTAAAAACACGACATTTGCCACATAAAGGTCGCCATTGTTTTTCTAAACAGTGCAACATGGGAATGTACAAAGTGTTATTGATATTAAAACCTGGGCTGCATTCAGCACCATTAAACAGCAAACATGTTTAATGCCTGGTTCCCTAAAATCGTTGTGTACTGTGTGCTAATTTGAGGTTGAGCCAGTGTCAAGGAATATATGTTAACTAACGTTATCAAACTTAAATGAGGTCTTGAAACTTATATTTTTTTACAATTTATCGCCATTTCTGACAAGTTCCTACCAAGTTAATGTATAATTTTCAAATAACGATGTATTTACTCAATTATTATATGCTGAACCCATAACAATGGAAACAATAACAATATTAAACAGCTACAGTTGTTTATTTTACTCGATTCAACAGTTTACCGGTGTGACATATTTTCAGCATGTCATCAGAATCAGATATTTGTCAGAACATGCACAAGTTTTGGAAAAACAGTAATTTTTAACTGTTGTTTTTAAAATTAATATATCTGCAGATTAATTTAAAATATGGATACGAATTATTTTAAAATATATTATGATCACAGTAGTAAATTGTATAGAACATAGCAGTATGTACCTTAGAAAATATATAAGGTAAGTTTCTTTTTAAATATGCAAATGGCAATACATATTGATTGAAATCAGTACATTTAAACATCAAAGTTATTATCAGGCACACCTGCAGCCAGGAATTTGCTGTGTCAGCCGGAACCTTGTCGGGATTTGGTATCACCCATGCATTTAATACCCTGTACAAGGAACCAAACTTACACATTCATTCACTTTAATTGCCACATCGTTTATAAGACCTAACCATTGGATGCTTTTTAAAAGCAGCCAACTTGTTACAATAGTCGCTTTTAAGAGGTTAAATTGTATGCTTTACATCAAATATTTGATACGTTGCATCATAATTTAGTATTAACGTCATAGTGCAAGAATTTTATCTTGGCCCTAGGGTGAGATAGAAATATCTAACCCCAGTAAAAATGCAGATATCCTTATCCGGTGAGCAAGAAATATATATACATTACAGTGTTTTTATGCTCACACCATCCATTGAATCATGGAGGGGCATTAAGTAATACCTCTGTCCATCTGTCCATCCATTTGATTTGATTATTAACTTCTGAAAGGGTCCATGTATCGTATTAATACTTCATGTGTACCTGTATAATTATAAAGTACTGGTCAAGTTTGATATTTGCCAAGGTTTGTCAAATTTTACAGGAGTTATCGCCACTTTTCAACTTAATTTTGATTAAAAAATTGTTTTTTCGATTAATAGTTGGGGGACATTTATGTTGACATACCTATTTCTAGTTACTTAATTTTTTGTATGCTCGGGATAATGTTTTTTGCCATTTTACTGGTACTTCTGTCACAACTTGGTGAACCTTAGTTTGGAATAATCTTATGTAGCCTAATACCTAGGGCTGTGCAATGGCATTTTTTACATCTGTGATGCGTATCACGATACTTAATTTTCAGAACAATACAATACAATACAATTATTGCTTGTGAAAATAAAAGGCAATGTGTAATGCAATTGCAATGCGCATCACGATACTGATTCTTAAATTGTATGCAATTGCCATGATTGTTTGATAAGATATATGTAATAACTATGCTTGTAAGCAGCTTATAAGTATCTTTATTATATTAACTGAGAACAACAGAACTTATTACACTGTATAACTGAGAGAAGTGGGATAGTACCTTGTGGGAAGGAAATGCTGTCTGTAATATTCATTACATGTTTAGCCAGTTTATATCCGAAAATTTGTCTTGAGTTTTTAAAAAACATTATTTTCAGTTTGTTAGTTTTTATTAGCTAGTTTTTTATGTTTCATCAAAAATGGAATTGTGATGCATGATATCTGACAATTGTATCGATGCATATAGGTCTAAAGAATGCATTGCATCGCGATGTTTTGGAAGTTTCATTAACATCCGATACACACATTGATGGAACGGTGAATTGTGATCCATCGATGCATCGATGAATCATTACACCTCTACTAATACCCACTATCTACAACATGTTGGGTTTATTTCCTTTTAAAAAATATATTAATAACTTATGTGTAAATTTACATGAGATTGTACTTTGGTTAAATATAGGATGCTATACATCAGCACACAGACATTGTGGAATGCAAAAATATGCTTTTTCTTGCAATTTAAACACATTTTTGCTGGACTAACTTCATTTGAGACCATTTCTGGAGTGTGAAAATACAATTTATGAACACCTAGTTCAATTTTCTTCATCATTATGTGGAAAATGAAATTTTGCCTGTCTGCCACATGAATGGTGCTAATCAATTGTACTTGTCACATCACGCACAAATATTGACACATATTCACAGCAAAGTAGAATACATTCGTCTGTAGCGAACATTAGAAAAAATGTTTGGTAGGGTTTTTCACCTTTACCAGTCTAACAATGTGGAGTGTGTGGTCCAGTGGTAAAGCACCAAACCTGTGATTGGAGGGTTGTGGGTTTGATCCTCCGCCACAGCTATGTATTGTGTCCTTGAGCAAGTATTTTCTGCATTTGCTTAGTACTGGTTCTACCCAGGAAGACTTCAAGCGTGATTTGTCTAAGTTGTAAGAAAATGTTTCACAATCGAAGTAAAATAAATAAGTTTAAACTAAACAATCAATGTTTGACCGTGTCTAGTTTATTTAATGGTGGTCACTGCATCATATACCGTTACTGGGATCCATTTGGCACTTAACCTGAGTGCTAGACACACCTTATCATCGCAAGTCACTCACTACTTCCCCACATAGTCGAAAGTGGTGAGCATAGTTCAGTCTCTTCTGTTTTCGTAGATTATATCAAATTGAGTGTAAGCATGTGTAATGTTGTCATAAAATATAAATAGACCAATTAAAGATTGATTGATTGATTGAATATTTAGCGCCATTTTTATGCCATCGAGGGCTTTTCCACTTGAATCAGTGGTGAGAGACCAATGATAATGAGACACAATGTCGTATATCAATCATCACGGATACTGTTGCCGGGCGGGGATTCAAACTCACGACCCCTGTATTGATAGTCAGTAGCGTAACCGACTGAGCTAATTGGACCCGGCACCAATTAAAGAAATGAGGTTGAAGTGAAGTGGATTGAGTGATTGCATCCTAGACTAGAGGTTACACCTGGTTTGATCCCCAGATCAACTCTATGGCATTTCAATAAAACAAAACAGTACTCGTTCTACCCAGGTAAACTGACTGAAGATCTTTTCATTTAAACTGTGAGCATACTTTGCAATTCAGCTCAACTAGGTAAGTATACAATTCTATGAAGAGAGTATCAAAGATCTATAATATGGAACCCATAGTATGAAAGAAGTTTAGCACAGAAGATTTGACACTATAAAACAAAGAAGCTTTAGCTATAGAACAAAGGCTAAAGCTAGTTATAGGTAAATAGCTTCCAATTATAGAAGACCATAGCAGCTATACTTATATTTATAGAAATACATAGCTATACTTACAGAACAACATATCTGTAATTATAGAACAACACATCTATACTTATAGAACAGTATATCTATACTTATAGAACAACATAGCTATACTTATAGATCAACAAAGCTATATTTATAGAACAATATAGCTATACTAACAGAGCAACAGAGCTATACTTATAGAGCAACATAGCTATACTTAAATAGCAACATATTTATACTTATAGAACAACATAGCTATACTTGTAGAACAACAGAGCTATACTTATAGAACAATGTATCTATTCTTATAGAACAACATAGCTAAACTTATAGATCAACAGAGCCATTCTTATAGAACAACAGAGCTATACCTATAGAGCAACAGAGTTATACTTATAGAGCAACATAGCTATACTTGTAGAACAACAGAGTTTTTCTTATAGAGCAACATAGCTAGATACTTATAGAACAATATAGCTATACTTGTAGAACAACAGAGCTATACTTATAGAACAACATAGCTATACTTATAGAACAATAGAGCTATACTTATAGAACAAAATATCTATACTTAAAGAACGACAGAGCTGTACTTATAGAACAACAGAGTTGTACTTATAGAACAACAAAGTTATACTTTTAGAACAGCAGAGCTATATATATAGGACAACAGAGCTATACAAATAGGACAACAGAGCTATTCATATAGGACAACAGAGCTATACTGATAGGACAACAGAGCTATACTCATAGAACAACAGACCTTTATTTACAGAACAGTAGAGCTATACTTGTAGAACAACAGAGCTATACATATAGAACAACAGAGCTATACTTATAGAACAATAGAGTTGAAACCAAAATACTCATTAATTCTGTTTTCAATGGCAGCTGGACTTTTATATCTCGCGCGGTTGTTTTGCTTGTTTAACTAAGCTTTTGAACTGCAATAAAACTCAAGAGGAGTAGTTTATTGATACAGTTATATAATTATGACTGTTACAAGCGTTTTCTAGAAATTAATTCATGACAAAAGGACGTGAACTGCCCATAAAATGTATGTTTTTGATAAACTCTTCCACCGTAAAGCATATTCATCTGTGTTGAGCTGATTTATCCCGTGCTGCTTTTTCAACAACAGTGTTTCACTGTATACCCCACCTACTTGTTAGAAATGTTAAAAAATCACAACCTGATCTGGGTGATGGCACCAATGTTGTCAATGCAACAATGAGCAGGTAAGATTATATAGGGACATATCCAAGGCAGATAAAAGACTGCCAGTTAAAAAAAGATAAGACAATGGCTAACCGAAGATGTAACAAAGAATCAAACTTAAAGAGATAAAATAATGGGCTTCTTAAGACAAATTAAAAAGGGACTAATCCAAGAAATAATTATTAGAACAGCGGCCAACCGAAGACGGATGAAAAGAATGCCAAGCAATGAAAAAAATAAAAAATTATGGCCAACCAGAGACATTTTAAAGTTACAAAATGTTTGAAAGTTACAAAATGCAAAGATGATTAAAATTATATATTCCCAGTGTAGACCCTTAATTTTGTTTTTTTATGTCTATTTCAGAAAGGGGCATAGTGCCTGTAACAATAGATGAAATCCATCATTAATTGCATAGTTGCAGATTTATCAAAACTTCTAAAACATGATGTTTCAGACGGTTATATTTGGAGGGAATATCTCCTTATGGTGTAAAAGTTGACTTTCTAGCTCACATTGCAGCGTTGGCCACTCATGCTACATGTTTTAGGTTTGATTTGATGCGATTCCCTGCTTGACCTGATACCTCACATCAAAAACAACACTCGGCACTTGTTCTACTGAAGAAGCAAACTCAAGAGCAGTTCATATAAGCTTTGGGCTTCCTTCGCAATCAAGCTAAAAAGATGAACACTCAGCACTGGAAATGAACTCAAGAGCAGTTCATATAAGCTGTGGGCTTCCTTTGCAATCAAGCTGAAAAGATTAACACTCAGCACTGGAATTGAACTCAAGAGCAGTTCATATAAGCTGTGGGCTTCCTTTGCAATCAAGCTAAAAAGATTAACACTCAGCACTGGAATTGAACTCAAGAGCAGTTCATATAAGCTTTGGGCTTCCTTCGCAATTAAGCTGAAAAGGTGAACACTCAGCACTGGAATTGAACTCAAGAGCAGTTCATATAAGCTTTGGGCTTCCTTCGCAATCAAGCTGAAAAGATGAACACTCAGCACTGGAATTGAACTCAAGAGCAGTTCATATAAGCTTTGGGCTTCCTTCGCAATCAAGCTGAAAAGGTGAACACTCAGCACTGGAATTGAACTCAAGAGCAGTTCATATAAGCTTTGGGCTTCCTTCGCAATCAAGCTGAAAAGATGAACACTCAGCACTGGAATTGAATTCAAGAGCAGTTCATATAAGCTTTGGGCTTCCTTCGCAATCTAGCTAAAAATATTAACACTCAGCACTGGAATTGATCTCAAGAGCAGTACATTTATGCTCTGAGCTTTCTTCACAATCTAGCTAAAGTAAGTTAGTATAAATTAAGATTGATTTGAGTCATGAACATCAATAAAATTGGACTTCCACATTGCTGCATGTCCCTTTAAATTAGAAAATGTCAACAAACAAAGTGGCGGGCCTATGCTCTGGTTTGTTTTCTAAATCTTGTCTATTCAGCTAAAGGCAGATATATTGAGTGGAATAAGATATTGCAGGCTGATAGTTGATAGGTATTGATTTTTGTTGATAAAATGCATTGAGAGAGAATAGATTGTTTGCTGTTTGACAAGTTTGAAGCATTGGTAAAATACAGAAATAAAACATGTTTTAACTTTTATAACCTTAACTGTAGGATATATAAGAATCTCTTCTGGGTTTGGGGCTCAGATAGAAAATTACATCCCAGGGGATAACTGCTTGGGGATGGGGAGAAGAAGCACACCATTTATGTAATTGTCAATGTTAGCCAATATTTTACAGGGGAGATAGTGTGAAGGGGGTTGGAGAGAAGCACACCATGTATCTAATTGTCAATGTCAGCCAAAATTTTACTGTGGGTATGGTGTGAGGGGGATGGGAGGGAAGCACACCATGTGTGTGTCAATGTCTGTCAAACTTTTACAGGGGGGATGGTGTGAGGGGGGTGGGAGAGAAGCACACCATGTATGTGATTGTCAATGTCGGTCAAACTTTTACAGGGGGGATGGTGTGAGGGGGGTGGGAGAGAAGCACACCATGTATGTAATTGTCAATGTTGGTCAAACTTTTACAGGGGGGATGGTGTGAGGGGGTGGGAGATAAGCACACCATGTATGTAATTGTCAATGTCAGCCAAAGTTTTAAAGGGGGGATGGTGTGAGGGGGTGGGAGAGAAGCACACCATGTATCTAATTGTCAATGTCAGCCAAAATTTTACTGTGGGAATGGTCAGAGGGGGTGGGGGGATGGGAGAGAAGCACACCATGTATGTAAATGTCAATGTCAGCCAAAATTTTACAGGGGGGTGGTGTGAGGGGGTGGGAGAGAAGCACACCATGTATGTAACTGTCAATGTGAGTCAAAGTTTTACAGGGGGGATGGTGTGAGGGGGGTGGGAGAGAAGCACACCATGTATGTGATTGTCAATGTGAGTCAAAGTTTTACAGGGGGGATGGTGTGAGGGGGGTAGGAGAGAAGCACACCATGTATATAATTGTCAATGTCAGTAAAAATTTTACAGGGGGGATGGTGTGAGTGGGTGAGAGAGAAGCACACCATGTATGTAATTGTCAATGTCAGCCAATATTTTACAGGGGGGATGGTGTGAGGGGATGGGAGAGAAGCACACCATGTATATAATTGTCAATGTCATTAAAAATTTACAGGGGGGATGGTGTGAGTGGGTGAGAGAGAAGCACACCATGTATGTAATTGTCAATGTCAGCCAATATTTTACAGGGGGGGGGGGGGGGGGGGGGGGGGGGGGTGAGAAGCACACCATGTATCTAATTGTCAATGTCAGTCAAAATTTTACAAGGGGGATGGAGTGAGGGTTGGGAAAGAAGCACACCATGTATCTAATTGTCAATGTCAGTCAATATTTTATAGAGGGGGGTGGGGGGGGGGTGGTGTGAGGGGTTGGGAGAGAAGCACACCATGTATGTAATTGTCAATGTCAGCCAATATTTTACAGGGGGGTGGGAGAGAAGCACACCGTGTATGAAATTGTCAATGTCAGTCAACATTTTACAGGGGGAATGGGGTGAGGAGGGGATGGGAGAGAAGCACACCATGTATGTAATTGTCAATGTCAGTCAAAATTCTGCAGGGGGGTGGGAGAGAAGCACACCATGTATGTAATTGTCAATGTCAGTCAAAATTTTACAGTGGGGGGTGGTGTGAAGGGTGGGAGAGAAGCACACCATGTATGTAATTGTCAATGTCGGTCAAAATTTTACAGTGGGGGGTGGTGTGAGGTGTAGGAGAGAAGCACACCATGTATGTAATTGTCAATGTGAGTCAAAATATTACTGGAATAATGGTGTGAGGGGGTAGGAGAGAAGCACACCATGTATGTTATTGTCAATGTGAGTCAAAATATTACTGGAATAATGGTGTGAGGGGTGGGAGAGAAGCACACCATGTATGTAATTGTCAATGTGAGTCAAAATATTACTGGAATAATGGTGTGAGGGGGTAGGAGAGAAGCACACCATGTATGTAATTGTCAGTGAGGGGGTAGGAGAGAAGCACACCATGTATGTAATTGTCAATGTCAGTCAAAATTTTACAAGGGGGATGGTGTGAGGGGGTAGGAGAGAAGCACACCATGTATGTAATTGTCAATGTCAGCCTATATTTTACAGGGGGGTGGGGGAGAGAGAAGCACACCATGTATCTAATTGTCAAGTCAGCCAAAATTTTACAAGGGGGATGGAGTGAGGGTTGGGAAAGAAGCACACCATGTATCTAATTGTCAATGTCAGTCAATATTTTATAGAGGGGGGTGGGGGGGGGGTGGTGTGAGGGGTTGGGAGAGAAGCACACCATGTATGTAATTGTCAATGTCAGCCAATATTTTACAGGGGGGTGGGAGAGAAGCACACCATGTATGAAATTGTCAATGTCAGTCAACATTTTACAGGGGGAATGGGGTGAGGAGGGGATGGGAGAGAAGCACACCATGTATGTAATTGTCAATGTCAGTCAAAATTCTGCAGGGGGGTGGGAGAGAAGCACACCATGTATGTAATTGTCAATGTCAGTCAAAATTTTACAGTGGGGGGTGGTGTGAAGGGTGGGAGAGGAGCACACCATGTATGTAATTGTCAATGTCGGTCAAAATTTTACAGTGGGGGGTAGTGTGAGGTGTAGGAGAGAAGCACACCATGTATGTAATTGTCAATGTGAGTCAAAATATTACTGGAATAATGGTGTGAGGGGGTAGGAGAGAAGCACACCATGTATGTAATTGTCAATGTGAGTCAAAATATTACTGGAATAATGGTGTGAGGGGTGGGAGAGAAGCACACCATGTATGTAATTGTCAATGTGAGTCAAAATATTACTGGAATAATGGTGTGAGGGGGTAGGAGAGAAGCACACCATGTATGTAATTGTCAGTGAGGGGGTAGGAGAGAAGCACACCATGTATGTAATTGTCAATGTCAGTCAAAATTTTACAAGGGGGATGGTGTGAGGGGGTAGGAGAGAAGCACACCATGTATGTAATTGTCAATGTCAGCCTATATTTTACAGGGGGGTGGGGGAGAGAGAAGCACACCATGTATCTAATTGTCAAGTCAGCCAAAATTTTACAGGAGGGATGGTGTGAGGGGGTAGGAGAGAAGCACACCATGTATTTTATTGTCAATTTCAGTCAAAATTTTACAGTGGGGATGGTGTGAGGGGGTAGGAGAGAAGCACACCATGTATCTAATTGTCAATGTCAGTCAAAATTTTACAGGAGGGATGGTGTGAGGCGGTGGGAGAGAAGCACACCATGTATGTAATTGTCAATGTCAGACAATATTTTACAGTGGGGGTGGTGATAGGTGTTGGGAGAGAAACACACCATGTATCTAATTATCAATGTCAGTCAAAATTTTACATGGGTGATGGTGTGAGGGGGATGGTAGAGAAGCACACCATGTATGTTATTGTCAATGTCAGCCAATATTTTATGGGGGGGGGGGGGGGGGGTTGTGGTGTGAGGGGTTGGGAGAGAAGCACACCATGTATGTAATTGTCAATGTCAGCCAATATTTTACAGGGGGTTGGGAGAGAAGCACACCATGTATGAAATTGTCAATGTCAGTCAACATTTTACAGGGGGAATGGGGTGAGGAAGGGATGGGAGAGAAGCACACCATGTATGTAATTGTCAATGTCAGTCAAAAATTTGCAGGGGGATGGTGTGGGGTGGCAGGAGAGAAGCACACCATGTATGTAATTGTCAATGTCAGTCAAAATTTTACAGTGGGGGGTGGTGTGAGGGGTGGGAGAGAAGCACACCATGTATGTAATTGTCAATGTCAGCCTATATTTTACAGGGGGGGGGGGGGGGGGGGGGGGGGGGGGGGTGAGGGGTTGGGAGAGAAGCACACCATGTATGTAATTGTCTGTCAATATTTTACAGGGTGGTGGAGAGAAGCACACCATGCATGTAATTGTCAATGTCAGTCAAAATTTTACATGGGGGATGGTGTGAGGGGTTGGGAGAGAAGCACACCATGTATCTAATTGTCAATGTCAGCCTATATTTTACAGGGGTGGGGGGGGGGGTGAGGGGTTGGGAGCGAAGCACACCATGTATGTAATTGTCAATGTCGGTCAATATTTTACAGGGTGGTGGGAGAGAAGCACACCATGTATGTAATTGTCAATGTCAGTCAAAATTTTACAGGGGGATCGTGTGAGGGGGGAGGGAGAGAAGCACACCATGTATCTAATTGTCAATGTCAGTCAAAATTTTACAGGGGGATGGTGTGAGGGGGGTGGGAGAGAAGCACACCATGTATGTAATTGTCAATGTCAGTCAAAATTTTACAGGGGGGATGGTGTGAGGGGGTGGGAGAGAAGCACACCATGTATGTAATTGTCAATGTCAGTCAAAATTTTACAGAGGAGATGGTGTGAAAGGGTTGGGAGAGAAGCACACCATGTATGTAAGTGTCAATGTGAGTCAAAATATTACTGGAGAAATGATGTGAGGGGGATGGGAGAGAAGCACACCATCTATTTAATTGTCAATGTCAGCCAAAATTTTGCTATGGGGATGGTGTGAGGGGGTTGGAGAGAAGCACACCATGTATGTAATTGTCAATGTCAGCCAAAATTTTACATGGGGGATGGTGTGATGGGGTGGGAGAGAAGCACACCATGTATCTAATTGTCAGTATCGGTCAAAATTTTACAGGGGGGATGGTGTGAGGGGTCGGGAGAGAAGCACACCATGTATGTAATGTCAATGTCAGCCAAAATTTTACAGTGGGGATGGTGTGAGGGGGTGGGAGAGAAGCACACCATGTATGTAATTGTCAATGTTGGTCAAAATCTTACAGAGGAGATGGTGTGAAAGGGGTAGGAGAGAAGCACACCATCTATTTAATTGTCAATGTCAGCCAAAATTTTACAGGGGGGATGGTGTGAGGGGGTGGGAGAGAAGCACACCATGTATGTAAATGTCAATGTTGGTCAAAATCTTACAGAGGAGATGGTGTGAAAGGGGTAGGAGAGAAGCACACCGTCTATTTAATTGTCAATGTCAGCCAAAATTTTACTGTGGGTATGGTGTGAGGGGGTGGGAGCAAAGCACACCATGTATGTAAATGTCAATGTTGGTCAAAATCTTACAGAGGAGATGGTGTGAGGGGGTGGGAGAGAAGCACACCATGTATGTAAATGTCAATGTCAGTCAAAATTTTACAGGGTGGTGTGAGGGGGTGGGAGAAAAGCACACCATGTATGTAATTGTCAATGTTGGTCAAAATCTTACAGAGGAGATGGTGTGAAAGGGGTAGGAGAGAAGCACACCATCTATTTAATTGTCAATGTCAGCCAAAATTTTACTGTGGGTATGGTGTGAGGGGGTGGGAGAGAAGCACACCATGTATGTAAATGTCAATGTCAGTCAAAATTTTACAGGGTGGTGGGAGAGAAGCACACCATGTATGTAAATGTCAATGTCAGCCAAAATTTTACGGGGGGTATGGAGAGAAGCACACCATGTATGTAAATGTCAATGTCAGCCAAATTTTACAGGGGGGATGGTGTGAGGGGGGTGGGAGAGAAGCACACCATGTATGTAAACGTCAATGTCAGCCAAAATTTTACAGGGGGGTGGTGTGAGGGGGTGGGAGAGAAGCACACCATGTATGTAACTGTCAATGTGAGTCAAAGTTTTACGGGGGGTAGGGAGAGAAGCACACCATCTATTTAATTGTCAATGTCAGTCAAAGTTTTACAGGGGGGATGGTGTGAGGGGGGTGGGAGAGAAACACACCATGTATGTAAGTGTCAATGTCAGCCAAAATTTTACGGGGGGTAGGGAGAGAAGCACACCATCTATTTAATTGTCAATGTCAGTCAAAGTTTTACAGGGGGGATGGTGTGAGGGGGGTGGGAGAGAAGCACACCATGTATGTAAATGTCAATGTCAGCTAAAACTTTACAGGGGGATGGTGTGAGGGGCGTGGGAGAGAAGCACACCATGTATGTAATTGTCAACTTTAGTCAAAATTTTACAGGGGGGATGATGTGAGGGGGGTGGGAAAGAAGCACACCATGTATGTTAATGTCAATGTCAGCCAAAATTTTACAGGGTGGATGGTGTGAGAGGGGTGGGATAGAAGCACACCATGTATCTAATTGTCAATGTCAGCCAATATTTTACATGGGGGATGCTGTGAGAGGGGTGGGAGAGAAGCACACCATGTATCTAATTGTCAATGTCGGTCAAAATTTTACAGGGGGGATGGTGTGAGGGGTTGGGATAGAAGCACACCATGTATCTAATTGTCAATGTCAGCCATAATTTTACAGTGGGGGTGGTGTGATGGGGTGGGAGAGAAGCACACCATGTATCTAATTGTCAATGTCAGCCAATATTTTACATGGGGGATGCTGTGAGAGTGGTAGGAGAGAAGCACACCATGTATGTAATTGTCAATGTCGGTCAAAATTTTACAGGGGGGATGGTGTGAGGGGGTGGGAGAGAAGCACACCATGTATCTAATTGTCAATGTCAGCCAATATTTTACATGGGGGGATGCTGTGAGAGGGGTGGGAGAGAAGCACACCATGTATCTAATTGTCAATGTCAGCCAATATTTTACATGGGGGATGCTGTGAGAGGGGTGGGAGAGAAGCACACCATGTATCTAATTGTCAATGTCAGCCAATATTTTACATGGGGGATGCTGTGAGAAGGGTGGGAGAGAAGCACACCATGTATCTAATTGTCAATGTCGGTCAAAATTTTACAGGAGGGATGGTGTGAGGGGGGTAGGAGAGAAGCACACAATGTATCTAATTGTCAATGTTAGTCAAAATTTTACATGGATGATGGTGTGAGGTGGTGGGAGAGAAGCACACCATGTATGTAATTGTCAATGTCAGCCAAAATTTTACAGTGGGGGTGATGTGAGTAGGGTGGGGAGAAGCACACCATATATCTAATTGTCAATGTCAGCCAAAATTTTACAGGAGAGATGGTGTAAGGTGGTGGGAGAGAAGCACAGCATGTATGTAATTGTCCATGTGAGTCAAAATTTTACAGGGGGGATGGTGTGAGGGGGTGGGAGAGAAGCACACCATGTATCTAATTGTCAATGTGAGTCAAAATTTTACAGGGGGGGTGGTGTGAGTAGGGTAGGGAGAAGCACACCACATATCTAATTGTCAATGTCAGCCAAAATTTTACAGAAGAGATGGTGTGAGAGTGGTGGGAGAGAAGCACACCATGTATATAATTGTCAATGTGAGTCAAAATTTTACAGGGGGGATGGTGTGAGGGGGTGGGAGAGAAGCACACCATGTATGTAATTGTCAATGTCAGCCAATATTTTACATGGGGGATGGTGTGAGGGGGTGGGAGAGAAGCACACCATGTATCTAATTGTCAATGTCAGCCAAAATTTTACAGAAGAGATGGTGTGAGATGGTGGGAGAGAAGCACACCATGTATGTAATTGTCAATGTTGGTCAAAATTTTACAGGGGGGATGGTGTGAGGGGGTGGGAGAGAAGCACACCATGTATCTAATTGTCAATGTCAGCTAGAATTGTACAGGCCGGTTTTGGTAAAATTTACTTACATACAGCCGGGGCATCTATGTCCCATAGACACATTTCTAGGTTTTACTTATTTCATTTAGATAGAATGACATTAATTAATTGAAATGATTTACTTGTTTGTACTGTTATTTTAACATGATACTCGTAATTTATTTTATATTACTGGATATTAATCAGTTACACAAGAAGCTTGTGCAGTCTATTATGGAAGTGGGTAGTGTGGTGAATAAATCTGTGGGAGTCGATTTGAAATAAATGAAAGACTTAATTAAAGTTGTTTGTGAGACAAAAAGCAGTTTGTGATTTATCGGCCTATATAATGAGTTCAACAGCAACTTAGTAAGGAAAGACTTAGTGTAATTCTTCATTTTAGATGTTTAGACTTTAGATTTTTTTATTTTTCTAACAAAATAGATGACTGTTGCATTTGTTTTCAAATGATATTCACTCATTGATATTGGAGAAGGTAGATAACATTAAAATCCGATATCAGAAGTATAACGATTCGACATTTTCCAATATTTTCAGAGTACCAGGTCAAGCTGATAATGAAAGTGAGGCTTGCATAAATAACATATTCGCAATATAACTGCATATGATCACAAGAGGTTCGTTTCAGCACTCGGATTGGTTGATTAATGGAATATTCAGCATCATTTGTATGCCATCGAGAGCCAACAGATGATCAGTTAACCTAACCACTGTTTCCTGGGATCCTGAAAGGTTAACCAGTACTCCAGCTCACCCATCTCCGCAAGTAAATGGTAGCTTTCCCACTTGAACTGATGCAATGAGAAAATGAGATGCAATGTTGTATATCAATCGTCACTGAGACTGTGGCTGGGCAGGGATTTAAACTCATGACCCCTGGATTGATAATCAGACACACTACTGACTGAGCTAATTGGCCCGGCTCAGCACTCGGAAAGACTCGTCAATATTAAACGGTGATTGTTTTAGTTGCGTAAACCTGCAAGACTCAAGTCCATTTTTCAAAGGTCAAGGTCATATTTAGACGTTCATGGTAAGAAATAAGTACCATATTAATATCCTCTCCATTGACAGTTTAACAATAACAAATTGGCACAAATGTACACCATAATCAGATGACATGGCACACACAAGACCGAGGTCAATAGCTCATTGAACAAGGCCATTCTCTGAAATTCATGTTCAGAAATTAGTACAATATTTTATGTTTTCTTCATATCTTTAAACAACTTCACAGGATTTTAAATAACTTGCCTCAAATAATAACCATAATGAAACAATATGTTGCGCACAAGATCCCAGTCGGTAGCTAAAAAATCCAAGTTGGTGTCCACTCCATATCTTGTCAACTACTTGACAGATTTTGAAATAATGTTCACCATTATAAAAACTCTATCATGTCCGTACTTGTGGGTTTAATATTGTAGCTAGTGGACATTTAGAATTTTAAGCTCGATATTTCACATTTTAGCAAACCCTGTAATAAGTACTGTTTATTCAGTTATGTTTGGAATTGATAAAATTTATTGTTTTTTCCAATATTGTAGCTGTTACTGATATGTTACTATTTTTGTTGTAATACTATTGAGTTTAGCCTTGATTTAAACAAGTTTGCAGTCATATCGCACAGTGTCTACTTCTGGCAGTATTCTGGGTGCTACCACACTGGAGTATCATGTTGCAGTCACATGGTATGATACCCCACCCAGTCACATCATAGTGACACTGGGCTGACCAGACTTATATCAGGGTATATCCTTTAAATGCTAAACGCAAAGCAAGGAAGCTTCTTGTACCATTTTTCAGGTATTTGGTATGTGTTTGAAATTTTAAATAACTTGGCACAAATGTTCACTAGGACAAGACGATGTGTCAGGCAAATGACTTGGGTCAGTTCATCAAAGGTCTTGGTCATAGCTCAAGGTCAAGTGTTTGGAGATCCAATGTATACACTGTGTTTCCTCTTGTCCGGACCGTATCTTCTTTAGTTGTGGTTGGAATTTTAAATAACTAGACACAAATGTTCACTAGGACAAGGTGATGTGTCATGCGAATGAGTTGGGTCAAGTTCTCAAAGGTCATTGTTCAAGGTCAAGTGTTTGAAAATTCAATGTATACATTGTGTTTCGTCCTGTCAGGATGGTATCTTCTTTAGTTGTGATTGCATTTTTAAATAGCAAATGTTCACTAGGAAAAGACAATGTGTCACGTGACTGACTTGGGACGGTTCGTCAAAGGTCTAGGTCACAGCTCTGTCTGTTTGTCTTCTGCTGTCCAGACCTTATCTTTTTAGTTGTGATTGGAATTTTAAATAACTTGGCACAAATGTTTACTAGGACAAGACCATGTGTCATGTGACTGACTTGGGTCTGTTCGTTGCAGCTCTATCTGTCCTTCCGCTGCTGTCCAAAACTTATCTTCTTTAGATGTTATTGTATTTTAAATAACTTGGCACAAATGATTACTAGGACAAGATGATGTGTCATGCGAATGACTTGGATTTGTTCTTCAAAGGTCAAGGTCACAGCTCCGTCCGTCCACTGCTGTCCAGACCGTATCTTCTTTAGTTGTGATTGGATTTTTAAATAAATTGACACAAATTCTTACCAGCCCAAGACGATGTGTGATGCAAATTTTGATCTGTTCGTCAAAGATAGTTTTTATTTTGTTTTGGGGTTATAACTTACATATTTATGGTTCGATTTAGAACATCACACCAGTGCTCACTTGGACAAGACAATGTGTAATATTACAGTATTTCAGTTAGCGGCATTAACATTTGATTTCTGTGCTCGGCGACTTTTTCATTTTGTATAATTTAAATCCACTTCTCTGGAAATGCCTCTAAGGGTTAATGAGGTGGTGGAGGATATGACCACGTTAGTGGCAACCTCTTGTTTTATGTATGTATGGTATCATTAGTCTGAGGTATCAGCAACATTTACATGTAATTGATGGATTGACACAAAAAAATAAAATAAAAAAAAGTCTTTGCCTTAACAAAAAATATTCAACAGGAAAATTTTTATTATTAAATCCCTTGTCTTGCAAAAACAAGTTATAGTTTGTCACGTTTATCATATTTCATCTAATGAGGTAATAAGAAAAGTGCAATGCTGTATTGAGCAGAAAGGTCAAGTTTTAAGTTTGAAATGTTCCAAATGTTTCCGATGCTACTTGAGCAATACTTGAGTTTAGAGAAAAAAGGTTATCCATATTCTTGGCTTACTTTAGTAAACATATGAATTAAGAAGATGAACCATGCATAGATATTATCAACTTCTGAAGTGATTTGAACTTATATGATTTATTACGAGCTATTAAGTTGTGAAATTGTATGTGGGAATTAAAGATGTGAATAATTTCTGCACGTATTTGGGCCAAATTATTGCTGTATAATATTGAGTTAAATGATTGCTGTACACATTGGGTCAAATGATTACTGTATACTATTGGGTCAAATGATTGCTGCTCATATTGGGTCAACTGATTGCTGCACACATTGGGTCAATTTATTGTTGCACATTCTGGGTAAAATGGTAGTTGCACATGTTGTGTCAATTGAATTCTGTATAATATTGGGTCAAATGATTGCTTCACATATAAGGTCAGTTGATTGCTGCATATTTTGGGTCAAATGGTAGTTGCACATTTTGTGTTAAATGAGTGCTGTACAATATTGGGTCAAATATTTGATGCACATATTGCGGCATTTCGTTTTTCACATGTTACATCAAATGATTGCTGTAAATTATTGCTGTATAATATTGGGTCAAATGATTGCTGTATAATGTTGGATCAAATGATTGCGGTAGTGTAATAGATAGAGTGTTGGTCGCTCATGCCAGAAGTTGTCGGTTCGATCCCCAGCTCGACCCGATGCCTCTCATAAAAACAACACTCAGTACTGGTTCTACCCAGGAAGCGGACTCGACAGCAGTTCATATAGGCTCTGAGCTTTCATCACAATCAAGCTAAAGTAAATTAGTATAAACTGTAAATGATTGTATATATTCTAGGCAAATGATTGCTGCACATATTGGGTTAAATGATTGTTACACATATTGGGTAAAATGATTATTGTCCATATTGGGTCAAGTGATTGCTGTATTTAGTAGGTGTATTATTCACATTGATTATTTCACATATAGGGTCAAATAGTCCTTACACAGATTTGGTCAAATGGTCTTTGCACATATAAGGTCGATGATGGCTGCACAAAACATGAAATTGTATTGTTACACATTTTGGATAAAATGTCTGACATTGCTGCACTTATTAGGTCAAATGATTGCACTTGTTTAGTCAAATGAATGCTACACTTACTGGTCAAATGATTGCTGCACTTATTTGATCAAATATTTGCTGCACATATTGGGTGAATTGACCGCACTCATACAATTGAATCGGAAATTATACAATGTTTTCAGTTAGCAAAGCAGCTAATTTGCATATTAGAATTACTGATCAATAAATATACATTTGAAACATGTAGGAGATGTATCATCTGTTATTAATCCATGTATCGCCATGGAAACTCATGAAAATGTTTCTCAAGTATAAACAAGTTGTTTCATTCTTTATAAAGAAAACATTTTCAGATCCTCAGGTCATGCTGTTTTAAACTGTAAATATTGCTTAACATAGTTTGATAATGTGATCTTGAAATTCACCCAGCATTTCTTTATCCTTTCAGTATATAACAGCATTGAGTTTAGTATCTTCTTATATAGAAAATACATTTTTTCTTGTTACGTTAACCATGGAGCAAAGCTTGCGGTAAACCCCATGAGAAAACTGCTGAATAATGGCAGGCTCATTAAATAATGATGCTTTGATATACATAATATTATTTCCTGAAGATAATATACCCTATGCTGTTTTATGAGTGATTTTATTTTAAATATTTCCACAAAATCCCTCACTTCTTGACAAAACTTATGATGAATCATCGAAGACAAGCCACGATGTGTATATACAATTTGCTTTTTAATGCCATTGCAGCCCCATCACATGGCATATCTAATGAAGACTTCAAAATCCACTGTTCTTTTGACGAGGGAGTGGAGATCTTTCTCACATTCAGTTTTTATGGACCGAGATGGGCTCAAACCCATGACCTCTTTGGTGAAATAGCAAGGTACATGGTCTTTAGAGGACAGTGCCCTTGACCACTGGGCCATGGAGGACCCAATTATAATGAAAACAATATAAAACAAAGTTATATTCTATAAACAAAAAACGACCCCAGCTGGATTAGTACAAGAAACATTAATAAAATTGTACCACATCTCAATTCTATTGAAATCATGAAGAGAGAATTTCTTATTGCATTGAAGGCAAGCACTTCCCATTAATGCTTTTAGCCTCTGAAATTTTGATATCATGGATATGTCATTGTTGGAAGTAAGTGAATTTTTTTCAAAAATACTCAAGCCAATATTATTTAGATTGACTACACAAAAAAATGAATAAATAAAGTTGATCCAAAGATTAAAACATAACCTGATCTGGTTCAGTTGAATCCGCCATTTCAAATGGAAGTTTCTGGGTCTGTCTTAGCAGCAGTCACCAATAAGAGCATAACTTGCCAATGTTTGTGGAATAATGATATAGATGATTACTGTGTGCGACCAACTTCACCTCACCTTTGCAGAATTATGAGCACTAAAGGAGTAGGAAATTGCTCCCCATAGCAGATACTATGATGCTGTGGTGTTATTAATGTCAACAGTCAGATGAACTGAATTTAGTTTCCCACTAAAACTGCATTGGTCAGACTGGTACATTAACGTTTTTGGCAGACTGGTTTATTTTTTTTGTCTGCAATTATCCAGACATGCAACAAATGATCCCATTACAACTAGTGTGAGACATCTCACATCTTATTTTCTCCCTTGTAATGTTTGTCACATGATTTATATTGTCTATCAACCTATATTTTGCATTACACTGAATAACTCGCATTCTCTCTATGGTGTATGCTGCAGTGGTGATCTTGCTGTAGAGCAATCGCCTCACATGTGGAAGCTCGTGAATTTGATCCCCTGTTGGGCCATTCCAAAGACTTAAAATATCATGCTTGAAGCTTCCTCGCTTGGTGCTCAGCATTTACAGGACAGTTCTAGGTCTGGTCAGTCCAGTGTCATTATAATGTGATGGGTGGGGTATCATACCATGTGTCTGTGTCATGATACTTCAGTGTGGCAGGGCTTAGAATACTGTCTTGAGCAGATATAACTGAAAAATTGTTGAAAGTGGTGCTAAACACCATACAACATCTAACTAAAACATCTCCACTTAGCATACAGGTGGTTCTGAGTTCGATCCTGTTTATTTAAACTTGATTGCAAAGTTTAGCTCTGAGTCTATAATGATTCCTGGGTAGAAAGTGTTGAGTGTTGTTTATGGGAGTGTTGTTACAGGTAGACCTATTGATTACTTTAAACATATTTTATTGCATTTTCATATACATGTGGTAGCAAAAGGGTTGGGCCACAAGTTATCCAACATTAAAATCGGCCCTTCCCAACAACATATTATTTACAAATAAGCATTTAAGATGGCAATAAAACATATTCATTGAATTGATTTAATCGACAACCTTAGGCATGAGCAGCCAATCCACTACCACTGTACTTAAGATTGTACTCATTATCACTACACCACTGACATTCCATGCTTGGGTCTCCGTGGCTGAGTGGTCTAAGGCACCGTCCACAAGATATCTTATCTCTCACCATTAAGGTCGATGGTTTGAGTCCTGCTTGGTCCAAAAGCTTTATGTGAGAAAGTAACTAGAGGAAGGATGGTGGTTCTACTCAGATTCATTCCTCCATCAATAAAACTGGATATGCCATAATTATATAACCTGAAATGTGTTGAAAATGGCGTTATTAAAGCCCATTGAAAAAAAAAATTCTATTTCATGCATTGTTAGTATAATGGTGGTAATGATAACTGGCAAATGATGGGTTCCATTGATTTGTTGAATCAACATTAAATATGAATTTAACCGGGGCAAGCTAGCTTGTGACGGATCTGACTGTCAGTTCAGGGGTTGTGAGTTTAAATCACGTTCTGTGATTGGCCAAATTGGCGATGAATGTTCCACTGCTAATATGTGGGGAAGTAAATGGTGAGTGACAATGACAAGGTTCAACCAAGCACTGGGTAATTTCCAAGCAGAATCCCGGGACAATTGATTAGGTGCACTGACCTCCATTACATAACTGAAACACAGTTGAAGAGAAAGAAAAAACAGGGTGAAAAAATATGTACTAAATAAAATGTTTGATGTTTTAAGAAGATTAAAAAGATCTTTTAAAATCAACTATTACATATCGTTATTTTTGCATCTGTACATCAAATTCCATATTTCCGTAAAGTGGTGGTTATTGTCCCAAATTCAAAACTGTTCAATTTTTTTTTTGCGGTAATAATACAAGTGTAGGCTGGAACCGAACCATTTATCTGATAACGTCAGCTGTTTTCAAGTTTGCCGCTATCATCCTCACCTGATAGTATAAGGGAAACTCTCATTTCCCATAAATTTGTCTGATGCGTGGCACAAACTTGTCATTTTCTGTTACCGAGAGTGCCTGTACAACAAATCTCGCTGCGACATTCCCAATTATGATGTGTGAAATTCATAACAATATAAGATCACAAAATCAATAATGGCGTGCGGCGGCCATCAGTTCCGATGTCTTACCAGGGGCCCTCTTACAATGGTAGATCCATTATCCGCACAGTGTCTCATAAAAAACAGTTTGTGGAATGATATTGGTTAGATTTCTCTGGTCATCCATTAAAACAAATATTTCTGGAGAGATGGAATCCACTTCGAGGTCTTCTATCATTAGACCAAGGTATTAATACAATGTGATGGATTTTTTGTACAAGAACAAAGAAGTAATTACACAATAAATTATATATATATATATCCTAAAGAATGTGTAAATGTCAGCATTCTGTTAGATGGCTTCTGGGTCGTATCGTATGATGGACATGACACAATTGTTGGGTTCTGTAACAGACAGCGATAATCGTAGCAAATAATGAAATAAAAGAATAAATTTGAATATTTGATTATTAATTTATTTAATAAACTCTTTCATAATAAGTATCATTAACATCAACTTCATTACTATAAACTACATACCCATCAACTTCATCACCATCAGCATCATAACCATCAACTTCATCACTGTCAACTTCATCACCATCAACTTCATTACCATCAACTTTATTTCATCACCATCAACTTCATAACCACCAACTTCATCACCATCAACTTCATTACCACCAACTTTATCACCATCAACTTCATTACTGTCAACTTCATCACCATCAACTTCATTACCACAAACTTCATCACCATCAACTTCATCACCATCAACTTCATTACTGTCAACTTCATCACCATCAACTTCATCACCATCAACTTTATCACCGTCAACTTCATTACTGTCAACTTCATCACCATCAACTTCATTACCATCAACTTCATTACCATCAACTTCATCACCATTAATTTCATTACCATCAACATCATCATCATCAACTTCATCACTGTCAACTTCATTACTGTCAACTTCATCACCATCAACTTCATCACCATCAACTTCATTACTGTCAACTTCATCACCATCAAATTCATCACCATCAACTTCATTATCATCAGCTTCATCACCATCAACTCCATCACCATCAACTTCATCACCATCAACTTCATTACCATCAACTTCATCACCATCAACTTCATTACCATCAACTTCATCATCATCAACTTTATTTCATCACCATCAACTTCATTACCAACAACTTCATCACCATCAACTTCATCACCATCAACTTCATCACCATCAACTTCATTACTATCAACTTCATCATCATCAATTTCATCACCATCAACTTCATTACCATCAACTTCATTATCATCAGCTTCATCACCATCAACTCCATCACCATCAACTTCATTACTATCAACTTCATCATCATCAATTTCATCACCATCAACTTCATTACTATCAACTTCATTATCATCAGCTTCATCACCATCAACTCCATCACCATCAACTTCATCACCATCAACTTCATTACCATCAACTTCATCACCATCAACTTCATTACCATCAACTTCATCATCATCAACTTTATTTCATCACCATCAACTTCATTACCAACAACTTCATCACCATCAACTTCATCACCATCAACTTCATCACCATCAACTTCATTACTATCAACTTCATCATCATCAATTTCATCACCATCAACTTCATTACTATCAACTTCATCATCATCAATTTCATCACCATCAACTTCATCACCATCAACTTCATTACAGTCAACTTCATCACCATCAACTTCATTACCATCAACTTCATCATCATCAACTTCATCACTGTCAACTTCATTACCATCAACTTCATTACCATCAACTTCATCATCAACTTCATTTCATCACCATCAATTTCATTACCACCAACTTCATCACCATCAGCTTCATTACTGTCAATTTCATCACCATCAACTTCATCAACATCCACTTCACCACTGTCATCACCACTACCACCAGTCACCATTATCATCATAACAACTATCATCATACTGTTTTCCCCTGAATAAATGCCCTCAATTTATATTCTATTTTGGAAGAGTTTTACAACCATATTGTATTTGATTATTGTTTCACACTAAAAGAGGCTTTTTTTACTGATAATACTTAAAAATAAGTGTATATATTTAAAAAATATATTTTTTAAAAGATAATTTAGACTAGAATTTGTGGCGGAGGTGGTAGGGGCGAAGGGCGTTTATTTGGAGAAATACAATTTATCTTTACATATCATTAGCTACATAATTGCCACCATAACAACTATCAGATTCCACTTCATCAGAAGCAAAGTCATCATCACAACAATTTATCATTATCAGTCCTTCTCAGAAAATATAAAATAAGCCCCTGTTTACCTTCAATCATAGGGTGAGTTTCGTTTTAAAGTTTCAGAATTCAAAATATCTGAGTAAAAATGGAGGGACATTAATGTCTGCATCTTATTATTGTTTCTGGCATATTTCTAACATCTGAACAAACTGAATATTATTGAATGCAATCATGATAATTTTACATTTTCAATGACATGATAAATTATATTTATCAAGATCCTTGTATTATTTTACACTGACATAAGAACAAATATTATCATACTTGTATAAAAGTCAAAGTTAATATACTGATATAAAAATTAATAAAAAAAAAAACCTTATTATTTTCTCTAAATTTTGAAATTTTCTGGATTAAATGGATAAATTTGACAAACTTGATAAATCATGTGTAAAAAAACCAGAAATTATGATAAAATTTGCGACAAGTTTACAAGTGCATTAAGGCAAGGTAAAATTAATATAAATCTATAGCATATGACGCAGGTAGACTCGTCTGTTATAAAAATGGTCGAATATTGCTATGAATTCATTTTTAATATTGCATCAAACGAAACGGTATCCCCCCAGTAGACTCATTTCAACTGATTGAATTAATGACACGCGTGGCATGGTGAGCAATCCGGTGCACTGTGTTTATTGTAAAAAGCACTAATATTACAAAATAAATGTATTAAAAAATATGTTACCATAGTAATGATGGGGGAGCGGGGATACACACTACCCTTAGCGTGGGAATGTTGTGAAGTCTGATGGAGCATTTTACACCGAGACACTTCATTCATAGACTCTTAGGGAAGGTAAATAGTGACTAACTGATGCCATTCATTGCATGCGTCATGACACATGTTGATTTCAATGCAATTTGATGAACATTTTGTTGACATTGTTTGCGTAGAGAACATTAAACGTAATCATTTGATGATTTAGTTATGAATTGTAACAATATAACTTTGTTTGCTCACACATGCACTTGCATACGCATGTAGACACTAGTGTCGTAAGCTAGTCTGTTCATATCATTATAAATTATCTTAAATTTACTGTGAATTCCCAGGCCGAGAATAGATTGAAATTCTGGAACTTATTTTTTCTGAACCATTTGCTACTATGCGGATTGAGAAGTTGTATAAAGGGATTGAATCTATAGAAAGGTTTATAGCCAATAAGCCTCAAATCAGTGACACGTAAGTTGATTACATATATCTATCTGTAGTGATCATTTGTAAAGATTTGTTGGAAATTAAGAACAAGACAAAAAAATGCCATGCTGTAAACTGATATTGTTGTAGGAATGTTCAGATATGGAGTTCAAGGATGTGTATAATATGATGCATATTATTGAAGATTGAAAGCACAATTTCGAGTTTTCATTATGGTGATGAAAAACATTAGACTGGTTTAATGTTCGCAGAGGGCTTAGAACTTCAGATGTTCTAGGTGACATTGGGCAAGACTTATACTTTACCTTATATTTGTATGCCCCTGCCATTTAAAGCATGGTGAAGGGACATAAAGTGTTAGCCCCATTTGTCTGTCCGTCTGTCTGTTGAATAACCTCTGAAAGGAATGCATGTATCTAAATAACATGTGGTGAGTAGCTGTATAATTATAAAATATTGACCAAGTTTGATACAGGAGAACTTTGTTGGCTAGAACACACATGGCTGGAACACCACATATAGCTTGAACCACTTATCTGGACCCGGCCGAATTCCTATTTTGATATATATACATGTATGGTATAATGTTAAACAATATTTGTCTCAAACAACCCTGAAGTTGAACTATTTTGTCCAGTCCCATCAGGATCGAGCCATCGAAGTTCTACTGTATTTGTCAACGTCAGTCAAATTTTATATATCTCGCGAATCAGATCTGTTAATCCTCAATGAAAAAGCAAGGAGTTCTATACCTGTCCCACACTTTGTAGTTATTTAATGCATATTAAATTGTGTTGTCATTCAACTATTACAGAAGTATCTGACCGACCAACATGCTGAAATCTCACCACTATGTGACAGACCCAAGCAGGGAGAGCTGCAAGGGTCTGTTCTTTACGTCTACACTAGTGTGAGGAAATAAGACTAAGCCAAAATATGCGATATTTGACTAAACAACCTTGTACCATACCTTAAATTCATAAAATATAATTTCATTGCATAGCAACCCTCTCTGACTGATGTTTGTTAACATTCGATCATATTGGTGCATCTTTAACAGCGTCAGTCTGTCATTTCTCATGTCATGACAATAATGAGAGTTATTGCTGAATGACAATCACCTGTCAATAGCTTCTTATAGGAATAATAAATCATAATTTACTGATCCCATATGTAAATGGATGTGTTTCACAGGTGTCATATTGTCTGTTTATCCCAATATTTTTTAATCTATTTATATTTTGCTATCAGATTAACAATTTTCTGATACTTTTTTATTCTTAACATTTTTTTATGTTGAAAGTTTCAAAAATGGTAATTTTATATAGTAGTATTATATTCTAGATGGTATTTGAATAATTTCACATTTTTACTTTTCCCCCATAATGCCTTGTCACGCTCCTCACAATGTGTATTTTGTTTGTTACCTGTCATAATTTTCTGGATGGATGTAATAAGCAACAAATCTATTTAATACATGAACACGCATCATGCAGATTATATAAATGTTGACAAATTTGTGTTACAATATAAATTGTGGCTGGTTTTAAAATTTTCTTTAAAAACTAAAATGAATGTGGATAATTTGGAAAATTCAAACAGGTATATAATTATTATGTGGACTTGCTGAACTGTACTATATAGCTTATTAACTTTTGTTAATTAAATCAGAGACATATAGACTATTATTATGTCACTAGTTAGATGTTGTTTGCCTACAAAACTTCTATAAAAGAAAATGGTGGATAATTGAAAAGAAAACATTGAATGCATAAATTTTGTTCATTTATTTGGATCACCTCTATGTTCCTTTGTGTGGCAAAAGGAGAAGTTTTTTACAGTGTTGATGATGGTGTGTGGTACACAGAGAAGTAAATTACAGGTCTCACTACACAGTTGAATTTTGTTCTATGTAAAATAAGGTCTAGGATTTCCCTTGTAAAAAAAGAATTCCACATAGACTTTTTTTATATTTTTTTTTATTTCATAGCAGGAATGTAAACCCACATATAAATGCACAATAAGTGGTAGGTTGACCAGGTTGTTTTTTTTTAAAAGAGGGTGCAGTGACACCCTGAGATTTTTTAAAAAAGAAGTTCTCAAATGCTAATAAATACATGCATATGTTGAAATCCTATAAAAGTCACTTTTTTAACACCAGTGATGTCTTATTGCAGTATATGCTATACCAACTTTTGCTCTACTCATCTGCAGCAAGAAATCACAACTACTATGAACCATTTTGAAAATATTTCAAAACCAAATTACATAGGCCTTGTTTTTAAGCGTAAGAATCATGTTACCATGGGAAAAAAGAGGTGTAACTGTGTAGTGAGACGTACAGTGTTGATACATGTTGTGTGGTACACAGAGAAGTAAATTACAGTGTTGATAGATGTCGTGTGGTACACAGAGAAGTAAATTACAGTGTTGATAGGTGCTGTGTGGTACACAGAGAAGTAAATTACAGTGTTGATGGATGTTGTGTGGTACACAGAGAAGTAAATTACAGTGTTGATGGATGTTGTGTGGTACACAGAGAAGTAAATTACAGTGTTGATGGATGTTGTGTGGTACACAGAGAAGTAAATTACAGTGTTAATAGATGTTGTGTGGTACAGAAAGAAGTAAATTACAGTGTTGATGGATGTTGTGTGGTACACAGAGAAGTAAATTACAGTGTTAATAGATGTTGTGTGGTACACAGATAAGTAAATTACAGTGTTGACGGATGTTGTGTGGTATGGGGAGAAGTAAATTACAGTGTTGATGATGCTGTGTGGTACACAGAGAAGTAAATTACAGTGTTGATGGATGTTGTGTGGTATGGGGAGAAGTAAATTACAGTGTTGATGATGGTGTGTGGTACACAGAGAAATAAATTACAGTGTTTATGGATGTTGTGTGGTGCACAGAGAAGTAAATTACAGTGCTGATGGATGTTGTGTGGTACAGAGAGAAGTAAATTACAGTGTTGATGATGGTGTTAGGTACACAGAGAAGAAAATTACAGTGTTGATGGATGTTGTGTGGAACGGGGAAAAGTAAATCACAGTGTTGTTGGTTGTTGTGTGGTACAGAGAGAAGAAAATTACAGTGCTGATGGATGTTGTGTGGTACACAGAGAAGTAAATTACAGTGTTGATGATGGTGTGTGGTACAGAATGAGGAAATAACAATGTTGGTGGATGTTGTGTGGTATAGTGGGAGGTAAATTACAGTATTGGTGGATGTTGTATGGTACAGAGAGAAGTAAATTACAATGTTGGTGGATGTTGTCTGGTACAGTGAGAAGTAAATTTCAATGTTGATGGATGTTGTGTGGTAACGAGAGAGAAGTGAATAACAGTACTTATGGATGTTGTGTGGTACAGAGAGAAATAAATTACAATGTTGGTGGATGTTGTGTGGTACAGTGAGAAGTAAATTACAGTGTTGATGGATGTTGTGTGGTACAGAGAGAAGTAAATTACACTGCTGATGGATTTTGTGTGGTACAGAGAGAAGTTTATTACCTTATTAATGGATGTTGTGTGGCAATGGGAGAAGTAAATTACAGTGTTGATGAATGTTGTGTGGTACAAAAAGAGAAGTAAATTACAGTGCTGATGGATGTTGTGTGGTACAGAGAGAAGTAAATTACCTTATTGATGGATGTTGTGTGGCAATGGGAGAAGTAAATTACAGTGTTGATGGATGTTGTGTGGTGCACAGAGCAGTAAATTCCAGTGCTGATGGATGTTGTGTGGTACACAGAGAAGTAAATTCCAGTGTTGATGATGGTGTGTGGTACAGAGAGAAGTAAATTACCTTATTGATGGATGTTGTGTGGCAATGGGAGAAGTAAATTACAGTGTTGATGGATGTTGTGTGGCAATGGGAGAAGTAAATTACTTTATTGATGGATGTTGTGTGGCAATGGGAGAAGTAAATTACTTTATTGATGGATGTTGTGTGGCAATGGGAGAAGTAAATTACAGCGTAATGGAAGTTGTGTGGCAATGGGAGAAGTAAATTACCTTATTGATGGATGTTGTGTGGCAATGGGAGAAGTAAATTACCTTATTGATGGATGTTGTGTGGCAATGGGAGAAGTAAATTACAGTGTTGATGGATGTTGTGTGGCAATGGGAGAAGTAAATTTCTGTGTTAATTGATGTTGTGTTGTACAGGGAGAAGTTTGTTTAAGTGATGGAAGTTGTTGTACATTAGGAGAAATAAATATTTGCAAACATTGTCAGTGAGTGTTTTGTGGCACAGGGAGAAGTTATTTACTACAATGTTGGTTGAGGAGATAAGTATTTATGTTGATGAATGAAGTGTGGCAGAGATAAGTAAATAAATATGGTATCAGATGTCAATGTAAAGGTTTGAAGCTATGCATTGTCAGCGACAGCTGTGGTAGCCACATCAACATCTCTTGCATACCTCTTGCACAGCTCCAAAACTCCACAAGTGGTTGTTCACTTTTGTTTGCCTACATTTGTATACTCCATTGATAGGCACCATAAACCCTGTGATCAACCATATCAATTTATAACGTTACATTGTAGTCAAGCTCATCAAATGCCTCTTTATTATTTACAAACATTATCAAAATCTATTTAAAATGTTTACATATCATAGGAACAAGATGGAAAGTAAATACCGGATTACCTGTGATAAGTCTTGCAGGTAAATAAAATAATTCACTCAGGTTTGAGGATTTTAATGAAGATAAAATATAGAACGATATCTTGCTCCGATTATAGAAGTATGTTTATTTCCTGAGGTCATAAAATAGGGAAAGGTTCAACGGCTTATTTTACATACTTTGACTTGATCTCAGCCGTTAATAATCATGCAGATGTTACTGACATGCCAGACTGAAAAATCTGGAACCCTTGTGGGGTTTGAGTCCCATCCACGCCGTTTTGCTACTCTTGGGCAGATATCTTGATGACTGATAAACAGACTGTTACAGTAAATTGTACATAAAATTATATACCTGCATAATTCATTTTAAACAATTTAACTGAAACAAAACAACTTTGTGTAGATCATGACTCAGGATATAAAAATTAAACCACTTTCACGACATCTGTAGAGTTTATCTATGAATATGAATACCGCTGTGTTAATTATATTTACATTAATATTTTAATCATAACATGAATATCTTATAACATGTCCAAGTGATGATTAGCCCAAGTTTATAGCCTTGTTAAAGTACTTTTGTTTGTTTTATAGATAAGAGATACAAAATGTCAAAATTGTGCCAAATTTTGTTTAAGATTATATATATATATATATATATATATATATATATATATATATATATATATATATATATATATATATATATATATATATACATTACTGTACCCAGTTGTGATGTAGATACATCTCAGATTTTTATAAGATAATACGAAGGACTTGTACAGAAGGATAGGAAACTTGCACCTTCTGATTAAATGTTGATGAAACAGCACAGGAAGGATTCGTAATTTGAAAATTAATCATTCATAATTCACAGACAACTCATTTCTTGTACATAAAATGTAAGTTGTATGTAATCTTAGATGTTTAAACATCTTTCAATCATGCAAAATGCTCTTGAATTAAAGATATTGAGGTTTGAAGGAAAATTTATTGTAATTTGTTATTTTAGCTGCAGTATACACATTTTGTAATCACAAGTACTTTAACAATTTAAAAAACAAATTTCTGAATATGGTATTGTTTTGATGACAATTTCATTGTGCAGTGTAAGAATTTTGATTTTTGTTCCTGAGATTATTAAAAACGAGATATTGTGAGATTTTTGCTTGTATATGTGAGCGTTCACGAAATCTCAATCAGTTGCCTTTCCGTCTCTATATAATTCCTTGATAATACTAATATTATTTTGGCTTGATTGCCAAGAAAGCTCATATATAAACAGCTCTTGAGTCTGTCTTCCGGGTTATTTGAGAGGCCATTGGGTTAAGCATGGGATTGAACCTGTAACCTCTAGATTGAGCGATTAACACTCTATGCACTCTATCTGTTGCACTCAACCCCCCCCCCCCCCCCCCCCCCCACTCCACTCCCACTTCTTTTCTTTGCAATAATAACCAGATCATCAGCTGACTGCCACAGCAAGTTGATTTGTGATTTGAATCTAATTAAACTATCTGTGTATAATATAATAATGATCAATAACTTTGTGGCTGTTGATGGCTTCAGGTTTGTCTGCATGCTTCAACAAGGGGTAAGCTACAAGATGCAGTCCTTGAAGGCAGCCAGTCCATTTTTTAAAAGCTTAAATGTGGTGGACTGTCTTGCTTCAAGTGCTCTCTGCAGCTAAGCTAGAGCACAGTGCTCCTCTGCTGTTGAGGAAACAGTGTGACTCTTGGATCGACATGAGCACAGTGCTCCTCTGTTGTTGAGGCAACTGTGTGACTCTTGGAGTGACATAAGCACATTGCTCCTCTGTTGTTGAGGCAACTATGTGACTCTTGGAGTGACATGAGAACATTGCTTCTCTGTTGTTGAAGTAACTGTGCGACTCTTGGAGTGACATGAGCACATTGCTCCTCTGTTGTTGAGACAACTGTGTGACTCTTGGAGCGACATGAACACATTGCTGCTCTGTTGTTGAGGCAACTGTGTGACTCTTGGAGCTACATGAGCACATTGCTCCTCTGTTGTTGAGACAACTCTGTGACTCTTGGAGCGACATCAGCACAGTGCTCCTCTGTTGTTGAGGAAAAAGAGGAAACAGTGTGACTCTTGGAGCGACATCAGCACAGTGCTCCTCTGTTGTTGAGGCAACAGTGCGACTCTGGGAGTGACATATTATTGGGTGCAGTGATTTTTTGTATGAGTGAGTCATATAATATTTGTATGATTAACATAAGAAAGTGATAATGCATTGGTGGTTATGAATTAGTGATTGGTTATTAGTTTGTTGCAAGATCACATTGGCTTCCGTGTTTGGCACGTGTCTGCATTTATTGAATCAATCAGATTATTTCAAACTGTTGATACTCAATGCTGGCATGAATCAATCACATAAACTATCCATTAAACCACCATGAGGTAACGGTTATGATAGTTTGTTCTAATCAAGGCTAATTGGCGAGTAGAAGATGAGAAATGTTCAAATCAAAACAAGGCGACGATATATTGTTTGGTTGTCATTTTATCGATCCCCCCACCCCCCTGGGCCGCAGTGTATATCCTGGTTAACTTTGATGCCTTTCATCAATATTTTCTTGCCTACATTGTTCCTGGAGTCCTGTTTACTTGACTGTTTTTCTTCAAATGCCATTCATTACATCTAACTTCCACAGCCACAAGGGCTTATGTGTTCCCTCATCATTCTATCAGCCTTCTTTGTTTAGCTTCAATATTATTTTGCCTCTCCTTTAATTTTCAGTGAAGATGACTCCACATAAGCTCATGCATTTTGGACAAGCTTGGTATTTGCTTTATCTTCCTAATATTTTGTCAGTTTTATTTGGTTGTAGTGTCAGACGGGTGGTGTGAAACATCCAATAATATCTGACAAATGATTTAGTGACGGTTATTGAAGGGATTACAATAGTAAATAGATTAAGCAATAAGTCAATATTTTATCTACGTAGAGGAAAGTTTTGTGAGAGGACAAACATTTTAAAGCTAGTATGTTGCTACTAGCATCTTAAGAAATAAAAACATTTTTAAAATGGATACAATTTAGCATCTTAATACCGTATATTTCCTAATTAATGCCCCTGGGGGCGTTACATTTTACAAGGTGGGGGCGTTTATAAAAGATAAAAAAAAGCAAATTTAACAACAGTTAAAAATACAATAAAACCATGGAAAAAACCCTTAAATCCGGTTTATATCCCCAAAAAAGTGGTTCAGAATTATTTTAAAGTGAATGAAATAATCGTCATAGGATAAAAAAAAGCTGAAAATCTGTATGAAATTACTAGTCTGCGTACTGGAATATCCGAATTTATGGTAATAGTACTCTTCACTTTAAATCACTTGGACGCTTGCTCTTATCAACGTGGAACAATGAGCTTTCGGCGTACACAGACTAACCGCATTTTTCGACGTTTTGGAATGTTTTAATCGGCAGACAACATTTTTACTAGTATTTAAACAGCAAATATATGGGAGAGTATTTGTTCAACCAAAAGTGATTAAGTGGTCACCCAAGATATAAACAATGGGTTAAAGAGTCCAAAGG
Organism: Panopea generosa; assembly: GCA_029582155.1. Classification (NCBI taxonomy): domain Eukaryota; kingdom Metazoa; phylum Mollusca; class Bivalvia; order Adapedonta; family Hiatellidae; genus Panopea; species Panopea generosa. Next base: position 35,765,478 of record CM055910.1, on the reverse strand, counting down.
TAATAAACACTTCGCTAATCGTTGACTGTGTAACAAAATAATCAATCAGGGAAAGATGGGCGAATACACACTCAAATTGCATATACGTTTTGTTTTTTAATTTTTCAGAAAAAATAGGTGGTGGGGGGGGGGGGGGGGGGGGGGCGTTTATTAGAGTGGGGGCGTTTATAACGGAATATACGGTATCATAAAATATTAAAAATGTGACAAACACAATGTTTTAATCAAAGTTTTGAACTGGAAATGAAATCCCTATTCTAAAAATAGAAAACACTAAGATACCGCCTGGTGACCTTCATCTCATCAAACTCTAAGATGAAACTAAGCCTACAATATGTAAACGAGTATGATTGATCAAATCGAAAACAAAATGAAATCACGAGACTCATTTGATACACCAAAAAATATGTTGCAATTTTAAGTTGGACAAACCCAGTGTTTTCTCCAGTTTGAGTTATTTGGGGGTCATTGATGACCCACTGACTAAAAATCTGAGGGTCATTTTCAAAATCTTAGGGTCATCAGTTGACTGGTTTTAAACTAAATCAACTTGAATGCATGAATGGAGGTAAAAAAAAAACATATTTTACTAAAACAGTTTTACTTCCTGTTTCACACAAATTTCTCAATCGAAACTGCAACTTGAGGTGACAATTTCAAAACAATTTAACTTCAAACAAATATTTCACTTCTGGCAATAAGTTACAACAACTAGAAACTAGTTATTTTTATGATAATTAACAAAAATACCGTATATTCCCTAATTAACGCCCCTGGGGGCGTTACATTTTACAAGGTGGGGGCGTTTATAAAAGATAAAAAAAAGCAAATTTAACAACAGTTAAAAATACAATAAAACCAATTAAACCATGGAAAAAACCTTAAATCCGGTTTAAATCCCCGAAAAAGTGGTTCATAATTATTTTAGAGTGAATAAAATAATCGACATAGGATGAAAAAAAACTGAAAATCTGTATGAAATTACTAGTCTGCGTACTGGAATATCCGAATTTATGGTCAGTGTACTCTTCACTTTAAATCACTTGGACGCTTGCTCTTATCAACGTTGAACAATGAGCTTTCAGCGTACACAGACTAACCACATTTTCCAACGTTTTGTGATGTTTTAATCGGCAGACGGTAGTTTTACTAGTATTAAACAGCAAATATGGGGAAGTATTTGTACAACCAAAAGTGGTTAAGTGGTCACCCAAGATATAAACAATGGGTTAAAGAGTTCAAAGGTAATAAACACTTCGGTTATTGTTGTCTGTGTAACAAAATAATCGATCAGGGAAAGATGGGCGAATACGCACTCAAATCGCATATACATTTTATTTTTTAATTTTCCAGAAAAATAGGTGGGGGGCGTTTATTAGAATGGGGGCATTTATAAGGGAATATACGGTAATTAAATTTTTGCATGCGCCGGAAATACCACTGTAAAACTTGGACTGGCCGATGTTTAAACTGGTATTAAAATGTTGCGCATGCATGTCACTATATCTTTTAGAAAACAAAATAAAAAGTTTTGCAGATAGAGTATCGTCAGTTAATTTTAATCAACTTTTTTGAAAAGGTTCGCGATTTCTATTTTTCATCTTTATATACAAACAACATAAAACTGGGTATATAACAGTGCCATTGTTGCAGCTTGCATTTGTTTTCACAGATGTTGTCTTCAAACTACAATATTGCTTCGCGGAAAATTATGAATGTGATAATAATCGTCTATGTGATTGCATCAATATAACATTAATAACCAATTAAAGTGTTTGTGTAACTTAGTAGAACCACTAACCAGGGTTTCCCTGAATCAGACCACATGATGTATCAAAACAGCTAGCATTGTAAAAATAACTCTGAAACCATCTTGCCAATACAAATATGTGTAATTTGAATGTTTAAGGTTGCATCACAGATGATGCACTGAGCAAACTTGATTGCATCAAATGAGATTTAATTGCGTCAAAAACTCAAGAAACACACTCTGGAGAAAACACTGCTATCCTGGACATGTAGGCCAAGTTAGGAAATCCCTTTTCAGTATGTTATTTTGGCATGTATAAATAGATATCTTTATGGCAATACGTGGTCAGTGAAAATAGATTATAGGCATGGTATTCTAAAACTTTGAAAAATCCTGATATACTACCTTTAAGAAAACAGAAAAATAAGGATTGATGTTATGGGAACTTTTTGTCCATCATGACCGAAGTTATCTTTAGGATTTTAAGTTTAATTTAGTGAAGGATTACCATGTGCTTTTAAATAAGCAGCATTTTAAAATGGGAAACATGCTATAATGTATTAGTTTAACAGCACTGTATTAGGAATGAATAGGGTTTTACGGCGTACCAACACATTATAGATTATTCGACGCCAACAGGAAGGAAGATTCCAAGTTCACTCTACATGTACAAAAACAACAAATTAACATACAGATTAAAAAAATAAATCAACAAATGAATATGCAGAATGAACCTAGAACTTTGATACCTGCAGAACTGCAGAGTTTAAACAAATTCTATCGTATTACTCAAACTGTTGCTTCCTACAACATGCATGAGCCACAGTGATCCTATTCTTGCCATCACTCATATGGCTCCCTGGGACCACACAGGGGTTGCTAATTTAACCGCAATGATGAACATAACAAAATATGATAAAATGAACATGACACCCATTTGGAGGATTCCTACCCTTCTGCAGAGATCGACAGTGATTCAATTCTTAGCCGCAACAACACGGGCTCAATGTATCAGGAAAAAAGAGAAGATTGATAAAGATAAATTAAGTTTGAAATGAATATAATTCATATAATTAAAAATCATTTAAAATGATTTGGTATTTAAAATACGCACTTAAAAATGTGACAAAAACAATATATCGGTTTGAGGTGTGATACATATATAAAACTTAAAGTTCATAATTATAGAACTATATACACATATAGTAGTTATGCTTCGTGATGCTATATAACATGGTCTCAATGGTTTCACCCACGGACCTCTTAAAACAAAGCTCAATTCCGATTCTGCCCAGAAAATGGACTCAAAAGTGATTTATATAAGCTCTGAGCTTGCTTGATATAATTAACTAAAATAAAGTATGTAATTCTTAAGCTAAACAAATAAAAAGTCAGAATTATTAATTTTGTGACAGTTGATTTTCTCTCGTGGGATATTGAATACTAGGATTGCGTATGTGACAACATTAAATGCCCTTCCTTTAATTTTAATTGAACACTATAATTGAAAAATGAAATGTTTCACAAATGGAACAAATAAAAAATGTGTTACCATATTTGGTTCAATGACATTTATGCAACATCATTAAAGATTTGTTTTGTTCCTTTACAAGAACGAAGTTAATCCTCTGTAATCAGATTAAAAATCTCTTTATGGATAAATTCCAATTTCCTGTCATCGTCTTTCATATCTGTGAAGACAACTTCAGGAAAGGAAAGGATCAATTAGACTAAATACAGTGTGACCTACCTAACTAGATATGTTGTTTTTATGGATTGGTTATATAAATATCATAATTATAAAGACATCCCATTTTCTTCCTGTATTCTGTCCATGATATCTGTTTATTACATGAAGTCATGGGAATCATTATAACAGTAAAAGTCATCTCATGCATACTTCCCAACGTAACCTTACCACAAATAATGAACGCTTTCGATTTAAATATTTTCCTTTCACACAGTGTCATGGACTGAACCAAAACTGCACCATGACCTGTAACAATAAACAAGCACAAATTGAGACTGCATTTTTTACAGACATTGGTTGTCGTATTTTCATTGTTAATTTGCAGTGTGAGTGTAAAATGACTTTCCATAACGACAACTCCAAATGCATCAAAAATATTGACTGTATACTGTATGTAAAGAAATAAATTTCATTTATGATTTTGTCAGTATGACCTTTATTATTTTACCCCTGATACAAAGTATATGGGGACTACATAGGAGTCACACTCGTTGGTCTGTTGACCGTCCATTTGTGGACAATTTTTGTGATCACTTTTTCTCGGCAACCATTGGTTGGAATTCTATGAAACTTCACAAGGGTGATTGATACCAAGCCTAGTTGTGTATGTTGTTGGTATGTTGCACGAGAATAATTTTTCAACGAGTTATGGCCCTTTGATTTTTTCTTGAATTTTTGTGGTTGCTATTTTTCAGCAACCATTGGCTGGAATTCAATGACACTTTACAAAAGTGATTGGTACCAGGCTTAGTTGTGCATATTGTCAGCATATTGCACCATAAAAATTTTTCAATGAGTTATGGGCCTTTGAATTTTTCAGACATTTTTTTGCTGTTTCTCGGCAACCATTGGTGGAATTCAGTGACACTGCATAAAAGTGAATGGTTACTCTAGTTGGTTCACTGTTTCAAAACAGGCAGCAAAAGGATGCAACAACTGTGTCAGTGCCCCATCTGGGGGTGTTCATCACCTTCAATGATATTTCTAGTTGACAAAATCATTAATGAAGTACTTCATATACATATTCTAAAACTGTAAATATCATTTACAATATCCTTTCAATATAATGATTGAGAAGGCTTGGTAGAGCTGGTTATTTGGAGGTGACCCTTCAAGTTCCGTCTATGTAGATATATTGACTAGTAATTATGTTTTTTCTCCTAAAAAAAAACCCCTAATGATACAGAGCTTTCATTTTAAGATGTAATTAGGGAGATATGGAGGACAATGATTACCAGTGATATACATCAGGGTAATAGAGAAGAAACCGAAACTTAAAATAATTATGACAGCTTTTAAATTGTGCTTATATATATTATACTATGTCATGATAAAGAACTGTAAAGTACTTCTGTATATTACTGACATATATATAACATACTATGTTATATTCATGAGTAACAGTTTACTGTTAATTAGGCTAGTAATTATGAATCAGGTAATGAGTCAATTACAAACTTGCAATCTTCTGACAACCATATGCCACCTGTCTGTCATTGTCTGTGATCTTGACGGATAGTACACAACAATTTTGATAAGTTTTCATTTAAAACCATTTCTGATCATTACATATTCAACTCCTTAAAAACACATGTTTTATTTTTAATATTTCTTATCCAAGATTTACTGTCATTTATATCCATTCATATGTTATGTTGACTGACAATATTAATATTGGAATAAAATGTTTTGGTTTATCATTCATGTCTAATCTAGATTTGATACAGTATGCCCATACTTGTGTTTTTTATAGGAGTTAGGTATACATCTACATGATAAAGGGGCTTTACTTTTGAACAATGGATGAAAGGCATTATATGTGCCATATAAGCAGTCATAATATGACAAAAATTCTGAATAAAAAATCTTGCCATGTTTCTTCTTCACAACCAACAACCATTACTATTTATTCACCCTATTGAGACAACATTTGCATGCAGTCTGTATGTCAAAGGTGCATGCAAGACCCAAGTCTACCTTGAAGGTCATGGCATGCAAGACCCAAGTCTGTACCTCGAAGGTCAGGCAAGACCCAATCTATACCTCAAAGGTCAGGAAAGACCGAAGTCGTACCTCGAAGGTCAGGAGTGTCCACTCTACTTTCAACGCTTATAATTCAATCTGTTACCCTAGTCTCCTTGACACCTAGCAGCCTCAATATGATACCCATGCCGAACATCTGGTTAAAACAAAGTTTGTAATTTTAATAAGTAGAATAATGATTTAAGTGGAATCTCCATTCTCAATTTAATGAATAGCAAATATTTTGGTCTCGTAAATGGTAACATCCCAAAGTTTTACAATGAGTAATATGTATTTGAACTAAATTGCAACAAATTGCCAATTAATCGACCTTGACATTTAAACTGACTACTTCAAACAGAACTAATAAATAATTATCTTCTTGTTTGTTTTTTTACGTTATCGATAATTTGTCTCCTATAAATTGATTCAAAACTCATCCGGTTTTAATAGTGGTTTGAGTATATTAAATTAGTGAACAAGTTTCGAATAATGCAGTCCTTGAATGAATCCAAGTACCATAAATCTAGTTTTAACCATGCTGGTTCCAGGGATTTATAAGATGCTATCGGTGTTGTTGCGTTGGGCTATTCTTTCCGTAATAAAACCATGAACCTGAATCTGAAGTCACCTCTGAGATTTTTTAAATTGCTTTTGGGTTTATTTCCATTTTAGCTCTACTGCTGGCTGTAGATTTTGATCAGTCATTAGGCCCAGCCTTGGATCAAATCTGAAACCTCCGATGTTACTACTATCCACTACACAACACCTTTTTGCTCATTTAGCTTTTTTAACCATTTACTTCATAAAGACGCTTTTGGACACCTCTAATATTGAAAACATTATATATACTTCACCATATGTCAGCAATAGGTGAATTATGTTTATATTAACTGACAGAGTGGAAAACAGTGCAGGAAGTGTTCAGATTGCTCGTCACGAGCAATCTGAACTCTTCCTGCACTGTTTTCAAAGGCCTTCTGTGATTGGAGAGGGAAAACGCCTATCTATAGAGTAAAGGGTTAAGCATAGGAGGATGTTATTGAGTGGTCATGTTTAATTCTTAATTCACCTTCCGAGCATGTTAAAGATCTATAGTATTGAGAATATTACATAAATATAATTATATCCTCTGTGTCCTTATCTTCTAATAGGATGACTTTTTATGACCTATATTACGGATTAATGAACCGTGAATCAATTTCTGTATTCCAGTTGTGTCAGGATTTTAATTTGATATGGTGTATTTGTTCTGTTTAAACAGGCCATATAATCAAATATATTCTTTCGGATTCTTTGCTGATTCATAGGTATTTTGTTTTCATTTGCTGTGAAAGTGGTGTTATTGCTTACCCAGGCATAATTAATCTCCATTGATCTCTGTATGATAACTGGAGAAAAATACCTTTAAATGAATAAGTGGTATTTGTAACTTTGTAATTAGATTTGTTATGGTTGAGCTGTTTGACATGTTGATAAATCGGGACTGGAGTCTTTGGGAGGGGACCATGAAGTTAACAGGTGGTTAAAAACCATAAATGATGCACCAGATACTTGCTGCTCTCCAAAACGACTGGTTCAAAGCGTAAGGGTAAATAAAAACTCTTACATACCAGATATTTGTTAACTCTCAGTTTATAGAGATCATATTTTTAACTGTGAATTATTATTGTTGACCATTTATACTTTCAGAAAGTAATACTTAACGTCCATTAAATTGAAATATGTCACAGCATCTTTTTATTCTGTTACTTAAGGATGTTTTGTAATTTTAGACAGTTATTTAACATAGAAGTTTTGTAAGATTTTCCACATGTATAAATGTGTGATTCTCTCTGCACCTAAATTTATCAGTATTTTGAGACAGGGATTTAGATTTGGACTCGAATGGTCAAAAATTTAAAATTCGAATAACATCTATGAAACAAACAAATTACTATATTTATTTGCAGAAATAAGCAGTTGTAATGAATGTAAGATTTTTAGTCTGTTAGTCCAATTCTCAGACTCGAATTATTGATGAAATTAGGCCCTACTGAACAATGGATTTCATCCATTCTGCCATACTTTCACATCACTTCATATCAAGAACACTGTGAGAACGGTCTTTAAAACAAAAACATGATGGTAACCAATTATGGGTGTCTTGGTGCTATCCACTAGACTCTGACTTACAGTAACTGGCACTCCTTAGTTACTTACAATCCTCTGAATCCTAAACTATCAATAAAGTCATTTTGTAGTTGAATATTCACCATTTACCTGGGCACATTTACATTCTTACCCAACACTGAAATGTTTTAAATGACTAAATGCTTGATATTTATGACTCCCTGGGAATGAGTATTGAAGAAATAACAAAGTAGATTATATAATGAAGTCTCTGTTCATAAATGCTAAGGCAGAATTCAGTCATGCAGTGCGGAATTAGATACTCCACAAAAGGTTAAAGAGTTCTCAGGAGATACAGTAAACCGCTTCCAGTTACACTTTCAAATATTATCATGAATTACAATAGTCAGTCATAATTAAATTTTTTTAAGATTCAAGAATCATCTATGGAAATTGAGAACAAGAAATACATAAGGTTCTCCTTTACTAAATGATCTAAGGTGTCATTCCAAGCATCGTTGTACCTCCACCACTGAAGTTGTGAGTCCAGTCCAATCTCCCTCGCCCCCACCATCCTTCTATATAGCCGGGCCTGATTAGTTCTGTCGGTTACACATCTGACTATCAATCCAGGGGTCGAGAATTTGAATCACGCCTGGCAACAGTCTCCGTGATAATTGATATACGACATTGCGTCTCATTATCATTCCTCTGTCACCGCTGATCCAAGTGGGAAAGTAATCAATTACTTGCGGAGATGGGGTGTGCTCAATTACTGGTTAACCTTTCGGGATCCCAGGATACAGTGGTTAAGTTTACTGATCGTCTGTTAGCCCTCAAGGGCATAAAAATGATACTAAATATTCAATCAGTCGATCAATCAATCAATCAATCAATCAATCAATCAATTGATCTTCCTTCTATAAACATAAATATCATCTAAACGTTAATGTGCCAGGAATGGTATTAAATGTTTTTTGCAGCCAGTCTAGTCCAGCCCATATTTTTATAAGATATACTTACAGGTGTAACGTAGCAGATTTGAATGAGTGACTTTCATTTTAAGTCCCGCCTACAGGTAAAATGTAACAGCGTAAATAAAAACTGGCCTGACAGTGTTTTACAGTTACTGTAAAATTAAATGACTGGTTCTATATATACATCAGGTCCACATTTATCATAATCCAGTTCATAAAATACTGTTATAGCTGCATGAGGTGAACTGATATAAATCAGCTTTGCAAAGAAAGTTTAAAGAGTCAAAGTGGTGGATAAATTGTAAACAAGTGCTCATTTGTGAAAAATGTGAGAGGTTCAAATGATGGCTATATCAGAAAGAAAGAACATGGGGATTTGATTATGATAAATTCATCAGATTAAATCAAATGTTACAACTGTTCAAAGGATTACAACTTGTGTATTTGTTAAAAGAATGACACTATTATGATTTATCATACAGTTGTGATTTTAATTAATATTCATACATTCATAATTGGATCTTAATTGGATATTTAAACAGAGTACAATTTAATTGGCACACATTGGCGGTGCATTAAATTACAAAGTGGTTTGATAGCAGGAAAATAAGTCAGATAGTACAAAACTTAGATTTAATTGATACAAACTTCTTTAATGGGGGTAAATAAATGCTGTGAATTTAATATCATATGGTGCCAGTATATATAACATATGGACAAAATATTTAAATTACTTTTTTTGTTCTCTTTGTATGAAGTGTACCAGCATGAATTATGCAAATTTTTTATTATAGAAGTGATCCAGTTACCTGACTATGATTGAAATCAGGTTTATTATTATATGATGATATCTGTAACAGTTTTACAACTGCAGCATAATATACAGTGATAAGCGAGGAGTTTTTTTTTTATTATATAGAACTGCCACACTGAAATATCAACACAAAGTGAAGAATTATATAATATTAAATGTTGTAGAAAGTATGTAGCTTTTACGAATAAACATTCTTTATTTCATTACTTATAAACTAATAAAACAATGTATTTCATACTAGCTAGTGTTGATGGGACAAAAAAACAGGATAAGTAAAATGGATATAGATGTAAAAGTTTAACTTTAAAGTTTATCTAATGAAGGATAAAATGCTTGAAAATTAACAACACTATTATACAAATGTGGATCCTAAGTTGAGAAGTGTACTGACTAATAAAGCTATATAATAGTATAAGATTGGAATATAGAAGTTGCCATGGATAGAGTGGAGACGGAAAGGAGTATGGATATACAAATATCGTCTCCGAAAGTTCATTTGAAGAATTTCATGACTGCTTTGAAGGCTATAGGAAAGAATGGGTAAATATTATTAATGAAGTGTTTGAAGAGTGTGTTTTTTAGCTCACCTGAGTCAAAGGTGAGCTTTTGTAATCGCTCTGTGTCCATTGTTGACTTGTGCTCCAAACGACTTCTGTGTAGAGATTTTCATTTTTACGATTCCAAAAGGTCAGTCTGTGTTACATTCACGATGTTGATTTAATCTTAAATATTGCTTCTGTGACATATTGTTGATACATTTTTTTAAGCTCATATAATTTACTTGCCATCACAAAATACAGATTATTAAAGTAACATCTATTTAAGAAAATAACAAATGATTTGAATTGTCAATGCTAATATATTCAGGGAAAAATAAATCCCCACCACAGTGGTGGTCTAGTTGTAGAGTATCCCCTTAGTGCTCAGAATAGTCTCAAGTGGACACTGTCGCGATATAACAGAAATTTTTTTTTAGCTCCAGTTTTCTTTTCACCCCATGTCCATTATCAGTCATCAATTAACTTTATGATTGTGACATTATAACTCTCAAGCATATTAGTTATTCTTTGGTTGTTCACCAACTCTACCCTGTAGAAAGTTATAAACCAGGGCCCTAGTTACCTCAGTCATTAGTGCAACTGAGTATCAGTCTAGGGGTTGTGCATTTGGATCCCTGCCCTGTTACAATATCTTTTAAGATTAATATAGAACATTGCGTCTCATAGTCATTTGTCTCTCACAGCTGATTCAAGTGGAATAGTTCATCAGTTACTTGCAGAGATGGTGCTCAAGTACTGGTTAACTTTTCAGGATCCCAGCAATGAGGGCTTAGGTTAACTGATGTCTGTAGCCCTCTTTAGCACAAAAATAACCCTCAACATTCAAACTACAAATAATAACTGGGAAAAACTTGTTGAACAGGGCAAATCAACTAATTTAATTAATGTCTTGACTTGTGACCTTAGATGCTAAAGTTTTCTTTGGATCTTTACCAAAACTGCACGATTATCAAATAACCATAAAATGTTGGGGTTTTTTTGGTGGGGGGTGGGGGTGGGGGGTGGACGTCAAATCAGATAATAATGTCTGAGTTGCAGACAGGCCCTTGAATATTGAAAAAAACTTTTTGGTACAGTTTGTTAGTGGGGGTGATTGAACCCACGGCCCTCAGATCCTGGGTTTGATTCTCTATCACTGGACCACACACTCTACAAAATGGGACAATTTAGGGCCATCATGGCCTTCTTGATGCAAATTCTCAAGGTCATTGTTGTGATCTTGATTAAAGTTCAGTACACTACAAATCACTTGAAGTACTGTTTATTGAAAGATCCGGACTTCTTGTATTATCACTATAAAAAATCCGTGTCACTTGTTTGCTTCTGTCTCGGTGCATATTCAAGTGGTTCTCTAAACCTCCAAATTCTTTCCCAGGGTTCTGATCTTTTCAACTTCCTTACCTCATCAGCTTATAGTCAAGTGCCCTGCCTCTGTTCAAATCTTCATTTCCTATATTATCTAACCCCAGAATCTCAAGATTTGTATCTCCGTCAAACCCACTGTGCAATTAGTCTTGTTGGATATATCCTGATCAAAACCAAAACACAGTCTCCTTTATATATATGTATATGTGTATGTATGTGTATATACTGGGACTTTCAAGTGTATGGGATTTGATGATGATATAAAATAGGCCGGATGTGTGTTTTATTTGTTTTGGTGGAGATATTTTTAATCAAAGGATTTTAATTCGAAAGGTAAATATATGTATTTATGTTGTTTTAAGCTTATTCATTTTACATTAATTTTGAAACAAGTTCTTTTAAATTAGACAAATCACTCTCAGTCTTTTTCTGTGAAGAACTCAGGACAGCACATGTGTCTTGTGGCTAAGAATCGAAAGCTTGACCCTCCAATAGTGGATCTTAGGATCTGCCACTTGGCCATTCACTTCACAATTAAATACTGAAGTATGTGACAGTTATCTTAATATTGGGAAGTTGGATTTCTATTTTGGATTTCAATTTTTCTTTCATCTTGAAATTTGAATCATATTTTTTAGCTAGATATATTTTAACTTTCATTCGTTTACAATAATTATACCATTACTTATAGTAACATACTATAATACCAAAAGGAAAGTTTTTTGGTTAAATAATAAAGAGCAATTTCTGCAGCTCTGTTAGAATTCATCATTATACATGAATTGCATTGTTCATGTAAAAAACACATTTAATAATTTGAATTGTTTTCTTTTCAAAATTGAACATATATATATATATATATACAGTATAACTTCCATATATCGAAGTTCAGGGGACCGTCATGAAAAGTTCGATATACCGGGACTTCGATATATGTGCATGTCTGGATCACTCGATGGTAATGGTAAAAGTTCGATTGTTAATGAGATCGCAACATGTAAATGACCGTAGATCTACCTGTCATACGTTTACTAGTAAGGGTAAGTTGAAAAAAAAACTGAATTAAATCGAGTTTATTATTGATTGAATTCCTGCAAGTCATTTAAAAATCAATATAACTATAGCACTACAAACATGTACAAACATAAAAACTTACATGGAGCACTTCCGGTATACGAAAATAAGCACATACATGTACATGAATATTTCATCAGCACATCAGTTGGTACAAACACACATGAATAAAACATCAACATACATGTACAATAAACATAAATAAATGTTCATAAATTACACTTGTAAGATAACATGATACGAAACTAAACGTCATACAATGCGTGAGATTTACACGTACGTTATGTAATCACGTATCACGTATTTGTAATCATGACAGACGCAGCCGCCATGTTTGCGTACACGAAGTTATTGTTTTTATCAGTAAATTATCACCATTCTGCCTTTATGTAATCAAATGTTTATTAAAGTGTGACTCCTAACAAACATTTATCTGAGCACTCGAAGGGACTTTACGCTATATGATCAGCGGGGCCTTTGTTCCTACGATTATCGCAATGGTGCACCGCAGGTGTGAAATACATGTACATCACTCCCGCGAGAAATTTTGAACAGGTAATCGATATTCGATACATAAATGGTTAATGATGTGTAAAAGGACTCTTTGGGGTCGTGAAAAAACTTCGATATACTGAAAAATTCGATATGTATAACTTCGATATATTTGCGGTTTTTCCATATAGATTTAGAAGGAAAAAAGTTGGGACTTGAGAAAAAGTTCGATATACCGAGAAATTCGATATATTGAAGTTCGATATATGGAAGTTATACTGTATATATATATATATATATATATATATATATATATATGGAGATAATTATTTGTGAATAACCAGGACATAAATGTACAGACCAGACTATGGCGAGTGTGCCTAGCTACAATGCAAACCATAGATACAATATCAAGGCTTTGCCAAACCAATAAATTTAGTGTTGACCATGACTTATGACATGACATATACTATGGAATTACATGCAACACATCTGGAAAGGGCGGACAAATTAACATACATGAACTGATAGCATTATATGAATAGGATCCAGTTAAGGAGTGAATAGTGTTGGCTGCTCATGCCAGAAGTTGTGGGTTTGATCCCCAGCTCAACCTAATGCCTATTAAAAACAACACTCTACTAATTCTACCCAGGAAGCAGCAACTGCAGAGCTGTTCATATAAGCCATTAGCTTTCTTTGCAATTGAGCTAAAAATAAATAAGTATAAAAAACTAACAAAATGAAAAATAATTGGTATTCTTTATCGTACAGAACAAATCTATAGACTTGATGACTTTCTCTCTTTGTTTTGTGAAATGAAAGTAAATAGGAGTGAAAAGTGAACATAGAGATAATGGAATTGAATTGGACTTGCTGATGTATTAGATAATGCTTGGGTATTCCTGATATGCCATATGTCTTGGGGGTGTATTTCGAAGGTAATGATGTCACATGGTTGTGATGTGTGACATATCTCAATTATACATCGCCAATTATGATTAGTATCTAGAAATGACAACTGTTTGAAAATTTCATGTCCTCTTTTGATGTGTGAGGAAATTTGCATTTTCAGTGTGGTAATTGTGAAAACATCCAGAGTACAGTGATAAACATTATAATCATTACAGTCGGCTCAACACTTTCGCTAATGTAGAAAATATGTTAAAACTATAATTTATTGTGCTTCGAGTCCAACTTGAAAACAATATGGCAGTAAATCATGGATTACTGCAAAGATTTTTGGAACCAGATTTAACAAAAATAGTATCACTGACCATTATAGTTATTTATTCTTACCCCACCCAGTTTTATTGATTTAGTTTTTTCTGCAATTTATACTGTGTTCAGCACCGCTTTCATATCATGACTGGGGTTGCTCAAGACAGTATTCTAAGGCAGAGTATCATGCTGCAGACACATGATATGATACCCCACCCAGTTACATTATACTGGCACCGTGCCGGCCAGATCTAGAACTTATTCTCTAAATGGTGAGTGCCAAAAGAGGAAGCATTGCAGTAACATTTTTAAAATCTTTGGTGTAATCTGGCTGAGGGTAATAGCTAAAAATTTCTAAGGGTGCGTCAATACCGTCATATTTTTATTTGATAATTGTATCATGTACAGCATACATATATATCATTTCACTGAGACAATATCATCAAGAGGTCAAGTGTCTCATTAACCAATCAGACACACCCGCCAAGAAGAAAGAATCAATTATATTAAAATTATTATTATTTGTTGGACAGCTATAATTAAGTTACTATTCTTTCAATACAAATGTTATTATGTTAGCTCATCACAACTGTATGACACCTCTGCTGTAGATGTACCATACTTATTAATATTGCTAGTGACCTCACTTAATTGGCAGGTGACATAATGACAGCATTTCCATGACATATGTTACATTAAATGATAATAATATTTCACATGTATTTACTATTGGTCAGTTTTTTTACCATTTCCTCCTACGTTTGTGTTACATCAATTAAAATGACCTATGTATTTTGCTCATAATTTTTAGAGGCAATTTTTTTTTTAAACAATTTTCCATTTTATGTAAATTATATCAAAAATTAAAAAATATATTAACTTGCAATATGTTTAATCATGTCTCAAATATACGTCAAAACGCACCAGAGCCACTTTACACACAAATTTTTTTTCGAACCCCCTAAAGGCTAGTTATGCCCTTGATATAAGTATAATATAACTCCTCAGACTCCAGTACATAATAAAAATTATACACTTGTCCTGATTCTTTGCAAGGTCTCTGAACTGAAACCCTATTGTTGTCTTAATTAATTTTGTTTCGAATTATGTATGGAAGGAAAGTTAATGCTGGCTAAAATTAATGTTCCTGGTAGGTGTTTCATGAGAAAGTTAGTGAAGTTGACAAATATTTTGGCTCAAAAGCTGTAAGTTTGCAAGTCAGTGTAGAAATACTTAAGCCTGCATTGTGGGTAGAAATTCCTTAATTGTAAACAATGATAACCAAAGTTTAAGAGTGAAATGAGATTTAAATGGTTAGTATAAAATTTTCAGTAAACATAATTTATGATATTTACAATTCTTTTTTAATCTGCGTTTTTAAAAGAGACACAAGGCAATGTTCCCTTACAGCATTTTCTGAAAATTACACAGTATCTGCATGACACAAATAAGAAATTAGTATAGTTTTGTTGGTATGTCGAATCCACCAAAATGTGACAAAGTCAATATTTAAATTCAAGTGGTAAACTTGAAACTAAATCACCTTTCTAAAAACGGACAGCACTTAACTACTGCTTCACGACCTTCCTATCGTCATTCAGACTCTTTCAAAGATAACACAATTTTTACATATACCTGTATAATGGATCTAAGTTGAAATAAAAATGAATTCACGTGACTCATTTAATACAGTACAAAATATGTTGCAATTTTAAGCAGGAAATCTGTTTAGTCTAATCTAGGCATGTAGTCGAAGTTAGGAAAACCCTTTACAGTATATTATTTTGGACATATTTATTGGTAATAAAGGTCAGTTAGAATATAATTATAGGCCTGCTGTATTGCAAAAAAATGTTTTTAGCCAATTTTGAAAAAATTCTGATACATTCCATTCTAGATTGCAACTACACTTCATAAACCTAGATTAACATTGACATTTAGGTCGTGTACCAGTATACTATTTCTCATTCCAATCTCCATTGGTATTTTAAACATGCTAATATTTATGAATGAAAAATATAAATTGATATTTAAATACTATAGAAATTTAAACCCAGCATGATAATAATTGTCTAATTGTCACTGATGCAAGGTCACAGGCAATTAAGCCATGTATGTTAGTTGGTTGATTCATTGTCTGCACACAGGTGCTTCGTTTTATCATTGATCGATCTTTGATTGTATACAATCATGAACTTATTTTAACATCTTATTCTTTTGTTCCACCCAACAGGCATGTAATGACACTTCAGAATTTCAGATTGAGGAGGTAACATTTGTAACAAATTAGTAAATGGCACGTTTTCTTGCTGAAGTAAAACAATGGGGAGAATATAAAGTTATAATTTATATAGTTGATATACTGCCTATTGATGTACTGCCTATTGATGTTGTGAATATTTTATTATGATCTTCTCAAGCAATTATTCAAGTTTTCTATTTCATATCTTTGTGTTTTTGTGAAATGCTAGATTTTAATCACATTTGTCAAGTTTTTATCTTTTATATCTTTTTTTTGCAGTAAATATTCAAGCTTAATATGAAAATGTTACAGTTAAATTAACTTAAAGTATGTTATTTTAAAAGAAAAAATATAAATATCGTAATAAAAGTAAGGTACCACTGTTGTGACATTGTATTAGGCCATAATAAATAAGTTGCTAGATTATCATCCCCGCCCGCCCCCTAATTTTCAAGCAGCCCCGACCGTTTTTATTTTAATAAAAAGAAAAAGAAAAAAAAAAACATCCAACAATTTTAAAAATAAAAATAAAAAATAAAATTCTCCCGCCCTCCCCATTTTTAAGAAAAATTTGGATAAATGATAATCTAGCAATTAATTTATAATGGCCTTAAGAACTAAGCTACAAGACAGGAGTGCAGTGGAAAACATGCCGACTGCTTTTGCCAGAGAACCGGGTTCTATCCCAGGTTCAAATAAAAGGAATTGATTGATTAATTGATTGATTGATTGATTGATTGATTGATTGATTGAATATATAGCGTCATTCTCATGCCATCAAGGGCTAACAGACAATCAGTAAACCTAGTCACACTTTATTGAGCTCCTGAAAGGTTAACCAGTACTCAAGCACACCCCATCTCGCAAGTAACTGATAACTTTCCCACTTGAATCAGCGGTGAGAGATGAATGATAATGAGACACAGTGTCGTATATCATTCATCACAGAGACTGTTGCACGGCTGGGATTCCAACTCACGATCCCTGGATTGATAGTTGGACATTCTACCAACTAAGCTAATCAGGCCCGGCATTACCCAGAGGAAACGAACCCGAAAGTGATAGTCATATAAGCTGTGAGATAACTTCATAATTCGGTTACAAAAAGTATTAACTATTAAGAATCTGGCTGTGATAAGCATGGCGAAGGGTCATTCTTAAATGTTACTCCTGTCCATCCATTTGTTCGTTTATTCATCCGTCAGGAACAAATGGTTTCCAAACAATACCTTCTGAATGGGTTAGTGTCTTTAATTAATATTTTGTTTGTACCTGTATTTTTTTTTTAGGTCAAATTTCAATATTGTCAATGTTGGTCAAATTTTCTATAGCAGTTATAATGGCCCCTTTTCAGCTTAATTTTTTATAAAAAAAATGATTTTTGTTTAATAACTGGGGTATTTATGTTGACAGACACATTTCTAGTTGGTAACCTATTTATAGGGGTTCAGTGGCCACACCATGTATATTTTAGCAGTTCATTTCATGCACTTATCTGCATTCATTACTTCTTAGTACATCCATAATGAAACCGTAATGAGGCTATACTGTAATGAGGCTAACTATTTCCCTGCAGGTAATTGATGGCCTTGTTCTAATCTATGATGACTGATGTTGTACACCCAGTGACCACACTCATTACATACAAGTGGACTGCGCCTTATTTCACTGACAGCTATTTTCATAACTGATAGGTACATTTATTAGCATGCAGTTAAAAGTTTAGCTGTCAGCAATTTTAATATATATTATATAGCCTGTGTAGTTGTCAAAAGTCACCTGAAGTCATTGGCATAACTGTTAACCATGAACTTGTCCTGACCACTGCCAAATCAGTTAAGATATGACATATAGTAAACAATTTGTACATCATTTGCAAGGTACATTAACTTTTCTGACATTGTGGCCATAAGGAAATGAACTTTTAAAGTTTTACATTATCATGACCCTAAAGGAATTGTCATGGTTACTAGGTCTGACAATTAAGAGAAGTAAATTTGTTACAAGACTATAATACAATTATTTTTTAAATGAGTACCTAATCCATTTTTTTGTTTTCTGGAACCCAAATTCTACCTAGCTCAAAGACCTTCCGACCATAAGATTTCAAGCTTTAAAATCTCTAAAACGCCACTTCATTATATCCTGTAAAGTTAATATCTCGGGAACAATATCATTCCATACATTACAAGTATAATCAGACTGGTTTATAAAGGTAACATCACTCTGTAACAGGATAAATATTATGCTTGAGAGCTGTGTTTTATATAATACAATTTTTCTAATGCACCAACATGACATTTTTCATGCACTAACAGGTTTTTGATATTTGATATATGCATCACATCATCGATTCTCTCAAAACGTAGAAAAACGCGTTTTTTAAATCACCTGAGCCGAAGACTCGCAGGTGAGCTTTTGTGATTGCCTGGTGTCTGGCGTTCATCTTTAACTTTTAGCTTCTAACAACTTCTCTGAAACCACTGAGCCAATTTTGATATATTTTCTCAAAAATGTTCCTTGGGTGATCCTGTACCAAGTTTGTTCAAGCCATCTTGATTCATCAAAAAACATGGCTGCCAGAGGGCAGGGCAAGTTTAATTAGTAAAAACTTAAAAGATCTTTTTGTCAGAAACTATTGGCTCAATTTTAAAATAATTTAACAGAAATGTTCATTGGAGGACCATTCACCAAGTTTGTTCAAACCGTAGTGATTCGTTAAAAAACATGATGACCAGGGGGTGGGGTTAGTTTATGCATATAAGCTATAATAAAAACTTAAAAAATCTTCTTGTCAGAAACTACCAAATCAATTTTAAAACAATTTCGCAGCCATTGCGATTCGTCGAAAAACATAGTCGCCAGGAGGGGAGGCTGGTTTTCTTTATATGGATATAAACTTTCTTTTGATATCTGATATCTGCACAAGGATACTATTGATATCACACAACTCTTCTACACATCTGTTACATTTTCAAAACAAATCAAAATTCTAACTACTCGCCCATCTCATTTTTCTGAAATTTTGAGTGTACATGTATTATATTATCTACTTAAGCTGGGTGACTCAAGGTCACTCTGGTGAGCAATATAGGGCCATCTTGGCTCTCTTGTTATATTAAAATAATATGCCCATTGACAACACTGTGAATATTTTAACAGTCTCAGTTATGCATGACATGTCGTCTGGCGTATGGGGATTATTCTGGAAAATGCAATCAAATCGCGTGTTACTGTTATTTCACACCACAATGTATGCTGCATTATGGGATATGACAGGAAACATTCTACCCGAAATATTGATTAAATCAATCTTTGGCAGAAATATTGCAGAATTCCAGCTTCATTTACATACCTAATGTTCAACCTAAAAGGGACACTTGATAACTTTGATAAATTTTCATTTTACAATAATGTCTGAAATAGCTACATGTTGAAAGTATAAAACTGAAATTTTGTTATTTGATAAATTTTGCAGATTATTAATTTTATTACCGTTATGGAAACGGGCATAAACTGTCATAAATGCTTTGACCTAAAAATAAGCTTTTTGTTTTTTGCAAATTTTAATTTTGTAAGTTTTTAGTAGTGACAACGAAGAAAAGTGACTAGGAAATTATCAATTATTTATTTTTTTGAATCTGGTTTAACACCATTTTCAACACATTTCAGATTATTTATGGCATATCCAGTTTTATTGGTGGAGAATGAATCTGAGTAGAACCACTGTCCTTCTGCAAGTAACTTGCAATCTTTCTCACATAAATGCTTTGGAGTGAGAGGGACTCAAACCTACAACCTTAGCAGTGAGAGGTGATATAAGGTAAGCAGGGCCTTACACCACTCAGCCACGATGGACACTGTTAAAGTATCAACTGGTATTATGACTTGGTCAGGAATTAAACATACAACCTCCTATATCTGTGATAGACATTCTACCAGAGAGCATTATATACTTTACTATGACAGTTTTAACAGTATAAAGAGTTTTTGTTTGAATATTTAGCATCATTTTTATGCTATTGTGGGCTAACAGGCCATCGGTTAACTTAACCACAGTTTCCCAGGATCATGGAAGGTTAACCAGTATGCAAGCACACCCAACCCGTAAGTTACTGATATCTTTACTGACTTCAAGCATTGGTGAGAGAGATGAGGGACAATGATATGCAATGTTGTATAATCATCGCGGAGACTGCGCCCGGGTTGGGATACAAACCCACAAACTACCGCTTGATTGTTAGTCGGACAAAGTTATGGACTGAACTCAGATAATCGGGCTCTGCTGGTATAAACGGACAAGTTACTGCATGGGAAACATGGCAAGAAATGCTTAAATTTTACCCATGATTAATTTTTACAATTAACTAAAGAAATGGTTCATCCGTGGCTGAATGGTTTAAGGCTTCATCTCAAGATCACTTACCTCTCAGTGCTGGGTCGTGTTGAAAATGGTGTTTAACCCCTTTAAAAAAAAACAACATAAAAAACAAATACTTTAACAGTGGTATTTGTAGTCCCCCAGTAAGCAATAATAACATCTCACATGCAGAAATTACTTTTTTTTATCATTATCATTTTTTGTCATTATTTGAATTCTCACTAAAAAATTAATACGAAATTGCAAAGATCAATTACAGCAATTTGAGATATCTAAATTATAGAACAATTAAAGAGTAATTTCATTAAACTCTCTTTGTTCTTTAAATTGATCCTGTGTAAGTTTTACATTTAAAATTTCAAGACGATCATTTACCCCCATGTAGTGTTTTTTTTTTCAGACATGACACAAAATTTGACATTTTTCACCATAAGATGTGAAATTTAATCCAGAGAAATTGCTGTATGGTTAACCACAAGTGACAGTCTGGTTTTATCAAATGTCTATGTTTAGCACACTGAATGCATTGTTAGTTGGCAACCAGCAGAAGGAAGTTATTAGATGTAAAGGCCATAAGCAGGAACAAAACTTCATTTATTTCCCATTAATTAAGAAACAATTACGCTTGATGTCTCAGCCGAAGTTGGTGATGTAGTTGCTGTGATATATATTTGAACACAGCTGAAGTTGGTGGTGTAGTTGCTGTGATATATTTGAATACAGCTAAGTTGATGATGCAGTTGCTGTGATATATTTGAACACAGCCGAAGTTAATGATGCAGTTGCTGTGATATATTTGAACACAGCCGAAGTTGATGATGCAGTTGCTGTGATATATTTGAACACAGCTGAAGTTGGTCATGTAGTTGCTGTGATATATTTGAATACAGCTAAGTTGGTGGTATAGTTGTGATATATTTGAACACAGCTGAAGTTGGTTGAGTAGTTGCTGTGATATATTTGAACATAGCTGGAATTGGTGGTGTAGTTGTTGTGATATATTTGAACATAGCTGTAGATGGTGATGTAGTTGCTATGAAATATTGGAATACAGCTGAAGTTGGTGGTGTAGTTGCTGTGATATATATAACACATTCATTGGAATAAAGATTGATAAAATTGGAGTGTAACGAAATATATATTTTGCAACTTAATGCTTTTAAGGAAATACAATGTATAAGCATTTTACTGCTTTTAAAGAAACACACATTGCAAATCTTACAAAACAATTAGTTCATACTAATTTATTTAAGCTTGATTGCGATGAAAGCTCAGGGCTTATATAAATCACTCTCAAGCCCTTTCCTGGACAGAAGCTGAGTACTGAGTGTTGTTTAATGAGAGCTGAGGATAAAACCCACAACCTCTGTTCTGAGCAGTCAAAGCTCGTCCATTACACTATCGTAACTGTCCCTGCTTTGCAAAACATTTAAGAATATAATTATACATCTTGCAATATGCTTGCAATAAAATAGATGGTTTTCAATGTTTAGTTAATGTAAGGAAATAAACATCTTGCAATACTTGTTTGTAGGGAAATAAAAGTCTTAAAATGCATTGCTGCAGTTCATTCATTTATGTAGTTGACGGTAAGAAACATTTTATATCAGGGACCCGAGTGTACTTACACGTTGCAAAGTCTGTGATTTTATGAATGAAATGAAATGAAAGTCATTGTTGATCAACTGAAGTTCCAATTACTTCTGCAGACTATGGTGTTGTTCAAAAGAACAAGCACGATTTTGCGAAATTTCGTCTGAAGGAAGGTGTACGCAGTGTTGCCATATGAAGCAATTTGTCTATCCAATATTGCTTTATAAAGCATTTTGTCAGTCCAAACAGAATCATTTATTGAATGAAACGTTACTTTATTGCATGTCAGGTCTATGATATGTTTGATTGTATTTTATGGTGCCTTATGAGACACAGTTTTTTTATTTCGTGTATTCTTTTATGTATGTTGGCTGTTTGTTGCATAGCATCAGTGTCTTTATTACTTTCTACTCTCGTTCTTGAGATTCTTCGATCCTCCACCAGCAGCCTCTGATTTTAGTGAGTTATATTTGCCTTTATGCCAGATTGCATGTGTGGGGGAAGCATTATTCCAAAGCAGATTTGGAATAAATACTGAAAATGTGATGGAGTTACCATTTGTTTTATTTTGGTTAGAATTTTTTTTTTTGGCTGTTAATTTGTAAATCTCAGGTTTAATGTTTTTGATCAATTTCATTGAAATTGTTACTCACACTGAATTAAACGTTTGGGAATATTTCACAAATCTCAGGATAAGGGGATAGTTGATTGAATTTAATTTAAAATCGATCATTGTGGATGGATTTGTTAAAAATTGTTTGATTAATTAGCATCATCTTTATGACATTGAGAGCTAATGAACAGATGATTAGTTAACCTAGTCACTCTTTCCTGGGTTCCTGTAAAGTGAACCAGCACTCACCCACACCCCATTTCCCCTAGTAACTTATATCTTTCCCACTTGAATCAGCTGTGAGAGACAGATGAGAATCAGACACAATAGCATATATCAATCTTCATAGAGACTGGAGCTGTAAGGGGATTCGAAATAATGAACCCTGAATTGAGTCAGGTGTACTACCGACTGAGCTTACCAGGTCCAGCTTTTTCATGGATAGATTATCAGCTGAATATAGGGACAAGCATTTTTTTTAAAGAAAATATGGTTTATTGATTGTAGAGATGGTTTCAAATTTTCATTGGCTTAATTGATGCTTAAATATCGTATTTGACAGAGAAGCATTTAAATAATTAAATAGATAATGTTTATATCCCTTCTGCAATCCCTCTAAATGAACAAACTGTGAAGACCAATTTCATTTCCTATTCCATTGAAAGAACATTTGCTGCTTAGTGAAGCATTTCATTTGTGCCACAATCAGTTTATAATGACGTCTCTTGACGTTGGTTGTAAATGTCCATAAAAGGGTACGTGTTTGGCAATGTCTGACTGTTCTAGCAATGATATTTATTCGCAGTTTGATACATATGTGATTTGTCTTTCTTTATAAAAATGGGAAAATAGTTTTTAGTTTTTATATCTAATAGTTGGAAAATATACCTGTCATGTAGTATTGAAAGCACAATTTTGTGTTTTCATTGTCTGCTTTTTTTTTTAATGAACAAAAATAGATTTTTGTTTACATTATTCACACAAGAGTTCAAGTGTATTATGGTAACTGATCTTCAAAGCATATTGATAACTGAAAAAATTAATGATGTTGTGCTGAAAACTGATGTTGTGCTGGAAACTGATGTGCTGGAAACTGATGTGCTGAAAAATGATGTTGACCAGTTGTTTTTATACTTTGACAAAATTGTTTTTTCTATAAGTTTTGATTCAACAGTCTGGTAACTGAACAGTTGTGCTTTTTGCATGTTGACAGAATTATTATGGTTGATCTAAGAATCCCTGATTGAACCGTACTAACTGAGGTTTTAAGACATTTTGATTATGAAGTTAAACATTCCGTCAGTTACTTTTTTGGTCATGGTCAAATGAGTATATTTGTAAACATTGATTGAAGCAAGAGTCTGGGATTTAACCATATTAACTTTGGTTTCAAGACATTTTGAACATGAATTAAAACATTCCACCAGTTACACTTTTTGGCCAAGGCTAAATGAGTTTATTTGTAAACATCGATTGAACCAGTCTGTGATTTAACCATGTTATATTAAAGGCATCTTGATTATTGATAAAATAAAAAAGACATTCACCAGTTGCATGCATGTTTTTCATGAAGAAGACAAAAGTAAAGGTTATAGATTATAGATAGATATTGTCAATACATGGTGGGAGATAATTCACTGGAGCTTTTGTACAGCCATCACTGGCGGCATACACACACTATTTATAAACTTAAATGTCTTCTACTAATTCCCACTGTCTGGGTGTTTCATTGATGATCCAGCTCACTTCTTTCTGTAACTAGATCTTTCCTCATTTATTATTGGAAGTTTGGCACCATTAATTGTGGTTTTTAGTTGAAACTCAAGTGGTTTTAAGATATAAGTGATGGAATATAGAATTTTTGTGAGGAATTGAAAATAATTTTTCTGTGAATTTTTCAGGTAAGTTTTCATTTATTTCTAGTTATATTCATTCTGTTTGTAAGGACCTCTATGAAGATTTTAATGAAAAGGTATTTTTTTTGTGATCTTTTTTTTTTTTTGCTACGTAAACTATAATATTGTCATAGTTTTTTGAAAACATTCATGTTTATAAAAAATGTTTTAATTTTAACAAAAGTTTTCACAGTTCTGTCAAATCACATTGCCCATTGAATTAATTATTGAACTTCAAGGTAAGAGATGAACATTTTTGAAAATTTGCATATAGAAATGTTGTGTGTGTCAGCTTTTAGGTCACCAAGGGATCTTTTGCAATCGCCTTTTGTCCGTCTTCGTGCGTCCATAAGCAATTGACATTTTCATCTTCTTCTCAAAAACCATAAGTTCAACTGTAATGAAATGTATGCAGCTTTGATACCCTAGGGTAAATCAAAATTGTGAATTGCATGGTTCCCACCCCCAAAACTGTAAAATTCAAGGTAAACTTTAAAACTCTTCCTCTTAATATATTGGGAAATAAATGATGAGCATGATTATGGATGTATATTGGGTCCTTTATAAAAATTGTGAATTACATGTCCCTGTGTCTCATGTTTTGGTTTGGGGGGTGGGGCCTTGGTGGTGCCTACTAAACTAAATCTTAATAAGAGAAATTGACAAAAAAACGTTTTATCTTATGACTGAATAGACTTAGGTGAATGTTTTTTTTTGTATAAACAGGTGAGCATTAAGGCCCATGGGCCTCTTGTTGAGTGATAAGTTAAAAAAGATCAGGAGATGATATAAACATAAATAGTTTGCTTAACATCAGTAATTTAGGAGGCATCAATTAAATACTAGGGTCAATTATTTTAAATACAAGTGATATAATATATTTATAGAGGACATTTGAAATTTCCTTAAAATTGCTCCCATTTAGATTACCGTTAATTGATATTCCATGAATCTTGATTTAAAAAAAAAACAGCAAAAAAAACACAGCATAGCATATTGATACTACTGACAAAAAACATAGCAATTTTTTTAGATACGTTCTCATTGTCCATAGATTATTTAAGTTCCAGCAACTATCAATACCAAATAAACCATCCGGCTCAAATCCAGAATTCTTCTTTTATAGTGGTGTTTATACTCCAAATACCACTGAGGTCCCTTCTCTGCCCAAAAACACCTCAGCAATTACATTGGCTTAATGCAATTTCAATAACATGTTGCACTATCAAAAGAACTTAAATGAAGCACTAAAAATAAAAAAATATTCAAAAATGGGTACATATGTGCCCTGTAATCTTCAAAACATAGGCACAAACTCCATTGCAGCCTAAAATTTGAGGGTCAAAACTCTAAATTCAAATCAATCATAGGGGTTGATGCAACTCTCATTCAAACAAATCATATGGCGGTGAAAACTCTACATTTAATCTAAAGAAAAAAATCTGCAATAGAAATTTGGTGATTTTTTTTATCAAAAAGAGGTCCTTTGTGGCCAAATGGTCTAAGGCGCCATCTCAAGATTACCTCTCACTGCTAAGGTAGTAGAGGTCTAAAAACTTTATTTGAGAAAGTTTGCCAGTTACTTTCGGAAGGGAGATGGCTGTATTGAGATTCATTCTGAGGTCTTCCTCCACCAATTAAACTGGATATGCCATAATTATGTAACCTGAAATGTGTTGAAAATGGCATTAAACACCATTCAAAAAAAATCAGAAAGCTGTTGTTGTTTTTTGTATGAGTCACTCTGATATGCTACAGTGTATCACCATAATTATTCCGAGCATGCCATGTTTCAGTGCACACTTTCAATAGTCTATTGTTAATTCTACAGTAGGTTTTTACGACAAAGACGTGATCATAACTGTCACGTTTGTTACTTTGATTGATATTAAATTGCAACAACTTGGGGGCTCATCGTAATTTTGTCTCGCGTTTAAATGATGACTTTTGGCTCAGTGCGACCAAATCTTTAGTTTTATTATAACTACTGGCTGCAACTTGATATCAGATTTTCATAACTTGTAGCCATCATTATTTTATCTTGTATAACAATCGTGTAATGGCTCCACTGGGCCACCTTATTGGCATGTCTTATTTTGTATCATGTCACCTACTGAAAGTGCTAGCATGTCATGGTCAGTTATGTAAGCACACTTTAAAGTTGTATCATGTTAGCACCTACTGAAAGGGCTAACATGTCATGGTCAGTTCTGTAAGTACACTTTAAAGTTGTATCATGTTAGCACTTACTGAAAGGGCTAACATGTCATGGTCAGTTCTGTAAGCACACTTTAAAATTGTATCATGTTAGCACCTACTGAAAGTGCTAACATGTCATGGTCAGCTCTGTAAGAACACTTTAATGTTGTATCATGTTAGCACCTACTGAAAGGGCTAGCATGTCATGGTCAGTTCTGTAAGCACACTTAAATGTTGTATCATGTTAGCACCTACTCAAAGGGCTAGCATGTCATGGTCAGCTCTGTAAGCACACTTTAAAGTTGTATCATGTTAGCACTTACTGAAAGGGCTAACATGTCATGGTCAGTTCTGTAAGAACACTTAAATGTTGTATTATGTTAGCACCTACTGAAAGGGCTAGCATGTCATGGTCAGTTCTGTAAGCACACTTTAAAGTTGTATCATGTAAGCACTTACTGAAAGGGCTAACATGCCATGGTCAGTTCTGTAAGCACACTTTAATGTTGTATCATGATAGCACTTACTGAAAGGGCTAACATGTCATGGTCAGTTCTGTAAGCACATTTTAATGTTGTATCATGATAGCACTTACTGAAAGGGCTAACATGTCATGGTCAGTTCTGTAAGCACACTTTAAAGTTGTATCATGTTAGCACTTACTGAAAGGGCTAACATGTCATGGTCAGTTCTGTAAGAACACTTAAATGTTGTATCATGTTAGCACGTACTGAAAGGGCTAGCATGTCATGGTCTGTTCTGTAAGCACACTTTAAAGTTGTATCATGTTAGCACTTACTGAAAGGGCTAACATGTCATGGTCAGTTCTGTAAGCACACTTTAATGTTGTATCATGTTAACTACTACTGAAAGGACTAGCATGTCATGGTCAGTTCTGTAAGCACACTTTAATGTTGTATCATGATAGCACTTACTGAAAGGGCTAACATGTCATGGTCAGTTCTGTAAGCACACTTTAATGTTGTATCATGTTAGCACCTACTGAAAGGGCTAACATGTCATGGTCAGTTCTGTAAGCACACTTTAATGTTGTATCATGTTAGCACTTACTGAAAGGGCTAACATGTCATGGTCAGTTCTGTAAGCACACTTTAATGTTGTATCATGTTAGCACTTACTGAAAGGGCTAGCATGTCATGGTCAGTTCTGTAAGCACACTTTAATGTTGTATCATGATAGCACTTACTGAAAGGGCTAACATGTCATGGTCAGTTCTGTAAGCACACTTTAATGTTGTATCATGATAGCACTAACTGAAAGGGCTAACATGTCATGGTCAGTTTTGTAAGCACACTTTAAAGTTGTATCATGTTAGCACTTACTGAAAGGGCTAACATGTCATGGTCAGTTCTGTAAGCACACTTTAATATTGTATCATGTTAGCACCTACTGAAAGGGCTAGCATGTCATGGTCAGTTCTGTAAGCACACTTTAAAGTTGTATCATGTTAGCACTTACTGAAAGGGCTAACATGTCATGGTCAGTTCTGTAAGCACACTTTAATGTTGTATCATGTTAGCTACTACTGAAAGGGCTAGCATGTCATGGTCAGTTCTGTAAGCACACTTATTTGTTGTATCATGTTAGCACCTACTGAAAGGGCTAACATGTCATGGTCAGTTCTATATAAACACACTTTAATTTTATATCATGTCACTTGACAACAAGTTATTAATGAGCAATTTCATTTCATTTTGCTTGACAACCCTTTGCATGGCTATTGATGAATAATTTGGTATTGTGTTCATAATAATAAATAATAGGGGGCTCAGGGCAAAGTGGTAGGGCATTGGATCTAAAATTGGGGGTCGCGGGTTCGATCCTATGCCAAGGCTTAATATGTTGTGTCCTTTAGCAAGACACTTTATCCACATTTTTTGCTTAATGCTTCTTCTATCCAGTGAAATTTAGATGTAAAACAATAAGTTAATTTTTTTATTATAAAATGTTGATATTTCTAAATCTCAACAGAGCAGGTATAATTGTAGCTTCAAAGACTTATTTCCAATATCTTCTCACAATGCTGTCTTTTGATATATAGGACTATGAGACATACTAATTTCCTTTTTAATCAATGTGACAGCCAGCTGTATTGACCAACAGTGATTCAAACAAGAACTATCTCGACAATCATGTGCTTATCAATTTTGCATGCACTGGTATTTGAATTTAGTCGTTCTGTCATGCAAGATGGTAGTTTATGTTGTTTCTGTAAGCTGCCGCTTCATGCAAAACAGTAGTAAGGCAGGCAGCTATAAGAAACTTATTGAATTTAAGAATATTAAAAAAAGAAATAAGTTGGATTACTGTTTATAACTAACACAAGCAAAGTATTCAATAAAGTCAAATGAGAAAGTATTTAAAAATCTCCTTTATAAGAAATGAACAACCCTTTGAATTTTTCTTTCTTCTAATTTCCAAACCTGTCTGAGGGGTCTTGCCAAATGGTAAACATGTCAACAAGCACAGTCTCAAGGATACTGGAATATAATTTATTATCAAGATTTTTCAAAATTGGCTAAAAACATTTTCTTTTTCAATATATCCTGCTTATAATTTTTTTTATATACTCACTGACCCTGTATTGCCATAAAGATATTTATATAAACATGTGAAAGTAATATATTGAAAATGACTTTCCTAACTTGGGCTTCGTGCATGGATTAGACTAAAAGAGATTTCTCACTTAAAAATGGCAACATAAATTGTGATGTATTAAATGTGTCACTTGATTTCATTATGATTTTAATTTGATCCGTTATATTGGTCAACACATAGTAAAAAAATGTTGCATCTTAAAAAGAATCAGAACGATGATGTGAATGTCATCAAGCAGTATTTAAGTGCTGTTTATTTTTAGAATGGGGAATTCGTTTTAAGTTTACCACTCAAATATACATATCAATTTTGTCATGTTTTGGTGAATTTGACTATTCGGTTTATATTTATTTATGATAATGGTGCTTGGATTACTCCCCCCCCACTCCCCCCACCCCACTCCCGCTGGAAATTGGAGATGACGTCTGAGATTTGCAGGGGTGGGGGGAACCTCTGATCAGAAATCCTGGTTCATGTCTTAAATAGTAAAATGTTAGGTTTATATATATATTTATTTTGATAATACGAAAGGCAGTGTTACTGTGGGAAAACCCCCGAGGTGAATCAACAAAAGTAGGTCCAGTGACTGGGTTAATTGTTTTACTTGGTACCCAACCATTCATTACTTTTGTGATACTTCCGTGAATACCAGTAAACGTGAGAATTGCTTATAAAGCGTGACTTTTTTTGTGAAATTCCCCACGGTATTAGTCATTCCGTGTAAATCTAATCATTGTGTATTAAATGGTTGATTGAAAAAAAAATAAAATAATTTAAAGCATCAAAATAGTTTTATTTATGTCATTTGCAAAATTGCAATTCCCATCAATGTAATACATTGTGGGAAAGTTGAACTTTTACACATCTCAAACACCATTCCATTTTAATTGTTCTGTTTCTGTGATGACTGATATACAGCCTTGTGTCATATCATTAATCTCTCAGCGCTGATTCAAGTGGGAAAGTTATCAGTTACTTACAGAAATGGGTTGTGCTTGAGTACTGGTTAACCTTTCAGGATCCCAGAAAACAGTGGTTAGGTTAACCGATCGTCTGTTAGCCCTTGATGGCATAAAAATGACTCTAAATATTCAATCAATCAATATTCAGTTTAATCGTACAATCTTCAAATATTTGATTTCATATTTACACTGGTACACACCGTCCTTTTAGCGGTAGAACATTCCACTCGCCTGAGGAAGGTCGTGGGTTCGATTCCCGGTCCTGTCATATCAAAGACTTAAAAAATGGTATTAGAGCTTCCTCGTTTGGTGCTCAGCATTTAGAGGATAGTTCTAGGTTTTGTCGGCCCAAGAGTCAGTATACTGTGACTGGGTGGGGTATCATACCATATGTCTGAGGCGTGATTCTCCAGTATGGCAGCACTCAGAATACGGCTGTCATATCACTGTATAATTGTTGAAAGTAATGCTAAACATCATAGTATTGCAACAACACTGGTAGATCTGATCAGAGATTAACGAAAGTGGCCTTTTAAGATAGGTTTTTGCTCAGTCCAGGTTAATTTTATCAGGGGTTATCA
This sequence comes from Panopea generosa, assembly GCA_029582155.1. Taxonomy (NCBI): domain Eukaryota; kingdom Metazoa; phylum Mollusca; class Bivalvia; order Adapedonta; family Hiatellidae; genus Panopea; species Panopea generosa. Next base: position 35,734,256 of record CM055910.1, on the reverse strand, counting down.
TATGGTTTGGTTCTATGTTGATGATGATAAAGGATTACAGTGAACACTGTCATAAGCAGCTAGTCAAGGGAAGGAGCAAAAGTGACCTTTTAAGACAGCTTAATACAGCTTAATTTGCTCTGAAAGCTTTATGGAAATAAGAAATAGCCAATGACTGGCTGCTGAAGACAAGTGATTGCTTTATAGAGGTGACCACTTACACAGGACTGATTAGATTTTGTTGATGGTAAATTTGTAAAATATCTATAAAGTCTCCTTCCTGTCGTGGTTATGGGCCCATGTCTGCTCCATAACCTTAGAGATGTAATTATAACATTTTGTAAGTAACAAAATTGCGGAAATAAATAACTTTCAATAATAAAAGGATGGGAAGCCAAATATTAAGAAATTTGACTGTAGGACATGTAAATAATAGATGTCTATCAGACACTGCACACGACAGAAATGATTAAGGTATGATTATGGTTGTAATTTATTTAGGATAGGCAGATGTGCAAGTTAAATGATGCTAAGTTAAGACTTAAAGGGACTACACCTGGGTAAAAAAAATGCTATAAATGTCTAAAAATTAAAATTATTTTTAGAATGGATAAAAATTCTCATTATCATTAATAGATCAAATCCGAATGTTTTGGTATGTCAAACCCACCAAAACATGAAAAATCAATATTTAAATTGTAGTGGTAAACTTGAAACGAAATCCCCATTCTAAAAATAAAGAACACTGAAATACTGCTTGACAACCTTCACATTGTCATTCGGACTCTTTCAAAGATGAAATAACTATTTTTTATGTGTATAATGGATCAAATTGAAATCATCTTACGTTACTTATTAAACACCTCACAAAATATGTTGCCATAATTTAAGCAGGAAATCTATTTTAGTGTAAAATGGTTGAATTTATTTCATCTTAGAAGGAGTCTTTGTATTTTAAAAGATAAATTTAGTCTGACATTTATAGCTATCTTTACTGTTATACTGCCTTTAAAGGTTTTAATAATTAACTGGCTAAGTAATGGTATTGGAATATATTATTTATTAAGTTGGTTATTGGCAAACAATGATTTTGGGGTAATTAGAGATTTTGATAGCTGATCTATGTTTAATGTTGTCACATTTCTGACAGAATTAAATCTGTAATCCAGTTAATCTGTAAATTCCACAGGTATTTATCTTAAATGACTGCGGTCTGGTTCATAGTGGGTAAACAATGGCAATAGAGCGTTATTTGTACTAGTAGACTCTGCCAATAATGGTACTTCTCAAAAATTGAATTTTAGGGTGCTCCCACAGGCCCAGTGTTCCTGGGCCAGTTTATAAAGATCATTTTTACTCTCAATAAGTTTTAAAACTCCTTGTCGCTAAAAAGGTCAATTTGTGCCTCATTGGCATATAGATTGGCTATTCCATATTATATAAACTGAGGACAGTTAGGTTATACCCCTCATTCAAACCCCATCTTGGGAAATGCCAAAATAAAGAAAAACCCATAATACCTGAAATAGAAAATTCCTAATAGGGAAATCTGAAATAGGTTTGTTTGAATATTAAGCATCGTTTTTATGCCATTGAGGGCTAACAGATGATCAGTTAACCTAACCACCCTTTCCTGGAAGGTTAGCCTGTACTCAAGCACACCTATCTCTGCAAGTACACTGATCCTGGCCACCGCGTTATAACAGGACCAGAGTGTAACTGATAACTTTCCAACTTGAATCAGCAGTGAGAGACAAAATGACAATGAGACACAATGTAATACACCCAACCATCACAGAGAAGACTGCCCAGGCAGGAATTTAATGTTCCAACCCCTGATTTGATAGTCAGACTTGCTATCAACTTAGCTAACCAGTCCCTGCACCACATCGGATTGAGACTTTATTGTAAAGAAGCAACAATGAACGATATCCAAACAGGATAACTCTAATCTAGGCAATTGTGTGATAATTTCAATAGGATATGATTAAGAGGAACTAGCTGATATGACAGTTAGGGAAGCTCGGATGATATACTGTATATTAATATATACATTTGTATATTCAGTATACAGTCAAATTTGTCTTTAAGGGAAGGGGCAAAAGTGGTCTTTGAAGACAGGTTGTTGTTCAATACAAGTTACTTTGCTCTTAAAGCATAGAAATGGGAAATAGTAAATGTGGCTGCTTAGAACAAGTGCTGCTTAATAGAGGTGGTCACTTACACAGGTTTGACTGATTCTCTGATAACTCAATAACTACAATAATTACAAACAAGTAACCAGAAAAAAAAAAGAAAAACGAAATAGCACATAAGAGCTGTACTCCCAACCACCTGTTTCCTTAATATACAGTGAGTGAAATGCCAAGGAGGGTTGTCTTAAAGTGGATACTTTTCATGCTGTCTAGGATGTTTTCAAGGTTTAATTAAATATACATCAGTGTAAGTGTTCCTGTGTAGGGTTTCAAAGCTTACTTTTGATGAATTAGATTGTACCTTGTACAAATGTGATAAGATATCTGTAAAGGTTTTAAAATATTTAATTGAAGTGAACTTCACCATTATATCGGGTCACTGATGAGAGACACAGATTGGAAGACTGGATTAAAGTTGAAGTTCATTATTTTATGTAAGAAATATAATCATGGATTTTATAGTTATGAGTGATCTAAGGCGTCATCTCATCGATAAAGTCGTAAGTTCGAGTCCTGCTTTCTCTAAGAACGTTATGTGAGAAAGTTTGCCAGTTACTTGTGGAAGGACAGTGGTTCTACTCAGGTTCATTTTAAGGTCTTCCTCCTCCAATAAAACTGTATATACAGTATATAACCTGAAATGTGTTGAAAGTGGCCTTACATGGACATAACTTTTGATAAATTATCACTACATGTATGAAGCAAAACTGATGTGAAGTTATTTCTATTTTTGAAAGGGGAATAACTCTTGTGCATCATATTTAGCATATTTGTAATCACATGTGATAAAAAAATGTAAAAAAAGTTGTTGTTTTTTTTTTTCATTAAATTTTATCGATATCATTCGAGAAATATCAATTTCAAGTTGTATTTTTGAAGAATTTTTGCTGATCATAATTTTTAAAACTAGCAAGACACCTCTAGTTCTATAGTTTTTTTAATAATTTCTTAACTATAAGTATTCTTTTTTCTCAATGTCCCTCAAATGTTATGTTTTTTTGTCACAATTTTACATTAAAATGGACCTTAAAATTCTCAAATCTGTGTATGAAGTCTCATTGGTTGAACATATTTATTCATTCAAATTTACATACATACAGATCAAGTTAAGTATAACTACGGATTAAAACGGAAGATAAAAAAGTTATTCTCCATTATATGGAAGACAAACGTCACTCAATTTCAAATTGTGATAGATGACACTGTTATAAGTGCATTAAAGGTGTAAAGACTGATTTGATGCATATAAAACATAAAATAATCTATTTCAACATTGCTGTGTGTCCCTTTAAACAAAACAACAATAAAAAAAATTGCAAACATGTTTAACCCAAATCAGCCTTGAGACATGAAATTGCATTAATTTTACTGTTGCACTGACCTGTATAAATACACTTGGCATATAAATCATCTTTAATATGGGTCATTTGTCCCCAACGGCACATTTGAAATAAAATTCTGACATCCTTTAATGTATAAAATTGTTTTATGTATGTCATGATGAACAAGATTAGCCAATCAAAATTGAGAGCAGTCTAAATTCAAATTGGAATAGAATTATATATTTTCGTCATCTATGGATCAAATCTCCAAGATGTACAATATACAGTGAAACCTGTCTTAAGCAGCCAGTCAAGGGAATTAGCAAAAGTGGCCTTTTAAGACAGGTTGTTGCTTAATACATGTTAATTTCCTCTTAAAGTATAGAAATGTGAAACTGAAAATGTGGCTGCTTAAGACAAGTGATTGCTAAATAGAGGTGACTGCTAACACAGGTTTAACTGTACAATACTTTATTAATGTAATTCTAGTACCATATTTTAATACTTTGATATGTCTGTCACTTGGCCAGGAATCAAATCATGACCTGCTGCATGTGAGGTGGACGCTCTACCACTAGACGACTTCTGTGATATATATTTTATTAAGTTGGATCAGTGGTTATTCCACAAGTACATTATAATGTATTTATATACCTCACTGAAAATATAACAAGGATATTTGTACAGTTAAACCTTTCGTAAGAAGTAAAGGAGCAAAAGTGGCCTTTTAAGACAGATTGTTGCTAAACACAAGTTGATTTGCTCTGAAATCATAAACTTAGGAATTAGCAAATGTGGCTGTTTAAGACAGGTGCCTGCTTAACAGAGGTGACTGCTTGGGGCTTGAGTCTCATGTTCAGATAAGATTGCTGATAGGATCGTGTGGCTGAGTAGTGGATTTGTGATCCTGGTTGTGTGGTAGGATTGCATCTTCAGTTAGGCACTGTTTATAAATAGACACTTTGATAAACAAGTCTACACAATAACATTGATGGGGTTCAAAGCTGTGATAGATCATTATAATAAGATAGGTGATGGTACACCGGATAGAGTGTTGGCTGCTGGAGCCGGAGGTTGTGGGGCTTGAATCTTATGCTTGACTAATGATGGTCACTCGAAAAACAACACTCAGTACTGGTTCTTCTCGGAAGACAAACTCTATAAGTGATTCATATGAGCTCTGAACTTGCTTTGCAATCAAGCTAAAAAGAATAAATGTAAACTATAAAAAACACACAAAAAAAACAAAAAACAACTGGTAACCCAAGAATAGAAGAGTTACATTGACATGGTTTGTATATATACATCTCAGATATTCAATATTACAATGTTTTATTGATTTTTATATAATCAACAGAAATTGTTGTCAAGTCTCTCAGTCTGCATCACAACACTCTTAATATTATACATATCCTTTCTCTTGTTTATGAGCACAGGGGGACATGTCCAGATCAACAAATAAAGTTTTTTGTATATTGTACAAATTGTTAAAAATGTCAGATCAACAAATAAGGTCATAATAATACTGTATATACAAAAAACAAATTCAGACATACAAAAAAGACATTAACATTTTGTATGTTATATATACTAGTTTAAATTGACTATTTGGGTCTCCATGGCCGAGTGCAGGTCTATGGCACCATCTCAAGAGCACTTACCTCTCACCACAGGTCTTAGGTTCGAGTCCAGCTCGCTCCAAAAACTTAGTGTGAGAAAATTTCCAGTTACTTGCGGAATGACGGTGGTTTGTTCTACTCAGTCTGAGGTTTTCTTCTATCAGTAAAACTTGATATGCCATATATAACTTGAAATGTGTTGAAAATAGCATTAAACCCTTTAAAAAATTTTTTTTAAAAATATGACTATTATTTATAATATATGTTTTACAAGTTCGGATCGGCTAATAAAGTCATGTACATGTTCAGACCATCAAATGAAAATAAAGATGTAGGCCATAATAATAATAATAAATATATATATATATATATATATAACTGGGAACACAAATTGTCAAATAAAGTTGTATTGTAAAATATATTCACTCTGTAACATAGTCATGCAAAAGAGAAATAAAAAGAAATTCTGGGAAGAAATATCAAAGCTCAACTGTATAAAAAAAGTTTAAAGATATTATTTTGTGTTGCAGACTAACTACTTTTGGTGGAATTTGATCACTCTTGGGTATATCATAGGTGGAAAAAATGAGCCGGTGTTTTGCTTACACGTTTTTTTCCCACATCTATAACAGGTTCCCAAATCCTATGGGTAAATCTTGTGGCAAAGGTGCTGGAGAAAATGTCCTCAAGTTACCACATGATATAAGTTCTTCTTGAGGAATCAGCAGATATAATCATATAATCACAGAGTTCTTGTTTTGGGATTTCAGCTAAAAAAACGCGAATAATTGCAAATTGGCTTTTAAGATCATTTTTTTCTACTGAGATTCGATGTTAGTGGTTTATCTAAAAAAAAAGAAGGCAAAATATTAGCAAGTTAAATATATATGTATCACTCTGGTATATTTTCATTAACACAATTATTTGAGTGTTAAGCAAAACAGAAACATTTCTGTTACAGTGTTGTAACAAGAACAAAGAAACATGAAATTATGTGCTATTTTTTAATTTTTCTTATCTTTTGTCTGACATTTATATAATATATAATCCCTTCAATGATTCCATCACACCGTGATGATAGAATTTTATTCAAACTTTGTTTCACTCTCATTAAGGTTAGGTGACCGCAGCGTGATATAATGGTAGCATGTGCGGAATGTAAAGTTGTGGGTTTGCTTCCGATCGGGTCATGAAAAATGCTACTTGAAGTTTCCTTGTTTTTTTGCGCCTGGCGTTTAGGGGATTGTTCTTGGTCAGGTCGGTTTTGGTGTCAGTATAATGTGACTGCGTGGGGTATCATACTTTGCAGCATGATACTCCAGTGTGGCATGAGCTCCCATTATACTGTCTCCAGTAGACACCATCTTAATATGACTAAACAATTGTTTAAACAGACGCCTAACACCATACAACAACATTCTACTTATGTATATTGTACAAAACATATTGACGATGCCTACAAGCAGATTGATCTAGATTCATGTTAATGAAAAATTTGACATGAAATTGGACCTTAGGGCGAGTGCTTTATTATATTGTAGACTTGCGGATACATTGTAAGGACAGTGGCTCTATTCTTTCATTCTGAGGTCTATCATCAACAAATAAAACTTATGTTGTATCACAGCACGATAATGATGTGCTGAAAAAAGCATTGTAAACCCTCATTTAAAATAATAAAAAAAAACACTGACATTATTGATCATAACTCGATCAATCTCGAATTCTTTTTAGAAATACATTTCTATTTTTAAACATTTTGGAGAAACCGAAAGTCACATAATCGGCATTAGCATATCTCTATTTTTAGAACGACTTTTGATTGTTTATTGATAGAAGCAAGGAGTATAGTTCCTTGGCATAAGGGACAGATCTAGAAACGTTTCGTTACCATACACATTTTTAAATGATAAAAAAAAGCGAAATCAGACTCCCGAATCAAGTACTTATTAGCTGAAGTCCTTGCCGAAATATACGACTCTTTCAATGTGCATGTTGGCGATATAGTTTGTGACCTGGAATTTGATTTACAAAATGTTGTAATCTTTTGGTCACGTGGCCATAGTTCAGCGCGTCTGTATTCATGCGCTTTAATTCCTTTGTGCTGATTAATGCTACAGAATATAAACGATACGTAATTGTTTATAGGTATAAATCGTTGCTGTATGTTATAATATTAATGTTTTTGTTAAAATAGGCGATCTACTGTTTATAGTGAGTTTGAGCGCTTATCAGGGGTGGAACTATTTGATAAGTGGTTGTTAGGTTTGCATTAACACGAAACAGGGTTGTAGATTTGCGGTATTGAAAATAAAATCATGTTAGCTCTGAGAGCGGCTGCTAAAGCGCCGCCCCCAAAAATGACTTACATTTTATGGTAAATAATTATAGAGTTCATCTTAGGATCCAGACTGGCTAATGAGTGGGGTGTTAGGGAGGGGTAAAATTGTAACTGAATTAGTATTTCTCCCACGATTCCAAACTCATTGTCTGTAGCCAGCTATTAGTCTGTCTTACACAATACATTAAAATAATGAAAATGAAGAAAACAACTGTCAAGAGTGGTAAATAAATTTGAAGCATAAACAAGGTAAACATAACACCTATATAAAATATTAATTTTGACTGCCAGCAGCAAGCTGCTACTGTGTGCTGCATGAAAGGTATCGTGGGATTGTGCCCTCTTGTTTGCTCTGTTTTATTAGAAGTTAAGTATTTTGAAATAATCATCAGTGTTTTATGATTCAGCACATCTGTTGTTGGATAGATTATACAGCATATACTTAAAATGATATATTCATTATGTAGGTTCAATAGAGAAGTAAGTTTGGACCATTGAGCAGTTAACTGTATTCATTGTAAAATATTATCCGTTCTGTGCTGTTTGTTGCTCAAAGATTGGACTTATAATTGAGAAGATAAGGTTTTGTGAAATAACTGTTATTTTGGTTTTAAGTATTCTCTTTTTGCTTCTTGAAGTTTTGACTGATAGCAGATTAAGATTTAATGAACTAGAATTTTACTTTGGTTTTGCTGCTCAGAGTTTCAGAATTTTGTTGAGAAGCAAAGGTTTTGTTTTAGTGACTCAACAGTAATGTTTTTACATTAGCTTCTTAAAGTTGGTTACTAACTGAGGAATAAAAAGAAACGTTGTAAAATAACATCAAGGATCTAATTACATGTATGTTGATAATATTTATCAAACTAGTATATAATAACTACTTACGTTTGATTTGTGATTTTCAGCTATAAATGTGAACAAATATTGAATCGTAGAATGTTTATGTGGCATTATTAAGTTGTGATAAACTAATATGGAAGATTCCTCCACCAATTTCAAACTAATAAAACCACTTAGAATGTGTCCCATCTCCCGGATCAATGCCATTACAAGAGATGGATTCTAGAAACTGTCAGAGAGCCTTGTTTAGTATTGGTATGAAGGGATTGTTAAAATGATGAATCTGAGGAATTTGCCATATAATTACTTGATATTTTACTATTTTTTTTATTTTTTTAACAAGAAAATAGGAATTATTGAGACATTAATTTTTCATACAGGTAAATAAAAATGACCCAATTATGTTAATTAAAGGTGTAACAGTCATAACTGGGAGTGCATCAGTTATAACTGTGAGTGCATGTCATATTGTTGATATGATTATGATTGAGGCGGAGTCTAACAATTGGTTATAATTAAGTCTTAATTAAAAACTCCCTTTATTCACTTTGTGGTAGGTTTGTGAGAGACTGTTAAGAATGGAAATCAAATAAATGTGGGGTACATGGGTCTTGAAGATGTTAGTGTCCCGGGGCTAGTGGTCCCTGGGTGTTGGAATCTTTCCTCACCGTGACAATATTTGGGTTTATGATGCGTAATGTTTTTAAGTTGTAAGGACCTGGGGCCCATTCCACACTAACAGATCTAAATTTATGAAATTTCTTATGTGTAAGATTTGTCAGACTTGCTAAAATTCATTTAGTGTTTTAATAACATCATCATAAAAACTTTTGTTAACACCTATGAAAAAAATCTAAAGAAAATCAATCAACTTTTCTGTTAGTATGAAAATCTTAGACTTAATGAAAGTTAGTTAACCCTTTACTCCATAGATATGCATTTTCCCGCACCGATCACAGAATTAAGACCTTTGAAAACAGTGCAGGAAGAGTTACAAGCAATCTGAACACTTCTTGCACAGTTTTCCACTGTCAGTTAATATGAACATAAATCACCCAATAATTCAAAAGCCTTCTATTTTAGAGGTGTCCAAAGGCATCTATATTAGAGGTGTCCAAAGGCATCTATATTAGAGGTGTCCAAAGGCGTCTATATGAAGTAAAGGGTTAAAGGGAGTAGCCGTAGGTTTACAATAATTGCTAACAAATATGTATGTTTGTTGAAGGAAATACCAGCTTGATTGTCATTGGGGCAAGACTAGTAAAAATCTAACAATATTACTATTTCTTAATGAGTAAGCGAGAGAACACATTTTTATCACATTGTTTGTGTATTTTCAGAAAGCAGAACATGGACGGCCAGTTGTACTGCGAGGCACACTATCCCACAAGTACAAAATCTAAAGGAGATGACAAACTACGTAAGCAGTCTGTAAGTGAAACTTTTGTCTTGTTACTATTGGCTACAAGTTGTAATGTACGGAAGGATCCTCCGTGGCTGAGTGGTCCAAGGCGCCATCTCAAAATCACTAATATCTCTCATGGCTAAGGTCATATGTTCGAGTCCTGCTCACTCCAAAAACTTTATGTGAGAAAGTTTACCAATTACAAATAAAACTGAATATGCCATATATAACTTAAAATGTGTTGGAAATGGCATTAAACCCAATTCAACAATAATGGAGTAATGTGCTAAAATTTTATTTTTGTACTAATGAAAGATGATATGCTATAATGTGATGCACATCACGTTATTTGTGATATTTTTTACAGTATATAAAGTAATAATATCTGATTTGATCAATCATGGTCACTCGAAATCACATGACCCTCCATGTCTTGACCTAGTTTTAGTCACCAGTATTATCATCAGTTCTATATCATCAATATCCAGTATAGATTTCTTATTTACGTCGACTATTAATCATAGCAAATTAATTATAAAATCCTTGGTTAATTTCAATGTTATTTTCAAGAAGCCCTTCCTATGCTTAATTTGACTGAGCTATAAACATGTATCAGCTCCTTGGCATGTATTACTGACGTATCAGCTCTTTAGCATGTCGTATTACTGTCGTATCAGCTCGTTACATGTCGTATTGTCGACGGTAATTAAATGAATCACAACTCTATAAATGTTTAGAATGCATCTTACATTTCCGTTTTTTCTCTGACTTCCTATAATTTAACCAATAACTGATTAACATTTTGAACCAGTTTTTTTTTTTTAATCAGGGTTTTGCTCCTTAAACATGAACAATAATTCAGTTTAACCTATACATAATTATATGCTTCTCTTATTGATTGGTATGGTTGTTGCTTTGAAACACTTAAACATCAGTTTGATTGATGCTTAGTATTGGTCAATGATTTTTGTATACCCCCACCATTGGAAGAATGGTAGGGGGGCATTAAATATTACCCTTATCTGTCTAAGCATCTGTACAGATAAATTTGAATTTTCTGAAAGGGTATATGTAGTCAATAAATGGCATGGGTCAGAAACTTGTGGCAAACAAGCAATTTTTTAAGGTTAGCCTCACACTGCAACCTGTACTTAAAGCTGTATCACACAAAGCTGTATCATTCAGAGCTGTATCACTCAAGGCTGTATCCCTCGAAGCTGTATCCCTCAAAGTTGTATCCCTCAAAGCTGTATCACTCAAGGCTGTATCCCTCAAAGTTGTATCCCTCAAAGCTGTATAACTCAAAGTTGTATCCCTCAAAGCTATATCACTCAAGGCTGTATCCCTCAAAGTTGTATCCCTCAAAGCTGTATCACTCAAGGCTGTATCTCTCAAAGCTGTATCCCTCAAAGCTGTATCACTCAAGGCTGTATCCCTCAAAGCTGTATCACTCAAGGCTGTATCCCTCAAAGCTGTATCTCTCAAAGCTGTATCACTCAAAGCTTTATCTCTAAAAGCTGTATCCCTCAAAGATGTATCACTCAAAGCTGTATCCATTAAGTTGTATCACTCAAAGCTGTATCACATATTTTCAGGCTTTACAAGTGACCCATATTATGTGTATTTATTATTGTCAGAAAATCGTGCATGATTAATACATCCGGAGTGGCCCATAAAGATGAATGATCTTGGGGAAACACAATAACAAAATAATATCTTAACCATTTAAACTGCCAAGCTTAATACTGTCTGCAAGCCTGATTATAATAATAATGTAATTGAATACTTCTTCTGTAGAGTTTCATTGTGTTTTAATGACACATTAACATACATGAGGTCTCTTTAGAGTCGCTCCTAAACATTTTTTAAATCACTTTTGTTGCAATGCAGATCTGTTTGATTTTATTTCTTTCAGCTTATTCTTTCTCACTCAAGTTTTTTTCAAAATATCAAAGAGAGCCTCACAGCCTTCAATGAGAATCATCTTGCCTCAACCAAAATGAAAATGAAATTCTAGTTGTCTCCATCTATATATTTAGTGATAATCACACCACCACACCTTCAATGTCAAAGTGAGCCACCTAAGTACTACATCCCCAATATCTAAGATAACAACCTTGCTGCTCCCTAAATATCTGAGAGTGTCTCTTTGTTACAACCCAAATATCTAAGAAAGCCACTTTGTTCTAACCTAGACTGCGGTGTGGTCTAGACTCGAAAGCGGAAGGTCGTGGATTCGATCCCCGGCCGGGTCATACCAAAGACTTTAAAAATGGTACTAGAAGCTAAGTCTCCTCGCTTGACGCTCAGCATTTAGAGGAGAGTTCTAGGTCTGGTCGGCCCGGTGTCAGTATAATGTGACTGGGTGGGGAATCATACCATGTGTCTGCAGCATGATACTCCAGTGTGACAGCGCTCAGAATACTATCTCAAGTAGACACCATCACGATATGACTGAAAAATTGTTGAAAGCGACGCTAAACACCATACAACAACAACATTGTTCTAACCTAATGATCCAAGAGAGTCACCTTGTTCTAACCTAATTATCTAAGAAATTCACCTTGTTCTAACCTAATTATCTAAGAGAGTCACCTTGTTCTAACGTAATTATCCAAGAGAGTCACCTTGTTCTAACCTAACTATCCAAGAAAGTCACCTTGTTCTAACCTAATTATCTAAGAAAGACACCTTGTTCTCACCTTATTATCTAAGAGAGTCACCTTGTTCTAACCTAATTATCTAAGAAAGCCACCTTGTTCTCACCTTATTATCTAAGAGAGTCACCTTGTTCTAACCTAATTATCTAAGAAAGACACCTTGTTCTCACCTTATTATCTAAGAGAGTTACCTTGTTCTTACCTAATTATCTAAGAAAACCACCTTGTTCTAACCTAATTATTTAAGAAAGCTGAATTGTTCTAACCTAATTATCTAAGAGAGCCACCTTGTTCTAACCTAATTATCTAAGAAAGCCGACTTGTTCTAACCTAATTATCTAAGAGAGTCACCTTGTTCTAACCTAATTATCTAAGAAAGCCACCTTGTTCTAATCTAATTATCTAAGAGAGCAACCTTGTTCTAACCTAGATATCTAAGAGAGCCACCTTGTTCTAACCTAATTATCTAAGAAAGCCAACGTGTTCTAACCTAATTATCTAAGAGAGTCACCTTGTTCTAACCTAAATATCTAAGAAAGCCACATTGTTCTAACCTTAATATCTAAGAGAGCCACATTGCTGCAACCTAATTATCTAAGAAAGCCACCTTGTTCTAACCTAATTATCTAAGAGAGCCACCTTGTTCTAACCTAAATATCTAAGAGAGTCACCTTGCTCCAACCTTAATATCTTAGAGAGCCACCAGACATTTTATAGAAAAGTTTTATCAAGTATTGCTATTGCAAAGAATGACTTTATCTGTGATATGTATCCTGTTTGTTAGTTAACCATATAGCCTTTTTCATTTCCTCTTAGTAATATTATCAGACAGAAAATTAATGTTGTAAAAAAAACAATATGATAGTAGAATATGATATGGTTACCATAAATTATCCGTGGTAAAATATGCCGGTAACTGTGTCATCACATCCTCCAAATGATGTCTCATACCTACCATTACATCATCACAAGTGTGCCCATCCCTTAACCTAGTTCAGATTAGTACGAATACATGATCGGTACATCTTCCTACTGGAGGTAGTCCTTGGAAAAAGATATTATCATCCCATAAGTGCAAAAAGTACCAAGTGTATAATCGTGAAAAAATAATGTACTTTGTCAATTTTTGCACTAACAACATTATATTGTTAAATGTTTATCAGATTCTGCCATTTGAACTGTCTTTAGCTTAAAAGCCGAAAAAGACACATGACAATGTCATCAGATACCCCACCCAGTGGTAGCTGGGATCGATCCTACTGAATCTAGATTTCAATAATTTATTGAAAATAGAAAAAAATCTCTGTTCAAGACAAACTCAATTTGTTCCAAATACAGCAGAGGAAAGACTAAGTGTAAATTAAAGGATAAACTTGTGGAAAGACAGCGGTTCTACACAGATTCATACTTTCGATCTCCACCATCAAAAATAAGCTCTGTTGGCTCAGTCTGTAATGCGTGTGACAGTCAATTATGGGGTCATGAGTTTGAATCCCTGTCTGGCCACAGTCTCTGTTATGATTGGTCATGCCTTTTTCATATTCATGCATATTCAAAAGTCTTCCCACCCTCTCTGAATATGTCGGGAAGTAGTCATTGATTTGCATAGACAAGGTGGATGTCTAGTACTGGTTAACTGCCTGGTAAATCTCAGGCCATGAATCTTCCACCTCTGAATATGTGAGGAAGTAGTCAGTGGCCTGCATAGACATTGTGGATGTCTAGTACAGGTTAACTGCCTGGTAACTACCAGACCATGTGTCTTCCTGTGGAGAAGTAGTCAGTGACTTGCATAGACAAGGTGGATGTCTAGTACTGGTTAACTGCCTGGTAAATCCCAGGCCATGAGTCTTCCACCTCTGAATATGTGAGGAAGTAGTCAGTGGCTTGCATAGACACGGCGGATGTCTAGTACTGGTTAACTGCCTCATAAATACCAGACCATGAGTTTTCCACCTCGGAATATGTGAGGAAGTAGTAAGTGGGTGGCTTGCATAGACACAGTGTATGTCTAGTACTGGTTTATGGCCTAGCAAACCCCAAGTGACCTCTGCTGAATAAATGAAAAACAAGGTGAAAATCCAACACAAACAATTAAACAAATTGACTAAAAAATTTGGATGACATTATTATATCTATAAAATACAATAACCTGTGATACCTTTAAAATGTCATTAAAGTCTAATACACTTGATGGGAAAATCTTAATTGCTATTAAATTCTGGGTAAATGCTGCAATATGGCATCTAATGTTTATACCAATTATCCCTTAATTGCATTGGTGTCAATGTTTTCTTCTTTAAAAATTAGTTTCATAGTGCTTTAAGCCAGATAAATGCACCTCTCAGTTATTTATATCTTATAATTGCGTTATCTCTAAACACATTAAACGACTTGAAAGTAAACCGAGACAACCCCAGTCAAACATGCCCTGAACCAGGAGGTATTTTGAAATGATGATAATAACTAAGTGCAATGTTTTCTGGAAGCTTAATTTGGCTTTCTATCATCAGTCTGAGACATTAGGATTTTATCTTTATCTCTTGACTCCTCTCTCAACCATGTCTCTGTGTTACAATTTTGAAAAACCTGGGTTGTCTAAAGATTTTCGTAGGAACAAATTTTGGCACCCAAGAACGATTTATTTGCAAAGTATTATTGCAAATTTTAAAAAGAATACTATTTATTAGGCTTATGAGAGTTTGTAAAATATTAATGATGTAAGCAAAGACTAAATGAATTTCCTTTTTTCTTTTTTTTTCTTAGCTGTAGATTTTACACTAAGAAGTTCATAAACTTGCCCTTTTATTTATATTTTGTTTAATTGTTAATCTTACAGGAAATTCTTAATGTTTTAATACTTCTAATATACAAAAATGGTATAACTGCTTTTAATTTTAACTTACCCATAGGCTTTTACATATATTGTGAATAAAGTTCTGATCACACCAACCATGTTTAGATACTGTCGAGTATCCAAAGGCCACTAACAAATGTGGAAAGGGACCACACCGGTGAACCTCATATCTGATGCTTTATTACTTATATATTAATCTCATTAATATTTTTTTACTAATCTTTGCATGCGCAACATGGCCTATTTAAGTATCAACGTCCGTGAAGCACTATTCATTCATTCATTCTTCTAGACCATGCACTCCACATATTTTAAATGCATGTTCTAATGAAAATAAATTCCATTTAATTTTTAGAAGAATGCCGAGACTCTCTCTCTCTTTCATCCAGTGTGTAGAAAAAGACTACTGTTGGGACTAAGTAATAACAACAACAACAACAACAACAGCATAAAATTGCCATTAAAAAGTAGACTTCTCAGGGTTGTTTATCAAGAGGTCACATAAAAACCTATATAAACAAGGCTCCATGTTAAATGTCAGAGTTACTGAAGAAGCCTACATGAGGCCATAGACATCATAAGGCACCTGTTATAACTCAGTATAGTTTCACCACCCAGAAATGATAAATTGGAGTTTTACATGTTACAGCTCAAAAAGCTGTATTGTATGGTGTTTAGCATCACTTTAAAGGGAGTATGTCAGGAAAATATGCTATAAATGTCTTAAAAGAATAACATTAATTTTAAGATGGATAAAGATTGATAAAAAGCAACTTATTGTCATAAATAAATAAAATCCAAATGGTTTGATATATCAAATCTTCCAATATATGACAAAATTGATGTTTAAAATCAAATCATTTGACTCATTTAATACATCATAAAATATGCTGCAATTTTAAGTAAGAAAAACCTAGATGCGTAGCCAAAGTTAGGAAATTCCTTTGTCAGTATATTATTTTGACATGTTTAAATAGGTACCCTTTTGGCAATCTGTGGTCAGTGAGTATATATAGGCATAATGTATTTGTATAAAATGTTTTTGCACCAATTTTAAAACTTGAAAAAATCCTGATTTACTCCCTTTAAACATTTTTTCAGTGTTATCACGACAGTTTCTGTTTAAGATGTATATAGATGCACTATAACACATGATCGAGTACAGTCTTTTCATTTTATTTTTGATATTGGTGATTTTAGATGCGTGTATTCTTACACACTTTATATTTCAAATTGGTATGACCTATAAACAAATGTACCAAAAAAAATGAAAATTTAGTTACTTTTAGCTTGTTTAAAAAGGCCACACCTATTTTTCTGATATTTTTTCGATCTTAACATTAAAAATTCACATTTATATAAAACATCATATATTCCGGATATTCTGTTCAATAACTTATATTGTATTTTGTCTCTGTAGGGTAAAAGTCTTTAATTCTGTTGACCAAATACTAAATCATGGCCCGCGATAAAGTTATTCATTGGCCAGTATCGGGTTTAATGCTAAAACATTGACGAATAAAACAGAAAATGCCAACCTGTGTTTTAAAAAATTTCTCATAAATAAGATAAACTACAAGGAAGGAATCAACTATTATATTCTTTGTGATTCAATAAACTTCCCATCAATTACTGAAGATACAGGTGATGCATCTTTAATTTGCATTCAATATTCCATAGATATCTTACAAATTACTGATTCTGTTCTAGGTGGTGAAAATAACAGCCTTTTAAATATGGCATATTGAGACCGAAATGAAAAAAAGAATTTTCAATGTTTTATTTCCATATATACACAAGATACAAATTATCAAATCTATTCAGGACTACCCTGGAAGGCATATTGTATGCTTATGTTTTCAGTTTCTCCACAAGATGCAAACATAATTAAGTCAACATAATGTCATGCTGCCTCCAGTTACAAGTATAAGATTATGTTATATATGTGGTAATTATTTTTTCTTCAGGGTCCAGACTTTATTGATATGATCATTCGTCTGCAGGACAACAGAATAGAAGACCAAAGATGCGACATTTCAAACTTCTCGGCAAACAAGGTATGTGTTAGTGTGTGACAGCTTCGTAGTCGTGGAAGACACTGCATAACTGTCTTTCACGTTCTGCAATGTAAGAAATGAAGAGTTGTCTTCCAATTTCTTTCATGGAAGAAATGCCAAATTGACTCTCTGTCACAGTTTCTGCCAGAACTTAATTTTTGACTTGTAAGAAATGGATACAACCCATTACGAAATTGGTGAGAGTTTCAGGATTTTACTACAAATCAAAATATGATGTAGTCAATGGAATTTCAGTCTTCAAGCACTAACCTGACCTAGTTCATGACAGGTGCAAAGCCAGGGTGTAGGTTTAAGGTTTGTTTTGTTTTTGGGGGGGGGGGGGGGGGGGGGGGGGAGGGGGGGGGGGGAGCAAGCTCCACCTATAAATTGTACCTGTCCACGTTCTGTTCATAGTGAAGTCATTTTCTATCCTGTAAGAAGGTGCATAAAATTCTTCTTGTAAGTAAATGATTGAATACTTGCAACAGGGAGAGCGGGTGTTACAAAAATCTCAAGATGTGACGATATAAACAGATCAATAAAATGTCACTGGTTGATTTCATCCTGTCATGAAATCAGAAAACTCTCATCAATTTTGCGTTGTACATGTTAAATAAGGAATGGATAGTCAGAAACTTCAATTGCTATTGTTCAAGAAAGGAAGAGTTCTCTCCCATTTTCTGTCAGGAATAAAAAAAAGAAGAAATATATCCATATATATCTATTACAATATATGGCAACCATTTTAATTTTATGAATGCAAAATATACTAAACTTGCATAGTGATAATTGCCTTTAAAATTTGCTGTATGCCAATTTCTTTACCTTGCTTGAATTGTGAACTTTTGCTATGGGCACATGTTTAAGTAAACTATTTTAAGGATTTTATCAACTTAAAATTAGGAGCTTTGTTATCATAAACACTATACAATGTATATATATATATATATATATATATATATATATATATATATATATATATATATATATAAAGTGAACCAAAATTAAGGAGTTTATTATAATTACTATATGTAGAGAACTGTCTTTTTAAGTTAAAGTGAAAATTTTTTTTATTGAAAACGTGGTGGAACAAAACTTGATTGACCATTTTAAACTAAAACATTTTTTATATAATTATATCTTAAGGAAAAAAAACAACAAAAAACAACAGAAATTAAGCTGGCTTTATTGACAGCCAGATTTAATCTTGATGAATATTTTAAAGTAAAAGCGAAACGTAATTAAATATAAGTATTTCAGTTTCTGCTTCTCCCACAATAGTGTTTTAACCTACGTACATGCATTAAATTGTGGTTCAAATTTCAGTGTAAATAGTTTCTAGAAAATCACACAGCAAAATGTATGAGATGTTTTTATTTTAACACCGCTAAAAAGATTCTGTCCACTCATGGGAGGGGGTCCTCCCTGGTCAAGTGGTCTAAGGCACCATTTCAGTATCACTTACCTCTCACCACTAAGGTTACAGGTCCTGCTAGCTCGAAAAACTTCATGTGAGAAAGTTTTCCAATTACTTGCGGAAGGACGGTGGTTCTACTCAGATTCATTCTGTGGTCTTCTTCCATCAATAAAACTGGATAAACCATACATATAACCTGTCGTGTTGAAAATGGTGTTAAACCCCATTAAAAAAAATATTTCAGATATTTCACTCAAGAATTCATAAACTTGCAAACATCAGTTAAACAAGCTCTCATGGTGTAAAAACTAGCTTAAAACAATATTTAAATGGTATTGAAAAAAAAAATGAAAAAGAAAATAAGATTGATTTGCTTAAACATGTGCTCCATAAAAGACTGAATGATCCTGACTGCTCACTTTTCCACACATATACATTCAATTAACATGCATTGACTCTGCTGATGTAATAATATTATTTTCTATCAAATTGTATACGGCTGCTTGTATCTTTTTAGTTTGAATGATGTAAAAAATAGTCACAAAAAACAGATTCAACCAGTATCAGTTATTAGTAGCCAAGGCAACAGAGCTTTAGAACTATTCACAAATTTTGCAATCAAGCTTTTTTGTAAAGAGATTTTGATAATAACTGTTAGTAAAAAAAATGAAATAAGTATAAAGTATATATACATACATACATATATATATATAAATTGATTTGTTTGAACAGTATTTTAAACTAAGTTATTATTATATTGATTGGAATTTGTTATAGCAATTAAAGTCAAACCTGTACAAGCTGCTACCTCTATTAAGCAGCCACTTGTTTCCAGCAACCACATTTGATATTTTCATTTCTATGCTTTCAGAGTAAAATAACCTGTATTAAGCACCAACCTGTCTTTAAAGGCTTTTGCTCATTCCCTTGACTGGCTGCTTAAGACAGGTTTGACTATAACTATGTTTTGTCAAGGATAATGAATTTAAACATTTCCAAATGTAATGATTATCAAGTGGCACAATTGCAATATTTTATGTTCGCGGAGATATAAGTTTGACTCGCAATGCAACTGGAGTTTTCATTGCACCTTTGTTGCTATTGATTCTGCATTAGCCTGTTACTTTACATATGGGAATGAATATTTAATGGCTGCAAAGATGCTGCAAAGATGTTGCAAACATTCTTTATTACCGGTGATTTTCAAGCGTGGGAAAAAAATAGAAGTCAGTTTCTTAATCATCCTATTGTATTGACTTATCTGACAAATGTTTTTCATGAGCTGTTGTTGGCATTAAAAACAACATTTCTAAACAGATTTTTCTGCCATTTTGATGTATGTTTTATTGTCATGTGAGGGCGTGTGGTTCTTAATATTGGGGGGGGGGGGAAAATCCTGCGGTAAGTAATCTGGGATAGACCTTTGTGTTTAACAAAAAACAAAGATTCATGATTTCTTCTGATAACATTGAAATAGTTTAAGTGAATAATTGTTATTATGACTGACAAACAGAAAATCACTATTTGTATTTATCAAAGGGAAACAATTTAATGTCAGCATTTAAATATGTAGATTAACTCATATCAAAACTATTTTTTTTTTGTAGTCATATTATTTTAAAATATTAAGTTTCACACACATTATTTAACTCATTAACTGCAGCCTTACCTGTGTAAGCTGTCAGCCACTTGTCTTAAGCAGCCTGCTTTGCTGTTTCCCATTTCTATATGCTTATTTTCAGAGCAAAATTAAGCAACAACCTATCTTAAAAGGCCACTTTGCTCCTTTCTTCGACTGGCTGCTTAAGACAGGTTTGACTGTGTTTTGATTAAAATAGAACCTATAAATCAATAAAAAATGAAAAATAAAAAAATGAAACAGGAATCTTTGAATGGTACTGATGACAATATGTATTCACCAACCATTCTTAGGTTTCTGCTTCAAAATAGGCTTCATGCAACTTTCCTTCACCTAAACTTTTCACTTTTCTGTATATTTAGGGCCCTGACTTCTATGAAACACTTTTGAAGTACCAGAGCCGACGCTATGAAGACCAGCGATGTTCCTTACCCCTTGCATTACAGGTGTGGTCATCATCCCACCCGCTATAATACTGATTTTGCTTCAAATCCAGGACTGCCATTTATTTATCACAAATTTAGTTCTCATTTGGATCCAAGCATGCACCAAGAACTTTCAACTCTCTGTAGAATAGAATGTGCCATTGTTCTTCTGTCATGGTAAACAGGCACAGATCCCATATCTTTTAATATGGGATTAATTATTTTACATTCTCATGTACTAAATATAATTTATAGTAAACTTGCATATATCTCCTACTCTGTATCAATACAACTCTTAATATGAGAACATCCTTGATCTCATATCTCCACCTCCATGTGGGATTTAGTCTAGTCTCATTTATTCAACTCAATATAAAAAATACCCTTGATCTCACATCTTCAACTCCATGTGGGATTTAGTCTATAATCTTATCTAATCCAACTCATTATAAGAACTTCCTTGATATATAATATCTCCAACTCCATGTGGGATTTAGTCAATAATCTTATTTAATCCAACTTATTATGAGAATTTCCTTGATCTAACATCTCCAACTCCATGTGGGATTTAGTCTATAATCTTATCTAAATCAACTCATTATGAGAACTTCCTTGATATATCATATCTCCAACTCCATGTGGGATTTAGTCAATAATCTTATCTAATCCAACTTATTATGAGAATTTCCTTGATCTAACATCTCCAACTCCATGTGGGATTTAGTCTATAATCTTATTTAATCCAACTCATTTTGAGAACTTCCTTGATATATCATATCTCCAACTCCATGTGGGATTCAGTCTATAATCTTATCTAATCCAACTCATTATAAGAACTTCCTTGATATATAATATCTCCAACTCCATGTGGGATTTAGTCAATAATCTTATCTAATCCAACTTATTTTGAGAACTTCCTTGATCTCACCTTTTCAACTCCATGTGGGATTTAGTCTATAATCTTATCTAATCCAACTCATCATGAGAACTTACTTGATCTCATATCTCCAACTCTATGTGGGATTTAGTCTATAATCTTATTATGAGAACTTACTTGATCTCACATCTTCAACTCTATGTCAGATTTAGTCTATAATCTTATCTAATCCAACTTGTTATGAGAACTTCCTTGATCTCATTTTTCCAACTCCATATGAAATTTACTGTAATTCTTAGACCTCAAACTCTTTGAGTAGTGTCTGTCTCTTCTCACAGCTGTATATTCTCAGATGCACAATTCCCTATTTGGAATTGAGTCCTAACTGTTGGACCTCAACGTCTCTCTTAGAATGGAAGCTTAAGTTTGAGGTTTAGAGATAAGGATCTCTTATTCCAAAAGTATGTCTGAGATCTGATGGTTGAGATTTTATTGCAAGAATATGAAAGCAATATTGAATGATTGATTGATTGAAGAGTTAGCATCATTTTATGCCATCAAGGGCTAACAGGCTATCAGCTAAACTAACCACTGTTTCCTGGGATCCTGAAAGGTTAACCAGTATTCAAGCACACCCCATCTCTGCAAGTAACTGATAACTTTCTCACTTGAATCAATGGTGAGAGACGATTGATAATGAGAAACAATGCCATACCAGTTGTCACAGAGACTGTTGCCGGGTGAGGATTTGAACTCATGACCCCTGGATTGATAGTCAGATGCTCTACCGACTGAGCTAATCAAGCAATATTGAAAGAAATTTGAAAGTTTTAGTGGGAACTAGTCCTGTACTCTTGAAAAGAATACTGAAATAGTTGCTTTAATATTTTCAGACTGTCAAATTATTCCTCTTAAGTTGTGGCTTTACTCTCTGACCTCAACTTCTATGTATAGAAAATTTCATGAAGTTTTAGCCAGTGAGAAGTTACATATTGATCTACTGTCTCATTCATGGAGTGATTTCATTGGCTGAGAAAGTAGGACAACATCTAAAGATTAATTTAGATTTCTACAAGTATACTCACAAACTCCCTCTTATTGTTATTTATTGGCATACAGATTTCCAGTTTAACATTTTAGTCTCTAAACTTCCCATTATTTTAACACTGTACTCTTCAGTTGAGATCCCACTATAGGTTTCTTGATCAGACAACTCATTATGGGATATTTCTTGTGAAATCTAGCCTTATACCCACTGACCTTTCAGTTACTTGTGGGCTTCTACATCTTTCAGGGCTTCTCATGAGATTGAAACCAACACACTGACCTTAGAGTTTCTTGGGTCATCTATATCTTTATGAGATCTAGCTTTACGTTCCCATTGACCTTTCAGTTCCTTGTGGGCTTCTTCGTCATTCAGTTTTCTTCATGAGATCATACTCAACCCACTGACCTTTGAGTTCCTTTTGGGCATCTACATTGTTCATGTATCTTTATGAGGTCTAGCTTTATGTACCCACTGACCTTGCAGTTCTTTATGGGCTTCTTCGTCATTTAATTTTCTATATGAGATCGAACTCCACCCACTGACCTTTGAGTTCCTTTGGGCATCTACATTATTCATGTATCTTTATGAGGTCTAGCTCTCCGTGCCTGCTGACCTTTCAGTTCCTCATGGGCTTCTATGTCATTCAGTTTTCTATATGAGATTGAACTCAACCCACTGACCTTTGAGTTCCTTGGGGCATCTACTTTAGTCAAGTATCTTTATGAGGTCTAGCTCTCCATACCCGCTGACCTTTCAGTTCCTCTTGGGCTTCTACATCATTCAGTTTTCTATATGAGATCGAATGCAACTCACTGACCTTTCAGTTCCTTGTGGGCATCTACATTATTCATATATCTTTCTGAGGTCTAGCTCTCCGTGCCCGCTGTCGCTGCTTTCATATGCTTTATGGGATACAGCTATATACTTACTGAACTTTCAGTACCTTGTTGGCTTCTATATATCTTTCAAGTTTCTTTATAGAACTCAAATTCTGACCTTTCAATTCTGTTTTGGGGGATTCCATATCATTCTGTTGGATCTTCATCTTGAGCTTCAAGCCAAACTTTCTGTCTGATTTCCCCGGCAAGAGTCCATGAGTTAGGTAACAAAATGGATATATCTCACTTTACATTGTTACTGATATAGTGGCAGTCTTGGATGATTAATATCATTGTGTTTTCACTCCACCCATGTGATGTATAGCTCTTGGTTATAACTTCATTTGTTGTTTTCTGCTTGCTGTTTAATAAACCCCACCCTGCATAGTGTTTGCTATATATACTGTATATTTATGTCTTTTTTATGGTAATGGTTTTTGTTTGTAATTACTATAGAACCAAAGTTTTTTAAGTATTTGTGTTGATTTTGTAATTAAATGATTGCATATCTGATGCGTATATCATTAAACCTTCTCACTGTTGCGTTTTAATATAGTTTTTATTAACAACTAATTTTGTTTCATCTCTAGCTACAACTGGAATATTTTTCATGTTTGTTCATTGTTTAACTCTCTACACTACTTTTACTTCTAGGTTTTCTAGTTATAATCAGAAATAAAAAAAAGGTTTGAAAAATAGCTGGTTGTGTTTGTATACCTGGATTATATGGTTAGAAGGCAGACAGTCTGACCATAGATCCAAGGTTACATGGCGCTATCTTCACCAGGGATCACGCGCTGTGGCATTGAAAAATTAAGACACTAAAATATCTGCATTATAATTATGTTTTTGGTCAAAAACAAGTTATTTTAGTAGCAATAAAGTTGTTTATTTTAACATTGATTGTGAAAATGTTCTTCCGACTTAGCTTGAAATCTTCTTGAATTAAACAAGTTCTTAAAACATTAATAAATGTTAATAGGTGTCTTGCTCAAGAGCACCGCATATGGCAGAGACAGGGGTCAAATCCACCACCTTGAGATCCAAGGTCCTATGTCTGCATGCCCTGCCAGTAGACCAGATTGATGTAGAAAGTTTTAACTCAACATGTCAGAATTTAAATGTCAAGATAATTATTTTTAATTGAAATCTGAATCTGGATCCTAGCTCATTAAAAGTCTTAAAACCTTAGACTCCTCGGCTCAAAATTTGGAATTTGTATTAAGATAATTTAGAAAAAAGTTGAGTACATAATATGTTTTTAAAACAAACAATTTCTATCATATTTAATCATAAAGAATCGGGGGACGGTATTCACCAACCATTCTTAAGAATATTCTTAGACTTGAACACGAGAATGAATTTTGAAAAAACACAATTGGAAACCATTTGTTGAGGATAAAATTTGCAAGCATGTAGGGACACCTAATATATAGTCAAACTTTCACTATTATTCTATATGTCATGGTAAACTCAACAAATTTGGATTTTCAAGCTTGAGTCTAAAACTCTTCTCAAGAATGATTGGTGAATACAAACCAAGATGTTCAAATTTTTGCATATAATATAAGCTGCTATATCGTGGCTTAAAGTTGCCGATTTTGAGTGTAAGAATACATGTTTGATGAACTTAGGCTCTGGTGGCCCAGAAATGTGATTGACTTTGATTGGTCATATGTGAATTAAATGCATTGCTGGCCCAATATTTTATATTCTCAGCATTGCTTTAAATTATCAACATCAATGTTGCCAAGTGGTCTAAGGTACTGTCTAAAAATCACTTGCATTGCACCACCAATGTTGTTGCTCCAAGCCTAGCATCATCAAGAAAACTGTTGGAGAAAGTTGACCAGCCACTCACAACAGGATAGTGATTCTGCACAGATCCGTGTATATACATTTGAGGTGTTAACCCTTTACTTCATATAGATGACTTTGGACACCTCTAATATATAGATGCCTTTGAACACATAATATAGAAGGCTTTTGAATTATTGAGTGAATTATGTTTATATTAACTGACAGAGTGGAAAACAGTGCAGGAAGTGTAACAAGCAATCTGAACTCTTCCTGCACTCTTTTCAAAGGCCTTCAGTGATTGGTGGGGGAAAACGCGTATCTATGGAGTAAATGGTTAAGCAATAAAACAAGATGCCATTATATAACCTGTTATATGTTGAATATGGTGTTATAAAACACCATTAACAACCCCTCCAAGAAACAAACACAATTAAATCTCTACAATATGTATAAGTGCCCCTTTAAATTGCGATCATCTCCGTATCTGAAACTTGTTACTTTACCATAAATATTATTATACATCTTATCGCAATTTCTGCTCTGTTTCATGGGAAGCATTACTCATCAGTTGAAATCATCAAGAAGCACTACAACACCCACAGTATATGATTATCATGTCAAAACATGTCAGATTTAACCGTTAAATTGGAATAAATTTGAAATAAAGATCCCCCAATAGAATCTCAATAGCTCAAAGATAGAATCTAACTTCTGGATCCGGCATTGACTCCACAGAACAACTGTAAAACTACTTTTTTTCAAATTTATTCATTTAATGTTGCTTCAAGCTATTAGGGAAAATGTTTACAATTGGATTCAGTCACTGATTGTATTTGCAATTAAAGTATTTCCTTAAATTGTTTGTGGTATAATTCTCTTTATTGTAACAACCCATTATCTCTGGGCTTATGCTGGTTGCTCACGCAGATGATATACAATTTACGGAGATTGCAAACCCTGGGGCAGATCTGCCTACGTGTTACAAATAACTCATGATCTGATCTACATCATCTACATGGTTTGACTCTCAGTCAATCAGCCATTTAAAAGTCTTCCTTTAAATGATAATGGAACGGTCTGTAGATGAAGATGGAAAAGTCTATATATAGATATATAATGATTTTAAGATTAAGATTAATCTGATAATCAGTGCAAACACGGCTATTATGTTATGCTTATGTGATTTCATTATACAAAGTGGATGTGGCAATACCGATCTTGGTATTTTATATTTCCCCCAGAGGTTAAATGCAGTAAATAGCAAAATGAATTTGTTTTGATGGTGGAGTAGGCGCTGCATTAATTAGATGTTTTACAAATCTCGCTATAGGTGTCCATTGGCCAATAGATAGTATACTTTATTAGATATTATGTTGTTGTATGGTGTTTAGCGTTGCTTTCATCAATTTTTCAGTCATATCACGACTATTTGAGACAGTATTCTAAGTGCTGCCACACTGAAATATCATGCCACAGACACATGCTATGCTACCCAACCCGGTCATATTATAGTGACATTGGGTCCACCAGGCCTAAAACTATCCTCTAAATGCTGAGTGCCAAGCGAGGAAACTTCTAGTACCATTTTTCAAGTCTTTGGTATGACCTTGCTGGGAAATTGACCAATGACCTTCTGCATGGAAGGCGGATGCTCTACCACTGGACCACAGCTGTGGTTATATAAGATATTATAAACCAAATTCCATTTGTCCAGACCAGTGAGCACAATGTTCAATACTAAAGCATACAAATTCAGTCTTTGTGGGTTTTACCCTTCAAATAGCACTTTCTAAATTTAGAACAAGCACTGTACCTCATTACTATTGAATATCGCATTTTCTGGTTGCTGGATTGAAGAGAACCAATCGTTTTGACAGTTTTTCAAAATGACAGATACTGAAAACTTAGTTGTCACTGTGGAAAATCATTGTAAACAATCCCATGTTATCATAACTGCTATTTCTTTGTAGCTGCGGATATAGGTATTCTTGTGAGACATGTGATTAGTTTAAACAGTATTTTATTCACATAAGTACATATATTTAGCATACATTTAACAATGAAGCAATAAAGTCATACATCTAACACATTATGTGGAAAGGATACAGAAAAAAGCTTTTGAAGCTTGTGTGAATCTGCTGAGCCCTGTGATTGAGCACAGTTCCCAAAACAGTAAACTGGTAATTACACTTCTCTTGTGTATAGCAGTAGACCACAAATTCCATGTGTTTTTTTACAGTTTTCAGTAAATCAGATTTTTAAAAATCTACAAATCCCAATATAAAAAAAATACTGTTTTCTCTGGCAATTAGTTCAGTTAACTCAAAGTCCCAAAATAGAATACTTTAAAACACTTTATTAGAATATTTCAATTAACTGTACCAATACTCAAAAATTAATTACACTTTTCTTGCATAGTCCCAATTAATTGCAATTTAGTCCCAATGTAGAATTATAACACTTTTTCTGTATTATTTCAGTTATCCACAGATGATAATGGTCCTCAGAAAAAAGTCATTGACACCGTAAAAGAGGTGGGTAGAGTTTTGATATACAATCGAACCTGTGTAAGTGGTCACCTCTATTAAGCAGCCACTTGTCTTAAGCAGCTTAATTCCCTGTTTCCCATTTCTATGCTTTCAGAACAAATTAACCTGTATAGCAACAACCTGTCTTAAAGGGCCACTTCTGCTCCTTCCCTTGACTGGCTGCTTTGAGTGTATTCTTCATTTATTAACCACCTGATCATTCAAGCATAATTGATTTGTTTAACTACAAGTCAACATTGCAATCATTACAAGATTAACAAAAATCATGGTATATTGTAATTTCATTCCTAAAATTTCAAGTGTGTTGAGCAAATTGATTACTGGATCAAGTCACCGAAGTCAAACTAATGTATATTGTTTATTTAACTCTATTATAATCTAACAGCTATTGTGAAACAAGTTTTTAGAACTTCAATAAATCAGGCTACTGTTTTACCAACATATATAAGCATAATATACTTAAATATCTAAAAACTTAAATCTATGAAAAGCAATGAGCTGATCATGATTTTAGACTAATGCCAGTTAAATTGCATATAGTTTCATTGATATTGAATATTATCATGTATAAATAACAAGTTCAAATTTAAGTTAAGTTTTTAAATATCTAAGTAAATGTTGGTGAAACAGAAGTCAGGTTCAAATATTCTAGGAACAGTGCTATAAAACATATGTGGATGAAGTGTCTTACTGAAAGCCATGGTGGAGGATCAACCCACAGCCCTCACATGGTCTGGGCCTGATGCTAGACCATATACTGTTTATGATGAGTTGAATGATGATGTTCATATGACTTCAATACAAACTGTTATATCAATAACACCTGTTAAGCAGCCACTTGTTTTAAGGAGCCACATTTGTTATTTCCTATTTCTATGCATTTAGATCAAATTAACCTGCATTAAACAACTACCTGTCTTAAAAAGCGACTTTTGCTCCTTCCCTTGACTGGCATGCTTAAGACAGGTTTGACTGTATAGTGATATCACTTGCTTTAAACATCTATTATACCCATATATTTTTCAGTTACTCAGTAAAGAAGGTCCCTATCCAATGGTACATCTGCCACCAGGATGTGGCTTCTCAATACACCCGCCCAGTCACAGTCCTGACCCTGGGGGACAGGAAGGGGCAGAGTCCAGACTAAACCCGGTGATAGAGAAAGATGAAACTGCTCATTGTTACCGGGAACATTTTCTAGGCAGGGTATGAAACTTTTAGTTTGTTTGAATATTAAGCGTTATTTAGCCATTGAAAGTTAAGAGAACCACTCTTTCCTCAGGGGTCCTGGAATGTTAACCAGTATCCATCCCCACAAGTAACTGATAACTTTTCACGCTTGAATCAGTGGTGAGAGTCAAATGACAAATCATCACAGAGACTGTCGCTAGATGTAGTTTCGAACCCACATTTCGTAAACAGGGTATGATTATTTTTGTTTGAATATTTAGGGTCATTTTTATGACATCCAGGCTAACAGATTATCAATTATCCTAACCACTCTTTCCTTGGGTTCTAGAATGTTGACCAGTAATCGTGGACAGATAACTTTTCACACTTGAATCAGTGGTGAGAGTTGAATGACAACGAGACACTGGCAGTGTCTTAAATCAATCATCACAAAGACTATGACTGCACAGGGATTCAAACTCACGATCCCTGGAATGATAGTCAGACAGGTGGCTGAGCTAACCGGGTCTGGCAGTCAGGGTATGAAACTGTTTGTGATTGACTCCAGCAGTTAAAATGTTGCAACATTCTGTAGACAAACAAGGTGCAAGATAAACAATAAAATGCTTGTTGTTATCGTAGAAGCTTTGTTCACAAACATGATGTCTGATAGAATTCAAGGAAGCAGACTTAGCAGAGTGGTTAATATTTGACATGTCATGGACTGTCAATCAAACAAGTCGATAAACCAATCAGCGATCGATATTAATTGCTACGTTTTTATTTTCATTAGATCTACAATGTCTAAGAAAACACTACATTGTATTTACTTGGACAAACAAAACTGTGTGGCCAGTGGGCGGAGCAATAGTCATTCTCATGTCAGGTCAAATATAAGCTTTAAGCTTACTTTTCAATTGTGCTAAAATGAATCCATATAAACTTAATGAACTTATTATTTTGAAAATACTGAAGCACACTGATATCTTTATAATGGTCATTCAATTCCATTGTCTATTTTTCAGGAACATTTTAACTGTTACGCCCTAGATGAAAATGTAGGACCGATCGTAATGTCTTTTAAAGAGGAAACATGTTCCGACTCCCAGTCACAAATCAGAGTCGTACTGAGGTTTGTCACAAATACACTAAATCAAGTTGAATGTATTTTTATATGGAAATTTGGTTAAAAAACTGGGTTGTTATGAGTATCACAATATAACAGAGTGCGTTAAATCTAGATCGCAATGTATATATGAAAAAACATTCTTAAAATCGATTTTTAAAATAGATTGAAAAAAGTTCTTACATTTTGAAAAATCATGCTCAATATTTTCCTGGATAGAACCAGTACTAAGCAAATGCAAATAATTTGTTTTCTTCAAGGACACCACACATAGCCGTGGCAGACAATCGAACCCAAGACCACTTTGATCTTGGACCCAATGTTCTACCACTTGTAATTATAATTATGCAGTGCATTTTGAATCTGTTAATGTGTTAACTTCTACTTATCTGTGTTGGACCATGCCAAGCATACAGATCATGACATGAAATTTCAAAATGCAATGAAGCTAACGAAAACCAAAGTTTTAAGTCAATTTTGTTTTTATCAGCTCTATCCCCATTCTGAAATTTCATGCAAGGTTCTGTATGACAAATAGACAAGTTTGATTTTAATCATTCATATATCAAATGAAATTTATAATGTTTGAATATATTCTGTTGTTCTTTTAGAACTCGGGCATGCACCAGCCATAATGTTTTTCCTTTGAACTCTGTCGGTGATCTCCCTAGTCCAATGAAATTAGCAAAGGTAAGTCAACCTGTTTAAGATTACTTCAATGTCATGCATCATTTCAGCTTGTTAAGGAAGCGAATATTGTTGAATGAGTTTAAATCTATTTTCAACACATTACATTTTATACATGGCATCCAGTTTTATTTGTTTTCAGAAAGACTTAAAAATGAACGATAGTCCTTCCGGAAGTAACTATCAAACTTTCTCCCATTAAGTTTGTTGACAGAGTGGGGGATCAAATCCTTGACGTCAGTTGCGAGAGGTAATATTTTCTTGAGACAGAGTCTTGGGCTTCTCGGCGATAGAGGTCCCCTGAAAAAGTATTCGATTCTGAAACTTATACATGTAAATACATTGATCCGTGTTCTAATTTCAGTTAATGTGTGAAAAATATACCGATGAGAGATTCCAGCCCGTGTTAACGACTAAAGGATCCGAGATGATAGCACAGTATGATGAACATAGACTTACAAATAATTTCAAATTTGGCATTATTTATCAGACTTTCAAACAGGTAAGATGGTGCAAGAAACTTTTATTTGCTTTAAGTATTAAGTTTCTAACTTAATTGGCTCGATTCTGAAGTAAGTTTGAAGCTTCTGTGAATTGCTCTTGAGTCCGTTTCCTGGGTAGAACAGGTACTGGATGTTGCTTTTGACTGCAGGTCACTTGTTTGAGAATGATATTAATCCCATGGTATCTGGTGTAAGAGATCAACCAACATCCAATCAAACACACCACCCCACTTATTTGATTTTCATTAATTATCTAAAACCCAGCTACAAATTCATACTATTCATTTTACGTCTCATGCTGGTAGACAGAGAGGAATGCCGCCTAACATTCCCCTGATTTACAGGAACACATAAAAACATGAAAATATCAATGATATATCTGTAACATAACATTTCATGTGTAGAAAATGATGTTATGGCGTTAAATGCCATTAAATAAAATGAAATTGATTGAAGAGGCGGAAAGTTAATTCTGCAACCCATAAATAACAAAGAAATACCTTTGTTTAACTTTCTTAGGAATAAAATTTTAATATTTAAACATGTTTTGAAATATTCAAGCATTTCAATATCTAATGCTCACCACAATTACCATTTTATTTGCATTACTTGAAATCTTCTTTCTCTTTTATGTCTATATTTTGTAAAATTTTGAATATTCAATTTTCTTTTTTAATTATTTTACATCTGTTGTGAAACAAATCCTTTTAACTGAGACAAATCTCTCTAACTATCTTCCTGGGTTGAACCAGAAGTAAGCTTATGCAGATTAAGTGTCTTGCTCACGGACATCACATATAGCCATGGTGGAGGATTGAACCCAAGATTGCTAATCTGGGATCTGATGCTCATCCACTGAACCACATGCTCATGTTGAAAATAAATTTAGATTTGAATACTATCCATACATCCAGAACACTTTTATTTTCATTTATTATCATGCAATCTTTCTATAACTAGAATACATTCAGTCACTTTTAAATTCTCAAACTCTTCTTACCTTCTACAAGTGCCTAAGGCAATGATATAATTATGCTAAAAGAATAAAGAAATACAGAGTGAATTTAAGAGCCACAATATTAAACTATTGTAAGCAATATTTACAGTTTTAGAATAATTTTTTATGTTTTATGTATTTAAAGGTGTTTAATGAATGATTTTGTCAATATAATCATTATTATTACAATAGTTTTATAATGTGGCTCTGAAATTCATACGGGTTTTTATCCCCTTTCAGCAAGGCTTATACTTATTGCCTTTAAAAATGCAAATTTTTCAATATTGAGTAAATTTTTCCCCAGATCTTTACATTCTTATCGAGTCACACACGCTACATGATCAACTTATTTGTTAAATTTGTGGTTTAAAGTGATGAAATTATAAGAATAAAATTGAAAAATAAAGTAAGAAAGTTTTGCCTTGGTTTTTCATTCATGTCAAAAAGTACCCAAAGTTGGGTATTTAATGGAGTTAAGTACAGTTAAAGAAAATATGCTGTTGTTTCCATTTCAGCGAGTGATCTATCATTGATGCATCTACCATTGTGACATCAGTCATAATAACTGTTATGCCTAATAATCAAAGCTATGTTTTTACTATCAAGCTGCTTTTAGTCTTGCATCTGCCTGTTAAATAATAGTTAGACAAAGAAGACACAATGACAGTTTTTATTTCTGTAACATAGAGCGCAATTAAAATAAAACTTCCAAGATCATAAACTGTGCATAATAAAATGCTCTGTAAAACTTTGGTTGTTTGTGATAAACTTATCTATTTTACATTGTGCAACAAGTTCTTACAAGTATATTTTAAACAAATCAAGTTCAAGGTCTTCCTGGGTAGTACTAAGCACATGTGAATAAAATATCTTGATCATGGACACCACACAGTCGTGGCAGAGGATCGAATACACTACTGTCCAATGTTGGATTAGATGCTTTACCAGTACAGGGCCACGTGCTCAAAATGAAGTAATAGGACATAAAATTATTGCAACACTACTCACATAAAGTCTCGGAAATTCGCTCTTTAGGCCATTCTTAAAAAAAAAAATTGTTTGCTGTGCTCACTCACTCAAAATTGTAGATTCATAAACTTTTTTATTGGCTTTCAAAGTGTTTATATTTGTTTACATGTCCATTTTTGTTTAAAATGACTACACAAAAACAAAATCAGGCAAAAAATAATTAAACTACCTATATAAAAAATAATGGGACGGTGCACAGCAAATAGACATTTTTTTTTTAAGAATAGCCATATATCAATGCCCAGCAACCATTGAAAGTTTCTTATACTCATTTTGTTGTTGATTGCAGACTAAAGAAGAGGATTTATTTGGGAACATTATCCACAGCAATGCAATGGAGGAATTCTTACAGTGCATAGGGCATAGAGTGCAATTAAAAAACTTTGAAGGCTATCGTGGTGGCTTGGACACCATTCACGGCCAAACTGGACTGGAATCTTTATATTCTCAGTTTCATGGCAGGGAAATTATGTTTCATGTGTCGACTATGCTGCCATACACTGACGGTGATACCCAACAGGTAAATCTTATATATACAATCAAACCTGTCTTAAGCAGCCACTCATGGGATTAAACAAAAATTACCCCTTAAGGCAGGTGATTGCTTAATACAGGTTGATTGTTACTAAGATTACAAAATTGTAAATAGAAAATGTGGTTGTTTAATATGAGTGGTTGCTAAATAGAGGTGACCACTAACACAGGTTTGACTGTACAGTCATTATAAGCAGCCGTTCAAAGAAGGAGCAAAAGTGGCCTTGTAAGACAAGTTGTTGCCAAATATGCTGTGAAAGCTAGAAATGGAAAAGTAGCAAATGTGGCTGCTCAATAGAGGTCAGACCGCTTTCACAGGTTTTACTAGCTGCTACCTCAATGAAGGAACACAAGGCAATGTTTATATTGATTATAATGTACCATATTGATGTATTAGTTTTCAAATATTCCTATAAAACTAAGAAATTTTTAACAATTTTCATTTTTTTAAATAAATATTACAATTGATATTTCTTTGATTTTTTTTGTTAATACTGAAAAAAAAAATGGTACTGATCCAGTTAGCTCATTCGGTAGCATGTGTGACCCAGTAGTTGAGAGTTTGAATCCTCATTCAGCAGTCACCATGATGTTCAATACACAATATCAGTCTCATGTTTTATTTTCCTTCTTTCTGATGGAATTTCACTATGCTAAATGCTTTATTTGACTTTCAAATTTTGCCTGTTCACCAAATGTTTTCTCTGTAAATGGGCATTAATAAAAATCCACAAACTTGTCTGTAAAAAATGTATATATACTAGCTATTCTTAGCTTATTTTTAATATTTATTTCTGTGTTTCAGGTACAAAGAAAACGTCACATAGGAAATGACATAGTTGCCATAATCTTTCAGGAGGAGAACACTCCGTTTGTCCCAAACATGATTGCCTCCCATTTTCTCCATGCATACATCCTTGTACAGCCCATCAACCCCAACACAGATCATACACAATATAAGGTAAGATTGATATTCATGTATAACTTCATACATCTGTTATTTTTACACTTAAGGCACATTTTGGCTATGACTATTTGTTAGATTATCATCCCTGCCTACCCCATAACTTTCATAAAAAATATAAAAAACAAAAAATAAAATCCTCCTGCACTTCTCCTTTTTAAGAAAAATTTGGATAATAATCTAGCAAATTAATCTATAATGGCCTTAGCTTGACTGGGAAAAAAGCTCAACGCTTATATGAATCACTCTTGAATCCGCTTCCTGGTTAGAACATAATTGAGTGTTGTTTTTTGAGAGGCATAAAGTCAGACTGAGGATTGATCTCGCTACCTCTGGTGTAAGCAGCCAACACTTTTCACTACACTACAGCCACATTTCTATAATTGTGTTATGATATTATGCAAAAACAAGCTTTTTACCGTTGGAAATGATATTCTTTTTTGTGTATACCATTTTTATTCGTATTTACAATAATTTTAAGAGATATATAATTTAAAAAGTATGTATAGTATGTCAATTTGTGTCTTTTGGCTCAGTTGATGAACAGCAATGACAGGTATATATATGCACATCTCCTGACAAATTAATGCAAAAATGACCTTGTCCAGTTGTCCAAAATTTAGAATTCTCTCATCTTTGAGATGACTAGATCTAGAATTCAACTTCTTTACCATTAAATGATTATTCAGCCATATTAGTTGTGCTGTGATTTAACATGGGTGTGAATCCACTTACAGTACTCATAAATTGATTTGTGTGATTAAGATAAGAAAATCAGGAGGCAAGCGATGAGGGTAAAATATGTATGTTGGACCTTGTGTACTAATATACCAATATCAATAGTTTGTGAAATTGCACCACCATTAATTTTGTTTTAACACATACTTGGAGTGTCCTATATGAAACTATCCTTTGGGCTCGCTCGCATAAAATATAACGGAGTAAACAATAACAAATATGCACCATCTGTACAATTTTAGTATTTGCTTTGTGTCTAAAAATACAGAATTTGTAAAGAAATAGATCTTTTTATTTGTGATTTTCACCCGAGTAAATTTTAACCTTATTTCGGTCTGGATGTATTTCTAGTAACTACATAGTAATTAACAATAAAATGGAAGATGTAACCTCACAATATGTATTAACTGTTCAATTATTGATCTATAGGTCGCTGTGACTGCGAGAGAAGATGTGCCAGATTTCGGTCCCCCGTTACCGCACGATGGTATTTTTAATAAGGTATGTTTTTTAAAACTTATTTATTTTCCATTGATTGTGAAATAAGTACTTCCTAAGATAAATCACGCTCAAAGTCTTCCAGGGTAGAACCAGTAATAAGCATATGCGGAGAATGTGTCTTGCTCAATGACACCACACAAAGCCGTAGCGGAGCACCGAACCCATGTCTTGCTCAAGGACAACACACATAGTCAAGGCATAGGATTGAATCCATGACCACCTGATAATTGAACATGATTGTGCTCATATAAATAAACAGTTGGAGAGGTCACACGGTATACAAATGAAGCCATACATGTAGTCGTCAATGCCTGTGATGTCACAATTTTCTAGAACTTTATTATTCTGTATGTTGAATTGTTTACTATTTGTTAGCTTGAAATTGTATCATTTAAATATTTCTATAGACCTATAAATGACTTGTCTTATTCCAGGGTCGTGAATTCCGTGAGTTTATCCTTGCCAAATTGCTCAATGCGGAACTAGCTTGTTATAAAGCTGAACAGTTCGCAAAACTAGAGGTAGGTCACAGTACCGAGTAAATGAATACTCTTGTTTTAGTCTTTATTTTATGCTGGATAATGTTATGTT
Source organism: Panopea generosa (assembly GCA_029582155.1). Lineage (NCBI taxonomy): Eukaryota > Metazoa > Mollusca > Bivalvia > Adapedonta > Hiatellidae > Panopea > Panopea generosa. The sequence goes on along the minus strand of CM055910.1, from coordinate 35,697,508 downwards.
AGAAAAATGTCACGCTGCTTTAATGGTAAAATGGATTTCATAGGTGGTGAGCTCTGCTCATTTTATTTATGTATGTACAGTCAAACCTGTCTTAAGCAGCCAGTCAGAGGAAGGAGCAAAATGGACAATTTAGGACAGGTTGTTGTTTAATGCAGGTTAATTTGCTTTGAAAGCTGGAAATACAACTGTTCTCCATGTTGTTTTTTTTGTGTCTTTTTTTTATTTTCAATATTGATTTTTGGATTAGACCGCAGCGTGGTCTAGTGGTAGAGCGTCCGCCTCGCATGCGGAAGGTCGTGTGTTCGATCTCCGGCCAGGTCATAACAAATACTTTAAAAATGGTACTAGAAGCTTCCTCGCTTGGCGCTCAGCATTAAGAGGACAGTTCTAGGTCTGGTCGGCCTAGTGTCAGTATAATGTGACTGGGTGGGGTATCATACCATGTGTCTGCGGCATGATACTCCAGTGTGACAGCGCTCAGAATACTGTCTCAAGTAGACACCGTCGCGATATGACTGAAAAATTGTTGAAAGCGACGCTAAACACCATACAACATGATTTTGGATTGAATTTTAGTCAAATTTTGATATGTAAAATTACAGTGATCCATATTATATAGCATTTTATTTTTCCCATAATATTTAATCTGTTCAGTATATGTTTAACTTGATTACAGGACAGAACAAGAACAGCTCTGCTTGATTGTCTGTATCAGGACCTACAGAGAAAGAGTTGTGAAGTATTTGGATTATCCATACCCAACAATCCTAAAGATGCTCCGCGCTTCATAGATTCTTTCCGACGCACATTTGGTGGTAAAAATAGATCAGCAAGTGATCCGACAACACCAACAAATGCAAGTCGGAAATCTAATGGTTCCCAGTTATCAACAGTTGGTGAGAATGAAAAAGTAAGCAGTTAATGAGTTTTTATTAATCTTAAACTAAAAATATATTGATGCTGAATACATTTCAAGGGTTCAGCAAAACAGTTTTATCTACATAATTTTTTATAAACAGATTTGGAAATAGGACAGTGTGGTTGAACCGTTGATTTGCATAATTATAGTCTCTTGCTAAAGGATGCAACACATGGCTCAGGTGGGATCCCAAGACCTTCGTATCTTTTCAGGAGAATTTTTCTGACGTCAGTTTTCAGATTAAGCTAGGAAGGATCATTGTGAGGTCTATTTGATCCATTTTACATTCAAATTTGATGATGTTTGATTGAGTTACGACCATTTGCAATGTCAAAATAAAAAAAACAATTTTTCTGGTGAATTTCTCTGACATCAGATGAAGCTGAAACTTGCTGGGAAGGATCAATGTGAGGAGTATTTGTGTATAGTCCTTTTGCATTCCATTTTGATGAATTTTACTGAGTTACAGTCCTTTGTAAATCTTGTACAAGAGGGAGACACAATTTTTTACTGAAAAACAATAACTAGTTAATTAACTAATTAATTCTCATTTTGTTAATATGATTGACCTATCATGTGCTTTGTTTCTCTTTATTTCACAGCTTTCGCCATCATCACCAAAGAAAGGCCTACATTTTACCAACTCCAGTAGTCTAGAGAGAAAACAAAAAGACAAAAGGTAAATTTTATAATATTTATTTTATTGCCAATGTAACCTACCTTTAGCTTCATAAGTTTGATATAGTAAATAGAATGAACTATGAACTTAATTGACCTGACATGAGAATGACTATTGCTCTGCCCACTGACCACATGGTGTTGTTTGTCCAAGGAAATACAATGTAGTGTTTACATAGACATTGTCAGCTTGTATAAGGAAAATGATGGCATAGCAACCAGTATCAATCGCTGACTGGATTATCAACTTGTTTGATTGACAGCATGAGTTGGATCAATTGTTACATTTATTTGTCTTAATTATGCTATTATTATCCTTTCTAATATAGAATGAACCACTTGGGCCATTAGTTCAAAACTTGGTTAGCTTAACCATATGTTGAATTAATTTTTCAAACCACGATATTTTGAAATCCACAATATTTTAGTTTATTATTTTATTCAAATTATAAAAAATATGCCATTTTACGTATAAAAATGCATTTAAATTGCCATAAAATCATTTAAGTATGAAAAATATTGAAGTTGCAAAATTTTACCTAACAGATGATTAAGCTAACAGAACTTTGAACAACTGGATCCAGGTCTCTTATATTGTATTACAAAACAGTCAAAACAAGCTTTAAATATGCAAAAAATACAAAAATGGAAGAACTGGAATGCAGTACACCTTCAATATTTAGTATTTAATGTTTGCTGCATGTCAGATGTAGTGTGTTAGTGTATTTTAGCACATTTCAAGCTTGTTTTTTGACATGGCTATAATATCTGAGACCTTTTGGATGTACGATTTGCGAATGTGTTTGTTACAAACATATAACTACTATATATGCATGGTGCTGCAAAATTGATGTTAAAACATTCTCTACAATGTATTCCTACTAATCCAACATAGTGCTTAATTGCTAATACCAAGATTAATATATTGATATTCAATGCTGGATATTTTGTAATTAAACCCATGTTAGAATGTCAAAATGTCCTATAAAATCCATCATAGTAAAATGATTTTACTAAATTGCTCACATTAAATATTTCTGTTACTAAACTGAAATAAGAATGTCAAAAAATATATGTCAAATTAATCCCCTATCAAAACCTGACAAAGTACTGTATCCACATTTGCTTATTCTGGTTCCACCTAGGAATATAATTAAGAATGCTATTCCTGGGTTGTAAGACACACCTTTTTAAAAAAAATCATGATAACGGAGAGCTCAAGTCAATTTTCAAAGCTTCAACGTTTGTATGCATGTCTTAAAACCTCTTGAGAATCCTAAATTGAGCACTAACAGATTTTACCTTGAGCCTTTACAGATTTTCAGTTGATACAACAGCTGCATCTTGAAATATTAATGTAATTAAATTGCTGTCTTTATCTTTATAAATACCCTTAATTACCCATAATGCATGAGAATTTGAAATGGTAAGACCCACCCCCCTTCACCCAGAATGATTTTGTGCTTGTAGTGTGTTTCGATTGGATAGTCAGTCAACCCAGTCATCATATAAAAGTTGTGGTAGTGCTCCTGCAAGTCCACAATCAAGTCCCAGCAGTACATCTTCATTATCTCGGTAAGTTGCAGATGTCACCAACCTTTAGATTATTATGAGTTGTTTCCCTTTGTCTTCATTCTCCATTTGTCCTCATTTTTCAAGCCATTGATAATTGTCTCCCTTCGTCATCATTTCTTAGCTATTTATAGTTGTCTCTCTTTATATTTTCTTATTGAGATGTCTGATTACCCTCATGTTTGTCAGTGTATCTTTTTTTATTTTAGATATGTCTTTCAGTATATTTGAAGGTCATTCCTCTTAATCTGTCAATGTTTTTTTAAATAAAAAAATATTGATATGTTGTCACCCTTGATCTTTTCATCAATAAACTTATCACATAATATGTTTTAAAACTGATGCGAGACCTAATTTGAACACCAAGTGGCCTTTGTCTCCCTTTATTGATGTCTTCCTTGCAACTAAAACTTTAATTTGTGCATGTTAGATGCAACAGTTGCATATAGATTTACTGTATGAGCAGATCTATTTACTGCAAACTAACTGCATGATTTTGATTATATAAATCAGTTTAAGATTTTACAAAAAGGAGATATCATTGCAGATTTAAATGGACGAATAGTAGAATTTTTTCAAATTGGCGAAAACATTTTTTTTCCAATATATGTATTTTATGACGTATCTAATGAATTGTGTGATTTCATTTTGATTTGATCTGTCATATACACTGTTTCATACTGGTTTACATTGTTTGTTTCATCTTTGAAAGAGTTTAAATGACGCCTCTGTAGAGGTTGTCAGGTTGTATTAAATAAGTCACTTTCTATTTTTAGAATGAGGAATAGAATTTTTCCTGATATATTGCCTTTAAGCCCCAGACCTGAATGATAAGTTTTGGGTATTAGGTTTAATCCTGTCTTGGACCTGTCCTTGAGAAGGTACTGTATCTAAATTTGGGTCTATTGCAGAGAATATCAAGTGATTAATTATAAAGAACATTAAATATCCATTCTATTCTCATATTATTATTAGACAATGTTTTATTACCGTTTTCAGCATTCACCATCCTCAAATTTCTCCCTCCAACTCTGAATCGAGTTTCAACTCCATGGAAGATTGTACACCCAACTCCAACACACAATGTCCAGAAGACTCGGACACGGGCATGGTTAGTGTTGATACAAGATGGAGAATTTTATATATAATAATGATGGAGCAACATTGTCAAAATACAGTAGAACTTTGTTGGCTCGAACAATGATGGCTGCAACACTTATCTGGTCCCAGCCACACTCCAATTTCAATGTATATATACATGTTCATGTACATATATGGTATGATGTTGAACAATACCTGGCTCCAACAACCCTTAAATAATTTGTCCAGGTTTGAGCCATTATATTTCTACTGTACTCCTCAAAACATGTCCAGTCCATCAATGGCTTTGTTCATTTTAGGTTTTTGTGCATTAAGACTTAGTGTAAAACAGCATTCAGCATATATTGTGCTACATTAAAATTCAAGTCTGACTTAAGGTGATACTGTTAAAATCTTCATATAATGTAAAATGTGAAAAATTTATTATAATCTGTTACGTGTTGAAAATAATGTTAAACCCCATAAAGGGTTCCTACGCGGCCGAGTGATATAGAGCGCTATCGTCTGATGACCATTCATTCTGAAGAGGGCTGATGAATTCACTAAAAATATTCCATTATGCCGTTTTCAATTATCTTAACTTCCATTCATCTCATGAACACAAATCAAAATTCTTTCATTGCAAAATGAAATTCTCATCAAAACAATACCATTCCTAGATATTTGTTGAAGTACTTCTGATTTTTCAAAAATTGTATACTGTAGCTAAAATAACATTAAACTATGACAAATTTTACTTCAAACCTCAATATCTTTCATTCAAGAACATTTTTTGTGATCGAAACATTTTAAATCATCTAAAATTACAGCTTACATTTTATATACAAGAATGCAGTTGCCTGTAAATAATGAAAGATTATTTTACCAAATAATCCTTCATGTGCTATTTTATCAACATTTAGTCAGGAAATGCAAGTTTCCTATCCTTCTGTATAAATCTTTGATTCCCAGTTCTTTCTCCATCAATAAAAAAGTGGCTTTAAACCCCATTAAGAAAAAAATAGTTAAACTGGCTGAGAGCACTTTGAAAAGTTAACATAAGTAATAAAAATTTAAAGTGCTATAATTTTGAGCTTTTTGTATACATGCACAGAGACCAGTAGCTAAAGTAACAGGTAGTTTTAAAAAAATTGCTTATTCTATTGCAGGAAAGCATGTCGTCAACGGGCACTCCAAATACTCATGCCAAGACCCCATTATCTAACAGTATAAATGAAGACATGTATGACCAGGAGTCAGCAGGTAAACTTGGTACACATTCATGTAGGCTCAGTTAAAGTGGTAAACTCGAATCTCCTAAGATGGAAGGTTTTAAATGATTGCAAACAAACATTGAAAGAAGTTGTGCAACTCCTTTTAAAATATTTCTATCCATTTTTATGAAAGTCAATAGGCTGAACACATCTTTAAGTTAAAATTTTTAAGTTAGTTATTTTATAAATAAAATTTCCAATTTTTTCAGAATAATTTAAACGCAGTTTAGATAAATAATCACATGGATTGTTAAAAAAAACAAACAAACAACAACTTTTAAATGCATCTGATATCAACATATATATCCTGATTTGGAAATCCCTTTTAAAAAGTCAGGCCAGGTTGGCTCAGCCTGTAGTGCATCTGACTAGCAATGAAAAGGTTGCAGTCTCCCGGATGTTTGATATATGTCATCATTCATCTCTCACTGCTGATTCAAGTGGGAATGTTAGCAATTATTTGCAGAGTTGGGTGTGCTGGAGTTCCATGCTTTTTTAACCTTCCAGGATCCCAGGAAAAAGTGGTTTGGTTAATTGATCACCTGTTAGCTCTTCGCAGCATAAAAATGAAGCTAACCATTCAAACAAACCCGTTTAACCCTTTACTTCATAAATACGCCTTTGGACACCTCTAATATAGACGCCTTAACGAGCAATCTGAACTCTTCCTGTACTGTTATCAAAGGCCTTCTGTGATAGGTGCAGTAAAACGCGTATCTATGGAGTTAAGGGTTAACAAGATATTTTTGCATATAAACAAAGTTTATTGGTTTAACTAATGTTAGGCTATTTATACAGTTACTGGGCCAAATTTAGCACGTGGTCCAGTAGAAGAGCATCCTACCCATGGGTTGTGGGCTCGATCTTCCACCACGAGTGTGTGGTGTTCTTGAGCAAGACACTTTATTAATGTATGCTTGGTACTGGTTCTACCCGGAAGGATCTTGAACGGATCTAAGTTTGTCTAAGTTAGAATAACTTGTTTCACAATCGAGGTAAAATGAATAAGTTTAAAACAAAACATACAATACCGATACATAGCTTTTGATGTTTTATAGCAAATGGTCAGATTAATAACAAAACATACAATACCGATACATAGCTTTTGATGTTTTATAGCAAATGGTCAGATTAATAAATAACACGTGTCATAATTTACAGGTGGTGATAACATGAACAACAAACAGTTTGATAAACTACGAGTTGAAATACAGAGGTTGAAAATGGATAAATCTGAACTTATACGCCAAAGCAATGTAAGTAATATAAAGTTCTTATCATTAAAACATCGTGAAGTTGATTGTACAAATGCCTGTCAATAATGAATAATAATGGTTAAGCTGTATATGTTCCCTGCATCAGAATGATCATAATTATAGTTTAGATAAAATTGGAAAATTACATATAAAAAATATTATAAATATCAGTTCCCACTTGGCATTGATGAGATTATAAAACATTTAAATTACAACTTCCAAATCTTTATCTAATTGAAAAATAAAGATGACTTTGTATTGAATCTTCAATAATTGTTTTATTCTAAGAAAATTATAGTGAAATCATCTTAATATTCAGTTTTCAGTTGAGAAGTTGTAAAAGACAGTTCAGTAAAGGAGACATCAATTAAGATAAAAGTTCTTAATTAAGTTTTCTTTATTCCCAATAAGTCCCTTTGTTATTGTGAAAAACATGTTATTTAAAATAATAGTAATAAAAACTATGTAAGCCTGTATTTGCTCACCTGAAAGTTTATTGCAATTTTATGAAGAAAGGTCAATTATTGTCATGACTGTAAACTTGTATTTATCCTTTTGATTTGTAGTGACTTCTTCATGAGCTTGATTGTGATATAAGCTCAGAATTTTTGTGAATCACTCTGGTGCTGTTTCTTGGGTAAAACCAGTACTTTTTTCTCTCTCTCTCTCTCTCTCTCTTTCTCTCTTTTTTTTTTGTGAATGGGGTTTAGTGCCATTTTCAACACATTTCATAGTATATATGACGTATCAAGTTTTATTTATGAAGGAAGAGCTCAGAATGAATCTGAGTAGAATTACTGTCATTCCGCAAGTAACTGTTGACCTTTCTCACATAAAGTTTTTTGACAAAGTGGGACTCAAACCTATGATCTTAGGCTGTACCCTATTCACTACACTGTGACCCCCCATGATTATTAACAATTTCTATTGTATTGTTTTATTTTAGGTTAGTCAAAAGGAAATCAAAGACCTCAGAGAAAGACTCGCTGCTACACAGAGGGAGTTTCAGCAGTTAAAGTTTTCCATGATAGAAATGAGTACAGAAGCCACTGTGTGATTGATTCCATTATACCAAGTGTGCATTGTAATCATAGAATCTAAACAATTGAAGGAATGATAACTGGTGATTTGGAAATGATCAGATACTACACACAGAAAATTGCCTTCTTAGCTATCACACTCTGTCAACTGTAAAGGAAACTGACCATTTCGATTATGCGATTTTCATTTTGAAATACCGTATCCTTATGAATATTAGCCACATCCGAATAGTATAACTGACCAATTAAATCACTGGATTTTCATTTGAAATACCATATCATTATGAAGATAAGCTACAGCCAAATAGTATAACTGACCAATTAAATCACTGGATTTTCATTTGAAATACCATATCATTATGAAGATAAGCTACAGCCGAGTATAACTGACCAATTAAATGAATGGATTTTCATTGGAAATACCGTAATCTTATGAATGTAAGCCATAGCCAAGTATAACTGACCAATTAGGTTATTGGATTTTCATTTGAAATATGTTAAAAGCTAATGTGAGATTGATTTGATAAAAATTGAAAAAAACAGAATACTTTTATTTTAAATGAACTGTGTTGACCAGTCAGTAATAAGGAGGAAAATAAAAATCTATCCAATTATGACAAGAGTAGGTGTGTTCAAATGAAATGTGCTGAACTAATAATATAACCAGGTGTGAGACAGACCAGCAAATTAATTGCAAAGGAAAATATGTGAAACATATAAAAGTCACCACAGCAAATGTGGTATGAAAGGACTTGAATGACTTGAATAGTTGACATGTGTATAAATACATTATAACAGACATAAGCAGGTACGCAGTTTGTGTTTTGGATATATGATAAGCTCAGAACTAATGTGTACAATATCACAATATTCAAAACATAAAAAAGACAATGGAAAACTGAGCTTTTTCACATGTAGTGCTAATAATTTATTTGAAAAAATTCCTTTTGTAGAGATATCTAGATTTATATTTACTTAAAGATGTAGCCTATTATTGTGCCATGAATTGTGTTACGAGTGAAAATATATCTTCCATGGTGTGTCAGAAAAATTTAAAATTTATATTATGTATCCATTAGACGATTGATTCCCTGATATTTCGACGCCTCTACCTATTCTCCGATAACGATGATAACACTTTTGGATACAATGCTTTGCCCTTATGAAAGTTGCATTTCGACAACCCTATTTTTTAATCACATAGTATCACAATTTATAAATGACTTTTCAACAATCAGATGTTTATTTTTGTGTAGCATGTCATTTCTAAAAGTAAATTTACGTTACTATTACATTATAGTGTTGCTGTTAAAAGTTTTTATAGAAAGAATATCCAATCATAAATAGGGTTGTGCGTGATCAGATGAGGTTAGGGACTTGCGGATGTAAAGTTTTAGAATTTTACCGACTTTGTGTGGGTAATTCTGATATAATTTTGGATATATATATAAACTATTTTATATTTAAAAATTAAGTAAGCCTATATAGGAGTTGGCATGGTAGATTCAGGTTTTATATGGTCTCAATAGGGTGGGGCATTAGTGTAAAATCTAACTGCGTGCTATGAGGTTTGATAAGTATGTATTCAGAATCTCTTAGTAGATATTAACTAAATGGTTATGATATTTATTTTATTGTATTTTTTATTTAAATGGTATTGCACATGTACAGTTATTTTATTACTATTTTGATAAAAAAAAAATCTTCTTGAAGTGCATTTCTGCTAATGAAATCAATCTAAAAATTCAATTTGAGATCATGACACACAGATCTCGCATTTAAATATAACTAATACAATTTAATACAGTAACTTCAGTGTATTTTAAGATTGATTTTAACAAGAAGCTGGTATACAAATTGCCACCAATCAGAACAAAGCAAAGTGTCGACGATGCTTTGTAGAATATGTGCCAAGTTTTATACCAATGTCTACCTCGCTATTGCTTCGCTGCTTAATTAAGAATTTATACAGAGATAATTACAATGAAGGTACCAACTTGCTTTTTCCAGCACTTGCAAAACAATGTAACTCTCCAAATATTATACCCTCAACATCAGAGCTGTTTTTTGTTATACAATTACGTACCCTTCGTTTAGGTAGGACCATCCAGAAAAAGTTGTTTGTTCGACCATTTCAACCCCATGTCATTTTTGTTTGTAATCAATCAGAAAATCTTTTAAAGACAGATAATGACCGAGAATAGTGTGAATGAACATCAAAAAATAAAGAATTTTTTTTTTCTTCACTTCCTCATCCCCACTTAAAGATTTTTACAAATAATATTTTGATTTGACATTGACATTGACATGAATATTAGATTATATTTTCAGAAACATACCGTTTTATAAATTAACCAATCTGAGGTTGGGTAAATCTGGATTGGTATATAAAATATTATGAACGATACTTATTTTACTTTTACCATCTATTTTAATTGCAAGTTTTTTTGTGAACGGCATCCCAGACCCTTTGTATCTCCTGACAGTGCAATATAAACATCAGTTACATTCTTTATTTCAACTTGAATTTAACCACATGCAAGATTGTTATATAGTAATCAACTAAGTAACACTATTGTGTTGTCATCTGAAGTCTTCTCCAATCAATTCTGACACAGTGTAGACATCGAAATGAAAGTAAAGATTTATAATACATCAGAGGTATAGGACCAGATCTCAGGCATGTATTATTCTGTAGTTTAAATATTCCAATATTCCTTAATAATCAGCATAAAGTCATCCAAATATAAACTTAAGTAAGAACAAATATTTACATCTGGAGTCTTGTAATGTACTTGATGATGTTCTGTCATCCTGGATTGTGGTGCTGAAAAAATGCATTGTCTACACAGGTTAACAATTCATGGAATTTGTATAAATTGTAAGAGTTTATTTCAAAGTCTCTGTTAAATAAATAAGTCATGGTTATCAGCACTTATTGGTTTCTACTACAGATATACAGTTAGCTTAGGCTATCAGTACTAATTGGTTCCTGCTACAGATACACTGTTAGTTTAGGCTATCAGTACTAATTGGTTCCTAATACAGATACACAGTTAGTTTAGGCTATCAGTACTAATTGGTTCCTAATACAGATTCACAGTTAGTTTAGGCTATCAGTACTAGTTGGTTCCTAATACAGATTCACAGTTAGTTTAGGTTATCAGCACTAATTGGTTCCTAATACAGATACACAGTTAGTTTAGGCTAGCAGTACTAATTGGTTCCTAATACAGATACACAGTTAGTTTAGGCTAGCAGTACTAGTTGGTTCCTAATACAGATACACAGTTAGTTTAGACTAGCAGTACTAATTGGTTCCTAATACAGATACACAGCTAGTTTAGGCTAGCAGTACTAGTTGGTTCCTAATACAGATACACATTTAGTCCAGGCTAGCAGTACTAATTGGTTCCTACTACATATACACAGTAAGCATAATACCATTTGTTGCGAAATCCAATGACATTTTTTGGTGAGAGTTTACGGATGTTGTTACAAAAAAACAGAGCAGGATAAACAAAAGATTTATTTTCATTTTCAGCTTAAAGCAAGTATATCAATATTTTCAAAAAAATTAAAATTGGCAAAAAAACATTTTTCCAATATATTATCCCTTTATAATACTCCTTGAAACCTTATGGTTAAGAGTATAACTATTTAAAATGCCAAAATAATTAATTGAAAAGGGATTTTCTAATTTGGACTATGTGCCCAGGTTAAACTAAAATAGAGTTTCTGCTTAAAAATTGCAAAGTATTAGAAAATTATTTATTTATTATGCTCCCCAAAAGAGGGGAAGCTTATAGTCGCCGCTTCGTGTGTGCATCCGTCCATCCGTGCGTCCCCAAGTTCTTGTCTTGGCTATTTCTCTACAACCTCTGGTTGAAATTTTATGAAACTTGCTAGGATGCATCATTGTGCATATTGTCTTTGTGTTCCGGTTCAATGATTTTTCACAGAGTTATGGCCCTTTGATTATGTCGGTGACCAAATTCTTGTCAATGCTATTTCTCTACAACCCCATGTTGGAATTATATGAAACTTGCTAGGATGCATCACTACCAAGTGGAGATGCGCATATTGTCTTTGTGTTCCGGTTCTATGATTTTTCATGGCGTTATGGCCCTTTTATTGAGTCTGTGACAAAATTCTTGTCCACACTATTTCTCTACAACCTCAGTTTGGAATTTTATGAAACTTTCTAGGATGTATCATTACCAAGTGCAGATTTGCATATTGTCTTTGTGTTCCAGATCGATGATTTTTCACAGAGTTATGGCCCTTTGATTCTGTCTTTGACCAAATTCTTGTCTGCGCTATTTCTCAACAACCCAATGATGGAATTTTATGAAACTTTCTAAGATGCATCACTACCAATTGGAGATGCGCATATTGTCTTTGTGTTCCGGTTTGATGATTTTTCACAGAGCTATGGCCCTTTTATTGAGTCTTTGACCAAATTATTGTCCGCACTATTTCTCTACAACCTCAGGTTGGAATTTTATGAAACTTGCTATGTTTGTGTTCAGTTTCAATGAATTTTCACTGAGTTATGGCCCTTTCATTCTGTCTGTGACCAAATTCTTCTCTGCTCTGTTTCTCTACAATCTCTGGTTGGAATTTTATGAAAATTGCTAGGATGCATCATTACCAAGTGGAGATGTGCATATTGTCTTCATGAAGCTATTTCACTAAAACCTCTGGTTTTAATTTTGTAAAACAAGCAAGGATATGCACATATTGTCATTTTGTTCTGGTTCAATGATTTGCAAATGAGTTCTGTCAAGTGCGGAGCCACATATTGTTCCTGTTATGCAGTTTTGTATTTTTTTAACCAAGTAGCCATCAACATTAAGGGAACACGGTACAGAGTCAAACACTCACTTGGGGGAGCATCCATCGGTTCCACCGATATTTTCTTGTTTTTAGAAGGAGTCTAAATAACAAGGTGAATTTCGTCAAGCAGTATTTGCCTGCTATCTATTTTTAGAACAGGGATGTCAAGTCGCTTTCATTACTTCGATATAAATATTGTTTGTTGTCATGTTTTGGTGGAGATAAAGCAAATAATTTGTATTTGATTTATTGATGTTAATGAGGTCCTGTCTATACATTTTAAAATTAATTTTATTTTAGGCACTTCAGATTTTTCCTGATATTCTGCCTAGAGATTATTTGCCTATTAGAGGATTTGATGACCATTTTTTTTCCTTACAATTTTTTTTTATCCCCAACAGGTCTGACAATAATCAAATTGAACAACTTACTGATATACAGCATTTGTTGTAGTTAAGTTGGAAATCACCAACAAAAATCAATTTTGTTCCTGTGGAAACTTTGAAGTTTAGATACGAAATATTTTAATACATTTCTTGATTGTTTTTTTTATTTATCATTTTTTGAAAGGTTTCATTTCTATTAAACAAAAAATAATCAGTTTTTTATGTTGTTAATTTATGTCCTATCATGTACATTTAATCATGAAATAAAGTCATGTAATGTTTTATAAATGAAGATTATTCAAGTCTGTATCCTGTAATACGCAAGAAATATCACATCAGTTACTCGCCCTTTTGTGTGAATTGATTACATTGTCATTATACTGTTGGATTGTGATTTGTAAATATGAATAGATAAATGAAGTCTACTTTTCTAGTCAGTATATTGTATATATGTAAATATATTAAAATGTGCTTATTTATTCTTATAATTGTTATGTACAGTTAATAATCCAATATGATAGATAACTATTAATTAATAATTACTTAAATGATGAGATTTTATTTGTGAAAACTGTTGCATTATTATGAAGAATGTCTGTTATTCCATTATATTTCGGTCTGATTAAATGTGTAAATTTATATAGTGTTACCTTGTTATAGCTCTTATATATTATATATTTCTTTCTTAATTGAAGAAGTATCAATTATACAGGGCCTGAACTCATCAGTAATTTAAGTCTGAGATTCCTACTCGGTGGGGATAGGGGCGGTGTGGGGGTTGTCTCCAAATCTTAATAATGTTTATTATTATTTGAATCTTTAATTTTTGACAATTTGTCAGTCGGAGTTTCAGACTTGAAATATTGATGACTTTAGGTCCAGATGCCCTACAAGTTTTAATTGTCGCCCACTTCTGCAAACATCATTCACACCATGTTGTGCAAAAAAAAAAATTAAACTGTTTTTAAATTCTGAAAGGAATGAAAATCTTTTCCAAGTAATAAGTGATACAGTACAACTCGTGGACATAGACACAGGTATGGCATATTGCGTCATTGCCACACCAATAATTATGAATTTTTTTTTACATTTATTTCATATGCCGCATCAATAATTCCCCATTCAGACAATTATGACATCAGTCATTGCTGTATGACTGCCACCATTGGTCCTGCTCGTTTTAAAGTCTAGTACAAAATTACAAGTTTTGTAAAACATTTAGCTGCACCAATGTCAAAACTGTGTCTATGCCCCTGCAGCTAACAGTAATAATTAATTATAACAACCCTATTTCCATTTTTTTTTGTTTATCTTTTTATATGCAGTTTCACAAGGTTATGATTTTTATATAAAATTTTTTAGCTTCTCTTATTTAATTAAATAATTAATGTCAGAGTTGCAGCCCTTGAATAAAAAATACTTATTTGACATGGTTTCATCTCGGAGGTGAGCAGTCTTTTAACATGGTCCTTGGCGATTATTAAAACTTTTATGGTTAATTAATATGTTCTTTTTAAACAAAAAATATGCTGATTGTTAAGATTTGTCTGTTTAACGTTTGTTTTATTTACAAAAAAAATAACAATTGAGGGACATGTAAATTTGTTTCATGGCTTTTCCATTTAAAGAAGATTTACCATTAAATGTAATTTTTTACAGAGCCACAACACTGTTAATCTTATTATAAATCCAGGTCTCCAGCTAGTTGTACTTGTATGGGAAATATTGTATGGCTATATGTTAATTTTACAATAAATTGTTCAGTGGTTTGTAAACTTTGTCAATGTGATCATTATGCCATTCAATTTATAGAATATGATATGAAAATTTGGAAGTATAACATTGTTGTAAAAACAATGCTTTATGTTGAGCATTTTAAGTGGGAGGGTGCAATGCATAGAGTGCTGGCTGCTCATGTTCACTTCCCAGCTTGTCTCTTAAAAACAAAAATCAGTACTGGTTCTACTTAGGAAGTGGACTCAAGAGCTGTTCATATAAGCTCAGAACTTTCTTTGCAATGAAGTGAAAATAAATTAGTATAAACTAATCCAAATATTAACTGCCAATTTAATTATCAGTGAAACAGATCACATAAACTCCAGTCCAATTATTGATGATATAAATAACCAGTCCAACTTTGGTCCTCTGTGACTGAGTGGTCTAAGGTGCTGCTGCAAAGGTCACAGGTTCAAGCCCTGCTCTATCCAGTTGCTTTATCTGACAAAGTTTGCCAGTTATTTGCAGAAGAGTATTGGTTCCACTTAACTTAATTCTAAGGTCTTCCTCCACCGATAAAACTGAAAATGGCATCTGTTAAAAACAATAAAATAAACACAAAACAATGAATTGCACTGCCCTTCAGATACATTGTCCTATATAGATCATGAAAAGTAATAATGGTGTCATATTATATTCATCATGTATTTATTTTTATCAGATTCATATTTTGTATATTATTCATTAATTGTCATAAAATAATGATAATAAACATGTTGAACTGCCTGCAGACATTTCTTATTTCTTTTACACCAGTTTTATGCTGATGAATAGTTTGTAGTTTAACTTATAAAAGATCAGCAGATCCTAGTGACGTGTTCTGTCATTGACCATCCGTCCATCCGGAAACTTTTGTTTGTGGTGACTCCATCTTTGAAACTAACAACTGGTTGGATTTTCAAAAACAAATATTCTGTCTGTGTTTTTCAAATAATATAAGGGAAATAACTTGTTCTCCACTCTAAGATAGTAAGCCAATTAAGTTGTTTCCCTTAGATGTCTGTATTTTGATGCAATGCCATAGATTAATTGCTTTTGAGGCTATAGCACAATGATGCTGAAATAAGAAGACAACTATATTTTGCTCAATATATTTAGTTGCCTGATTGCTAAACAAATAGATGGGTCCTTACCCACATTCTCCCTAAAACACAGTTATATTTCAAACATTTGATAGTTGTGGTAGTAAATAAACAACATACAGGAAATATATAGTATATAAAGGGAGATCTTAATGAATCCAAGTAGAAAAAAACATCTTCCCACAAGTACAGTACAGGTTATATATGGTATATAAAGGAAGATCTTGATGAATCCAAGTAGAAAAACCATCTTTCCACAAGTACAGTATAGGTTATATATGGTATATAAAGGAAGATCTCAATGAATCCAAGTAGAAAAACCATCTTTCCACAAGTACAGTATAGGTTATATATGGTATATAAAGGAAGATCTCAATGAATCCAAGTAGGAAAACCATCTTCCCATAAGTACATTATAGGTTAAATATGGTATATAAAGGAAGATCTCAATGAATCCAAGTAGAAAAACCATCTTCTCACAAATACAGTATAGGTTATATATGGTATATAAAGGAAGATCTCAATGAATCCAAGTAGGAAAACCATCTTCCCTTAAGTACAGTATAGGTTATATATGGTATATAAATGAAGATCTCGATGAATCCAAGTAGAAAAACCATCTTCCAACAAGTATATTACAGGTTATATATTGTATAAAGAAATATCTCAATGCATCTAAGTACACCAACCATCCTTCCGCAAGTACATTACAGGTTATATATGGTATATATAGGAAGATCTCAATGAATCCAAGTAGAACAACCATCCTCTCACAAGTACAGTATAGGTTATATATCATATAGAGGGAGATCTCAATGTATTTATTTTCATACTTGGTAGATGTTAAAATTATTGTATCAAAATCTTTATTACTTAATAATCAAATAGGATGTTAATGTAAATCTGAGCATTGCTTACATTTTGATATACTCATTACACACCGTCACTTGTATATGTAAATGTTTTAATATGTATGTATTGTTTATTGATTGAAAGAAGTGTTTGTATGGCAGATCGGAGAGGGTGTGAAACCTGAGTGATTGATCAGATTAGATGGAATGAATAAATGAAGATTAGAACCCTCGACTTTATTAATAATATCACCCATGCCTTACATATAGAGTCGAGTTAACACCTGCGACAAATACACCCTTGCTAAATAAGTTATATTTTCATATATCTTGTTGTGTTGCGCGTCTTGTGTTGAATGTAGTTATAAATATATATTTAATGAACGGTTTACCGTCAAACCGTTTTCAATTAAAATTAAAAATAACTCCAGTTAATGTTTATGTGATTTTTGTAATATGCACAAGGAAACAATTATTCTTTTTTTTTTTTAATGTCCAATAAGTCGAATTTCTGGAATAAAATCGAAAACCTTTCAAAAAGTCCTCCGTTAACTTTGGATTCACAATTGTGTATCACCGAACTGAAATCAATATTATAAAACTTTAAGCTTTATATTAATTATAGCAAAATATCTTCATATTTTCTGATAGATATAATAAAATCATACCAAACTACAACTGCTTAATACAATATTTACTAAATAGACATAAACATAGCATTTAAAAAGAATAAATTAGAAATATTGACAAATAAGTTGTTCAATTAAATTCATGATTATTGGTTCATATATAAAATTATAAATCATTCACAACAGTGCATGTAGTCAAATAATTAGGTGAATAATGTTTCAAATTCCTCTTTTTTTCTTTTTTCATTCTATACTTCTGTGCTTTATCTGCTCATATACCATCAATGAAAAAGAAAATCTGTGATGCATATATCTTCTAAACATCTATCACATAATTTACAGTGTAAGAGAGTAATAAATGACATATTTTAGTTATTAACCAAATGTAATATCACTATATACCGAGTCATCTTTCGATGTTTTCCAAATAACTCGGCTGACGTACGCCAAGTGTCAAAGTGCTCTCCGACTTTCCCGAACTTAAAAATTGCGTCCATTTATCGTGATAAAAATAACGTTATTTTGAGACGTTACGTCATACGATGATTGACGAACACTATTATGTGCAATTGTTATCCCATTCGCTATAAGAGGTTATCTGAAAAAGCAATGGTTAATGTACCAATTTTTTCAGTTATGTGATAAAATAATCTTACATTCGTGCTCATTTATTATTTAATTTATTAATGATATAATGATCGACAGAGCCTCGAATCATAATTTTTTGCCAACTCGTTTAATAAGTTCATTAAAAAATAAGCGCTCATGTAACTTCCTCTTTGTATTATATTTATATTACTTAGCTATTATATGTTCATTTACTGGATGTATGTTTCATGTTTATGCAGTGGATATATATTTAATAAAAAATATAATCAGTTATTCTTGGTTTTGTTATAAATTCAAACTGATAAAATATACAAGGTTTTATTTTTCATTAAATAGATTTTTTGACAAAAAGAGTAGTGCAATAGTTTAAACAAAACTATTCAACTGCACATTACAGAAAAATATATTTATATCAACCTGTTTTATTTACCTTTCCCTTAGGATTGACACAACCTGTGTACAGTCTGTGCCGAGGAAACTGGCTGCGTCCAGAAAAAAAACGTACAGTCGCCTCGTGTTTAAGAATAGTAACCCACAGTGACAGAAGCTTTCCAGTGCTTCATTTTTTTCTATTTCTTCCATTAAAATTACATTGTCAGTTTCACCTGAACTTAGTCTAAGTCCAAGAAAAATAAAATGTATCCGTAGGCGTGTTTGTCAATGTAATTACGTATAATAGGATTCTGTTCTACATTAACCATGCCATCGAGTGTTTCATTTTTAATATCTGAAAATAATAAAATACGAATAATAAGGCTGCGGGTTCATATTCCGTATAAGAATTTCATAAAAAAAAAGAAAAGTGATACTTCTGAAAAGGAAAAAAATATATAATACTAGTAACAAGAATTGATTAATTGAATTTTAGCATCCTTTTATTATGCCATAAAGACGTTCAGTTAACCTAACCGGCACTCTTTTCTAGGATTCTGGAATGTTAACTAGTACTCGAGCACACCCAATTTCCGTAAGTAATTGATCAATTTTACATTTGAACCAGTGGTGAGAGACGAATGATAATGAGACGCAATGTCGTATACCTGTCATCACGGAGACTGTAGCCAGGCGGGATTAGAACTCATGACCTCTGGACTAATAGTCAGACGCGGTACCCGGGCACGGCTAATAACAAATAACAAAATGTATTTAAATTAAATGCGTTTGCCACAATGGTCAATTTTATGTATCAATTCATCAAGCGTAGTTAAAATATCAAAAGCTAGCGCCGTATGATGAAATGGTTGTTTTAATTCTCCATTAAGCTATATAAGAGAATTTGAACAAAAGTATATAACAATTTTTCGCATTTTGGGATTGGCTTGATTATCTCTTCTTCCACTTCCTTCCAGTCAAAGTATGGCACTAATTTATCCAACAGATTTTGTGATGTAACTTTGGCTTTCTGTTCAGTTTTCCAATCGGACAAAAACGACATAATTAGCATCACAATATTTCTCTGAGAGACCAGAATCAACTTTTAGCGTTTCATCAATTGTACTTTGAAGTCCGGCTAATATCCTTGCAAGACAACGTGGTTCGCAGAATAGTGGCTGATTGTATGAGCCTCGGTGGCCAGTTGCCAAATGGTCTCATCTTTTACTATATCGTCTAAATTATGAATTACACTAGTGGCCATCTGAAAAATAGCATTAAATTCAATTTAGGCCATAATAAACTAATTTATAGATTATCATTTCAGCCCTCCCCGTAATTTTCATGCCGCCCCGACACTTTTTATTTTCATAAAAAAATCCCCCTTCACCCTTTTTGAGAAAAATTTGTATGGCAATTCAGCAATAGATTTATAATGCCTTTGCGGTTTAGAAATTATCTTATCATAATCTTTTAAAGCGAGATATCTTTATAATTATGAATGTTTCACAAGAAATGGTATACTTTGAATAATTGAATAATACATGCACTATTCCGTTATTCATGAAACACTTTGTTTTTAAACATTTCCAAATGAATGATAGTGTATTTTTATTTCAAACTTAATATAGATTGACTGCAAAGTTTACCTTTCGTGGGTTATATAGGACCTAATGAACAGTTTATCCATGATTTATGGTGCAGAAGTGCAATAAACCTATGGCTTATTTTTATATTAACCTAGTGTATTATCACTTCAGATTTATCGTACGGTACGTAAAATGCAGAACTACTTTACGACTTGTCCGAATAAATAATAACGACGATTTGTCATGGTTAAATGTTTATAGTAGTGGAAGTTGTTGATGAAGAAAAGAAGCAATAGTTTTAATAAAAGCGACAAAAATAAAATATCATACTTGTTGATAAAAATGGTGAGGTGATATTGACTGCAAAAAAGTTACACATGCGGCATACAATTAGCATATACAGGAATAGTGGCAAATAACAGTCAAATACCATTTAAAACAAGTAAGGAACCATATAATAAAAGTGAAATATGTACACAGTTTCGTGGTGCTACCATAAACGGTTTTGGAGTTATGATTCAGAAACAGTATTTTTTTTAATTTTTGCTATTTGTTTCCATGGTTACAGAAAATTTATTGAAAATAAAAAACTCCCCCATAGCAATACCACTACAAGGGTGACATGTGTTCAAAGTTATATGAAGTTACATTGAAAGACTTTGTAGTTGTGCTCCGAAAAAGACGGATTTTGCAATTTTGGCTATTTGTTTCCATAGTAACAGAAAACAGAAACACGAAACAAAAATGCTATCATTGCAAATGGCACTACCCCTCCATCAGGTTTACATATGAACATAGTTTCTTGAAATTATCCTGAAAGGTTCTGGAGTTGTGCTCTGGAAACTGAGAATTTGTTATTTTGACTAGTTATTCCATGGTAAAAACTATCTCATAGCAAAAGCACTATTACACCAGGTGTACATATGTACAAAGTGTTGTGAAGTTACCTTGAGCAGTTTTGTAGTTTAGCTCCGGGAACAGTGAATTTGTTATTTTGAATATTCGTTTCCATAAAAGAAAAATGAAAAATTCCATGAAGCAGATAAGCGTCTAACAAAGTTTCATACAGTTTCCTTGAACGCTTTCTTGCGATGGTGTCCCTCAAATGGCAACGTTTGTAATTTTGGCTATTTGATTCATGTTGACAGAAACGTATTTGATAG
This sequence comes from Panopea generosa, assembly GCA_029582155.1. Classification (NCBI taxonomy): domain Eukaryota; kingdom Metazoa; phylum Mollusca; class Bivalvia; order Adapedonta; family Hiatellidae; genus Panopea; species Panopea generosa. The sequence continues at coordinate 35,676,393 of CM055910.1, read as the reverse complement.
ATAGTTTTTATTCTTTCATTTGTTCGAAGTTTCTTGAAGTTATCAGGAAAGGTATTGTAGTTATGCCCCGGGAACGGTGAATTTAGCCTGATTTTGGCTGTATTTTTCCTTGGTAACTGAAAAACTATTAAAAATGAAAACTTCCTAATACCAATAGCACTAACAGATCCACTAAGTTAATATATGTACAATCTATCGTGAAGTTACTTTGAACGGTTTTGGAGTTCTGACGCACGGACACACGGACGGTGCCCGATTTGATGTTCCCCGATTTTTTGCGGGGGTTAAAAAAGAAGTGTTCTCGTATTCTGCCCTGAGCTAAATGTTGCGTTCGATGTTTACCTTACACACTTGTCGTCATGCAGGATAGTTTGTTTTGTACACGTGACATGTTCTCAACTAATTGGTGATTAACCGTTTTCTCGTGCTCTTCCATTATATTGTTGCGGGATAAGTAAAGAATTTACCCATTTACCCTGATACACAGAACAGTGCACGTTCACATTTGATGTCATACTATTAGATGTAAAGATATTAGAAGTAATTTTTGTAAAAAGGATTTAATATATTTTATAAATCGAACGAGAAAGGCGTCATTTACGGAATTACGTACTGGAAATATAACGTGTACGGTGAGTCAACGTTTTCATATGCCTGTAATATTATGCACCATTTTGACCACGTGTGTGTGTTTGCGTGCGTACGCGTTTTTTGGCCAACCTCGTATAAAGCTTTAGCAGCAAGCGTTACTCTTACCTACGACTATAGCGATTAGAGGTAAGTGATCTTTAGACTTAGACCACTCGGCCACGTAGGACCAATATCTTTAAAAAAGTATATATTGTGTTTAGGGAGATAGCCCAAATGCACCTATTTATTTATATTTTCTCATTCTAGTTTTCTACTATCAAACGCATTTAACAAGTATTTTGAAAATTGAAAAAAAAGATCATCATGAAATGTTTATAATGACAGATTTTTTGTGTGATATAAATATACTCGAAGATAAATCAGTTCATAGAGACCGTCACTGTACCTAAAGGTCAAGATCTGTAAATTACCCCCCCCCCCCCCCCCCCCGCATTGAAATAAAAACGAGTTGGGATGACAGCTATCACCTGAACGAAAATTGGTGGATTTTATTTAATCCCCTGTAACAGACCAAAATTTAATTTCAGGATGCGTCTTTAAACATTCGGCTTTATATGTACCTTACGGGATTCCCCATGTATTTTACTAATTAAACGTTTGGTTTTGAGTAAATATTCTTGTCATTTCTAAAAAAACAACAACACAAAAATCATTGATACGCTGTTTAAAGTCTTAGGGAACATTGTATCATCACTAAGACATGTAGTTTACAACCATGTTGATGCAATGACCTTCCATGTAACTTAAATCAACCAATCATTCGCCAAATACAAATATTTTATCTGACAATTCATCGTTTTAAACTTAAGAGATCAAATATACTGCCATAGCACTGTATTACTCAAATTTTATCTCATATAAACTGCATTGATGGACATTTCTTCTATATCAACTTATTCTACTAGATAGATTAAATATAATAATTCTATCAATAATATCTGATAGGTGGATCAGCCCTTGTAAAACCATATTTGTGCAAGCATGAAATCAGTGCATGATACATGAAAACAATACAAGCCAAACTCTCCTACTTCTAATACAGCGACCACATTGCCAGATAATATTGCTCGGTAACTTGCAAATAATTTCATTTTATGCATAAGTCCTTAGATACAAGTGAAATTCACCTTCCAGTATATTACATATTTTACATTTTCTTTCTTGGAAAGGTATTTGTAAAGGTTTGTGCCATCTGCCAGCTTCTACTTCTAACCTATGAGTAGAAACTCATAAACATGTAAGTGCAAATATAAATGTTGATATTTTAACTCTTTCTAAACAGGGTTGAAATTTAAAATCTGCAAACAAATTGATATTTGGCCCTAGTTGAATTTTGCAACTCACTACTCCAATTTTGAATAAATGTACTGTACATGCGCATTATGTAGATGTAATCCCACTATTATTTTTATGCCCCCCAAAAAAAGTTTTTTGGGGTGGCATATAGTAATCGCAGCGTCCGTCCGTCCGTCCGTCCGTCCGTCCTTCTGTCCGGTATCTCGTTTCCGGCCTGTAACTTTGTCATGCATAGATGGATTTTGTTGATACTTGCTACAAATGATCAACATAGTATAACGACGTGTCGCGAGTAAGACCCACACCCGTACCTCAAAGGTCAAAGTCACAATTTGAGTTTGTTTGACAACACTTTGAGTTTGTGTGAGATTTCGTTTCCGGCCTGTAACTTTCTCATGCATAGATGGATTTTGTTGATACTTGCTACAAATGATCAACATAACATGACGACGTGTCGCGAGTAAGACCCACACCCATACCTCAAAGGTCAAGGTCACAATTTGAGTTTGTTTGACAACACTTTGAGTTTGTGTGAAATTTCGTTTCCGGCCTGTAACTTTGTCATGCATTGATGGATTTTGTTGATACTTGCTACAAATGATCAACATAACATATCATATATTTTTATTTTCACAGAACATTTGGGGGGCATGTGACACTTAATAGTGACATTTCTTGTTCTTTCTTATTTCTTTAGTAAATGAAACATTTTAAGGGTTTGTCATTAATGGAAAGGTCAAATGACAGATTGGAGACCTATACTTTATCTACAGTGCCAAAATATCTTAGAAATGTACGGGTCATGTTTCACCCAAACGATTTTTTTTCTGTTCAGTGTGTACACTGTTGACAAAGAGAAAGTAAACGTCAGAAATAGTTATTTGTTATTCATAATAATTCAAAATTCAAACATGACAATTCTTTCATAATGTTCTAAATACATCAGTAATACCATTCAAATAAATAAATCACAAGTTAGGTTTCTAACTTGAATGAATGAATTAATGAAAGAATAGGGTTTTACGGCGCACCAACACATTATAGGTTATTTGACGCCAACAGGAAGTAAGATTCCAGGTTTACTCTACATGTACAAAAACAACATATTAACATACAGATTTAAACAAAAATACACCAACAAATGAATATGCAGAATGAACCTAGAACCTTGATACCTGCAGAACTGCTGAGTTTCAGCAAAATATATCGTATTACTTATACTTTTGTTATGCTCCGATTTGTTTGAAATATGCTTTGCAAACTTTTGCTCTACTCACCTGCAGCAAAAAATCACAACCACTTTTTTAAGCGAAATAATCATGTGTAGTGAAACGTAAAGGACGTAATCATAGTTCATGCATTAGATATTCGGTAAATGTATTCCCTTTTCATTAAAATGAGAACGTATTTTGAAGATCAAATCAAGTCCAGTATCCATATATATTGTTTAGTTTTACTCACACACAAATTTGCTTTAAATAAGAAATCTTATCAGACTGCCCAGGGTACAAAAAATATTCCAAAGGAAAATTTATCTTGGAGCGGTGTGATACATATAAATTAACTGGAAAAAAAACAAGATTTTTAGATGAATAGTTTTCTAAGATATATAAGTGACAAAATAAAACTTAAAATTTGATGTATTTTTATATTTAGTAATTTCTGAACAGTCGCAATATTAATTGTAAATTTTGTGAAGGATTAAATTTGTTTGAAATAATGATGAATATTTATAAAAACATACTAGTATATATGTAATGTAAATATATTGTAAATAAGTTTTGGAAGAAATTATAGTTATATTTTTTGCAATTTGTTAAAAAACGTTTTGTTCTTTGTAAAAACAGAAGTTTATATGACAATAATATCTTTAAAATTGCATGACTGCAGATATTATTTGCTGAACACATAAGAATGTTTTCAAAAATGCATCACCGTTTATATATTGTATAAACTGTCTATATCGGTAAAGTAACTTCCTTTACTTTTAATATAAGAAACTTTTTAAGGTTGTAAATATCAATAACTGTTATTGTTAAGATTTACACAAAAAATAAACGTTAAATCAGGGGAACTAAACCTTTAAACAGTTAAAACGGTTACTTATAGTCATCAATGGTCAAAGGTAAATAACTCCAGTTCAGTTGAATGATTGTTACAGTTGTTAATGGTAAATGGGAAATAACTCTTGTTCAGTTTATATGTTGTTACTTATAGTCATCAACGGCCAAAGGGAAATAAATCTTGTAGTCATCAATTGTTAAAGGGAAATAAATCGTGTTCAGTTAAAAGTGTTACAGAAGTCATTAATTGTTAAAGGAAACAACTCTTGTTCATTTAGAAATGTTATTTATAGTCATTAATGGTCATAGTTGAATTGTTGTTACTTATAATCTTTGATAGTCAAAGGGAAATAACTCTTGTTCAGTTAAAACTTATTACTTATAGTCATTAATGGTAAAAGGGAAATAACTCCAGTTCAGTTGAATGATTGTTACGTATAGTTGTTAAAGAGAAATAACTCTTGTTCATTTAGAAATGTTACTTATAGTTGTTAATGGGGAAAGGGAAATTACTGTTGTTCAGTTGAATTGTTTTTACTTATAGTCATAACTGATAAAAGGGAAATAACTCTTGTTCAGTTAAAACAAATTACTTATAGTCATTAATTCTCAAAGGGAAATAACTCCAGTTCAGTTGAATTATTGTTGCAAAATGATATTAATGGCCAAAGGGAAATAACTCTTGTTCATTAAGAAATGTTACTTGTAGTCATTAATGGTCAAAGGGGTATAACTCGTGTTCAGACATATATATATATATTTATAGTCATTAATGATCCAAGGGAAATCACTCTATTTCAGTTGAGTTATTGTTAATGGTCAACGGGAAATAACTCTTGTTCATTAAGAAATGTCACTTATATTCATAAATGGTCAAAGGGAAATAACTCTTGATCAATTTAAATATTACTTATAGTCATTAATGTTCAAAGGGAAATAATTGGTGTTCAGTTAAAATGATATATATATATATATATATATATATATATTAATGATCAAAGGGAAATAACTCTAGTTCAGTTGATATATTCTTTTGCTCTTGGTCAAAGGGACATAACTCTTGTTTAGTTAACACATGTAACATATAGTCATTAATGGTCAAAGGGAAATAACTCCAGTTCAGTTGAATGATTGTTATATGTAGTTGTTAATGGTTAAAGGGGAATAACTCTTGTTTAGATGAATTGTTGTTACGTATAGTCCTTAATGGAACATAACTCTTGTTCAATTACATATATTACTTATCGTCATCAATTGTCTAAGGGAAAAAACTCTTGTTCGTTAAAATATTACTTATAGTCATTAATGGTCAAAGGGAAATAGCTCTAGTTCATCTGAATTATTATTAATGGTAAAAAAGGAAATAACTCTTCAAAGGGAAATAATTTTTGTACAGTTAAAACAATTTGGTTATAGCCATTAATGGTCAAAGGGAAATAACTCCAGTTCAGTTGAATTTTTGTTACATATAGTTGTTAATAGTCAATGGGAAATAACTCATGTTCAGTTAAAAAATGTTACTTACAGTCATTAATTACAGAGGGAAATAGCTCCAGTTCAGTTGAATTATTGTTACGTATAGATATTAATGGCCAAAGGGAAATAACTCCTGTTCTGTTAAAAATATTACTTATAGTCATTAATGGTCTTAGGGAAATAACTCAAGTTCAGTTTAAAATATTGCTTAAAGTCATTTATAGTCAAAGGTAAATAGCCCTAGTTCAGTTGAATTATTGTAAAGGTCAAAAGGGAAATAACTCTTGCTCAGTTAATCCATGCTACTTATAGTCATTAATCGTCAATCAGAAATAACTCCAGTTCAGTTTAATTATTGTTACTTTTAGTTATTAATAATCAAAGGGAAATAACTCCTGTTCATTTAGAAATGTTACTTATATTCATTAATGGTCAGAAGGAAATAACTCTTGTTCAGTTTAATTGTTGTAACTTGTAATCATATATGGTCAAAGAGAAATAACTCTTGTTCATTTAGAAATGTTACTTTTTGTTATTAATGTTGAAAGGGAAATAACTCTTGTTTAGTTTAATTATTGTTACTTATAGTCATAAATGATCAAAGGGAAATATGTTTTGTTCAGTTAAAACAAGTTGGTTATAGCCATTAATGGTTAAAGGGAAATAACTCTAGTTCATTTGATTTTTTTTGTTACATATAGTTGTTAATAGTCAATGAGAAATAACTCATGTTCAGTTAAAAAATGTTACTTACAGTCATTAATTACAGATGGAAATAGCTCCAGTTCAGTTTAATTATTGTTACGTATAGTTATTAATGGCCAAAGGGAAATAACTCTTGTTCATTTAAAAATGTTACTTATAGTCATTAATGATGAAAGGGATATAACTTGTGTTCATTTATAAATGATATTTAGAGTCATTATTGATCAAATGGAAACCAGTCAAGTTCAGTTGAATTATTGTTAATTGTTAAAAGGAAATAACTCTTGTCTAGTTAAAACATGTTACTTATAGTCATTGTTGGTCAAAGGGAAATAACTCCGGTTCAGTTTAATTATTATTATGTATAGTTAATAATGGTCAAAGGGAACTTAATCGCATTCAGTTAAAATTATACTTATAATCATAAATGGTCAAAGTTAAATAAAATTTGTTCATTTAGAAATGTTACATATAGTCATTTATGGTAATAGGGAAATAACTCGTGTTCAGTTAAAATAATAATACTTATAGTCATTGATGGTCTAAGGGAAATAACTCTTATTCAGTTTAATTGCTGTTACTTATAATCATATGTGGTCAAAGGGAAATAAATCTTGTTCAGTAAAAACATGCTACTTTTAGTCATTAATGGTGAAAGGGAAATAACTCCAGTTCAGTTTAGTTACTGTTACGTTTAGTTTATAATAGTCAATGATCGAACCTCCCAGCATCTGCTATAGCAATACTCTGTTTTCAAGTTCCATGATTCCGTGGCACAAAAATAAATAACAATATGTACCTGTATACTTTTTTCATATGCCAGTTTTTGGCATTTCTCATAGTCTTAAGTTTCATTTGACTTGCACACCATGTTAATTAGGTATTCGCCTGCTAGTATTCAACTGATTCCCATATGCCAGCCTTTATAATTTTCATTTGCTAGGTTTCATATAAGTCTCCTATGCTAGGTTTCCTAAGATTATCATTTGATACGTTTTATGATTCCCATACGCTAGAATTCGTGTGATTCACGTATGCTAGGTTCCATATGTTTGTCATATGGTAGGATTCAATATGATTTCCATATTTCATAACTCTAAAGTGGTAGGTTTCATATGGTTATTGTTTGCAAGGTTTATGATATGCTTCCCTTATGCTAGGTTACATATATATTAACATCCACTGCGAAAGAGAAATCAATTTTAAAGTTGTTAATGACATGTCTGCCAGGAAGAAAGACAAACATTTAACGTTTCTACTTCGTATATAAATGATTATTCAGTAAGGTGGGGACAGTTCTATCAGATATGTTCTAGATCTATTTCACAACATTCATAATATAGTGTTGAAACATATCACTACTAATCTAGGGTTGTATCTTTGTATTATTATGTTGTGTACATCTAAAATACGCGTTCATGTCAATAAATCTAGTATCACCTGTCTTTGTGTGTGTGTGTGTGTGTGTGTGTGTGTGTCTCTCTCTCTCTCTCTCTCTCTCTCTCTCTCTTTATCTCACCGCAGCGGTGGTCAAGGGGTAGAGCGTCCGCCGGTCGATTGCTCGATCCCGGCTTATACAAAATACCTGAAAAATGGTGCTAGAAGCTTTGCTTGGCGCTTAGCATTAAGAGATAGTTCTAGGTCTGGTCACGGTGTCAGTATAATGTAAATGGGCTGGATACCATTCCATGTGTATACGGCATGATGCTCTGGTTCGGGTGTCAGCGCTTAGTTTACTGTCTCAAGTAGACATCGTTGCGATGTGACTGAAAACTTATTGAAAGCGGCGTTAAACACCATACAACAATTACAACTCTCTCTCTCTCTCTCTCTCTCTCTCTCTCTCTCTCTCTCTCCATAAATATTAAATTTGGATGACATATAAGAACTTTCATTGAGAACCGTAAAGGTAAGTGCTCGCCTGTAATTTAACTGCATATTGCCATGAGGCATGTGTTTTTAGTTGAGTTGGAGAAAGGATATACATGTGTATTAAATATGGCGAGGTATTTATTGAATTCATTATTTGGACATTTTGTTTTCTTTTTGTGCCCCCTCTCCAAATGTTTGGGGTGGCATACAGTAATCGTAGTGTCCGTGCGTCCATCATTCCGTCTGATATTTCGTGTCCGGCCTGTAACTTTGTCATTCATATATAGATTTTATAAAGACTTGGTACAAATGATTAACATAACATGACGACGTGTCGCGCTTGACACACAGATTCCCACATCAAAGGTCAAGGTCACACTTTATTTTTGTTTGACAACACTTTTAGTCATTTTGAGATTTTCGTGTACGGTCTGTAAATTTGTGGATACATTTCAAAAACACTCGGCTCAATTCATCAGCATGACACGACGACGTATCGCACTTAGCTGCTTAAAAACCACACCCATATCACACTTTGACTTTGTTTGACAACACTGTGTCTATGTGAGATTTTGTGTCCGGTTTGTAACTTTGTCATATATGGATGGATTTCAAAAACACTAAACGCAATTGATCACCATGACATGATGAATTGTCGCGTGTAAGACCCAGAACCATTTTTCAAAGGTCAAGGTCACACTTTTAATTTTTTTGATATCACGTGTCTAATCTGTAACTTTGTCTTATACGGTGGGACTAAACTTGGATCATTTGATTAAGATGACATGATGACATTTATGTGATGCAGTTTATATGGTGCAAATGCACAATATTTACATGTCAAATGCTATCAAAATATGGTTCATATGCCCCATATGGGGCTTTTGCACCATGATGGTGCATTTGGGCCATCTCCCTGACCTGATGTATACTCTTCATGTATACTTTCCTCTGTCACAGAAACTGACGGCACTATACATGTATACTCTTACCTGTCCCTCCAACCCTCTGTCCCAGAAACAGACGGCACTATACATGTATACTCTTGCCTGTCCCTCACACCCTCTGTCCCAGAAACAGGCGACACTATACATGTATACTCTTACCTGTCCCTCCAACCCTCTGTCCCAGAAACAGGCGGCACTATACATGTATACTCTTGCCTGTCCCTCACACCCTCTGTCCCAAAAACAGGCGACACTATACATGTATACTCTTACCTGTCCCTCCAACCCTCTGTCCCAGAAACAGGCGGCACTATACAAGTATACTCTTGCCTGTCCCTCACACCCTCTGTCCCAGAAACAGGCGGCACTATACATGTATACTCTTACCTGTCCCTCCAACCCTCTGTCCCAGAAACAGGCGGCACTATACATGTATACTCTTGCCTGTCCCTCACACCCTCTGTCCCAAAAACAGGCGACACTATACATGTATACTCTTACCTGTCCCTCCAACCCTCTGTCCCAGAAACAGGCGGCACTATACATGTATACTCTTGCCTGTCCCTCACACCCTCTGTCCCAGAAATAGGCGGCACTATACATGTATACTCTTACCTGTCCCTCCAACCCTCTGTCCCAGAAACAGGCGGCACTATACATGTATACTCTTGCCTGTCCCTCACACCCTCTGTCCCAGAAACAGGCGGCACTATACATGTATACTCTTACCTGTCCCTCCAACCCTCTGTCCCAGAAACAGGCGGCACTATACATGTATACTCTTGCCTGTCCCTCACACCCTCTGTCCCAAAAACAGGCGACACTATACATGTATACTCTTACCTGTCCCTCCAACCCTCTGTCCCAGAAACAGGCGGCACTATACATGTATACTCTTGCCTGTCCCTCACACCCTCTGTCCCAGAAATAGGCGGCACTATACATGTATACTCTTACCTGTCCCTCCAACCCTCTGTCCCAGAAACAGGCGGCACTATACATGTATACTCTTGCCTGTCCCTCACACCCTCTGTCCCAGAAACAGGCGGCACTATACATGTATACTCTTACCTGTCCCTCCAACCCTCTGTCCCAGAAACAGGCGGCACTATACATGTATACTCTTGCCTGTCCCTCACACCCTCTGTCCCAGAAACAGGCGGCACTATACATGTATACTCTTACCTGTCCCTCCAACCCTCTGTCCCAGAAACAGGCGGCACTATACATGTATACTCTTGCCTGTCCCTCACACCCTCTGTCCCAGAAACAGGCGACACTATACATGTATACTCCTTCCTGTCCCTCCCACCATCTTTCTCAGAAACTGGCGGCACTATACATGTATTCTCCTTCCTGTCCCTCCCACCATCTTTCTCAGAAACTGGCGGCACTATACATGTATACTCCTTCCTGTCCCTCCCACCATCTTTCTCAGGAACTGGCGGCACTATACATGTATACTCTTGTCTGTCCCTCCGTCCCTTTGTCACAGAAACTGGTGGCACTATACATGTATACTCTTGCCAGTCCCTCATGTCCCTCCCACCCTCTTTCTCAGAAACTGGCGGCACTATACATGTATACTATTGCTTGTCTTTCCAACCCTTTGTCCCAGAAACTGGCGGCACTATACATGTATACTCTTGCCTGTCCCTCCCATCCTCTGTCTCAGAAACTGGCGGCACTATACATGTATACTCTTGCCTGTCCCTCCGACACTTTGTCCCAGAAACTGGCGGCACTATATATGTATACTTTTGCCTGTCCCTCCCACCCTTTGTCCCAGAAACTGGCGGCACTATATATGTATACTCTTGCCTGTCTCTCCTACCCTCTGTCTCAGAAACTGGCGGCACTATACATATAAACCCTTGCCCATCCCCAACCCTCTGTCTCAGAAACTGGCGGCACTATACATGTATATTCTTGCCTGTCCCTCCCACCCTCTGTCCCAGAAACTGACAGCACTTTACATGTATACTCTAGCCTGTCCCTCCGACCCTTTAGTCCCAGACCCTGGCGGCACTATACATGTATACTCTTGCCTGTCCTTTCAGCCCTTTGTCCCAGAAACTGGCGGCACTATACATGTAAACCCTTGCCCATCCCCCACCCTGTCTCAGAAACTGGCGGCCAACACATGTCTCCTATTGCCCAACCCTCCCATCCTCTGTCCCAGAAACTGGCGATACTATTCATGTGAACCCTTGCCCATCCCCCACGCTCTGTCTCAGAAATTGACGCCACTATACATGTATACTATTGCCCATCCCCCACCCTTTGTCTCAGAAACTGGCAGCACTATACATGTATACTCTTACCTATCCCTCCCACCCTCTGTCCCGGAAACTGGCGGCACTATACATGCAAACCATTGCCCATCCCCCACCCTCTGTCTCAGAAACTGGCAGCACTATACATGTAAATTATTGCCCGACCCTCCCATCCTCTGTCCAAGAAACTGGCAAATATATACTCTTGCCCAACCCTCCCAGAATCTGGCGGCACTATACATATATACTTTTGTCCATCCCTCCCAGAAACTACGAATCTTTCGATGGAAAAAAGTGCTTAGATATTTTGATATAATCATATATTTGCATGTGGGTATGTGGCAATGCGTGAAACATGTACACCATTTTGTTTGTTTATTTGTATTGGGTTTTGCGGTTCCATGTTCAACAGTAGTTAAGCTATATGAAGCTAGCCAACCATTAATTTCACATAGACCGTAATATTAGCACTATAGACACTATAGCACTATACGATGTCAAACTTACATTTGTACTTTAATCTCAATGAAAATTTATAGAATTTATATTCAATTCAGGCAGAACACATTTTTAAAAAAAAATATGGTAATTTACAGCTGCCGATTTCACAATTTTGCTCAAAGTGAAAGTAGGTGTCACTTTTTCACATACAGGGGTCAAATCAGCAAAAATTCATACCGTCTAAGAAATCTGTCTACTCAATTTTGCACCATTCTCTGGGAAAATATATTCTACACAAATCTACATGGTACTAGTACATGTGAAGTGTATTTTCACACTCACAACATATTAAACAACCACTGTCAATTTTATAAGGAACTACTTTACCATTTTGACCCCCTGGATCCTGGTCCAAGTCCATATAGCATATGGACTTACACATACTCGTGGTTCCTGGTCCAAGTCCATATAGCATATGGACTTACACATACTCGTGGTTCCTGGTCCAAGTCCATATAGCATATGGGCTTACACATACTCGTGGTTCCTGGGATTTGTTAGGTGGTTAATCGGTACCAGACACACATTATCTCTATACAAGTTTTTGGGAACTTTCAGACAAAGTCAAAGCTGGAAGATCCATGGTTGTAGAACAAAGTGCATGGTCAGTCACCACAGAGGTTGTGGCACGTAGGGGAATCAAACGCACGACCTCTTGGTATGCAAATGTGGCGACTGTATAATTTTGAAAAGGGGCTCTTTGATTTGATAGAATTGCATATGGCAGTTGGAAGCAGGCTTTTACAAATTCCCAATGCATAGAGATTGGGGAAAATCAAGATATTTGAAGAAAGTATGTTACGTTTTGTAGCCGTAATGTGTATTTGGCCATGTTAAGGATGCATGCACTGATTCTAGAGTCTGATTTCTGTCATTTAATATACTTAAAACAAACTTGTAAAATGATAAACAGCAGCAATATAAATTCTTTATCTTGATATGGAGACAATCTTAAAATTTGATTTGATAAATAACAAAGAATCAAGGTTGCCTCATTAGAAACTTATCATAGTCCCAATGTAGCCGTCAGATACCCTCACAATAGCCTCAAAAGTATTTACACAAAGTAATATCATTGCCTAATTTTAGCCTCAGAATAGCTACACTGTAGTCCGCAGATATCCCAACATAACCAAATAAAGCTTACACATACATGTAGTATGAACAAAGCAACAATGTAGCCCTTAGAATTTCTCTACCGAGCAAAACATAGCATACATATAGTCACATCATAGGAATAACCTCCTCTCATTATAGCATTAGCATAGCCACATCGTAGTTCTTATGTACTCTCAACTTATCCACAAAATAGCTTACATAATTATAGATATAACATAGCCACAGCATTGCCTCATTATAGCCTGGATATAGTTACAATGTTAGTCCTTGAATACCATCAACATAGATACAAAGCAACTTACACGTAGTCCCAGTATAATCATTACATGTACCTTGCCTCATTATAGATTTGGCATAGTCACAATGTAGCCTTCTGATACCCCAATGTAGCCACAAACTAATTTACACATGGACGTGATTGAAACAACATTGCTGAATTAAGTCTCAATGTAGCCCTCAACTACCCTCAATATAATCACACATTAGATAAAACATAGCAACACTATTGCCCCATTATCGCAAAATAACTTACACATAGCCACACTATAACAATCACAATGCCACATTATAGACATTTTAGACATGAAAATAGTCACAAATTAAAATAGCCAGAAACAACAAAGAGCAACATAGCCACAGCAAAGGCACAATGTAGCTCTCAGATACACCATTATAGTCACAAAACATTCACCCATAGCAACAGTATACTCCCATAGTGTTTGGCAATGATGCTTTGAAATTGTTTAACCGCGAGTAACTATATTTGCCCTGCAGTTATTAAAGCACTTTTCCATGGAACTTGAATGTCGCAAAATAATATACCTCTTGAAATATTTTTGACTTGATTCTTTCCTGGAGTTATAGTAGTCATACTCGAGGCAATAAGGAATACATCACAATGGTGTCTGCTTGAGACAGTATTCTAAGCGCTGTCATAAAAAAATCTAAAAATACCGCCACGTATAAAAGTACTGTTATTTCGTATGTTTTCCAAATTCTATTTTCGGCCTCATCTATTTAATATACCTTTTTTTCATTACAGGGCAATACAGTTGCCTTTAAGATTAGAAAGACGTCAAACTGTAATTATGGACTTCACTGAAAATGATAATATTTGTATCGATAGAAAACAAACATCTCGAAAGAGGTGAGACGTAGATGAGATGGAGTTGAAATTCTGCTTTGAATAACACCTTAAACTATTTAATTTTCACAGGAATCCTTGGTCTTGACGTACACACATAGTGCATGGTTTTTCCGCGTACCATTCAGAACAACTTACCAAGCGGCGATAAAAGAGACATATTGAGTTGCATGATGGATAGATTGATGATACCTGTGGTATATTTGTTTTTTCAATATTTGGTGTATTTGTATGCCATCAAGGACTAACAGACGATCAGTTTAAGCCTCTCTTATCTTTCTTTCGATCCTGAACGGTAAAGCAGTACTCATCTCCGCAAGTAACTGATAACTTTCCAACTTGAAGCATTTGTGAGAGACAACTGACCATAGGACGCATTATTGTATATCAATGAACACGTAGACTGATATATTGGAAATTCGAACCGGCGACCACAGTATTGATAATCAGACGTTTAATTTACTTAGATATCGTTAGCTTGTCTAAGGAAAATGGTGGTTCTGGAAACAATATCGGTCGCTGATTGGATTATCAAATTGTTTGTCGACAGTCTGCGTCATGTTAATAACAGATTCCAACTTCGTTTGAAGGTAAAAAATAGTAAGTTACGTATTAGATGTATTGTTGCTGTTGAATCTTCAGCACTGTATAGGGAAGTCCTGCAACGATTCTTTCTCACAAAAGGTGGAATTCGGATAATGTCAAAGATTTTTTTCTTTGTTATAAGTAAAATGATACTTAGGAAAAGAATGTTTTATTTAGGACTTCGATTTTGTAGGTCTTATAAAATAAGTTTTAGTTGGTCCTGTGTTATTTCTACAATGATTGTTTATAATATTTTTTCAGAACGTTGCACTCCATGTTAGCTCTGGGGTGTGAGGTCTGGGTGTACTTACTGTTGATTGCAGCTACCGTCAGAACTTGCGAACCATTGTAGACGAGGTTATAAACCTGAAGCCCCACACACAATGACTAATTACTGCCTGGTTGATTGGAGGTAGGATATGATTACAGTTTTAATCAAGTTGATTGGTTCTCAATTGCTTACTGGTCTATGAAAGTGTTACAACCGAGCGGTCCGTTTATCCAGTGCTGTTAGAATAATGTTTGTCAGGATGACACTGCTTATCAATTTATACTGGTAGGGTTAAAAAAACTAAAACACAGGCTGCATATTATAGATGATTTATCTTGTCTTGCAATTTCTTTCAGTAGAATATAGACACAATAGGTAATTGTTAAAGATCTATGTTCCTGGAATTTTAATAAATTAGTGTTTAGCCATTACTTTGAAAAGTATTATATTTTTATATATATTTCCATGGAATACAATAATTACAATAATTTCCACTTATAGTGGCCAAACTTTTTTTCTCTACATGCTTTCACATATGAATGAATGGATAGGGTTTTACGGCGTACCAACACATTATTGGTTATTCGACGCAAACAGGAAGGAATATTCCAGGTTCACTCTACATGTACAAAAACAACAAATTAACATACAGAATAAAAAATACATCAACAAATGAATATGCAGAATGAATCTAGAACCTTGATACCTGCAGAACTGCAGAGTTTCAGCAAATTCTATCATATTACTCAATTTGTCGCTTCTTACGACATGCATAAGTCACAGTGATCCTATTCTTGCGATCACGCATGGCTCCCTGGAACCACACAGGGGTTGATAATTTAACCACAATAGTGAACATGACAAAAAATGATAAAATGAACATGACACCAATTCGGAGGATTCTTGCCCCTCCGCAGAGATCGACAGTGATTCTATTCTTAGCCGGAACCACACACGCTCCGTACCGACAAGGACTTGTCCGAATCCCAACCAACTGACAGATTCTTGTAGGCGTTTGTCTGGTACCCGACAAGTAACTGTTAGTTACTGACAAAGTAAGTTGGGAGACTAACAAGATTTTGTCGGTAAGGAAGAAAACATCCGATGGTTTCCTTTACCGAATAATTACAAAATAAATACATACACTGACTTACAATGTTCCAAGAATAAATAATGTTATAAATTGTGAAAACTATTTATGATGAAAACCGTCCGATGAATTGAACTGTGACAATCTAAATATAGAAATACACAAAATAGCTCTCCTGGAAGGAGGTTATTTATATTACAGACTGAAAACAGGTCGTCTGCTTTCTCAGATAAATATGACTAAATTTAAGTACTAAAATGCCTTCAAATGACTTTTGATAATGAACAATCAATGGATAAAGTTCTCTACAATACATATCATCAATTTGTAGACAAAATGAGCTGATTTATAAAGAGTAAAATGAATAACAGATAGATAAACATGTGAGTAAAATGTTGTAACGGTGACCTTTATCATCAACTGTGCATATAAGCAGTGAATGGTCTTTATGAAAAGAAAATACTACTGTATAAATAATGCCTTTAAAACACATGAGCTTGAAGCTTAGAGCAGTATTTAACAAAGTGAAGCTATGATAGAGTTACTAAAATAATTTGTCAAAACAATGCAACTAGGGTTTACATTAAAAAAGGTTATTAACAGCATTGGTTGTGGGATACATAAGAATGAATCTTTGGAAGAAACACCATCTTCTGCAACTGCCATGATACGTGCGAGCATTCTAACATCAAGTGTTTAAGTCAATCTGGGATTGAACCCAAGACCTAAAGGATGGGTTGTAAATAATCTTTACACACCAGTGCCTAATAAAATTATGTTGAAAATATCATTAAACCGCATTAAAAGAAAAATAGTCAAGTTAATACAAGCTTAAAGTTCTTTATACATTATATTTGTAGGACACAGACTATAAGAATGTAGAGGGTCCTGTGGCTAAGTGGTTTAAGGTGTCGTCTCAAAACCACTTACCTCTTACCGCCAATGTCGTATGTTCGAGTCCCGCTCGCTCCAAAAAAAATTTATTTGAGAAAATTTGCCAGTTATTTGTTGAAGGACGGTTATTCTACTCGGAATCATTCTGAGTTCTTCCTCCACAAGTAAACTGGATATGACATATTTAACCTGAAATTTGTTGAAAATGGCGCTAAACCCCATTCAAAACAAATATAAGAAAGTAGTGTTTAGAAGATTTTAGTTATAATCAAAGATGATTTGATCAACCAAGTTTCAGCGATTTGACTTTAAATTCTATAATAAATGAGTATTGATGGTAAATTTTGTAAATCATAGTTATAATGCTGGATGGGGTTGTGGAAAAGTGGAATGCTACTCAATTAATTTACAAGTCATCTTTATCAACTTTATTTTATAGAACATAAACATACTATGCGCCTTGTCACCTATATTATATAGAACATTTATAGACTATGAACTTTGTGACCTATATTTTAGAACATTTACAGACTATGAACTTTATCACTTATATTTTAGATTTATAGACTAAGAACTTTGTCACTTTGAACTTTTTATAATGAACATCAACATTTTTGTGAGCCTTGTCACGTATATTTTATTGAACATTTACGAGTATTGTCACCTATATTGTATTAGAGCATTAACAGATTTTTTTTCATTTTTACCTATATTTTATAGAACTTTTACTGACTATGAACATTGTTATTTTTCTATTTTAGAACAGTTACATGTGTTTATATATGTTTATTGTATAGAACATTTATATAGCATGATTGTTTTCACCAATATTATATAGAACATCAACAGACTCTGAGCCTTGTCACCTATATATTATAGATCATTTACATACCATGATTATTGTCATCTATATTTTATATAATATCAACAGACTCAGAGCCTTGTCAAATATATATTATAGATAATTTACAGACCATTACTATTGTCATCTATATGTTATAGAACATCAACAGACTTTGAGAATTGTCACCTATATATTAATGATCATTTACAGACCATTTCTATTGTCATCTATAGCTTATAGAACATCAACAGAATCTGCTCCTTGTCAACTATATATTGTAGATCATTTACACACTATGATTGCTGTCATCTATACTTTATGGAACATTTCCAGACTATGAGCCTTGTCACCTATATATTACTGATCATTTACACACTATGATTATTGTCATCTATATTTTATAGAACATCAACAGACTCTTAGCCTTGTCACATATATATAATAGATCATTTACAGACTATAAATATTGTCATCTATATTTTATGGAACATCAACAGACTCTGAGCCTTGTCACCTATATATAATAGATCATTTACAGACTACGATTATTGTCATCTATATTTTATGGAACATCAACAGACTCCGAGCCTTGTCACCTATATATTATAGATCATTTTCAGACTTTGATTATTGTCATTTATATTTTATGGAACATTTCCAGACTATGAGCCTTGTCACCTATATATAATAGATCATTTACAGACTATGATTATTGTCATCTATATAGTATAGAACATCAACAAACTCTGAGCCTTGTCACCTATATATTATAGATCATTTTTAGACTATGATTATTGTCATTTATATTTTATAGAACATCAACAGACTCCGAGCCTTGTCACCTATATATTATAGATCATTTACACTATGATTACTGTCATTTATATTTTATGGAAAATTTCCAGACTATGAACATTGTCTTTTATATTTTAGACAACTAACATACTATGAGCCTTGTAACCTATATTTTACAAAGCATTTACATACTACGGATATTGTCACATATATATTATACAGCATTAGCGTACTATGCGCCTCGTCAATTATATTTATAAGAAATTACAGACTATGTACATTGTCACCTATAGTTTAGAGAACATCAAGAGGCAATGAGACTTGTCATCTGTTTTAAGTATTTGATAAAATTAAAGAATTCCTTTTCAGTAAAACAAAGTAGTCCTAGTCAGTTATGCCTTAAGTCTTCCATATCAGTGATACATGTACTCAAAACCGTCTTAGTCAGTCAAACTCAATCTCTAATCAGTTATGCTCGAAGTCTGTCTAGTCAATTATGATCAAAGTTTTCCTAATCAGTTATGTTCAAAGTTTTCTTAATCAATTATGCTCAAAGTTTTACTAATCAGTTATGCTCAAAGTATTTATTGTCAGTTATACTCAAATTCCTCCTAGTCAGGTATGCCCAAAGTATTCGTAGTCCTTTATGCTCAAAGTAATCCTAGTCAGTTATGCTCAAAGTCGTTATATTCAGTTATATTCAAAGTCGTCCTAGTCAGTTATGCTAAACGTTTTCCTAGCCAGTTATGCTCAAATTTCTCCTATTCACTTATGCTCAAAATATTCGTAGTCAATTTTGCTCAAAGTATTTTTATTCAGTTATACTCGCAGTATTCCTAGTCAGTTATTCTCAAATATCTCTTAGTCAGATATGCTCAATGTATTCCTAGTCAGTTATGCTTAAAGTAATCTAAGTCGGTTTTGCTAAAAGTGTTCCTAGTCAATATTTCTAATCAATTATGCACAAAATCTTCATTGTCAGATATTTCCAAAGTATTTGTAGTCATTTATGCTCAAAATCGTCCTTGTCAATAATGTCCAAAGTGTTTTAGTCAGTTATGCTCAAAGCATTCATTTTCAATCATGTTCAAAGTTATGCTCAGTGTATTCTAAGTCAGTTATGCCAAAAGACTTCCTAGTCAGTTGTGCTCAAACTATGCCTTATCAGTTATACTCAAAATATTACTAGTCAGTTCTGCTCAAAACCGTCCTGGTCAGTTATGCTCAAAGTTTTCCTAATCATTTATGCTCTTACTTAAGACTTACTTATCAGTAACGCTCGAAGTTTTCCTAGCCAGTTATACTCAAAGGATGATATATTTATAGGTTAATAAACCTATAGCGTACTCGCCCTAATAATCGCCTTTATGCATTATACAAAGTCTAAACAATTAAAAATATATATGGCCAGTCAAGTTACCTAAATCACATGTATTTTAAGACCTAATTGATAGAGTAACATCGATAATGGGTTAGTGTAAAGATAATATTTTTGCCATATGAACACACTTATTCTGGTTTGAACAATCTTCTAGTTAACTGCATGATGGTTAGTGTACAATAAATGTTGGAGGATTTGCAAAGCAAGAGGAAGATATCAAATATGAATATCACTTTGTAACATATCAACACTTTGTTGTAAGTGTATTTATAAAATTTTACAATAAAACTCGGCCAGTGTGGTTAATTGATTTCATCGTTGGATTTCAGTGTACAGTGTTCATTCTTGGTCGTCAGACGATGTGAGTCCATAGCTGGACAAGCAGTGTCCCCAGTGTGTAAGGACTGCTTCTTAAGATACGTGGTTAAGAACTTCACTCCTTTGACACAACATATCTAGATATACAGGTATGTTGGTGCTTAAATCAAATGACAAGAATAGTACATTTTTGGGGAAAAGAATATTCAACGCTTAAAGGTTTAAATATACAGGCTGTTTAAAAAGGGACATCGAGTTCGCAGAGGTCAAATAAACATGAATTGGAAGAGGTTTAAGTTAGAACTAAAAATGGGTTTTCCAGCAGATTAAAGGGACACGCGGCATTTTTACCCTTGTTAGCACATCAAATCTTCATATACAAATATACGTAACATATGCAATCATAACACGTCACATCATACGTAAACAAATGGCGTTACCTTTGTCATTTCCGGTAATTAAGGATCGATGTAACACATATTTTACATGTACAGTAAAGCGGTGCTATGTAAATGTGAAACAGATCATGATGGTGTTTATCGATTGAATTGCTAATAGAAATTGCTGAAATGAACTTTGTTTGTTGAATATTCTTTAGATACGAACTGGCATGTAACTAGCGAAGTTAACATAAACCCGTTGGGTGTTCACTTCTTTTGCACCTTTTACATGTGATAAATTGTTAAAATAATTAATAACTTAAACACCAAAACATATATAGCAGCAACTGTAATCATGAACCTTTCATAACTAACTGTATATATGAAAGTGATATAAATCATCAACATAATGTCATGTCCTTGGCCTACGCACCCAGGCTAGACTAAGATAAGATTTTCTTGTAAAATTTAAATGTACTTTGTGACGTACCAAATAAGTCTGATTAAATCATAGTTTTATCACATATTAGCAGAGCAGAATTCATATATTGCGGGCTTTTGTGCTATTTTTTTATTGAGACATTGCCATGCGTCTTTCCCTTTATACGAAATTACTACTATATTATTTGAATGAAACTAAGATATTAACACTGCATTTGAAGATGCTTGTGTTCTACGTTTTATTAAAATAGATGAACTTCAAAATGATAGATTTCGATATTTCATGCTTTATCTTTAATTTGACAATTCACCAATACAATTTATATACTTTTTCAAAATTATCTTTCATTTTTTAGGATCTCGATATTCAGAAAGCCAGGAAGATAAAGACGACCCAACAACAGCATCAAAGAACTTAATTACCGTATAGTAGTATCTATGGATACATAACTACTGTTAAATTTGGTCTTGCTCAGCTACTTGTAGTATACCTGCTGCACTGATCCAAGTGTACACTCTAAGTCTGCTGTGACATTTGAACGTGAAGAATACATAGAAAGTGGACAATATAATATTGTGACCTTGAACCTCAGAATCAGTCATACTGATACTTATCTGTACTGTGACATTTAAGTCTTGACATTGAACCTTTGATCTCAATCCTTCCACAATGTCTCGCCCCTATATGTATTAGAAATTACAAAGCTTAACGTAAAACTACCTAAACTATAGAGAAATGATTGCACTTGGTTCATTCAGTATAGTTCTTTAATTCAAGAATTAACATCGCCAAAACTAAATCAAGACGTTCGGTCTCATAATACCACTTGCTCAACATATGTCCATAATACCACTTGCTCAACATATGTCCAAACTACATGATCAACTACTATTTAACCTATATAAGTGATATCACTCATTCGAATTGGTGCTATAACTCATTTGAATAAGTGATATCACTTATTTATATTCGAATGAGTGATATCACTATTTGAAACGAATAAGTGATATCACTCATTTGAATAGGTGATATCACTCATTCGAATAATTGATATCACCTATTCGAATGAGTGATATCACCTTTTCAAAACGAATATGTGATATCACTTGTTCGATTTATAAAGCAAGAAAAACCAGACTGATCCCTGCTTAAATGATCCAACAGTAAATATATAATATATATATATGGCTGAAGCAGCAAAAGAGCGTATTTTAGAATTTATAAAAAAGTATTATTCTCGCGGAAAGATGTTAATTTCATTATCAATGGCAGCGAAGGCTATATTTATCATGCGTTGCTTTGAACCTGTAGCCATCTTGTTTGATTGCAGCCAACAGAAGAGGACCATCAGCCGCCAAATTAATGGTCTTATAAAATGATTAAAGAATAAGCCAATATATATTCTACATTCACAATAATATTTATTTTATAACATAATATTTTTTACACAATATATTTGATATTTCCATTTTATTCTCGTTATAGATCTACATCTATATTTTATTACATATATTAACATCCTTGGGAGAAATCATTTCTAAATTCATTTCGTATAAGTGATATCACTCATTCGAATAAGTGATATCACTTATTAATGTTAAATAGTAAAACTGCACCCCATAAACTACACCAGCGATCTTTCTGACCATCACTGCCCCTCCTTCATGTTGACTGCCTCTGTATATCTCTATTGACAAAAATCTTTTTTCTTGTCAAAATTGATCTTTGTCGAATTATTAGTCAATCTTGATAGGTGACAATGTACTATAACACCCTCTTTACCTGTAAGCATAAACATGAACGTGACTTTATCGCACACTTTATTTAAACAATACCATACAATACAACACCTGTCGTTAGTCTACCTCTTAACCTTGACACGATGCAATGACCTCTGCCTAAACAGGTTGGACAACTCCGAACAAGGTGGTTTTCCTGAAAATTTACTTTTGCTAAATAATTTCAAAACATCCGAAACTATAGGACACCATGTCACGAGTCGCCCTCAAGATACTGAAGTTTTAATATACTGGTATTCCAATATAATGGAAGTCAAAGGACTCCTTGAAATATTGAATAAAACTTTTATCCTTTTATATTAAATCAATGTACATAGTACTAAGACGCTTTAAAAGAAATTAAGCCACTGATGAAATGATGAAATGAATCTATAATAATAAAGACAGAATAATTAATGAAAAATACATATACATATTCTAAAACTGTAAATATCACTTACAATAGTTTGATAATGTGGCTCTGAAATTCATCCAGTCTTTCTTTTATCCTTTCAGTATATTAAAACATGAACTGAAAGAAAAAATGTTAATATCTAAGCAAAGTTTTTAAACCGGACAATTCTTGGACAGTAAACAAAGATTTATTTGTATATAAGGCATATTTACTTAAATAGACGTTTTTTCCAAGCTTAACAATTCTTTGAATTTGTATGAGGGTTTATTTTATGGGTAACCCGTCAATCGATATGAAAAAAAACACATGGCACCATCTTGGTTATGTAAGTTTACGAACTCCATAGTATTAAATTTTAAATTACGATAAAAAGCCACGATATTCATATAGTGTTTCGCTAACAACATCGTAAATACTGTCGAAAGCCCTTTAACTACATGTGCTTTTCTTTTAAAAATTTACCATATCTGTTAGTGTCACAACATTTCTGTACGAAAAATGTTAAAGAAACGTCTGTAGTTGTGGCAACTTTCTGTGCGAAATGTGTTAATGGAACATCTGTAGGTGTCACGACTTTTCTGTGCGAAATGTTTCAATGAAACATCTTTAGGTGCCGCCACATTTGTATACGAACTGTTTTATCTAGTCATCTGTATGTGTCGCCATTTATTTGTACAAAGGGTGTTAATGATTCATCTGTAGGTATTCTAACAATCCTGTACTAAATATATAAGTGAAACATCTCTAGGTGTCGCTACTTTTCTATACAAAATATATTAGTGAAACATCTGTACTTTTCTATACAAAATATATATAAGTGAAACATCTGTAGGTGTCGCCACTTTTCTGTACTTAAACGTTTACAGATTAGTGAAATGGTTTTTTTTAACCAATATTGCTCTGTGCGAAAGACATTAGAAACCAGATATATATTGTAATTTTGTATAAAAGCAGTTTAATTGTGTTTGTTTATTTTATTGAGTGTTATTGCGAAGAAAGCGTCAAGCTTATTTGAACCGCTCTCGAATCCGCTTTACGCATATAGCCAGTACTGAGTGTTTTGTTTTTGAGAGGCATCGGGTCTTGCTGAGGATCGAACCCTCAACCTCTGGCGTGAACGGACAATACTCTATCTACTACACTACGCCTTTTGTATCTTCTAATATTTTCAATAATTTGTGATAAAGCAATAAAGGCATGTCGTTTGATTCCTTGGAATTGTCTAGTTTTGTCGTATAATTTAATCAAAGAAGAAACAAACACAATTTACCATATTTCATCATTTATGACATAAAATAAAATTAACATCTAACGTGAAATTAATAAATAATTTCCTTGTTGATGGATGCTTCGTCAACTTTTAAGTATTCTTCCAAAACAAAATGACTGGAAAAGTACGTATAGTAAAACAGTTATAGAATGACGTAAAATTTGGGATATTATACCAAATACACTGATATGTCGTTTTACATATTCGTTATCCCCTGATTAGTTATTGTAGTTATAGTGAATTTATGGTGAATACTAGAAAAAAGAATCTTTAAATATCATAGTTTTCAATAGAGAGAAATCAACGATCCACATGCTAATATTATTTCAATAAACACAGCTAAAATCCGGGCGACACTTTTTTGAAAACACATTTCATTCTAATTATAACATTTTGAAACCATTGTCTGAAAATTTAATAATTTGACAATTTTTTGAATATCAACAGTAAACTATTTTTGTTCTCAATTAAATATTACGAATTGTAAAAAAATAAAGTAATTTTTCGGAAACTATTTTTAGCAAGTAGTAAGGTAGAAAGGTAGTGTACTGGTTTCAACAAAAACAATTTAACAATACATCACAATAATATATATATATAAGAGTATATAAACCGGAGTAATATAACTAAGTGTAAGTGATAGAATGAGTGAAAATTAGAGAGAGGGAGAGGGACAGAGATATCTGATTAAGTATTTATACTATTAGATTAATACATATTGATGTTGATTAGCTAAGGGTTTTGAAGAAAGATAAGTAAAATATTTAGGTTGTAAAATTTTTTATGTAAAAGTTTTGAAGAATTATCTTTAAATATGGAACTAATTTATAAGAAAATTATTACAAATAATGACATTAATGACGTTAACCTTTTTCTTTCTTTACCAAATTCACAAATTCTGTTTGTTAGTTCAGGAGGATTTGTGTTTGCACAATTTTTAAAACGCCCAAATATGCCAAAAATTAAGACAAGTACGTGCAGTTACATATCTCTGTTATCAAGCCTTTGCAAGAGGTAACCAAACACATAGGTTCACTCTACATGTACAAAACAACACATTAACATACAGATTAAAAAAACATCAACAAATGAATATGCAGAATGAACCTAGAACCTTGATACCTGCAGAACTGCAGAGTTTCAGCAAATTCTATCGTATTACTCAATTTATCGCTTCTTACGACATGTATAAGCCACAGTGATCCTAATCTTGCCATCACTCATGGCTCCCTGGACCCACACAGGGGTTGATAATTTAACCACAATAGTGAACATGATACAAATGATAAAATGAACATGACATCCATTCGGAAGATTCCTTCCCCTCTGCAGAGATCGACAGTGATTCTATTCTTAGCCGGACCCACACGGGCTGAATTGGTAAAGAAAGAAAAGGGTTGATCATAACTCGAGTTGGTAAGTTCTGTTTTTTTTTTAAGTTTTAAAAAAGTGAAGTAATGTTAATGTCATTAATGTTATTTTTTATTTGTAATAATAATCTTATTAATCAGTTCCATATTAAAAGATAATTCTTCAAAACCTCGACATAAAAATTTTTACCACTTAAATATTTTACTTATCTTTCTTCACTAATCAACATCTATATGCACTGATCTAAAAGTGTACATACTTTATCAGATCTCTCTCTCTTTCTTTCTTATTTCTCTCTCCACCCCCCCCCCCCCCTCTCTCTCTCTAATTTTCACTCTCTATCATTTTCACTACACTAAGTAATATTTCTCCGGTTATATATTCTTATATATAATATATATATATATATATATATATATATATATATATATATATATATATATATGTCTTGTTGTTATGTGTTATTAAAATGGTTTTATTGAAACCAGTACAATACCTGACTACTTGCTAAAAACAGTTTCAGAAAAATTACTTTATTTTTTTACAATTCGTAATATTTTTTTTGAGAACAAAATAATTTACTGTTGAAATTTAAAAATTGTCAACAATTTTATGAATTCAAATTATCAAATTTTTAGACAATGGTTTCAAAATGTAATAATTAGAATAAAATTTGTTTTAAAAAAGTGTCGCCCGGATTTTCAGCCGTGTTTATTGAATTAATATTAGCATGTGGATCGTTGACCTCTCTCTATTTAAAACTATGATATTAAAATATCCTTTTTTTCAGTATTCACCATATATATTCACTATAACTACATACAAATAAGGGAATAAAGCATATGTAAAACGACATGTCAGTGTACTTGGTATAGTATCCCAAATTTTACTTCATTCTATTACCTTTTTATAACTTCACGCATTTTTCCAGTCATTTTGTTTTGGAAGAATACTTAAAGTTGATGCAGCATCCATCAACAAGTAAATGGTTTATTAATTTCACGTAAGATGTTTATTTTATTTTATGTCATTAATGATTAAAGATAAAAAAATGTGTTTTTTTTTCTTCTTTCATCAAATTATAGTACAAAACTTGACAATTCAAAGGAATCAAACATGCTATATTGCTTAATCACAAATTATTGAAAATATAAGAAGATACAAAGAAGCACAGGGCGTAGTGTATTAGATAAAGTGTTGTCCCTTTACACCAGAGGTTGAGTGTTCGATCCTAAGCAAGACCCGATACCTCTCAAAACCAAAACACTCCGTACACATGAAGCGGACTCATTGAAGAGTAAATAAGCTTGAAGCAATCACACTTAAATAAATTGGTAAAAAACTAAAGTAACTTATTTTATATCAACAACCTCAATTTAACACCTTCATACAAAATTACAATATATATCTGGTTTTTAATGTCTTTCACACAGAGCAATTTTGGTTCACAAACCCATTTCACTAATCTGTATACGGTTAAGGTCTTTGTACAAAAAAGTGTCGACACCTACAGATGTTTCACTAATAAATTTCGTATATAAAAAAGTGGCGACACCTACAGATGTTTCATAAACACATTTCGTACAGACAAGTGGCAACACCTACAGATATTCCACTTATATATTTCGTACAGAAAAGTTACAACACCTACATATGATTCATTAACTCCTTTCGTACAAAAAATGGCGCCACCTACAGATGTTTCATTAACACATTTCGTACAGAAAAGTTGCGACACCTACAGATGTTTCATTAACATTTTTCGTACAGAAATGTGGTGGCATAAAGAGATGTTTCATGCATTCAAAGATATTGTATATTTTAAAAAGAAAAGCACATGTAGTTAAAGGGCATTCGACAGTTTTTATGATATTGTTAGAAAAACACCATATGAATTCCGTGACTTTTTATCCTAACTTTAAATTTAACACTATGAAGTTCGTAAACTTATATAATGAAACTAGTGACGTGTGTTTTTTCATGTTGATTGACGGTGTAACCCATAAAATATAACCTTATACAAATTCAAAGAAGTAATTGTTTTGCTTAGGAAACAAACGTCTATTTAAGTAAATATTACTTAAATACACATAAATCTTTGTTTACTGTCTAAGAATTGTCTGGTTTAAAAACTCTGCTTAGATGTTAACATTTTCCCTTTCAGTTAATATTTAAATATACTGAAAGGATAAAGAAAGACCGGATTAATTTCAGAGCCACATATTTAAAACTATTGTAAGCGATATTTACACTTTAAGAATATGTATATATATACATTTCATAAATGACTTTGTCTTAATTATTATATTATTATTATATTCTTGATTCATCAGTTGCTTAATTTCCTTTAAAGTATCTTAGTACTATGTACATTAATTTAATATAAAAAGGATAAAAGATAAAAGGATAAATAGTATATTAAAACTTCAGTAACTTGAGGACGACTCGTGACATGGTGTCCTATATTTTCGAATGTTTTGAAATTATTTCAGCAAAGATAACTTTTCAGGGTTTTCCATCCTGTTTAGGCAGAGGTCATCACGTTTTGTCAAGATTTAGAGGTAGAATTACGACAGGTGTTGTATTATATGACATTGCTTGAATTAAGTCACGTTAATGTTTATGCTTGCAGGGAAAGAGGGTGTTGTTGTCCACTGTCACATATCATGATTTACTTATAATTCGACAGAGGTCAATTTTGACAGGAAGAAGGACTTTTGTCAATAGAGAGAGGGCGAGAAATACACAGAAGCAGTTGACCTAGAGGAGAGGCAGTGATGGTCAGAAAGATCATGTAGTTTGGACAGATGTTGGGCGAGTGGAATTATGAGACCGAATGTACTGATTTAACTTTGGCGATGGTATTTCGTGAATTAAAGAACTATATTGAATGAACCAAGTGCAATATTATTTCCATAGTTTAGGTAGTAATACCACACGGGTGCATTTTTTAGTTAAAGTTTGTAACTTCTAATACATATAGGGACTAGTTTTGTGGAAGGATTAATATCAAGGGTTCAAGATCAAAAGTTCAAGGTCAAGAGTTAAATGCCACAGTTGAGTATTATTATGACTGATTCAGAGGCTCATGGTCACAATATAATGTTGACCACGTTCTATATTTTTTCTTCTTTGGGTATACGCCAGTGAATCATTCATAATGGAATTTTAGATAAACACAATACGTTTAAATGTCACAGCAATCTGTAGAGTGTAGACTTGGATCCGTCCAGCAGGTATACTACAATACCTGAGCCAGACAAGAATGTTCCATAATGTTTAATAGTACATATGTATCCATAGCTGCTGCCATACAATACGGTTTACAAGTTCTTTGAGGCATTAATTGTTGTTGGGTCGTCTTTATCTGCCTGGCTTTCTCAATATCGAGATCCTTAAAAAAAAAAGAAAGATCATTTTGAAAGAATAAATTAATAGTATTGTTGATTTGTCAAATTAAATAAAGCATGTAATGTCTAAATCTATTATTTTGAAGTTCATTTATTTTGTTAAAACGTAGAAACACAAGCATCTTCGAAAAATATAGTAGTAATTTCGAATAAAGGGAAAGACACATGCCAATGTCTAAAAAAAATATAACACAAAAGTCCGCTATATAAGAATTCTGCTTATATCTGTATAATATATGATTTAATTAGACTTATTTGGTACGTCACAACTATTTTTAAATTTTAAGCGAAAAATCTTATCCTAGTCTAGCCTGAGCGCGAAGGCCAAGGACATGACATTTTGTTGATGAATTATGTCACTTTCACATACACAGTTGTTGCTATACATATTTTTGTGTTTAAGTTATTAATTATTTTAACTATTTATTACATGTAAAGTGTGCAAAAGAAGTAAACCTTCAACGGGTTTATGTTAACTTCGCTAGTTACATGCCAGTTCGTATCTAAAGAATATTCAACAAACAAAGTTCATTTCAGCTATTTCTATTAGCAATTCAATCGATAAACACCATCATGATCTGTTTCACATTTACACAGCACCGCTATACTGTATATGTAAAATATGTGTTACATCGATCCTTAATGATCGGAAATGGCAAATGTTACGCATAACCGTTGCTTCATAACTTAAAAGAAAAGTTAATAATTGTGACGTGTTATGACGTCATATGTTACGTATATATGTATATGAAGATGTGATGCATGAACATGAGTAAAACATGCCGCGTGTCCCTTTAATCTACTTGAAAACCAATTTTTAGTTCTAATTTAAGCCTCTTCCAAGTCATGTTTATTTGACCTCTGCGAACTTGATGTCCTTTTTTAAACAGTCTGTATATTTAGATGAAGTAATTTTGCAAATATGAAAAGTACTAGACTATGTAACAAAGTTTCTCGAGCCTTGAATATTCTTTTCCCCAACAAGTACTATTCTTGTTACTTGATTAAGGCACCACCATACCTGTATATCTAGATATGTTGTGTCAAAGGAGTGAAGTTCTTATCCACGTATCTCAAGAAGCAGTCCTTACACACTGGTGGGACATTGATTACCCAGTCACTAACTCACATCCTCTGACGACCAAGAATGGACACTGTACACTGAAATTCAACGATGAAGTCAATTAACCACACTGGCCGATTTTTATTGCAAAATTTTATAGATACAACACAGTATTTATATTTTCATATTTGCCATCTTCCTCTTGCTTTGCAAATTATCCAGCATTTATTGTACACTTAGCATTATACAGTTAACTAGAAAGTTGATCAAACCATAATTAAAGTGTTCGTAAGACAAGCAAGATTTTGAGCAAATCTGACTACAAATACTTTGGAAATATCTGACAAGGAAGGTTTTCAGCATAACTGACTAGAAATACTTTGAGCATAACATTTTGATAAAACATAGAACACAAGCATCTTCATATGCAGTGCTGATATCTTAGTTTCATTCAAATAATAAATTAGTAATTTTGTATAAAGGGAGATACACATGACTAAATCAAACATATAACACAAAATCCGCTATATATTAATTCTGCTTATATGAGAGAAAAATGATTAAATCAGACGTATTTGGTACGTCACAAAATACATTTAAATTTTAATCGAAAAATCTTATCTTAGTCTAGCCTAATCGCGTGGGCCAAAGGATATGACATTATGTTGATGATTTATGTCACTTTCACATATATATTTAGTTATGCAAGGTAAATGATTACAGTTTCTGCTATACATATTTTTGTGTTGAAGATTTTAATCAATTTAAATATTACATGTAATGGGTGCAAAAGAAGTGAACCCTCAACGGGTTTATGTTAACTTTGCAAGTTACATGCCAGTTCGTATCTCAAGAATATTCAACAAAAAATACTTTGAGCATAACTGACTACGAATACTTTGAGCATACCTGACTAGGAGAAATTTGAGAATAACTGATTAGGAATACTTTGAGAACAACTGACTAGGAATACTTTGAGTATAAATGGATAAGAATACTTTGAGCATAACTGAATACGAATATTTTGAAAATACGTGACAAAGAATATTTGAACATAACTAACTAAGAAGAATTTAATCATAACTGATTAGGAGAAATTTGAGTATAACTGACTATGGTTACTTTGAGCATAACTGACTAGAAATAATTTGAGTATAAATGACAAGGAATACTTCGGAGAATAACTAACTAGGATTACTTTGAACATAACTTACAAGGAATAATTTAAGAATAACTGACTAGGATTACTTTGAACATAACTAACCAAGAATTATTTAAGAATAACTGACTAGGATTACTTTGAACATAACTTACCAGGAATTATTTAAGAATAACTGACTAGGATTACTTTGAATATAACTTACAAGGAATAATTTAAGAATAACTGACTAGGATTACGTTGAACATAACTTATCAGGAATTATTTAAAAATAACTGACTAGGATTACTTTGAACATAACTTACCAGGAATTATTTAAGATTAACTGACTAGGATTAAATAACTGACTAGGATTACTTTGAACATAACTTACCAGGAATTATTTAAGATTAACTGACTAGGATTACTTTGAACATAACTTACCAGGAATAATTTAAGAATAACTGACTAGGATTGCTTTGAGTATATCTGACTATAAATACTTTGAGCATAACTGACTAAAATTACTTTGAGTATAACTGACTAGGAGATATCTGAGCATAACTGACTAGGAAGTCTGTAAGTATAACTGAAAATGAAGACTGAGCAAAATTGACTATGAAGACTTTGAGCAAGTTTAACTAGGAAGACTTTGAGCATAACTTACTTGGAGGAATTTGAGTATAACTGACTAGAAATGCTTAAAGCATAACTGACTAGGATTACTTTGAGTATAATTGAATATGAATACTTTGTGCATAACTGACTAAGAGGAATTTGAGTATAACTTCCTAGGATTACTTTGGGCATAACATAATAGGAAGACATTGAGCATAACTGACTAGGATTACTTTGAGCATAACTGACTAAGAATACATAGGGCATACCTGACTAGAAGGAATTTGAGCATAACTTACTTGGAGGAATTTGAGTATAACTGACTAGAAATGCTTAGAGCATAACTGACTAGGATTACTTTGAGTATAACTGAATATGAATACTTTTAGCATAACTGACTAAGAGGAATTTGAGTATAACTTACTAGGATTACTTTGGGCATAACATAATAGGATGACATTGAGCATAACTGACTAGGATTACTTTGAGTATAACTGAATATGAATCCTTTGTGCATAACTGACTAAGAGGAATTTGAGTATAACTTACTAGGATTACTTTGGGCATAGCATAATAGGAAGACATTGAGCATAACTGACTAGAATTACTTTAAGTATAACTGACTAAGAATACATAGGGCATACCTGACTAGAAGGAATTTGAGTATAACTGACTAGGACTACTTTGAGCATAACTGATAAGGATCACTTTAAGCATAACTGATTAAGATGACTTCAACCACAATTGACTAGACAGACTTCGAGCATAACTGATTAGGGAGACTGAGTTTGACTGACTAGGTTTTGAGTACATGTATAACTGATATGGAAGACTTAAGGCATAACAGACTAGGACTACCTTGTTTTCTGACAAGAAATTCTTTAATTTTATCAAATACTAAAACAAAAACAGATGACAAGCCTCATTGCCTGTTGATGTTCTATAAAATATAGGAGACATTGTACATAGTCTGTAATTTCTTATAAATATAGATGACAAGAAGCATAGTATGTTGATGCTCTATAAAATATATGACAATATCCGTAGTATGTAAATGTTTTGTAAACTATAGGTTACAAGGCTCATAGTATGTAAGTTGTTTAAAATATAAAAGACAATGCTCATAGTCTGGAAATGTTCCATAAAGTAAAGATGACAGTAATCATAGTGTGTAAATGATCTATAACATATAGGTGACAAGGCTCAGAGACTGTTCATGTTCTTTAAAATATAGATGACAGTAATCATAGTGTGTAAATGATGTATAATATATATGTGACAATGTTCTATAAAATAAACTTATATAAACACATGTAACTGTTCTAAAATAGAAAAATTACAATGTTCATAGTCAGTAAATGTTTTATGAAATATAGGTGAACATGATAATAATCTGTTAATGCTCTATACAATCTGGGTGACAGTACTCGTAGTATGTAAATGTTCTATAAAATATAGGTGACTAGGCTAAAAGAGTGTTGATGCTCTATATAAAATATACGTGACAAGGCTCAAAAAGTGTTGATGCTCTATATAGCAGTGACAAAGTTCTTAGTCTATAAATGTTCTCAAATATAGGTGACAAAGTTAATAGTCTGTAAATTTTCTAAAATACCGGTGACAAAGTTCTTAGTCTATAAATGGTCTCAAATATAGGTGACAAAGTTCATAGTCTGTAAATGTTCTAAAATAAAGTTGACAAAGTTCAAAGTTCATAGTCTATAAATGTTCTATAAAATAAATGTGATAAAATGACTTGTAAATTAATTGAGTATCCACTTTTCCACCATCCCACCCAGCTTTATAATTATGATTTGCAAAATTTAGCATCAATACTCATTTATTATAAAATTTAAAGTCAAATCGCTGAAACTTGGTTGATCACATCATCTTAGCCAACTTTGATTAAAACTCAAATCTTCCAAACACTACATTCTTATATTTGTTTTGGTTTAAACTTATTTATTTTACTTCGATTCCAAAACAAGTTCTTACAACTTAGGCAAATCACACTCGAAGTCTCTCTGGTTAGAACCAGTAATAAATATATGTGGAAAAGTGTCTTGCTCAAGGACATCACACATAACCGTGGCAGAGAATCTAACCCACCACTGGACCACGCACTCCGCAATATTTGTTTTGAATGAGGTTTACCAAATTTAAGGTTATATTGGCATATCCAGGTATTCTTGTGGAGGAAGAGCTCAGAATGATTCTCAGTAGAACCACCGTCCTTCAACAAGTAACTGGCAATTTTCTCAATTAAAGTTTTTTGGAGCGAGCGGGACTCAAACCTACGACCTTGGCGGTAAGAGGTAAGTGGTTTTGAGACGACACATCAAACCACTTAGCCACGGGACCCTCTACATTCTTATCGTCC
Source organism: Panopea generosa (assembly GCA_029582155.1). Taxonomy (NCBI): domain Eukaryota; kingdom Metazoa; phylum Mollusca; class Bivalvia; order Adapedonta; family Hiatellidae; genus Panopea; species Panopea generosa. Next base: position 35,641,900 of record CM055910.1, on the reverse strand, counting down.
GTGTCTTACAAATTTAATGCATAAAGAACTTTAAGCGTGTATTAACTTGACTATTTTTCTTTTTGAATGCGGTATAATGATATTTTCAACATAGTTTTATTAGGCACGGGTGTGTAAAGATTATTTCGATTTCAGTCTTTAGGCCGTGGGTTTCATCCCAAGATTCATTCTTATGTATCCCACAATCAATGCTGTTTATAACCTTTCATAGACCAGTAATCCATCAACTTGATTAAAACTGCAAACTGTAAATCATATCCTACCTCCATCAACCATGAAGTAAATAAGTCATTGTGTGTGAAGCTTCTGGTTTATGACCTCGTCTTCAATGGTTCGCAAGTTCTGACAGTAGCCGCAATCAACAGTAATTATAAACAGAGCTCACATGGGGAGTAAAGTTCTGACTGTAGTCATAATCAACAGTAAATACACCCCAGAGCTCAAATGGAAAGCACGTTCTGAAAAAAATATTATAAACAATCATTGTAGAAATAATACAACTCCATCTTATCTACATCTCACCACTTTGGAGTTGATTTTTTCTATTGATACAAATATTATCATTTTCAGTGAAGTCCATAATTAAAGTTTGACGTCCGTCTAATCTTCAAGGCAACGTTATCGCCCTGTAATGAAAAAGGTATATTAAAAAGATGACGCCGGGAATTCAATTTGGAAAACATACGAAATAACAGTAGTTTTATAAGTGGCGTTATTTTTATAACTTTTTTTTAAGACAGCGCTTAGAATACTGTCTCAAGCAGACACCATTGTGATGTATTCCACATTGCCTCGAATATGACTACTATCAATCCAGGGAAGAATCAGGTCAAAATTCTTCCGAGAGGTATATTATTTTGCGACGTTCAAGTTCCGTGGAATATTGCTTTAACAACTGTAAGGCAAATTCAGATACTCGCGGTTAAACAATTTCAAAGCATCATTGCCAAACACTATGGGGGTATACTGTTGCTATGTGTAAGCTATTTTGTGACTATAATGATATAAATCTGAGAGCTACATTGTACCTATGCTGTAGCTATGCTGCTGCTATGTTGTTTCTGACTAGTCTAATCTGTGGCTATGTTCATGACTAAAATGTCTATAATGTGGCATTGTGATTGTTTTATGGTGTGGCTATGTGTAAGTTATTTTGCAATAATGGGACAATAGTGTTGCTATGTTTTAGCTAAAGTGTGATTATACTGAGGGTAGTTGAGGGCAACATTGAGACTTAATAAGGCTATAATTTAGCAATGTTGTTTCCATCACGTCCACGTATAAATTAGTTTGTGGCTAGTAGCGAAGGACTATATTGAGGCTATGCTAATGCTATAATGAGAGGAGGTTATTGTTATGTTATGACTATATGTATGCTATGAAATTCTAAGGGCTACATTGTTGCCTTGTTCATACTATGTGTAAGCTGTGTTTGGCTATGTGGGGTATCCGCAGACTATAGTGTAGCTATGCTGAGGCTAAAATTAGGCAATGATATTACATTATGTAAACACTTTTGAGGCTATATTTAAGGTATCTGACGGCTACATTGGGACTGTGGCAAGCCTCTTATGAGGAAACCTTGTTTATTATCAAATTTTAAGATTGTTTCCATGTCCAGATAAAGAATTTATATTGCTGCTGTTTATCGTTTTAAAAGGTTTTTAAAAGTATATTTAATGAATGAAATCAGACTCTAGAATCAGTGTATGCACCATTAACATGGCCAAATATACATTACAGCTACAAAACGTAACATACCTTCTTCAAATATCTTGATTTATCCCAATATCTATGTATTGGAAATTTGTAAAAACCTGCTTCAAACTGCCATATACAATTCTATCAAATCAAAGAGCCCCTTTTCAAAATGCCATAGTCGCCACTGTATAGTTTTGTTAAGTTTTTGCATACCATAGTTTATTGCTATTATATTTATATGCCAAAAATACTTTCCAAAAATATGTTTTATATGCTGTTTAAAAACAAAAGTTTAAATCCAACTGCCAAAAGTTAGAAATTCTGATAAGGAGCTTGTGATTTCATGTACTGTAAAGGATACAAATACACACAGATATGTGCGTAAACACCTTCAACAAGCTTATTCTAGCACTGACAGATACAAAAAACAGCCGCAAAACAATAACCTGTCCTACATTTGCTTGCTGTATTAGGGTTTAACATAAAAGTTTGAATCCCCCGCTGATATCTCAATTTTAACCGACGCAACCGGTGGAATTTTTTTTTTCTCTTGATTTTGTTGTTGTTGTAACACAATTTGTTCTGTGTACAGCTGCAGTTTATATTTATATTTAGGAGAGATTATTGTAGTGTATTACAATACATCTTAGTGATACTGATTTTGACTGTCAATCCAGAGGTCGTGCGTTTGATTCCCCTACGTGCCACAACCTCTGCGATGACTGACCATGCACTTTGTTTTACAGCCATTGATATCTCAGCTTTGACTTTGTCTGGAAGTTGACCACAACTTGTAGAGATAATGTGCGTTTGGTACTGATAAACCACCTAGCAAATCCCAGGAACCACGAGTAGGTGTGCCGACATATGCTATATGGACTTGGACCAGGAACCACGAGTATGTGTACCGACATATGCTATATGGACTTGGACCAGGATCCACGGGGTCAAAATGATAAAGTAGTTCCATAGAAAATTGAGAGTGGTAGTTCAAAATGTTTTGAGTGTGAAAATACATTTCACAGGTTATATTACCATGTAGATTTTTGTAAAGAATATATTTTCCCAGAGAATGGTGCAAAATTGAGATGGGACTATTTCTTAGGCGATGAGAATTTTGGCTGATTTGACCCCTGTATGTGAAATACTGACACTTACTTTCACTTTTAGCAAAAATGTGAAATTGGCAGCAGTTAATGCCCATGTTTTTTTAAAAACAAGAAATGTCACTGGTAAGTGTCGCATGTCCACAAAATGGTCTGTGAAAATAATATATGTTATAATAGGTGATGTACCCATGATTATCAAGAGTAATGGACTGACGTTTCAGACTAGACATGCATTTTCATGTTGTTTTTTACATTAAAGTGTGACCTTGACCTTTGTATAACCTTGACATCTGATGTAACGGTGTGGGTATGTCTGCAGGTAAATACAGGTGACACATCATCATGACATGCTGATCACTTCTGTCAAGCTATATTAAAATCCCTCTCTGTAAGATAAAGTTACAGACCAGACATGAAATATCAAACAAACTGAACGTGTGACCTTCAGGTAAGGTTTTGGGTCTTAACGTGACACGCCGTCATGTCATATTCATCAATTGGTAAATTGCGTCAAGTAATTTTTAAATCCATTCATGTATGATAAAGTTACAGGATGAACTTAAAAACTTAAACAGACTAAAGTGTCGTAATACAAACTCAAAGTGTAACCTGGACCTTTAAGGTACGGGTCTAGATCTTACGTGTGATACGTCATCATGTCATCTTCATTAAATGAGCCAAGTTAAAGACAAAGTTACAGACCAGACACGCAATATCAAATCAATTGAAAGTGTGACCTAGACCTTTGAGGAAAGGTTCTGGACTTACATGCGACACGTTTTGGTGTCATGTACATAAACTGAAGTTTTATTGAAATTTAACCATAGGTGACAAAGTTACAGACCGGACACGAAATCTCAAACAGATTGAAAGTGTTATCAAACAAAGTTAAATTGTAACCTTGACTTTTGAAGTGGGAGTCTTGGTGTTAAGTGCGACACTTCGTCATGTTATGTTGGTCATCTGTAGCTAGTATTGATAAAATCCATTTATGCACAACAAAGTTACAGGCCAGACACGAAATATCACACAGACTCAAAGCGTTGTCAATCAAACTCAGTGTGACGTCGATCTTTTAGGTACGCATGTGGGTATTAAACGTGACACGTCGTTATGTCATGCTGATGAATTGAGCCAAGTGGTTTCACCTTTGAGATACTGGTATGTGTCCTACTCTCGGTACGTCGTCATGGTATGTTGATCATTTGTAGTAAGTATTAACCAAATCCATCTATGTATGACAAAGTAACAGGCCGGACACGAAATACGGGACGGAATAACGGACGGACGGCGGGACTGAAGTCCCTACGAATGGGTTTCTAAGTGGCTTCTTTGCGCCAAGCTTATTACTTGTGTGGGTGAATTTTAGAAAAAAACCCACACAAGAGCTGTTTTATGAGTCCAGAAACAGACACATAATTATTTTTTAACTGCTTTTCAACCGTTCATAAAAATACTAACTCTAAGCTCTAGACACTTAACTACCTATTCCTGTGCACAGACAGACGGACGCTGCGATTATTTTCAGGGGGTGATGCATAAAAATGTGTTCTGCTTGAATTGAATACGAATCCTGTAATTTCTCATGGAGTATGGAGTACAAATGCAAGTGTGACAGTCTATAGTGCTAATATTACGGTCTATGTGAAATTACTGGTGGGCTAGCTTCTTATAGCTAAACTACTCTTGAACATGGAACCGCAAAAGCCAATACAAATAAACAAACAAATAAAAAAAATGTTGTACATGTTTCACTCATTGTCCTATGCTTACATGCAAAAATATGATTATATCAAAATATATAAGCACTTTATCCATCGGAAGATTCGTAGTTTCTGGGAGGGATGGACAAAAGTATATATGTATAATGCCGCCAGTTTCTGGGAGGGTTGGGCAAGAGTATATATGTGCAAGTTTCTGGGACAGAGGATGAGAGGGTCGGACAAGAGTATACATGTATAGTGCCGCCAGTTTCTTGGGCAGAGGGTGGGAGTGTTGGGCAAGTGTATACATGTATAGTGCCGCCAGTTTTTGCGACAAAGGGTGAGAGGGATAGGTAAGAGTATACATGTATAGTGCCGCCAATTTCTCTGACAGGGGGTTTGGCAAGAGTATACATGTAAAGTGCCGCCAGTTTCTCGGACAGAGGATGGGAGGGATAGGTAAGATTATACATGTAAAGTGCCGCCAGTTTCTGGGACAGAGGATGGGAGGGATAGGTAAGATTATACATGTAAAGTGCCGCCAGTTTCTCGGACAGAGGATGGGAGGGATAGGTAAGATTATACATGTAAAGTGCCGCCAGTTTCTCGGACAGAGGGTGGGAGGGATAGGTAAGATTATACATGTAAAGTGCCGCCAGTTTCTCGGACAGAGGGTCGGAGGGACTGGTAAGAGTATACATGTATAGTGCCGCCAGTATTTGGGACAAAGGGTTGGGGATGGGCAAGGGTATACATGTATAGTGCCGCCAGTTTCTGGAACAGAGGGTGGGAGGGATAGGTAAGAGTGTACATGTATAGTGCCGCCAGTATTTGGGACAAAGGGTTGGGGATGGGCAAGGGTATACATGTATAGTGCCGCCAGTTTCTGGAACAGAGGGTGGGAGGGATAGGTAAGAGAATACATGTATAGTGCCGCCAGTATTTGGGACAAAGGGTTGGGGATGGGCAAGGGTATACATGTATAGTGCCGCCAGTTTCTGGAACAGAGGGTGGGAGGGATAGGTAAGAGTATACATGTATAGTGCCGCCAGTATTTGGGACAAAGGGTTGGGGATGGGCAAGGGTATACATGTATAGTGCCGCCAGTTTCTGGAACAGAGGGTGGGAGGGATAGGTAAGAGAATACATGTATAGTGCTGCCAGTTTCTGGAACAGAGGGTGGGAGGGATAGGTAAGAGAATACATGTATAGTGCCGCCAGTTTCTCGGACAGAGGATGGGAGGGATAGGTAAGAGAATACATGTAAAGTGCCGCCAGTTTCTCGGACAGAGGATGGGAGGGATAGGTAAGATTATACATGTAAAGTGCCGCCAGTTTCTCGGACAGAGGATGGGAGGGATAGGTAAGATTATACATGTAAAGTGCCGCCAGTTTCTCGGACAGAGGGTCGGAGGGACTGGTAAGAGTATACATGTATAGTGCCGCCAGTATTTGGGACAAAGGGTTGGGGATGGGCAAGGGTATACATGTATAGTGCCGCCAGTTTCTGGAACAGAGGGTGGGAGGGATAGGTAAGAATATACATGTATAGTGCCGCCAGTATTTGGGACAAAGGGTTGGGGATGGGCAAGGGTATACATGTATAGTGCCGCCAGTTTCTGGAACAGAGGGTGGGAGGGATAGGTAAGAGAATACATGTATAGTGCCGCCAGTATTTGGGACAAAGGGTTGGGGATGGGCAAGGGTATACATGTATAGTGCCGCCAGTTTCTGGAACAGAGGGTGGGAGGGATAGGTAAGAGAATACATGTATAGTGCCGCCAGTATTTGGGACAAAGGGTTGGGGATGGGCAAGGGTATACATGTATAGTGCCGCCAGTTTCTGGGACAGAGGTTGGGAGGGATAGGTAAGAGAATACATGTATAGTGTTGCCAGTTTCTGGAACAGAGGGTGGGAGGGATAGGTAAGAGAATACATGTATAGTGCTGCCAGTTTCTGGGATAGAGGATGGGGATGAGTAAAAGTATACATGTATTGTGCCGACAGTTTCTGGGACAGAGGTTGGGAGGGTTGGGCAAGGGTATACATGTATAGTGCCGCCAGGAGAGTTGGGCAAGAGTATACATGTATAGTGCCGCCAGTTTCTGGGTCAGACAGTGGGAGGGTTGGGCAAGAGTATACATGTATAGTGCCGCTAGTTTCTGGGACAGAGTGTTGGAGGGACGGGCAATATTATACATGTATAGGGCCGCCAGTTTCAGGGACAGAGGATGGGAGGATTGGGCAATAGTATACATGTATATTGCCGGCAGTTTCTGGGACAGAGTGTGGGAGGGACGGGCAATACTATATATGTATAGGGCCGCCAGTTTCAGGGACAGAGGGTTGGAGGATTGGGCAAAAGTATACATGTATAGTGCCGCTAGTTTCTGGGACAGAGTGTGGGAGGGACGGGCAATATTATACATGTATAGGGCCGCCAGTTTCAGGGACAGAGGATGGGAGGGTTGGGCAATAGTATACATGTATATTGCCGCCAGTTTCAGGAACAGAGGGTGGGAGGGTTGGCCAAGAATATACATGTATAGTGCCGCCAGTTTCTGGGACAGAGGGTGGGAGGGTTAGGCAAGAATATACATGAATAGTGCCGCCAGTTTCTGGGCAAGAGTATAAATGTATAGTGCCGCCAGATTCTTGGACAGAGGGTGGGAAGGGTAAGTAAGAGTATACATGTTTAGTGTTGCCAGTTTCTGGGACAGAGGGTGGGAGGGTTAGGTAATGGTATACATGATAGTGCCGCAAGTTTCTGGGACAGAGGGTGGGGGATAGGTAAGAGTATACATGTATAATGCTGCCAGTTTCTGAGACGGGCAATAGTATACATGTATAGTGCCGCCAGATTCTTGGACAGAGGGTGGGAAGGGTAAGTAAGAGTATACATGTTTAGTGTTGCCAGTTTCTGGGACAGAGGGTTGGAGGGACAGGCAATAGTATAAATTTATAGTGCTACAAATTTCTGGAACAGAGGGTGGGATGGTTGGACAAAATGATACATGTATTAGTGTTGCTAGTTTCTGGGACAGAAGGTGGGAGTTACAGGCAATAGTATAAATTTATAGTGCTAAAAATTTCTGGGACAGAGGATGGGGTGGTTGGACAAGAGTATACATGCATAGTGCCGCAAGAGTCTGGTATAGAGGGTGGGAGGGAAAGATAAGAGTATACATGTTTAGTGCTGCCAGTTTCTGGGACCGAGGGTGGGAGGTACGGGCAATAGTATACATGTATAGTGCCGCCATATTCTGAGGCAGAGGGTGGGAGGGACAGGTAAGAGTATACATGTATGAGCCGCCAGTTTCTGGGACAGAGGATGGGAGGGACGGGCAATAGTATACATGTAAAGTGCCGCCAGTTTCTGGGACAGAGGATGGGAGGGACGGGCAATAGTATACATGTTTAGTGCCGCCAGTTTCTGGGACAGAAGATGGGAGGGACGGGCAATAGTATACATGTATAGTGTCGCCAGTTTCTGGGACAGAGGAAAGGAGGGATGGTCAAGAGTATTCATGAAGGGTATACGTGTATAGTGCCACCTGCGACACCAGAAAAGGGATGAAATAACAAAAAACGATTACTGTATGCCAGCCCAAACATTTTGAGAGGAGGCACAAAAAGAAAACAAAATGACCAAATAAATGAATTCAATAAATACCTCGCCATGTTTGATACATGTATATTATATCCTTTGTGATTTCTCCAACTGGACTAAAAGCACATGCCACATGGCAATACAGTTGAACACGTTTGATACACCTTTTCCTTTATGGTTCTCTTTCCTGTCTATGAAGTTTATCTTAGATAATTCACAGTCTTGGAACCAGTATTGACTACCTGACCGTGAAGTAGGTTAATTTTCAAGTGCATGATGTTCCCGGGTATTAAATGCACGTGGATTGATAATTTACACAAAAGCTTTAGTTACACACGACAGATGCAGTACAATTGTATGCATAGAGGAGATAATTGTGTAGTTTTATCAATGCAAATGTTAATAAAATGTTGTCATATGTTAAAATGCTTAATGCTCAACTTTCTGAAATGCAATAGTATATTACATGATTTGTATTTTGACGACTGTGTCAATAGTCAGATTGCTTTCTTGTTTGAATATTTAGCGTCATTTTTATTTTTTTGTTTTTCATTTTTTTTTTTTTTTTTTTATAGTACATTCACATACAATTTATTATTACAGACATAATGTAATTTATATTCTTCACATATATGTGTTGATGAACGAAATATCAGAAATAAAGTTTAGGATTTTGACAGAATAGATCGGAGAGAAGAAATAAAAAAGAAAGTGAAGAAGAAGTTTTTTTAGAAAGAAAGATAAATTACTCCACACTGTCACTTTATCGATATTTTATTTTATTAGTAAAGTTGCAGTTTCTTGCATTTGTTTTCATGTGTAATTTTGTCTTTTGTCAGTGCTATTAACCTTTCAAAGTTTTCATGGTATTTTAAATATTTTTAAAATTAATAAAATTCGGTATTGTGTTTGCATATTTGTTTTTTCAAAATGAGGTATTTTGCGTATACCAATATACAGTTTAATAAGGTTAGTGTAAGTACTCTGGTCCACATATCCAAAGGAGATCATTGAATAATTCAAATGTATGTGTAATTATTTTTCATTTAAAAAAAATTGAATTTCTGTCTAAAAACTCCTCAAAATGTGACATTTTCAAAACAAGCATTTATTTGATTCTTCATGCATTTTGCAAAAATCACACAAGCTTGTGTTATTAATATTACATTTGAACAGAAATTTGTTGTTTGGGATTATTTTCATCATGTATTTATATTAAAACGCCCTTAATTTTGCATTTATTTTTTAATTTTGTTATTTTTATGCCATCCAGGTCTAATAGACGATCAGTTAACTTAAACACTCTTTCTTGGACCATATAAGGTGAACCAGTATTCAAGCACACCAATCTCCGCAAGTAATCGATAACTTTCCCACTTGAATCATCGTTGAGAAATGATGAATGACAATAAGATGTGACACGATGCCGTATATCAATAATCACAGGCTGTGATTCGAACTCACGACCCTGTACTGATAGTCACAGATACGCTACCGGCAGAGCTAATCGGGCTGCTTTTTTAATCCAATTAGTTGAACATAATTTTAACAAAAATAAAAAGGTTGGGCTCAATGACTGTTCTTATATGTGATCTAATATTTTCATATAAATGGAGAGAGAGAGAGAGAGAGAGAGAGAGAGAGAGAGAGAGAGAGTTGTAATTGATGTATGGTGTTTAGCGTCGCTTGCAATAAATTTTCAGTCAAATCGCGACGATGTCTACTTGAGACAGTATAGTGAGCGCTGCCAACCACACCAGAGTAATATGCCGTAGACACATGGTATGGTATCCAGCTTAGTTATTGCGGGCCGCCTAAAGGCGGGCCGCATTATTTAATACGGGGTTAAAAAGTTCCTTTGGGGGATTTGGCAGACTGCTTTACATTGGTTCACATTTTATACTGAAAGTACATGATATTGAAGACTGAAATAAAATAAGATCAGACACAGTCTATTTTTTTGCTAGACTGCTTTAATACTTATTACGAAGGTAGTTTCGTATCTTTTTGTATGTAAAATTTTAGACGCAGTCTAATTATTTTATTCGTACACTAACCAGTTCGTACCCCTTAGGCGATTTTTTAAAACCTTCGATTCTTCAGTATTTCCTAATAATGTATTTCCGGATTAGTTTTACAGGTTGTAAATACCTTATTTCAACAATATATCAGCATTTCATCTTTGTTCTAAATTTCCTCGTAGTATACTTCTGTATGGATGAAAAGGTGTGTGTGTGTGTGTGTGTGTGTGTGTGTGTGTGTGTGTGTGTGTGAAAATTGAGGATAATTAAGTAAATAACTGTGCGAATCGTTATATCTCTCAAAGAGTGGTTTTAGGCCCGCTGTGATACTTTGTATCACATTTCTCTTGTATTATACTGACACCGAGTCGACCAGACCTAGAACTATCCTCTTAATGCTGAGCGTCAAGCGAGGAAGCTTCTAGCACCATTTTTCAGGTATTTTGTATAAGCCGGCCGGGATCAAGCCAACGACCAGTGGATGGTCTACCCCTTGACCATCGCTGCGCTGAATATACCTCACAAATAGTAGATAGATAGTTATGTTCAAAAAGTAAAACATTATTGTATAAAGTTCCTGTTTACAATTTTAGGCAGTGTCAGACAATATCTTCACTCGTACATCATCCCCCAACCCTATCTGTTGTTTTTCGAAAATGAACAAAATTTCTTATTATGATTAAGAAAGCATACAATTGTATCTATGATGAAGCAAACGTTAAAAAAAACAGAGAGAGACAGAGAGAGAGAGGGGGGGGGGGGGGGGGGGGGGGGGGGGGGGGGGGGGGGGGGGGGGGGTTGGAGTGGGGATGGGGGGGGATGGGGGGATGAAAATATATAGCCATTCTTATTCTACCCCCCCCCCCCCCCCCCCCCCCCCCCCCCCCCCCCCCCCCCCCCCCCCCCCCAAAAAAAAATAAAAAATAAAAAATACAAAAAAAAACAAACAAACTATTACAGCATTATATTTATTTTTATTAGATTACCTTCAGTAATATGACTTGGTATGCTTCAATGGACAAAATTGATATATTTTATTTATTTTATATAATTTAAAAATTAAAAATGATATTTACAGTCGTTAATGATCAGAAGGAAATAACTTTAGTTCAGTTGAACTATTGTTGATGGTCAAAGGGAAGTAACTCTTGTTCAGTTAAACATGTTACGTATAGTCATTACTGGTCAAAAGGAAATAACTCCAGTTCAGTTTAATCATTGTAACGTATAGTTATTAATGGTCAAAGGGAAATAACTGTAGTTTATTTACAAATATTCCTTAGAGTCATTAATGGTCAAAGGGAAATCACTCTTCTTCTGTTTAATTGTTGTCACTTATAGTTATAAATGGTCAAAGGGACATAACTTTTGTTCAGTTTAATATTACCTAGAATCCTTTATGGTAAAAGGGAATTATCTCGTCTTCAGTTAAAACTGATATTTATAGAAATTTATTATCAAAGGGAAATAACTCTTTTTCAGTAAAAACATGTTAATTATAGTCATTTACAGTCAAAAGGAAATAACTCCAGTTCAGTTGAATCAATGTTACATATAGTTGTTAATGGTCAAAGGGAAATAACTCTTGTTCATTGAGAAATGTTACTTAAAGTCATAAATGGTCCAAGGGAAATAACTCGCGTTCAGTTAAAAATAGTACATATAGTCATTATTGGTCAAAGGGAAAGGAAACTTGTTAAGTTGAATTTATGTTAGTTGTAGTCATAAATGGTCAAAGGGAAATAACTTAAAGAGTTATTTCCCTTTGACCATTAATAAATATTCATAATAATAATTAAACTGAAGAAGAGTTATTTCCCTCTGACCATTTTAATTCTATATAACAATAATTCAAATGAACTGGGGTTATTTCCCTTTGACCATTAATAAATATACTTAACAATAACGTAAAAATAATGCAACTGAGTAAGAGTTATTTCCCTTTGACCATTAATGACTATAAGTAACAATAATTCAACTGAAGTAGAGTTGTTTCCCTTTGACCATTAAAACATAAGTAACAATAATTACACTGAACGTGAATTATTTCCCTTTGAGTAACATTTTTTTACTGAACAAGAATTATATGCATTTGACCATTAATAAATGTACGTTACAATTATTCAACTGAACAAGAGTTATTTCCCTTTGACCATTAATGAGTATAAGTAATAATAATTCATCTAAAAAGGAGTTATTTTCCTTCGACCGTTAAAAACTATTAGTAACAATAATTAAACTGAACTGGAGTTATTTGCCTTTTAACCATGTATAACTATACGAGATAATAATTCAACTGAACATGTGTTATTTTCCTTTGACAATTAAAAACTAAACATAACTATAATTCAACTGAACAGGACTTATTTCCTTATGACCATTAATAACTATACGCAACAATAACTAAACTGAAAAGGAGTTATTTCCCTTTTACCTTTATTAACTCTACATAACAATAATTCAAATGACCTAAAATTAAGTCCCTTTGATAATTTTAGACTATCAGTCCCATTTCTTAACTAGAAAAGAGTTATTTTCATTTGACCTTGAATAACCATACCTTACAATAATTCAAAGTTATTTCCCCTTGACCATTAAGGAATATAAGTATCATTTTTAATAGAAAAAGAGTAATTTCCCTTTAACCATTAATGACTATAAAAATAGTTCTTACTACTCAAGAATTATTTCCCTTTGACCATTAATTACTATACGTTACAATAATTCAACTGAGTTAGAGTTATTTCCCTTTAATCATTAATGACTATAATTAACATTTTTAACTGATAAAAATTCTTTGCATTTGACCATTAATAACTATACGTCACAATAATTTAAATGAACTTGGGTTAATTCCCTTTGACCATTAATGACTGTAAGTAACAATTATTCAATTATGAGCAAGAGTTGTTTCCCTTTGACCAGTATTAACTATACGTTACAATAATTCAACTGAACAAGAGTTATTTCACTTTGAACATTAATAACAATAATTCAACTGAAATAGAGTAATTTAATTTTGACCATTATTAAAAATACGTAACAATAATTCAACTGCACAATTGAAAAATAGTGATTTCCCTTTGGCCATTAATGACTATAACAAATATTTCAAACCAAACAAGAGTTATTTCCCTTTGGCCATTAATGACTATCAGTAAGATTTTCAACTAAACAAGAGTAATTTCCTATTGACCATTAATAACTATACATCACAATAATTTAACTGAACTGGAGTTATTACCCTTTGACCATAAATGACTATAAGTAACAATAACTCAATGGAACAAGACGTGTTTCCCTTTTACAAGTATTAACTATAGGTAAAAAGAATTCAACTAAAATACGGTTATTTCCCTTTTACCATAAATGACTTTAAGTAATATTTTTTTACTCGACAACCGTTATTATCATTTGACCGTTAATAAATATACAAATCGTTAATTCAACTAAACAAGATATTTTTCAATATATGTAAAAATAATTCAACTGCAAAGGAGTTTTTCCCTTTAACCATTAACCTTATATCCTTTTGACCGTTATTGACTATAAGTAACATTTATTAACTGCACAAGAGATATTTCCCTTTGACCATTATAACTATCAATAACAGTAATTTAACTAAACTGGAGTTATTTCTCTTTGACCATTTATGACTATAAGTATCATTTTTAACTGAACTCGAGTTATTTCCCTTTGACCATTATTGACTATTAGTAACATTTTAACTGAACGAAAGTTATTTCATTGTACTATTAATAATTATACCTTACAATTATGCAACTGAATTAGAGTTATTTACCTTTGACTACTAATAACTATGCGTAACAATAATTCTACTGAACTAGAGTTATTTACCTTTGACAATTAATGACTATAAGTAACATTGTTTAACTGAACAAAAGTTATTTGCATTTGAAAATTAATAACTATACGTAGCAATAACTGAACAATAGTAAAAATAGAGTTCTTTCCCTTTGACTGTTAATAACTAACCGTAACAATAATTAAACTGAACTGGATTTATTTGCCTTATATCATTAATAACTACAAAAAACAATAATTAAATTGAACAAACGTTATTTTCCTGTGACAATTAAAAAAATACATAAAAATAATTCGAATGAACTGGAATTATTTCCCTTTGACCATTAATAACTATACATAAAAATAATCCAGCTGCCTTGAGTTAATTCCTGTTGAAAATTATAGACAATCAGTAATTCTTCTGGAAAAAAATTATTTTCATTTGACCATTAATGAATATAAGTAACATTTCTTAATTGAAGAAGAGTTATTTCTCTTTGACCATTAATGACTATAAGAATTATTTTTATCTAAGCAAGAGTTATTTCCCTTTGACCATTATTGACTATAAGTAACATTTTAATTGAGCAGTAGTTATTTCCCTTTGACTATTAATGACTTTAAATATTATTTCTAACTGAACAAGTGTTATTTCCCTTGATCAATAATAAATTTACATAACAATATTTCAAGTGAACTGCAGTTATTTTTCTTTGACAATTAATAACTATCCGTAACAATAATTAAACAGAACTGGATTTATTTGTCTTTTACCTTTAATAACTACAAGAAACAAAAATTTAATTGAACAAGAGTTATTTTCCTGTGACAATTAAAAAAAATACATAAAAATAATTCAGATGAACTAGAATTATTTCCCTTTGACCATTAATAACTTCACATAAAAATATTCCAGCTGACCTTAGTTAATTTCCGTTGAGAATTATAGACAATCAGTAATATTCTGGAAAATAGTTATTTTCCTTTGACCATAAATGAATATAAGTAACATTTCTTAATTGAAGAAGAGTTATTTCCCTTTGACCATTAATGACTATAAGAATTATTTCTATCTAAGCAAGAGTTATTTCCCTTTGACCATTAATATATATACATAGTAATAATTTAACTGAACAAGAGTTATATCCCTTTGACCATCATTGACTTTAAGTAACATTTTAATTGAACAGTAGTTATTTCCCTTTGACCATTAATATCTATAAATAGCGATAATTTAACTAAACAAGAGTTATTTCCCTTTGACCATTATTGACTATAAGTAACATTTTAATTGAACAGTAGTTATTTCCCTTTGACTATTAATGACTATAAGTATTATTTCTAAATGAACAAGTGTTATTTCCCTTGATCAAAAATAACTATACGTAACACTATTTCAAGTGAACTGGAGTTATTTCCCTTTGACAATTAATACCTATCCGTAACAATAATTAAACAGAACTTGATTTATTTGCCTTTTACCTTTAATAACTACTAGAAACAAAAATTTAATTGAACAAGAGTTATTTTCCTGTGACAATTAAAAAAAATACATAAAAATAGGTCAAATGAACTAGAATTATTTCCCTTTGACCATTAATAACTACACATAAAAATATTCCAGCTGACCTTAGTTAATACCCGTTGAGAATTATAGATAATCAGTAATATTCTGGAAAATAGTTATTTTCCTTTGACCATAAATGAATATAAGTAACATTTCTTAATTGAAGAAGAGTTATTTCCCTTTGACCATTAATGACTATAAAAAATATTTCTCTCTAAGCAAGAGTTATTTCTCTTTGACCATTAATATATATACATAGTGATAATTTAACTGAACAAGAGTTATTTCCCTTTGACCATCATTGACTATAAGTAACATTTTAATTGAACAGTAGTTATTTCCTTTTGACTATTAATGACTATAAGTATTATTTCTAAATGAACAAGTGTTATTTCACTTGATCAACAATTAACTATACGTAACACTATTTCAAGTGAACTGGAGTTATTTCCCTTTGACCATTATTGACTATAAGTAACATTTACAACTTTACGTAACAATAATGCATCTGAATTGGAGTTGTTTCCCTTTTACCATTTATAAATATACGTATCAATAATTCAACTGAAAAGGTGTTATTTCCCTTTGACCACTCATAGCTTTACATATAAATCATTCAAATGAACTGGGGTTATTTCCCTTTGTCCATTAATATTTATACATAGCAATAATTCAGCTGAATTATTTCCATTTGACCATTATTGCCTATAAGTAATATTTAACTGAAAGTTATTTCCATTGTACTATTAATAATAATACGTAACAATAACTCAACTGAACTAGAGTTATTTCCCTTTGAACATTCATGACTATAAGTAACATTTTTAAACTGAACAAGAGTTATTTGCATTTGAACATTAATAAATGTACGTAACAATAATTCAACTTTGACCATTAATGACTATACGTAAAAATAATTCAACTGAAAAGGAATTATTTCCCTTGAACCAATAATAACTACTCGTTACAATAAACTGAACTGGAGTTATTTGCCTTTCACCATAAATAACTATACAAAATAATAATCCAACTGAACAAGAGCTATTTTCCTTTGACAATTAAAAACTATACATTACAAAAATTAAAATGAACTGGAGTTATTTTCCTTTGACCATTTATTTCTTCACATAAAAATAATAAAGCTGACCTAGAGTTAATTCCCTTTGAGAAATAAAGACTATATGTAACATTTTTTAACTTGAAAATATTTTTTTTTCCTTTGACCTTTAATAACTTAACTGAACAGTAATTCAAATAAACTAGAGTTATTTCCCTTTGACTATTAATGAGTATTAGTAACATTTTTTTAATTGAAAAAGAGTTATTTCCCTTTAACCATTAATGACTATAAGAAATATTTAACTGAAAGTTATTTCCATTGTACTATTAATAATAATACGTAACAATAACTCAACTGAACTAGAGTTATTTCCCTTTGGACATTCATGCCTATAAGTAACATTTTTAAACTAAATGAGAGTTATTTCCTTTTGACCATTAATAACTGTACGTAACAATAGTTTAACTGAACAAGAGTTATTTCCCTTTGATCATTATTAAAGATAAGTAACATTTAAATTGAACAAGAGTTATTTCCCTTTGACGATTTATGATTTTTAGAGATATTTCTAAATGAACAAGAGTTTTTTCCCTTTGACCATTTATAAATATACGTATTAGTAGGAACGCCAAGACCTCATGACTCAGGTATGTTTCTTCCGACGGCGGTACTATGTTTTGTGTTTTTGCCGGGATACGTCCGCCATTTAATTTAGACATTTACTTTTTAGACCAATGTGGCAACGATGACATAATTCTGATTCAGTAAGTTGTAAGTAAATACTGTGTTGAGGATGCAATGGTAATCAATATTGAATTATTTTCGTTTTTAATTTACATAAACATAATTAGTATAATTCATGCCAAATTAAATATTTGTGTACATTTCACGAACGTTGTGAAATGTGTTCATTTCGGCAGACTCTGAAATTTGACAGGTCACCATGACACGAATTTGAACACTTTTGGAAACAAGAAAGTGATATAATCATTTTTAAATCAGTGTGTGTGTGTCTGTCTGTGTGTGTGTGTGTGTGTGTGTGTGTGTTCGTGCGTGTGTGTGTGTGTGTGATTCTAGCATGAACAGCGTGTTGTGCAAAATAAGACTACAAGGAAGGCATTCGTTCTTCATTCTGTTCGTATGGCATCTACAACAATCTAGCTGAAATCACTTTCCAGGGGGAAAATGCCCAGAACCCACTACAACTGTGCCTACACATCGTTTTCAATCAAGCTACGCTCCTGTGGATATGCCATATATAACCTGAATATGTTGAAAATAGTGTTAAACCCCATTGAAAAAATCTGCATAGCCATTTTAAACAAAAATAGACAGAAATCATGAAATAAAAATTCCATGCTATGACGTCTTACATACCAATTAATTTTGTACTGTTCTACATATAGAGACATGCACTTCTGGAACACTGGATACATTACAAATTGTTCTAAAAGTGCCTTATTCCCATAGATAGTCCTCTGTTGGTCCAAATATGCAGGAAAAAAAATGGGGTTGACCAGGTTGGTTTGTCACAATTTCGATGGTCTGATGACACCCTTCATTTTTGACAATTCTGCCCATTTGTTGCAGTGTATCACTACGCATCTTTAAACTGTTATAGCATCAGCAAACAGTTTCCAATGTCACCCAAACTTTGCAGAAATTATGAAAATGTTCCAATGTTCCCATATGTACAAAGAAATATGACTTTTATGCATTTTTAACAAAATAATTGCCCAACCGCTTTACACAGCTCTAATTTCTTTGGCGTAATAATCTTGCTACCGTCATGTAAGGGAGGTAATTGTTCAGTGAGACCTTGAAAGTCAATAAAAAAAGTTTTGGAAGCTGCAATTTTAAGTGAGTAGGTAGAAGCAAAGCAAACAAACAGTTTTTAAGAATGGCCTTATGAAGTGTGCACTTTAAGATCATCTGCATGTATTTTAGATAGAATAGAAATGCTGTATACATAGCAGTAGATGTAACTTTTTTAAGATTATGTTACCTCTAGTCTTTATATTTAAAACTGCACCTGCAGTATGTCATTTGTAATTTAAAGGAGGTGTAGGATAAAACGCCATAAATGTCTTAAAAATAAATAATTATGAAAATTTATAAAAACCATCTCATAATCATTAAGAAAATTGATATTTTACAAAATATGTTGCCATTTTAGTAGGAAATCTATTTCAGACTAACGTAAACGCGTGCCCAAGTTAGGAAAGCCTTTTTTAATATATCATTCTGGCATGTTTATAGAGGTTTATTTTTGGCTATACAGGGTCAGTGAGTATATATTGGCATTGTATATTGAAAAACAAGAAATGTCACTGTTAAGTGTCACATGCCCCCCAAATGGTCTGTGAAAAATAACAATATATGATGTAATAGGTAGCGATGTATATATGAATATCAAGAGTAATGGACTAATGTTTCAGACTAGACATGCAATTCCATGGGGTTTTTTTTTACATTAAAGTATGACCTTGACCTTTGTGTAACCTTGACTTTGACATCTGATGTAATGGTCTGGGTATTTCAACAGTTAAATGCAGGTGAAACATTATCATGACATGTTGATCACTTGTGTCAAGCTATTTTAAAATCCCTAAATGTAAGTTACAGATCAATTGTTGATAAATTGATAAATTGAACCAAGTGTTTTTGAAATCCATCCATGCATGATAAAGTTATAGGACAGACGTGAAATTTCAAACAGATTCAAAGTGTTGTCATACATACTCAAAGTGTGACAGTGTCTAGGTTTTTCTTATGACACGTCGTCATGTCATCTTGATTAATTGAGCCACGTTAAAGACAAAGTCACAGACCAGACACGCAATATGAAACAAATTAAAAGTGTGACCTTGACCTTTGAGGAAAGGTTCTGGGTCTTACATGCGACACTTAATTATATCATGTTTATCAACTGAGCCTAATGTTTTCAAAATATATCCATAGATGACAAAGTTATAGATCGGACAAAAAATCTCACACAGACTGAAAGTGTTATCAAACAAACTCAAAGTGTGACCTTGACCTTTGAGGTACACATGTGGGTCCTACACGTGACACTTTGTAATGTCATGCTGTTGAATTGAGCCAAGTGTTTTTGAAATTTATCCATAGGTGACAAAGTTTCAGACCGGACACGAAATCTCAATCAGACTGAAAGTGTCATCAACCAAAGTTAAATTGTGACCTTGACCTTTGAAGTGGGATTCTGGGTGTAACGCGCGACACATCGTCATGTTATGTCGGTCATTTGTAGCTAGTATTAACAAAATCCATCTATGCATGACAAAGTTACAGGCCAGACACGAAATCTCAAACAGACTGTAAGTGTTGTCAAACAAACTCAAAGTGTGAACTTGACCTTTGAGTTATGGGTGTGGGTCTTACTCTCGACATGTCATCATGTTATGTTGATCACTTGTAGCTATTTTAATTAAAATCAAAGTTACAGACCGGAAACGAAATCTCACACAAACTCAAAGTGTTGTCAATGAAACTCAAATTATGGCTTTGACCTTTGACGTACTGGTGTTGGTCATACTCGCGACACGTCATCATGTTATGTTGATCATTTGTAGCAAGTATCAACAAAATCCATCTATGCATGACAAAGTTACAGGCCGGAAACGAAATACCGGACGGAAGGACGAGCGGACGTTCTGGTGGAAGTGATGTTGTGGGGTGCGATTTTTATATGTTATAAAACATCTTTTTTTTATAAAACAAAACAAAACCTATTTTCTTTCTAACCCTAATGTCACAAACCTTGAGATCCAACCCTAATGACATTAAAAAAGAATGAAAAAAGGTGAAAAAAAAGATAAAAGAAAAATGTGAAAAAAATAAAATTAACCCCAAAATGCCATTTGTACGGGTTTTCGCACTTGTGGGGTGAAACATTGAGCCCCAAAAGTACAAAAAAAAAACCACAATGCCATTCTCTACTGGCAACGCAACCCACAACTGCTGCTCCGAGTACGGACAGACGGACAGACGGACGGACGGATGCTGCCATTACTATATGCCACCCCAAAAAAATTTTGGGGGGCATAAAAATGTTTTAAATTTTAAATTTTGAAAAAACATGATACATTCCCTTTAAGAACATAATGATAGCAATCAACAGATAAAATTTTGAATAATCCTGATCTATTCCCTTTAAGTACATAATGATAGGACTCAACAGAAAAATCGAAAAATCATGATATATTCGCTCTAAAATCTGTGATTAATATTTGCTTCTGTAGATATGGTATATGTAAGCATTTTTATGTTTGGATACAGGTTGTCTAGCTTGCCACTACATTATGACGCTTGAGAAACCCCAGTGTCATAAATAAGAAAGGCGCCAGCTAACACAGTTGTTTTTTATACGGTTATTGTTAAAACCATTACTATTACAGGTATAAACTATACTTTAATTTAAATGGAGTTTTTTATCAATTCATTTTAAATCGGAT
This sequence comes from Panopea generosa, assembly GCA_029582155.1. NCBI lineage: Eukaryota > Metazoa > Mollusca > Bivalvia > Adapedonta > Hiatellidae > Panopea > Panopea generosa. The sequence goes on along the minus strand of CM055910.1, from coordinate 35,620,846 downwards.
TGTTTTTTATGCAATGACTTCATAGATATTACATACCTACCGGTATGTTCTTTTGTTTAAGGTAAATTGAACAAAATGAATTTGTGATGCCAAATCATGCATGCATAGATGTGCTATTTCAACAGTTTGTATCATACACAGTCACTTGTCAGGTCTACATTTCACATGCAGTTTATGTTTATGAGAGAATAAAAGAACAAGTATTGCATTTATTAAACACGTTGGCAAACTATATGAAGCTATGCTGTGCCGGACTTTATTTCATTTTTTCCAACAAATTTAATAAATTTAATAATAAATTAGCAATAATGTACGGTTAGTTTTATCACATAATTCTGAAACACTTACCTTTCATTAAATGTTAACGTATCCTGTCTATAAGAAACGAAACAAAAGTCTGACATATTTGTTTCCTACATTTGTCGTATGACGTAACGTCACAAAATAACGTCATTTTACCATGACAAATCAATGCCATTTATATATTCGAGGATGTCAAAATGTAGTTCGGCATTTTACGTACGAGAACCAAGTTATACAGAAAAACACTGAACGATGATTCGGAAGTGATATTACACTAGATTAATATAAAAAATGTATCATGGGTTTATCACAGTCCTGCACCGTAAAGTATGTGACAATATATATTTCTATATGGTGATATTTCTATATGGTATATATATCAAAACATCTGTATCTTTAATATCGTGTTATATCAGAATGAAGCGGTGCGATAGGGCAGTGGATAAAGTGTTGGCTGCTTGTAACAGAGGACATTGTTATGGTACAATGCTTTCAAAAAATCAGTCATATCAGCTTTCATCGTAGCCCGGCCAAAAGTGATATAAATTCTCAGTCAAATGATGTTTAACACTAAGCCAGTTAGTTTCCTAAAGTAAAAATTTAATAATAAAGTTAATGGACACTAATTATTTCTTATTTCCTCATTCGTCTGTTAACCCTCGATGGCATAAAAATGACGCTAAAATATTAAACATCAACATTCATGTAGTGATATTCATTTTTCAGTATTAACATCTACATTCAAAAAGTGCAGGAGAAGTCGTCAGTGAGAGAATGATTTTATGCGCTTTTGTTTTAGACTACTTATCTGTCACGGTCGAGGCTATGTGCCTAGCTCGGTCTCAAAACTGTATGTAAGAAAGTTTGCCAGTCACTTGCGGAAGGAAAATTGGTTTATTCGGATTCATTCTAAGGTCATCTTTCCCTAATAAAACTGTATACGACATATATATTACCTGCCATTTTCAGAAAATTGCATTAAACAACATTCAAAAAAAAAAAAGAGGTAAGATTGACTCAATTGGTTGAACATCTTACTATGAATCTAAGAATGCTGAGTTTGAATCCCCGGAAATAGTGATTAGGTTAACTGATCATATGTTGATCAAATTTACCTAGTTATTGAGACTGTATACAAGATTAGAAAAATATTGCAAAGCAAAGTTCAGTTATATAAATTTTTAATTTTTATCATATTTATCTCCACAACTTAGGAGTTCAGCCATATTTGAATTAACATGGTGCATGTTGGGATGATTCGAAAGTGCAAGAAAAGGAATATTAAATACATTGGAGCTCCGCCAAACAGTTTATATTTCAGAATTGATACTGTTTAACAGATTAGGTAATAAGTGCAGGGCAATATCAATATTATGCTTTGATATATACTCATATTAATCTTCTCAAGAACTGAAAACCAAAATGTGTTCATATTTGGTATAAATCTTAATTAGATTTTTACATAGGAATAATGTGAATATTCTATTTTTCTCATATTTTAGGTAGTACTTCAATGGATTATTGTTGTTTCTCTCATATTTTAGATATTAATTTGATTATATTGATGTCTGGATCCTTGTCTAGTCAACAGTTAGGACTGGGTCCTTTAAATGGTATTTGATATTCACAAGTTGTCAGCAGGGGCCCATAAAAGATTAAAATTATTTAAAATTGAGAAAGTTTAAACATCTAAAAAACTAATGTGTCAAATATGTTCATATTTGTTTAAAAGATCCCTATGAATAGGGGTCTTAACTTTGTTCAAGTTAAGCGACTAGGGTTGACAGGCGCCAGTAAAGAGACTTTGATTTGTATTCGGGAACACTTGCATGCAAGGTTATATCTCACCAATAACTCAATGTAGTTGATTATAACTTCACACAAGACTTCTCAGTCATCAAACTTATAACAATAACTATGTTAGATAACTCTTGCTTGAATATAATGCAAATTATGACCTTTGTTAGGCTTAGAAATTCTAGTAAACATTTTGAGTAAAAGTACAAACAAAATCGTATCTCACCACTCACTCAATGTATTTGATTCAAACTTCACACGAGACTTCCCAGTCATCACACCTACTACACTAACTAAGTTAGATAACTCTTGCAATATACAATGCAAATAATGGCCCTTGTTTTATGTAGACATTTTGGTTAAAGTTGTGCATGCAAGTACCATCAAGTCCATATCTTACCAACCACTCAATGTATTTGATTGAAATGTAATGTAAGGCTTAGTTTGCAGTTGTGAATTCAAAGTGAGATAACCCTTGCAAGATTAATTTTTCAAAGTATAGCCCCTGTATGACTTAGAACGTCTCACACCACTATTACATTTCCCATAGTAACATTTATGTCCAAATCTAAGTGAAACAGCAAAATCTGCAGCATGTGTGTGGTTAAAATTCCTCGCTTGTTAAACACATGCAAATATAAAGGGAAAAAAGAATACACTGGTGAGGTTTTTTTTTTTTAAAAATTAATGGTTTTGTGATACCTATCAATTTTCAGAGTAATAATATGTCAATTGTTCGCCCATGATTCAGTTCAAACCAACAATTCCGACACAGAATTGCCCAGAAATCAGCATCAAAGTTTCAGTGGTGATTTCTAAAATACTGACCATTTAACACATGATAGGAAAAAAACACAGCAATACAAAGCCTTGAAAAAAGAAGAAAAAGAGAACTAAAGTTTTATTTCTTACTCCTTCATCTGCTGGTCCGGAGTATCCAAGAGAGATAATAGTGCTGTGAGTTATGCAACTGTTGTTAAAGTTTATATCTTAGCAGTCACTACTGGGGCGGGAGGGGGGATGGGGAGGGGGGGGGGGGAATGGGACATGATCGGACTGCAATTTTGCACAGTCTGTGTCATGCTCGGTCATTCACTTTCTTTTGTGGCCTTGGCTTTCTTCCGCTGGATATGTGAGAAAGCAGTTTACTTGCAGAGATAATATGCATATAGTTTTGGTTAACAGTTTTGTAAATCCTCGGAACGATGAGTTAATACGCTGAACGCCGTAAAATAAGTAAGATACTGTTGGCCAATAGTGATCCCATACAAACACTAGACAGCAATACACGTTATATACCCCGTAATGTGCAATACACAAATAAGAAATTGCAATGTGTGTTTAATGTATTACCAAGAATTCACAGAGAATGATAGGAAACATGTATCCAATCCTGATTAAATGCATATGATAAAATAGCAATTGTATGTTCATACAGCAATAAATAGAAAATGTTTTCGAGCGGAAACGATTTCCGATAGACAGACATATGTCTTAACTAAAAACAATGTCCCCACATCCACAAAATGCAGCTCGTAACACAATTAAAATTAGTGTAAAATAGAATACTTATTAATGCTGCTTTGTGACAAGTAGCCTAGCGAGAACAAACAGCAAGAAAAGCATCATTGTCTTGATTATTGAAATAGTTTGTGTTAACGTACATTATTTAAAGCCTATATCATTGTCATTTGTATTAAACATATTATTGTACTCGTTATTTATCGCTCGCTTGCGATGAATGAGCACTACAAACTATTATATTAGGCTAATTTATCATCATTGGGCATATGGGAAATGGGCGAAGTGTTCCGAATGTCTGCACTATCCTGCTCGTGTTTAAAGATTTTACTTGTACAGCTTTAGGCACTGGGTATACATGACATAACTGTGTGGAATCGATAGTCGAGTTTTATTAATGAATTTTAATACAATAAAATGCATTCAAAGCATATGTTTTAAAGGAAATAGTTTTAGAATTGCATTAAGTTTATAAATGCACTGTTATTTATTACCAAATGTAAATCATTGATTATTATGATAATATATAACGGACATTTTAAGCCATGCAACTCCAACCGTGCCCAGCCAGTCATCTGAAGAAATATATTTTTAACTGTTTTATTTTTATTTGAAGACTTGTTTTTGCACATAACTTAATAATAATATGTTAATGTACAACATGTGATTTATTTTAATTCACAACTTTGTTAGAAATTATGAAAAAAAACAGGATTTTTCACATCGATCCATAATTTCTTAATGCATATTTCAGTGCAAAATTATTGTAGCCACGATAGTAAAAAAACTGAATTTCGGCAAAAAAATGTGTTTTTTTCCTGATTTTCCTTAAATTTTGCATATTGACCCAGGACAATGTTTTGAGCTAACTTTTGCATTTTCGCTGTTAAAACAAACTTTTTATCCGATTTTAATTTTTGGACAGTTTTTAGCCATTATAAAATTCGTCATCTTGTCTAAACGTCTCGGGGAAAACCACGACATTATTCCAGCCTGAAGATCAAGCCTTGACCAAATCACTATAAATGTAAATATTGGCGGAATGGAAAATGTGTCCACAATTAATCGCAGTTAATATTAATTCAATAATTTTATTTTTAATAGAGTGAGTCGTCTTTTCAATAATCGCCCGATTTACGATTCTTAAGTGCTATAGTGATGAATCTATTTTTCGGCAAAAAGAAAAGGGTTTTCCTGTTGTTGTTTTTTTAAATTTTGCGTGTCGCTAGAGGAGATGTTTATTTATCTAATGATGTTTTCAGATTTTTTCTCGCTATAAGGACCGATTTTTTAAATAATTTTGTTTAAAAGTGAAATTTTAGGTGCAAATTGTGGACTTGAGTTTCGATTTACGCGGTGTATAGCAATGTTAAATATGTTTCTCGAAAAGAAATTGATGGTATTAAAGGAATCTTTATCTTATCTGTTATTGCAGGAAAATGACAAATTGACCGATCTTTCAGTTAAAACTACTATTTTCACAATTTTTAGAAGGCAAGTATTTTTCACCAATTTTCTGTCAAAATGTGAAATCTGTCACGTGAGTTTAACAAATATCACTCCGCGAGCCGCTGGTGTTCCTACTGATTCTACGAATAGTCGAGCTAAAAATCATTTCATAAATTGTACTCTGTATGGTTTGGTTTGTATTGCTTTGTTGTTCTTCTTCTTTTTTTTCTTTTTCTTCTTTTGTTTGTATTTGTTTTTTTCTTCATGCACTGTATCAATTGCAAATATTCATACATTTACTTATACCGTAGGAATAACATAAACATCATCTTATTGTCTTATAATCAACTACTGTATTTAGCCAATACCAGGTGATATATTAGAGTAAGATATTTAAACTCAAACGCAAAAGAAAGTGTGCACTTTTTATTTTTTGACGATTTTAATTCTACAAAGTAAAAACGTTGTCAAATTTGAAACATAAGCATCGTTCGTTACGGTTTATAGCCACAACGAAAAATCAGTCAAACTATGGCTAGTTATTACGTAATAGCCCCAATTGCGATTTTGCAGGATTTCCACGTGGAACATGTATACATAAGTACAAGTGGCCAAACTTGTTTTCTCCATATTCTTTTACACATGTTTAGTGCAAATATCACTGTAGATTTTGAAAATTTATAACAGCGAATTCGCCACGACTCTCAAATCGTCAGTGTATAGACGCCTTGATGGTTGAGGCGACTCTACGCAAGTAAACATCCCTTTGGCTATTTGTGTATTTTTATTTTGATCCCTAATCCACGAAGACGCGTCGTACGTTTTATCCTTATTCAAAACAATAAAAAAACATGTTAATTAGAAAGGTAATTGAATAAGCTAAAAATTGATATCACAAATGATAGTATTCCATCATTGGATTTTTTGTAAATCAAAAATATAAATTTGCACACTTTCTTTTGCGTTTGAGTAAAGATGCAATTCAATGTTGAGAATGTGTTTAAAATCAGTTAGATATATTATAAGTTTATGTATAAAGTGACTTACCAACGATATAATATCCATTTCTGTCACCCGATTATAAGCAAATTATATCCTCATAGACTATTTGAATTTCCGGTGAAAAAGTTAATACCATAAAACTTATACACTTTCTATGTTGTTATTATTGAGCATTCAGTATTGTAATCAACTACAAATATACACACACGTGTCTGGTAAAAACAAAAACATTAGCGTAATTAGTATTATTTAATTGACTGTTTGTCCACGTTTCGATCATTAATTGTATTACTGACACAGCAATGTTTTACTTATCCAATAAGGTGCGTCCTTGACAAATAGAGACGAGTCTACTATTCATGTTTGGGCAAGTCAAGTGAGTTCCATGCTTTGCACGAGATCATATCACCTGTTGCCTTAATGAGTGTTTAATTTATTTTACCATGTGATCAATACACTTGTTTAGTTATATTGTTGGTAATAAATAAGTTAACACATTGTAAGTATGCAAATAAGTTAGTAAGCAAATAACTAAATGAATAAATTTAACAAGGTTATGATTAAGAAAGCAATTAAAATAAAATAAGCAAATAAGTAAGTTGATAAGTAAGTGATTAATTAAGCAATTACGTAAGTAAGTTAGTAAGTAAATAGTTTATCATAGTGGCATGCGTATGTCAATACAATAATATATGTATTGGTATATGTATTACAAAATAATAAACAGTAGAGCACCCGACCTAGTGGGCCTATAGAAGTAATATGCAATTTCACATGACAATAAGCAATGGAGCATAAATATAATTATTTAAGCAAGGGATTGGTTAAGAATGTATTAATTAAGTACTTGAGTAATTAAACAATTAGTGATTGAGTAATTAGGTAATTAAATGATTGCATAATTAAATGCATTAAGTTATTAAATCATTAAGTAATTGAGTATTTAAGTAACTGAATATTTAAGTAATTAAATAATTTAGTAATTAAGACATTTAGAAAAAGAATTAATTAAATAATTAAGTAAGTGAGTAGCTTGATAATCAAATAACAAAGTAAGTAAATCAGTAAGAGCCTGACTATAGCACATAATAGTACATACATAATTCTTACAATATGTAATATTTTATTTTCATACTTTTCTCACTTTATAACTTGTATTGTAAATGCTCATATTCGTATTTCGTGTTTGTTTTGTATAAAACGCAAAATGTGTAATGGCGAAAACATAGCGTCAGTTTATGCTAAACAAAATACTGAACTGAATTGTTTGATCATGGTTGTAATATCTTAGGAAACTGCAATAAATCATACATTAAAAACGTTTTTAATTTGCTAAACAGCACTTGCTAAATGGATTTTAAAAAATAATAAAAAAAATGATACCCCATACAAGAACTGACGTGGTTATTTTTCAATGAATTTAGCAAATAATTATATCATACAGGATTGCTTGTTTACGAAATTCTTAATAAATAAGCGTCTTCTTATATTGGTTATTTGATAGTATTATCAGAAAATGAAATATACAATTTACGATCAGCTGAAAATAAATATATTGTACACATTCAACCAAAGTTTTAAAACGTTTTTTTAACTTATGTAGCCATGGATGTTTGGGATTATATTACTGTATAAATACGTGTATCATTTTATTACACGCATTTAAGAGTAATAATAAAATACAATTGTTTGACAACTAAATATAAGATTGATTTATTGAATATTTAGCGTCATGTTTATGGCATCGAGGGCTAATAGACGATAAGTAACCACTGTTTCCTGTGATCATGAAAGGTTAATCAGTACTCGAGTATACTCCATCTTCGCAAACACCTCACGACCCCTGGATCGATAGTGGTGGTAGCAGTTGCATCAGCAATAGCAGTAGCATCAGCAGCAGTAGCAAAAGCAGTAGTATTATAGAGAAAAAATCACGAGGGATTATCGTTTTATATTTTTAAAGATGTTTTACATGTAATTTCGAAACAAGTAAAAATTCTTAAAAATTACACAAAATTTACAACAAACTGACATTTCCTTTGATCTTTTTCTATCATGCCAATAAAAATTGACAAAAACAGTATATTTGTTTTACAGTTTTTGGCAGAACTTACACATTAGGACATGTTATATAAAATGCAAAATTCATATTCTTTAACACTCATCCAGAGGTATATAAAAAAAATTAAGTCATTGACTCATCAATACAATATCATTTTCACATAGATCTACATTACATTTAAAATAATTCAAAAGGGAAAACAGACACAAACTCAAATTTACTAACATCAATATTTGCATATATTTCACACATATTAGTGACTTAATAACACGTTATTTTATATAGATTACAATATCTTGTAACCATTTACAACACGAGTAACAACTTGTTAAGCAACTGGAAGCCAATTCACTAACCTTCGTAAGTTTTAAGATGTTCGTACGAACAAAGTGTGACACCTGGCAACGTGTCATTTGTGGAGTATTTTTTACAAATATAAAAAGGCTTGCAATAGTTCATAAAATGATGCAAGGTATTTGAGGGCACTTCTGTAATCCTGTACTTCCTTGAATGATGAAGGCCCTAAGCGAAACACTAAATGTAGAGCTGTCACCATATTTCGTTGCTTCAAATTTTACACTTTGAAGTCCGCAAACTTACCAACGTTAGTGAAACGGGCCCCAGATTATGTGTTGATCAGAAATAGTGTTAGGCCTAGGCCATAATGTGTTTTTGTTTTCCTATCAAGGACAGAAATTCATCAAAGTGTTGGGCCTAAATACAAATCTTTTTTTTTTTTTGTAATTTGCAGTAAAACTACAAACGATATTTTCCTGCAAAAACACATTTATATCTATATTAAGTATCTAAAAATCGGTAATTTTGCAGGTGTATTTTTTTCAGACTTAAAAGTTGCCGCCAAATTTATACGCGCCACGCATTTAGTTCTCGGCTACACTAGCGTTACATGAAACCGCAAACCAATATACCAATTCTGATTGGTTAATTTGATAATTGTCCAAGGAAGTTCCAAATATGTAGAAAAAAACTAAATCTAGTTCCGTGGGAGCTATTGTGTGCCCTAAAAACTGTTGGACATGATATGATATTGCGGAGCGTTCATTGTATAACATTAGCTATTACCAACTTGAGCTATTTTACAAATACTGTACATGCCAACTGTTATACTTACACAACTTGTGACTCGTTAATAAATTTACAGTCAAACTCTACCTTACGACCACCCCGATATTAAGACCATCCCGCTATTACGGGCATTTATTTTACGGATGGATTTGTTTTCTTCTTTATTGAACGGTCGGTTGCTCCAATAATACAGACACCATGCTAATCTGGTATTACAACCACCAAATCTGTCCCGAGCATGGTCTTTGTTGTATTTTCATACCCTTAATTACGACCACTTGTGTGACTAAAGGCGTCTCGATGAGAAATTTACGTCTTAATTAGTTCATTTCAAAACCTAAAATCTCCCGAATCAGGTCTAGTAACCACCAATGGAAAAACAGGGAGTTCTATGTCTGTCCAACAATTCATAACAATTGAACGCTTACTAAATTATGACGTCATTCAAAATTTCCCTGAAGCAACTGACCAATCAGCATGCTCGTAACAACTGCTATTGAACGGACCCAATCGGGAGAGCTGGGTTCGTTCTACAAACTATGTCTTAATCAACGAGCCAATTTGTGATCGTCGTTAAAGGTATGAAAACGTCTGATAAAATAATACCACAATTGGAAAATGTTTCCGTGGGGTAGTCACATAATGGCAGTTATAAATAATCCTTGTTTCTTCTTCTTTAGAAATTAATTTCTATTTTAATGCTCATTTTTTATTTGAATGGCATTATTAATGTATTCCGAACATTTTGAAAGCATTGTCAAATTTGAATTTACCCCCCAAAAATGATACTTGGAAATTGCTATATGAATACATGATTTCGGAAGTCTACTTTCACTTTGTCAACAGTGTACACACTGAGCAGAAAAAAATCTCTTAAATGAGACATGACCCCTACTTTTTCTCATCATATTTTGAGTGCAGAGGTTGACAAACAGTAAAATATAAGTTTCACTTCTTTCATTTGGGTCTCTCTTACTACGGTATTCTATTTTATTTGTTTTCAAGGCCCTGACAATGATTAAATGAGAAGTCCAAACACTTTCATGGATAAGGACAGAATGTCATAAGTGAAAGGAAACGACCCTACTAAGGACCCTACTAGCAGAACTAAATCTACTCATGTATAATGTTGAAAAAATTAATGTATTGCCTTTACTTGTTATTATTTTATGTATGTAAATGAAAGACAAACCAAACAATATATTTATATTGATTGTCCCCATGTTATTATATGCACACATATACAATAATGCTGATTATAATAATAATAATAATTAAAGTAATAACAGCAATAAATCCATAATTAGAAAAGAGCCTTATTTTCTAATTCGCTTTGCTCAAACGAAAATAAATCATTTATTTACTTTTCAAAGTAAACTCAGGGAATTAAAGAGAACAAGATATGGTATAGGAATTGTCACTTGTATTCACAGTATAACATAGTTTTACAGTAAAAAGCGATCTGTCAAACATCCTGTTATAATAAGAGAATCTGTAACAGCTGATACCATGAGGTTTTAATCGCATGAAGCACCCTTGTCCTGCAATGGCTATGTGTCGATATACAAGCTCAAATAAATTGCAACCTTATTAAAAATGACCAACATCTGACAGAAAGTATATAACTATTTGTAATATATATTGTATGCACATGTCACTATAACATAAAATAATACTTACTTACTTACTTACTTACTTACTTACTTACTTACTTACTTACTTACTTACTTACTTACTTACTTACTTACTTACTTACTTACTTACTTACTTACTTACTTACTTACTTACTTACTTACTTACTTACTTACTTACTTACTTACTTACTTACTTACTTACTTACTTACTTACTTACTTACTTACTTACTTACTTACTTACTTACTTACTTACTTACTTACTTACTTACTTACTTACTTACTTACTTACTTACTTACTTACTTACTTACTTACTTACTTACTTACTTACTTACTTACTTACTTACTTACTTACTTACTTACTTACTTACTTACTTACTTACTTACTTACTTACTTACTTACTTACTTACTTACTTACTTACTTACTTACTTACTTACTTACTTACTTACTTACTTACTTACTTACTTACTTACTTACTTACTTACTTACTTACTTACTTACTTACTTATACCAACTTTCAAATGTGAAAACTTCATAACCACAATATCAACATCATACTGTATATACAGTTTAAAATACCACATAAACACAATGTTGTCTTTTTTGTACTTTTCTTTGTCCGTTTTTGAGTGGGGTGGGGGGAATCTTATGAAAAAATGTGTAAGCAATTCGGCAAACGCAATGACATCGGATGTATGCACTCTATCAACTGCGCAACTAGGGCCAATGGTGCGACATTTTCTAATTTTAACTAAAAACACTTAAAATGGATAAACAAACACTAAATCTACTTTTAACTTTCATACATTTTATATATAGTTTAAACATACATATTCAATTGTTTATTAAATACACATTACATACATGTACATATGTTTAACACGCATGGTACTATTTATATGAAAAACGTATGTACTCTAACATATGTTAAACTTACGTTAACAATATGTTTAACATGCTTGGTACTATTTATATGAAAAATGTATGTATTCTAACGTATGTTAAACGTATGTTATAGTTAACATGCGTGGTACTATTTATATGAAAAACGTACGTATTGTAACGTATGTTAAACGTATCAGAGATGTCATTTATAGAAATTGTTGACAGACAGATGGACAAAAAGTGATTAGAATTAAAGCTCATTTAAAGCCTTTGGCAAGGTTAGCTTATAAGGCATAAAATGCCATACAAACAAATTATGAAAAGGGTATGACACTAACTTAATATTTCAAAAATATTACAAATCTATACAATCTATTTGTACATCTATCTGATGTATTCATTTTTTTTTTACTTCCCTCCATGAATCCTTTTAAAATTTGTTTAAAAGTTAAAAACTATCAAATAAATCTGTTAATCATTGTACTCAATGGGACAGACTTCATAATTCATTATTTTGTAAACACTGTGTCTTTCATTGCATGCTCTAAACAAAAACTACCATAGATAGCAAAGGTGAAAGATTGAAAGACAAATAAAATAATATGACTGACACATGCTGATCACATAATAATTCAAGAGCTTTTGGCTCATTAGAGCGAATAATAATGAACAATGAAATAAATCTAAGCACATTTATATCAATCATGATGAGAAAAGCAGATTCATTTCATTGATGTTTCACGTTTACATACTAGATTCTTAAATCAGTCACAGTAATTGTTGTCTTCCAACAGGAGCGTCACAATGTTGTTAGTCTGCATTTTACTTTTTGTAAATACTTCCTTCTCATAACATATGTAGCAAATAATCTATAAACTCCATTTAATTTCTCCATTATCATAGCAATATCAGTCGGGACAACAGCACATTTTCCGAGAAAAAGTTCATGTGTATGGCTGACATCTCATTAGCATGTAATTTTGAACTTCAGTGTATGATTTTGTCACTTGTTGTCTTCAGGTTTAAGGGATATAACGGTACCATCTATTCCCAACTAAGCTATATTATTCCATGTCTTACTTCTCAGCAATGTTCCATACCAGTTCGTCACTGGAAAATAAATAATTATGCATGTATACATAATACATATAATATATACAAGAAGCCCATGAGCTTTAACGGTCACATGATTATCCAAAAAACATTCGCATAAGTGTATTCAGTCGTAAGAAATAACGTTTTTTGTCAATTTCTCATTAATAAAGATTTAGTAAAGTAGGCCCCGCCTCCAGAGCCAAACCGTGAGACCCAGGGGCATGAAATTCACAAATTTTATAAAGGACTTTTAGTCGTCAATAATCATGCTCACAATTTGTTTCCGAGTGCTTCTTATAAAAGTAAGAAGATTCTTTGTCTACCTTGAATTTGACTGTTTTGGCCCCGCCCCTAAGACCTCATGGGGGTGGGGACCATGAAATACACATAGGTATTCACCAAAATGTCAGCAACAACAAATCACACCAAAATACATTCACATACGTCTATTCAGTCATAAGAAATAAGGCTTTTTGTTATTTTCTCTTCTGTACCTATCATCAGTTTCCATGAAAATATAAAAAAGGAAACTAAAATTATTATATGGAAATAAAATGTATGAATGAACAAGGGGCCCAAGAGAGCCTGAAATGCTCTACTGGCAACAAATGGACAAATGTACATTTCAGAGACAATGTTTTTTGTAAGTTTTGTTTCAACAAATCTTTTAGGAGACCACCATATAATGCTACATGTAAAACATTTAAGCCTCGAGCTTTCAGAGAAAATGTATTGTAAAATTTCGCTTAAAATGTGCCTATATAAGCCTAGTCGTGGGGGCATTTGTGGTCGAATCATGCTGGTTCAAGACCTTGTCTAAGATCTTGTGATAATATAACAGTTAAACTGCTGTGCAAGTTTTGTTCAGATTCAATGAAAAATGAAGGTGGTATCGCGTCTACAACATTTTCCCTATGTAAAACAGTGACCCCTGTGGCAGCCACAAATCTGACTCCACTAGACTTAAACAAATCTTTTAGGGAACATCCATTCAATGCTACATGTAAAATATATATGGTCTAAGCCTAAATGAAGGTGATATCATGTCTAAAAGAAAAAGGTTAATAGACAACAGAAAATTTATCAGGACATAAGCCCTGTTAGCCTTTGACCAGCAGAAACCAGGGTTGTCAAAATGTTTCAAAGAATAAGTACTAAATTAAGAAGTAGCAGTATCCAACTTGTGAGTGCCACAGGCAAGAAACAAGCGCCAATGGCGCAAGTTTTGGGTAAAGTACAAGAGGGATGGTCCAAGTGGCCTCTGTCATGGAAAATTTTTGAAATTTAGATTGCAGGAGATGGCTTTTCAGCCATTCTGAGCTTTATTCCAATCTAAAATTATGAATGAATTTTCACTGTTTTTTTACATGAAACATCAGCAAGGTCTGAAATATAACTTCTGAAATATAGCATACACAAAACAAGACATATTGGCAATTTGAAACATATATGGGACATCATGTAGTAGATTGTAATCCCCCCCCCACAATAAACCCTGAGAACCCGATAAATGACTGAAAACATGTGACAACAGACAAAGCGTTCCATTTTGAAGTGTCCATCTAGCAAAAGGGACACATCTCAGACACTGATTATCTGATTTGACTAGTTAAAGATATCAGTTTGATATATCACTCAGTTAACTTAAGAGAAACTTAAGATGCTAATTTATTATTGCATTCAATACTGTTTTTCATTTATAATACCAGGAATATTAATCAATACGATAAGTTTCCCTACCTTTTTCAAAGACATTGTCACTGGTGAGGCATACAGATTTTGGACCATTACAGCTAGATTACCAGGTCCATATAGAATTTGGGGGTCTTTTAAGATCTCTTCCTTTGGAAAACGCCTCCAGTTCTAGTATAAGCTGTTAAAGCTGAAACAACAGATGATTTGTATATTACATGTATTAGCAAATTGTACACTTTATATGACTGTTTACAGTATATAATAACTTATTAAGCATTCAATCTACAGAAAAGTTTACAAACTTTGATACAACATTTTAAGACAGTATGCCAGAAAATTCACAAAAATTAAATTGAGGCTAAATGAATACAGTAAAGCAGTGTTTTATCCAGCTCCAATTTTTGGGGGTCATTGATGACCCACTGACTAAAAATCTGGGGGTCATTTTCAAAATCTGGGGAACATCATTGACTAGTTTTAAACTTAATCAACTTGAATAAATAGAGGTGAAAATGACATATTTTATTTCAACAGTTTTACTTCCTATTTCACACAAATTTTAAAATCAAAATTCAAACTGAAATTAACAACTTCAAAACACTTTAACTTCCAAACGAATGTTTCACTTCTGGCCCAACAAGTTACAACACCTGAAACTAGTTGTCTTTTCCTTCCCAACGACAGTTTTTATGATCATGGCCACCGGGTCATCAACTTTTCAAATGTTATGGCCTCAGCTCGATCACCATGGCCCTAACTATTTATAATGAAAAACACTAAAATCATTTCATCTTATATTTCAGCTAAACTTCATGTTTACTATTACTAAGCATTATACTCTTTGGAAAACAAAACTTTGTTGTTTTCTTTTTCCCGAAACCATTTCTCTTCTGGTTCATAGCTAGACTCATTTTAGAGTAATGTTACCTTAATATTATAACATTTTAATGGTAACTTAACAAAAATAAGTTTTTCAAAATAAATATAATTTTTCTAAAAGTTTATTTTCTTTTTTCCATAACCTTTTAAACGTCCGTTAAAGAAATATAAACGGCGTAAAACCATGGACCGGCCTATGTTTAAACTGGTATTAAAATGTTGCCCATGCGCGTCTCGATACCTTATAGAAAACAAAATAAAAAGGGTTTTAGATAGAGTAACGTCCGTACATTTCAAACAACTTTCTAGAAAAGTTTCATGATTTCCACATGTTATCTTTATATACAAACAACATTAAACTGGGTACATATCAGTGCTATTGTTGCAGCATATGTTTGTTTTCACAGATGTTGTCTTCAAACTATAATATTGCTTCGCGGAAAATTATGTATGTTATCATAATCGTCTATGCGATTGCATAAATATGGTGTTAATAACCAATTTGAGTGTACATAATTAGTAGAACCGCGTGACCAGGGTTTCCCTGAATCAGACCATGTGATCTGCCAAAACAGCTAGCATTGTAAAACTAACTCTGAAACCAGCTTGCCGAAACAAATATGCGTAATTTGAATTTCAGTATTTTTAACGTTGTGTCATAGTGTACGCACTGAACAAGTTTGATTGCGTCAAATGAGATTTAATTGCGTAAAAAACACAACAAACACGCTCTGGAGAAAACACTTTATATTCTCTATATATATTATGACAAAACACCATCTGTTATGGTTTAATATACTTGTATTATTAAAAAATTATGTACAATTGTACCGAAATGACAAAATTTTCAAATTTTATGCCGCGAAAAAAAAATCTCCCTCATTTCCATCCAATCCCCCTCATTTCAAAACCCAATCTCCTTCATTGCTTTCCAAAAAGGTTCACATGTATATATCAGGCTACCCTGAATCATACAATGTGATCTCTCAACACTGCTATCAGTGTAAAAATAATAACTCTGAAACCCACTTGCCAAAACAAATCTGTGTAGTTTGAATTTCGGTATTTTTAAGGTTGCGTCATAGTGGACACAATGAACAAACTTGATTGCGACAAATGAGATTCAATTGCGTCACAAACACAAGAAACGCGCTCTGGGGAAAACACTAATAAAGAATAAAAATCCTTTGACATTGCCTTTAAGCCTAGTGATCGAGGTTATAAGCAGGACTGTGGTCTACTGAAGTTTCACAACAATCCGTTCAGTGGCTAACTATATTCTGGCTGTCTAAATTAACATTTGTTTATTCAATGTTTTCTAGATAGTGAGACAAAATTTAATCTGAAATCTTTTGTTTTATTTACTTGCTAAATGTCCCGTGGTTTCTCCCTTCACACCAGATATGTCTTTAAGAAGTGTCCTACCTTTCCATTATTTACTATATACATGTATTGTATAGCTATCCAAACGCTATATCAAGATAGGGCCTGTGTCACTGACTGGAAAATTGCCTGTGCATGGTCCCAGTTCAATATATCAATTAGATGGCAAGAAATTCTTTACATTTCTCCAGTTAAAATATTTAAGAAATAGTCACCATACAATTAATATAAGAACATGTTCTAAAGATAATATTGCAAACTAAAATTTTAATTATTGAACATACAAAGTAACAGTGGCCGGAGTAAGGTTTATGGTTTAAAATGAAAATATTTTCAGTTCCGAAAGTTGCATAGCGTACTGATGTATATCTATAACTACATTGATATACATCAACATAATTCTAACCGCTAAATATCATTAAAAACGATGAGTATTATTAAATTTGCCAGATTATAAACTCATAAAATGTGTTCTTTGTGCGTTCACAACAAGGGAAGTAACTCTAGCACACTAATAAATTTTCGTCCTAAAGATGTTCACCCACTTTTTTTTAGAAAAAAAAAAATATTGTTGTAATAAAAATAATAGAAAATATATATGAAAACTTAACATATGATTTACATTTAATTTTAAAAATATCTATACATTCTTGTACTTACTTTGTTTTTCTTTAAAGGTGAGTGACTTCATCATAAAAAAATCCCGCAAATGATCTTTGTTCAAATGTTCAGATTTTACAGTTTTACATATTTAGCTGTTTTACGGTTTATTTAGTCTGAGTAAGCCAGTGCCGACCTTACCTTGAAAAATACCAGGAAACAGGAAACATCGAGGTTGATTGACAATATTTAATCTGTGGAACCATATAGGCATATCTCTAACAAAAGTGATAAAAGGATTCAAATAAACATTTTATTGCATAGTGTGTGTTAGTGAACGGATGTAAATACACGTTTGGTAGAGGTGAAAATGACATAGTGCAAAACCGAAAGTACAACCTTGTACAGAAGTCACAGAGCCATGATAATCAGGTAGATCTACTGTTTATTTTTCTAGTAATTCTTAATTATTTCTTTAATAAAGATATTTACAATTTTGGTTGATTAATTATTTTTATGTATTGATTGATATGCAAAAGTTTATAGAAGTAGGTAATATTTGACATTTAGATACATTCTAAATGAAGCTGTTTCAACAGTTATATTCGAGTATGCCAGCAATGTGAAGTATGAAGAGGAGGACTAATTAAATATTGGACATGATATAACACTCCATTAATTAGCCTCTGCCTCTGCTAGTGATATTCATTAAAACAGTATGTCGTTGTTGGAGATTTTAGCGCAATAATTATATAGAATTTTTTAACATATTTTAAACGTATGAATCGAAACGCATATGACAAACGTATGTTTCACATGCGTTTAACATATGTTGATGTTAACGTATGTTTTACATATGTTTTTGATTGTCAGACATGTATTTATGATTCTCGTACTTAAATTGGTCCCTGGCTCTGCTAGTGATATTTGCAAAAATAGTGAGTGCCATGTGATGTGGAGCATTTTGCACGGACGCACGGACGGTGTCCAATTTATATCCCCCGCAAAATTGCGATGCGGGGTATAATGATAATGGTGTCAGAATTTCGCAAATAGAACGCTATTTATGGTTTTGAAAAGCATATTTCGCCTGGATTGGAATATGAATTGACCATATTGTTTTAATATCATTACACATATAACTGACCAAAAATTAGTGAAACTGGCTTCAACAAGAGATTTTTATCCTTTTCCTTTGATTCACGGGTGCTGTACTTTGACCTCACGGTGTACACTATAAACGGGTGACAAAACGCGCGTACATTTTTTTTCAAAGGTGCTCATAAGGCGTACCTACTCACCCCTTCCGTATTAAAGTATGAGCTCCCTCTCTGAGATTTCATGAATACTTAAAGGGTACATATTTTTGTATAATGGTGACAACCATATATTTGGACTTCCCTGAAATTTGCGCCACAACTGAAAAAAAAAACTGATTTAGAAATAACTAGCGAAAACATGTACACAGTCACAGAATGACATAAAACTATACGCAAATATGAATACTATGTATGCAATAAGGGCAAGTTGATTAAATCAGACAAATAAAGAAACGGCTTGCCTTAATTATTTTACTATTCATGTTATAAGTGCAAATTGTGAATGCAAGACACAAACAACTTATACATGTGCAGTGCCAAAATATTATTAGAAACGTAAGGTTCATGTTTCATTCAAAAAGTATTGTTTTCTGTTCAGCTTGTAAACTGTTGACCAAGTAAAAGTACACTTCAGAAATATTGTATTCATATCCCAATTTTCGGGCATCATGTTTTTCTTAATTCATAGCCCTGTCCAACAAGACATCGAACGTTATTTTCGTACGTCTCTGTGTGACCGTAAGTGGTTTTGTGAAATGTCAGCATTTGTACACAGGTAAAAATGCCACGTATGTTTAACATATGTTTTGTCGAACGTCATACGTGATTCAATCCATATGTTTAACATACGTTAAATGAATATATAATTTTTGCACTAAAATGCTCCACAGCACATGGCACGCACTATTTTTGGAAATATCACTAGCAGAGCCAAAGGCAGGTTCCAATTTAAGTACGAGAATCATAAATACATGTCTGACAATCAAAAAAATAGTAAAACATACGTTTACATCAACATATGTTAAACGCATGTGAAACATACGTTTGTCATATGTGTTTCGATTCATACATTTAAAATATGTTAAAAATCCTATATAATTATTGCGCTAAAATCTCCCACAACACTTAGGATATATTGTTTTAGGGAATAACACTAGAGCAGGCAAAGGCTAATTAAAAAAAATTCATGTTGCGTATTATTCATATATGTTAACAAAACCATATGTAAACATATGTGTGTCACATATATGTTCAATCCAAATGATTTAATTCATTTACATGTATAACTGATAAATTATCACAGCTGACACGAGATATAAAATGGAACCGGCAATATTTCCCAAATATTTTATTGTTTTTCTTCTGTAGTATAGCAACAATATAATAATCATCCAAGTAGACACCATCTAGGTAGTTTCAAATTAATGGAGTGTTGTATCATGTCCAATATTTAATTAGTCTCCTCTTCATACTTCACATTGTTGGCATACTCGAATGTAACTGTTGAAACAGCTTCACAACTGAAATAAAGTATAAAATATTCTTAATTTTATATATATAACTAGATCTGTCAAATATAATAGCATCTTTTAGTTCCTTTTGTGAAATAGAGGGCCTCAATGAAGACCATATGGTTTAAAGAATATATCTTAATGTCAAGTATTTCCACTTCTATAAACTTTTGCATATAAATCAATACATAACAATTAATTAATCAACCAAAATAGTAAATATCTTAAAAATAATTTATCCCATTTTCAACTCTACCAAACGTGTATTTACATCGGTTCACTAACACACACTATTCAATAAATGTTTATTTGAATCCTTTAATAAATTTTGTCAGAGATAGGACTATAGAGTCGATCCAGGTAATTCCGTATACCTTTGGATAAGAAACAGCATATTGTACTGTACGGATACATGGCGTCATTGTAATAATGACTAAGTCATAAATCTGGACTAGTAGTACACAAACAGCAAGCGTTTATACGACTAATGTATGGTAAAACCTATGACAATGTTAAAAGTATGAGCACCGTTGCCAGAGGCAAATTCCGCACACAATACGTGTAATTCCGTAAAACAGGTGGGCCAATTTCGTACAGTCAGAAGTGTGCAATATTCAGGGAAAGTGTGTTCGATTGTTCGATTTCATTCTACCGGTATGTTATAAATATATCGGTTAGGTCATTATAGAGAAAGAGGACCAAAAATGGACTTGTCCAGTGGACAGCGCCATTGTGTTGTATGGGGTGGGAATGCCAGTAACGTAATTCCATTTTCTCGTGCAGCTTCTATGAGACCTACGGTCTCATGGAAAGAGTGCGAATCCAAAATAATGAGCTGTGGCCTTTCTACTACACAATACTTTAAAAAATGCTCACGAAACCATAACTCTCCCAATACATCCTCCATCCATGCCCGCTCTTGGAATGTGTAAGCGCCACCAGGAACTCCCTCCTTCGTGTTATAGGCATGAAGACATTTATATGTCTTACCCTTGACTATAACAAAAGGGAGTATTTCATGTCCTGAAGCACCTACACATGCCGAGACTGACACGTTGTCTCTGCTATTCCCAACACGACCTGGTATGTTTTTATGCATGTCTCCGCAATAATTTTGGACGGTTTGTGGATAAGTGGAACACTTGTCTCGTCAATGTTCCATATTTGCTTAGGCTTATCGTGTAAATCTAATGACGACGACAAGTTTTTTAATGTTTCAAAATATTTATCTGTGATGGTCTCGTTGAGTATTCGTGCCCGGACGATTGAAAGGGCTGTTGGTGATCTCAGACTTTAATCCGAGCGCCGCTTCAAAAAACCCGATACCCAGTCCTTTCCCGGTACTCCATTCCTGAAAGGGGTTTTAATATTCATCTTCCGGACTAGCCGCGCGACCTTCACCGCCAGCATTCTTCTTGTTATTCCAAATCCCTGAAATGTATAAAAAATATTTTAGTGTGTCAAGTGTGCTGCGTCCAATACATACAATGTGCATATATACAACGTACTGGACGAATAACACTGGGCGTATTCTCCTCACTCCGCTACTTCGGAAGGCGGGATACTGTAGTGGCATCTACGTAAATTATAGAACCGGATCAACATGCACCTTCCGCACAGGCCAGTTCGGACTATGGATGCTTTACATACAGTACACATTGTTCATTTTCAAGTGCGACAGCTCCAGATCAGTAAAACTGAACCGTGCGTGCGAGTGTGTATTTGTGTGTGAATGTGAATAACAGGCATAGACGGTTAATATCAGTTTAGATCTATCAGATCAATGATTTGTGTGTGTGTGTGTGTGTGTGTGTGTGTGTGTGTGTGTGTGATGTAAAGTAAAATAAAACCCAAAGTCATGTTACCTGAGACGCCGCCGTTTTCAATTTTCCAACAATTTCCCGCTCTATCACCTCTGGAATCACAGTCGGTCTTCCCGGCTGTGTCGTATTGTCAAACAGACCGCTAACCCTGTTTTGAATGGTCATTACAGGCTCACCGTATTTAATACTCGCTTTCCTAAACGAAAGTAAGCCCTGCCGTACGCTATTTACAGCGTCAGTTACATCCTGCTGGCTATACTTTTTAGGCATTACTGTTAATCAAGTAAGTATGTTAAATAAATGAAAAATAAACAATTTTAGTTTATAGTTCATTTTATTGAATGACTACATGACTTTCACGCTGTTTCCAGCCAACAACTCAATAACTTTGTATTCATTACAGTCTTTGCAATAGAATCCCAAGTTGCACCTTTGATCTGGTCCAACTCTTGCACGACACACAGGCTCAAGTTTTGGTTTAATAAAAGCCTGTTCATCAACAAGATTTTGTCGAAAAGGGCCAACACTACTCTTGCGTCCACTCGTCTGAGGTATCGCTGAATATTTTTTTATCTACGTTAAAGTATGGCTACTGCATTGGGGTCATAATCATTGTTTGGTTCCGGAACAATTTGTATCCTTCGCCAACAACTAAATATTGACTACCATGATGGTGCATACCAACTGCAAACAAGGACTCTACAATGAATTTCTTCATTTCCTAAAATGAAAAGACAAAATATGCATATGATCCTTCAACTTAGCCTCTGTCTGTGTGTGTGTGTGTGTGTGTGTGTGTGTGTGTGTGTGTGTGTGTGTTTGTGTGTGTGTAGGGGGGTTGGGGTGTAGGGGTCGGGTTGGGAGGAGGGATAAAACGTTTTACTTGTGGCGCACTGTGGTCAAACGGGTCGAAATTTTATCATGACATGTCAAGGCGCCATAGTTAACACCCAGGAAGCCATAACATAACTTTCTTTTATAAGTTTAAAGTAAACTTTTTACTTAACATAAATACACGCAGTACGGAATTACCCGCCTTGATAAAATGTCCCAGATAGGCCTATATGGTTCCACAGATTAAAAATTGTCAATCAACCGCGATGTTTCCTGTTTCCTGGTATTTCGGTAAAGGTCGGCACTGGCTTACTCAGACTAAATAAACCGTAAAGCAGCTAAATACGTAAAACTGTAAAATCTGGACATTTGAACAAAGATCATTTGCGGGAGTTTTTTATGATGAAGTCACTCACCTTTAAAGAAAAACAAAGTAAGTACAAGAATGTATAGGTATTTTTGAAATTAAATGTAATTCATGTGTAAAGTTTTCATATTTATTTTCTATTATTTTTTTCTACAATAATATTATTTTTTTCTAAAAATAAAGTGGGTGAATATCTTTAGAAATTTGTTTTGTATGCTAGAGTTACTTCCAGAGAACAAATTTTAAGAGTTTATATCCGACAAATTTAACAATACTCGTCGTTTTAAATGATATTTAGCGGTTAGTATTATGTTGATGTATATCAATGTAGATATAGATATACATCAGTACGCTATGCAACTACAATTATAATTATTGAACATACAAAGAAACAGTGGGTGGGGTAAGGTTTATGGTTTAAACTGGAAATATTTTCAGTTTAAACCATAAACCTTACCCCACCCACTGTTTCTTTGTATGTTCAATAATTATAATTGTAGTTTGCAATATTATTTTTAGAACATGTTCCTATGTTAATTGTATGGTGACATCTATGGTTATTACCCCATTAACTAAGTATGGACTTACCGAGATCTCCACTGTAGCTGGCGCCGTGGCCTATGCTATATGTCGGATGGAGCCGATCTTGGAGGAGGTGTCCTTTTAGTTGTAACGTAAATAAGGTAATGACGGATTCTTCCAATCGTCAGACTGGTTCCCCGGTAGCCAATTATACCCATAAAATATATACAAAGCCCAATAAATGCGGGGCACTAATTGAGAACTCTGCGCAAACAGGGAAGTAAGGTCCATCCGTTTTCAATAACAGCTTGGCAAACGGAATTCTTTTGAGTGCTTCAGCCTGCCTGATATTGAAGGTTTTGGCTACGCCCGTAAAACCACACATTGTGTTGGGAAATGCCTCTGTCCATCTGTTCACCGTCTCCATGGAACCCGTGAAACAATGTAAGTGGATTCTTTGACTGGAAGAAACATGCTCTTTGAGCAATTCTAGGCACCTCATATAGACTTAAAAACCTGTCGGATCTGAAGCCATGCCCCGGCAATGGAGAACGAGGACCTGGTTCGGGTTCAAGTATCGAAGCGGCATCTATAACTGCTGTTCTTGAAAAAAAACATCTATGTGGGTGGACAGAATGATCTAGCCCAATTTCCCCCAGTCCCACAACTTCGGGCAAACCCAAACATTTCTGTTAAGCAAGTTGTTGGGGTACAGGAAACATCTTCTTTGGATGGGCCCACAATACTACAGAAGCCCCGTCCGCAGCTAGTTTCCGCACCTCCTCTCTGTCTGGGTAGGATTCAGGGTCAAAGACAACTATGGTATAGCCTGCGAGCATCAGGTGGTATCCATATTTTTGGTCATCGAGCTCCGTGGCTTCGAAGACTTGTTTCATCGAAGAAGATGTCGACAGTCCCAGCTTCTTTCGTGTCCAATCCAGATGGAAATGACTGTCGAATCCATACAGGACAGGTAGCCCAGCTTTACCTGCAATGTTCTCATGTTTTTGACGTTCCGACCCTGGGAACATCATGGAATGGTCGGGCTTCTGCACAGGTGGTTCCGACCGTGGGAACGTCTGTGTCTGACCAGAGTGGGGGACAGTTATCCACAGTGATGAGAGTTGCTTTGAGCGTATCCAATCTTTCTTTGGACATGCAATTTGCAATGGCTAACAAACACCGCCAGTGAATAAGAACCGCAGGTGAGGTAGGCGGGTCCAACGAGAATGTAGCTGGAACTGGCCACTTCTGTGATATGCACATCTGTATAATAGATTCCCTTTGCGGTTGGGTGATTTCCCACCCTGGGAAAATCAACCCGCTGTAGCCAAATTGGCTGACTACATCGCTAAGGGTAGCTTGTAATCCCAACTTATTTCTGGCAAAAGTTGCCAAAGATACTATACGCTGTTGGCATAGAGCTGTTGTTTGTGGCAGTTGTTCATCAGAAATAGCCGGGATATGTTGTCCCAGGCGATGTGTTTTGACAAAGCTCGTCTCCATGTTACAACCGGGGATGGTGCAGATCTGGGGCCGCCTTTTCCTTTTCTTCCCCCTGGTTTGTACTACCTCCTAAGAATCTTCTGATAACTTTTGATGCTCCTCAGTGCGAGTTCGTTCCTCCATGGTAACAGACTGCACCGGTTTGGAGAAACTGGGTTCAGTGAAACTCCAGGTCGGCTGTGTATATTTCTGTTAGAGTTCCAGATATCATCGACTCCTCCACGGGAGCCTTTATTACTATTCTTCTGTTACCCTTAACTTTTCTTTTAAGTGGGTGGTTTTAGGTGCTGATACCTGCAATTTTCTCTTCTTCCTGGTTGCGGTAATTCCTGGTTGCGGTTTGAGAGGGGAAAGGGATAATTTCTACTTACTTAGTAAACTGATCAACCATCATAAGGATATGTTCATTGCCTCTTGGAGTCTTTGGTAATGGCCCCAAAAAATCAATATTAACTCTCTCCATGGGAGCTCCAGCATGATATTCTGTTAAGGGGTATTACCTTGTCGATTTGATGTATTGTTTTTATTGCAAATATCGCAAGACAATACATATTTCTCTATGTCTTGTGACATGCTATACCCCAAAAACTTTCATTGTTTGACACAGTGATATTTTTTATAACCATATCTCACCTTCGCAATCGATTAAGTTTATTTTACAGGTACCTGGACATACCTCCACGGTTATCAAGTACTCGTCATTTTGAACACCAGGTATTACGTTTACCACCTCCCTGGGAGTGTTCCCACATGGATAAAGTACATTGCTGGTTTCACTATTCTTGCCTGAGTTCCGGACCACTCATTAGCACCCTCCCTGGGAGTGCATTCTGTTATTTCCTCATGGCCTTTCGGATCCCATATCATGGACATTCGTTTCTGTCCATCCTCACATGAAATAGGTTTTACTAGAGGTATTGTGTCATCCACCTCTTCGCAGAATGTTGCCCATTGTGCATGGACACGGGTGCAATAGTGACAACCTTGACATGGCAATTCTGACAGAGGTGTGTCATGACTATAATATCGACAGAATCCTTGCCCTGGAATTCTTGATAATGATCTGCATTTAGCTTGAGGCTACCTTTTCGGTGTTTTAGAACCATATTATATTGGGTCAGTTCTTCCATCCATCTAGCCAATTTGTCACTGTAGCTCTTTGAAATGCATCAGCCAGGTCAGACTGCTGTGGTCAGTTCTTATAGTGAAAGGTTTCCCTTAGAGATAATGACGAAACTGTCGAGTGAATCTGACGACTACCAGAAGTTATTTACGAGTTGTGCAGTAACGTCTCTGCTCAGGGGTGAGTGAGAAACTTACATAAGCAAGTATAACCTTTTCTTGACTTTTTTTGGATTTGTAACAACTCTGCCCGATCGTAGTTTGGTGCATCTGTGTCTAGAATGAACTCGCATTCTCCATTTGGTAGCGAGAGAACTGGTGGCCGTCTCAATCGTTCTTTAAGAGAGTCAGATCTGGCCCCCAAGTAAACTTATTCTTTCCAGTGAGAGCATAGAGTGGATATGCGATCAAGGTAAATCCTTAATGATGGTCCTGTGGTAATTAGCTAATCCCATAAAACGTTCAACATCTTTGGAACATTTTGGGACAGGCCAATTCTCAACTGTTTCTATATCTTTTGTATTCATTTCTAGCGTATCATGACTTACCATTCTACCCAGAAACTCCACTTTTCTCTGGAAAAGGTACATTTTGTTGATTTAGTTTTAGTCCATATTTATGGAGTTTTGAAAGTGTATTTCATAGGTTTTCGAGATGATCATCGAAGTCTCGTCCTAGAACCAAGATGTCGTCCAGAAAGGCTAAGACCGTTTTCCAGTTTAATCCTCGTAAAACTAGATTTATGGCCATTGCAAAGCTTGCGTGCGGGTTGCATAGTCCGAATGGCATCTTGACATACTCATATAACCCATATTTTGTTATAAATGCTGTCTTGCTTTTATCAGACTCCTTAATTCCTATTTGCCAATAAGCGGAGTTGACATCCAATTTAGAAAACCACTGATTACCGACAAGAGTAATGACGCAATCATCCACTAGAGGTAAGGGATATACATCTTTTACCGTCACTTCATTTAGTGCCCGGTAGTCTAAACAGTATCTTACTGATCCATCTTGCTTCCTAATTAAGACTAAAGCTGACGCCCATTCTGAAGATGAAGGTTGTTTTACCTTAGCATCTAGCATTTTCTTTAATTCTGCTTCTTCTACCTCTACAAACTTAAGCGGCATACGTCGCATTCTTTGCTTGATGGGTTTTGGTGTTCCGGTGTCGATCTGGTGCACAGTTTCTGTGTAGGTGCCCAGATCATATGGCTGTTTAGCTAAGACATCCTGGTACTCACAAAGAACCTTTTCCAATTGTTGGAATTGGTCTTTAGACAAATTATGTTGTGAGGCCTGTAACATGTCTTTGATATGTTCCGGCACTGAAACATCTGGACGTTTCCCTCCCTGGGTCCCGCCATTTTGCGAGTGTTTCAGACAATGAGAACACCCTCTCTTGTTTCAAACCCTGAGAAACGGTTTTAACTGTAGACACATCCTCGTCCTGCGTAATTGTATCATCTTCAACTTCCCCAGCTTCATGTGCTGTTGCAAATCTTTCCTCTTTTTATAACCAGATATTTATTAGATATGTTGGCCACACAAATGATTGGGGAAGTATCTGATTAACCTTGGGTGTTTTTTTTTCTGTTTTGGGTTTGACCGTTACCTTTCTATAGGGTGCCGATTGGATATAATTATACCAGTTTAGTGCATCCATAGCTTCATCAGTAGTCTGAGGCTTTTGGATGCACACATTTTGTCATGCCTCCTGATTTTTGCAACCCTGACAAAATTTCAGTATACATTGGCGAACAATGTGTTCTTCTGGTTAACCCCTAAAGGCTCTTTTTGCAAATTTTCGTACACGATCACCCCACTCTTCCAAAGTTTCATTCGATTCTTGTAGCAGTTCTTGGAAAGACATGTCATCATTAGTCTCTATACAGATGGCATAAAAGTATTCTGCCTTTCCTGTTAGAGTCCATGCCATTGCGTAGCTGCACTGCTTTTCAGTCCATGAAGAAGCTGCTGCATAGCGCGTAAATCTTTGCTTGAACACTGCCAAACTGGATTTGGCATCAAATAAAAGGGTCTTGGGGATGGCAAATGGTTTGAACCCCATTTTGTCTGTTTTCGTACAATCTGGGTGGTATGGAGTTCTTCATCAGAATCCGCCCGATCATGTCCTTCCCACACCGAATAATCATAGTACGCCTTTTCTCTCCTTGGGAAATGACTGTGCTGATACATTGCTCGGTGGGGCCCTTTACTCCTTGGAAAGGGTGGTACACCGTAGGGGGGGGGGGGGGGGGAATGTTCCTCGGCTTCACCCTCCTTGGTGACCTGCCTTGCAGACTTAACATGCCTGCCAAATATTTCGGCCTTGTTGTCTATCATTTTAGACATTGATTTAACAAATGCCAAATCATCCACTCCCTTTTGTAGGTATATGGAGTGGTGTTTCTACCTTTGTGGGGTCTCCAGAGAGTCTGGAGAAGACAATTTTCCATGTGGGTTTGCTTTATATCCCTTGCCTTATTTCCATTCTAACCCTTTGGTATATTCAACGTCTCTGTATCGGATATATTCAGGTCAATATTTGGTTCAAAATTTATTGCACTGATGACTTGCTTTGTCACTTTTAGTTTTGGAATAGATTTAAGCATGTCCACTGTTATGTTTCCTTAATATACTTAATAACTCTTCTTCCCCACAGAATTTGATGTTGATGAGGTGTGTAGACATTTTTAAAATATGCTTAAACACTTAATATACCAAAGCGTTGTATAATTCAAGTTTTCTTGTGGCAATGCTTGTCATTATTTTGGCCAAGGATTGGACAATCAGTCATAAGTAACAGTATTTTACTATTACAACCCTGGCAATATTTAAAGAATTGATTTACCGTAAAACTCTAGTACTGCAACCATGGTAGTATAGTAGAATTTGGATATTCCAATCCTTTGATACAATATCTACAATTGGGATACAACACTTGTGGTATCGTACTCAGCGAAGCAAATTGAAATTTCAGCTGATAACCTGTTTTACAATCCTAGCACATCACAGTTTCAGCTGGTGATGAGGAATTTTATTTATTATTCTACAACCCTGGTAGTTATAATGAGAAATTCCTTACATTTACTTGTATTTGTTTGCCGATCGATTCTATGAATGGCTGTATTGAATTTTCACTTTGCAGGCCACTTGGCTCTACGATGAGTATTCTGTGTGAATTTAGGCCACCGGACTCTAAATTATGGCTCGATCAAATTTATGCCACCTTGCTCTAAATTTGTCGGAAGAATGTTTTTACAGCTGGTTCGAACTGAAAAGCAAAGAAACAATGCCTTAATGATTATCTTTCCTATAATTTTCTATCTGCTATTCTTTGTAGAAAATGTTGCAGAATTATCGGAAATAACTTCCTATCTGCTATTCTTTGTAGAAATTGTTGCAGAATTACCGGTAATTTGAAAAAGAATTTCAAAGCTTCCGCTTCTTGTTTTTATTGTTCGACCCTGTATCCGGTTTACAAAGGTTCCGACTTTGGAACGAATTGTAGGTTGCAATTTACTCTTAAATTGTCCAACCATGTCCAATAATGTAATTAAGAGTATGAATTATGGTATGCAACCGGCAAACCTTGGTTTGTAACAGCTGTAGTACCCTTGCCAAGTTGAAATCGGACCCTGGTATTGGTACGATACAAAATGGCTGAATTTTTCCAGCCAAGAATTTCCAAATTTCAATACCCCGCTTTCCAAATTATCATCGTCGCCAATATGGTGATTACCCCATTAACTAAGTATTGACTTACCGAGATCTCCAATGAAGCTAGCGCCGTGGCCTATGCTATATGTCGGATGGAGCCGATCTTTGAGGAGGTGTCCTTTTAGTTGTAACGTAGATTAGGTAATGACGGATTCTTCCCATCGACAGACTGGTTCCCCGGTGGCCAATTAGACTGGTACCGAATCCGTCCGAATTAACCGAAAGGAGTGAAACTGCCCACATGGGATGTACCTGATTTCACCACACATCTTACTATTTCTGAAATATTTTAACTTGAGACAATATAAAAAATTTCTTGCAATCTGAATTGATATTTTGAACTGGGACCATGCACAGGCAATTTTTCAGTCAGTGGCACAGGCCCTATCTTGATATAGCGTTTGGATAGCTATACAGTTTATAGTAAATAATGGAAAGGTAGGACACCTCTAAAAGACATATCTGGTGTGAAGGGAGAAACCACGGGACATTTAGCAAGTAAATAAAACGAAGATTTCGGATTAAATTTGTCTCAATATCTAGAAAACATTGAATAAACAAATGTTAATTTAGAGAGCCGGAATATAGTTAGCCACTGAACGGAGTGTTGTGAAACTTCAGTAGACCACAGTCATGCTTATTACCTCGATTACTAAACTTGAAGGCAATGTCAAAGGATTTTTATTCTTTATCAGTGTTTTCTCCAGAGCGTGTTTCGTGTGTTTGTGACACAATTGAATCTTATTTGACGCAATCAAGTTTGTTCATTTAAGCCGGGCCCGATTAGCTCAGTCGGTTACGCGTCTGATTATCAATCCAGGGGTCGTGAGTTCGAATCCCCCGCCCGGCAATAGTCTCCGTGATGATTGATATACGACATTGTGTCCACTTATCATTCGTCTCTCA
This sequence comes from Panopea generosa, assembly GCA_029582155.1. NCBI lineage: Eukaryota > Metazoa > Mollusca > Bivalvia > Adapedonta > Hiatellidae > Panopea > Panopea generosa. Next base: position 35,590,040 of record CM055910.1, on the reverse strand, counting down.
CCACTGATTCAAGTGGGAAAGTTATCAGTAACTTTCGGAGATGGGGTGTGCTCGAGTACTTGGTAATCCCAGGAAACAGTGGTTAGGTTAACTGATCGTCTGTTAGCCCTCGATGGCATAAAAATGACGCTAAATATTCAACCAAAAGTTTGTTCATTGTGTCCGCTATGACGCAACCGTAAAAATACAGGAATTCAAACTACACACATTTGTTTCGGCAAGTGGGTTTCAGAGTTATTATTTTTACACTGCTATCAGTGTTGACAGATCATGTGGTATGATTCAGGGTAGCCTGATACATACATGTGAACTATTTTGGAAGCAATGAGGGAGATTGGGAGGGAAATGAGGGAGATTGGATGGAAATTGGGTGATTTTTTTTTTCGCGGCATAAAATTTGAAAAAATTGTCATTTCGGTACAATTTTACATAACTTCTTAATGATACAAGTATATCGAACCATAACAGATGGTGTTTTGTCATAATATATAGAGAATAGTTTACTATATTCATTTAGCCTCAATTGAATTTTTTTGTAATTTATAATAAAGTGATTTTTTCTGACATACTGTCTTAAAATGTTGTATCAAAGTTTATAAACTTTTCTCTAGATTGAATGCTTAATAAGTTATCATCAACTGTAAACAGTAATATTTGCTAATACATGTAATATACAAATTATCTGTTGTTTCAGCTTTAACAGCTTACACTAAAACTGGAGGCGTTTTACAAAGAAAGAGATCTTAAAATATCTACAAATGCTACATGGACCTGGTAATCTAGCTGTAATGGTCCAAAATCTGGCATGCCTCACCAGTGACAATGTCTTTGAAAAAAGGTAGGGAAAATTACCATATTGATTAATATTCCTGGTATTATAAATGAAACACAGTATTGAATTCATTAACAAATTTGCATCTTAAATATCTCCATTTTATTCAAAACATCGAGGTATATCATCTGGATAGATAGTTATTTAATTTAATGTTACTCTTTTGTTCAATTAAAGAACTGGTAGAAGTCAATATTTTTGCATGATACTTATCTAAGCTAGAACTGTGAGTTAACTGATTGATATATCAAACTGATATCTTTAACTAGTCAAATCAGATAATCAATGTCTGAGATGTGTCCCTTTTGCTAGATGGACACTTCAAAATGGAACGCTTTGTCTGTTTTCACATGTTGACAGTCATTTATAGGGTTCTCAGGGTTTATTGTTGGGGGATTACAATCTACTACATGATGTCCCATATATATTTCAAATCGCAAATACATCTTGTTTTGTGTGTGCCCTATTTCAGAAGTTAAATTTCAGACCTTTCTGACGTTTTCATATAAAAAAAAACAGTGAAAACTCATTTATAATTTAAGATTGGAATAGAGCTCAGAATGGCTGAAAAGCCATCACCTGCAATCTAAATTTCAAAATTTTCCACGACGGAGCCCCCCTGACCACCCCTCTCGTACTCTACTCCCCATCCCCGCTTGCGCCATTGGCGCTTGTTTCTTGCCTCTGGCACTCACAAGTTGGATACTGCTACTTCTTAATTTAGTACCTATTCTTTGGAATATTTTGACAACCCTGGTTTCTACTGGTCAACGGCCAACGGGACTTATGTCCTGATAAATTTTCTGTCGTCCGTTAACCTTTTTCTTTTAAACATAATAGCACCATCATTAAGGCCTAAACCTTACATAATTTACATGTAGCATTGAATGGATGTGTCCTAAAAGATTTGTTTAAGTCTAGTGGATTCAGATTTGAGGCTGCCACAGGGGTCACTGTTTTACACAGGGAAATGTTGTAGACGCGATAGCACCTTCATTTTTCACTGAATCTTAACAAAATTTGCACAGCAGTTTAACTGTTATATAACCACAAGATCTTGGACAAGGTCTTGAACTAGCATGATTCGACCACAAATACCGCTACAACAAGGCTTATATAGGCACATTTTATGTGAAATTTTCTCTAAAAACTCGAGGCTTGAATATTTTACGTGTAGCATATGTTGGTCTTCTGAAAGATTTGTTGAAGCAAAACTTACAAAAAACATTTTGTTTGAAATGTACATCTGTCCATTTGTTGCCAGTAGAGCAATTCAGGCTCTCTTTGGCCCCTTGTTCATTCATACATTTTATTTCCATATAATAATTTTAGTTTTCTTTTTTTTATATTTTCATGGAAAATGATGATAATAATGAGAAGGGAAAAAAACAAAAAAAAATATTTCTTATGACTGAATATACTTATGTGAATGTATTTTGGTGTGATTTGTTGTTGCTGACATGACGGTGAATACCTATGTGTATTTCATGGTCCCCATCCCCATGAGGTCTTAGGGGCCGGGCCAAAACAGTCAAATTCAAGGTAGACTTTAAGAATCTTCTGACTGATATAGGAAGCACTCGGAAACAAATTGCGACCATGATTATTGACGACTATAAGTCCTTTATAAAATTTGTGAATTTTATGCCCCTGGGTCTCACGGTTTGGCTCTGGGGTGGGGCCTACTTTACTAAATCTATATTTATGAGAAATTGAACAAAAAACGTTATTTCTTACGACTAAATACACTTAAGCGAATGTTTTTTGGATAATCAGGTTTCCGTTAAAGCCCATAATTATTTATTTTCCAGTGACAAACTGGTATGGAACATTGCTGAGAAGTGAGACATGGAATTATTTAGCTCAGTTGGAAGAAAAGTAAACCTGGAAATAGATGGTACAGCTGTATCCCTTAAACCTGAAGATAACAAGTGACAAAATCATACACTGAAGTTCAAAATTACATGCTGATGAGATGTCAGTTATACACATGCACTTTTTATCGGAAAATGTGCTGTTGTACCGACTGATAATGCTATGATAATGGAGAAATTAATTGGAGTTTACAGATGTTTTGCTACATATGTTATGAGAAGGAAGTATTTACAAAAAGGAAAATGCAGACTAACAACATTGTGACGCTCCTGTTGGAAGACAACATTTACTATGACTGATTGAAGAATCTAGTATGTAAAAGTGAACCATCAATGAAAGAAATCTGCTTGATATAAATGTGTTTTGATTCATTTCATTGTTCATTATTATTCGCTGTAATGAGCCAAAAGCTCTTGAGTTATTATGTGATCAGCTTGTGTCAGTCATATTAATTTATTTTATGTGTCTTTCAATAGTTCACCTTTGCTATCTACAGTAGTTTTTGTCTAGAGCATGCAATGAAAGACACAGTGTTTACAAAATAATAAATTATGATGTCTGTCCCATTGAGTACAATGATTTATTTGACAGTTTTTAACTTTTAATCAAATTTTAAAAGAATTCATGGAGGGAAGTAAGAAATAAATGATTACATCAGATAGATGTACAAATAGATTATATAGATTTGTAATATTTTTGAAATATTAACAGTTACTGTCAAACCTTTTTCATAATGTGTTTGTATGGCATTTTATGCCTTATAAGCTCACCTTGTCAAAGGCTTTAAATGAGCTATAATTCTAATCACTTTTTGTCAATATGTCTGTCAACAATTTCTATAAACGACATCTCTGATACCGCTGAGGAGATTTTCACCAAAATAAGTATGAACGCTTCAAGCATTCTTACATCAAGCTTTTCAAGTTTGTTAAAGTTACCGACTGATCTAATGTTAAGCATGAATTTTCATATGTTTAACATATTTTTAAAGCATACATTAGAACCTATGTTAAACATACATAGTAATATTTTCATGAAAAACCTAAATATTTAAACGTTTCTTAAACGTGCGCTGTACTATTTCCAAGAAAAACATATGTACTCAAACGTCTGTTAAACGTGCGTGGTACTATTTACATGAAAAACGTACGTATTGGAACATATGTTAAACGTATGTGAAACATATGTTTGACATGCGTGGTACTATTTATATGAATAACGTTCGTATTGTAACGTTTGTTAAACGTACGTTAAACATATGTTTAACATGCGTGGTTTTATTCCTATGAATAACGTACGTTTTGACCGTATGTTAAACATGTTTGGCCAGAAACGTATGTTAAACGCGCGTGGTACTATTTATATGTAAACGTATGTTTTGGCACGTACATTTAATGTACGTTTAACATGCGTGGCATTTTTACCTGTGTGGATATTATAGAATAGTAAAATACTGGTTTTGGCTTATTGATAGTGAATTTGCATTACTAAATTGTGAAAATAGTACTAAAACTGTGGGTTTAATGTAAAAGTGTATTGAACACTCATGGGTTTATGTACAACCCTTCAAATGTAAATGGCAATGCTTTCTCAAGCGAATTTTAACAGTCGAGGTTATACAAAGTAGACTGAAGATTTAACAAGAAATAGAGTTCTGTATTTATATATATATATATATATATATATATATATATATATATATATATATATATATATATATATATATATCGAATTTGATTGCGGTTATGCAAATTATCTTGATACGTTCTACACTAAGTTGCTAGGTTAAGAGTATCTTCTCGTAGTCTAATGATCTAGCAGATATCCTAGAACTAGATAAGAGAGCCAAGAGCGTTTTTGCCAAATATGTAATTCTTTAGATATTGAAGACGAGTTTCATTTTTGTCAAAATGCCCAGTTTACAATAATATAAGTAAACAATATATTCATAGCTATTATACTAGAAATCCGAGTAAGCATGAATTGTGTCACTACTTCAGTCAAATATTAAAACAGAACGCATCAACATAAGTAAATTCATTTATGAAGCTTCTATAATAAGAAAATCAATTATAAATAACGTTGATAGGTAATTTCATGCTTAATCATATTATATATCGCAATCTTACACATTTAAAACTACCTAGCCTTAATTATAGTAAGTGTTTTTGCACAAGCGCAAACCCATAACTTCTGTTGCTCCTTCGCCTAGTCTATGTATCTGTATTGGATTTTGCTCTTGTGACAGCCCGACAAACGACATCTGCAAAACACTTATGGTCTATCATTTGATGAAAACACGCCGGAATATATTTGGTAAGAAAATATTTATTGCAGAAATCGTTGAAAAATAATTCAAATTTGAGTTTATTATATAAATAATAGTAGTTTCATATCATGGATTGATAATCACGTGACTTTCTTTGATGCCAGCACACACACACACACACACACACACACACACACACACAAAAGACAGATAAGTAAATTGTTTCGTTTCTATAAAAAAGCCAATGGGTAAAAATTCTTTTTGTTAAATGTATAATTCTTAACTATAATTGTTTAATTTAATTGAATATTGTAAATGTTTAATTCTTCATTCCTATTTTTTGCCAAATGCCTGATCCTAAATTATTGAAGTTGTCATTTGAATACAATGTTCATAGTGTTTTATTTCACAATTTAAAATGATAATGTTTTCATGCCAAATGATTAATTCTTTATTTCTATTTAATATATTTTAAAAATATTATTGTTTTTTAATAGCTTAACACTTAATTTTTAATACGCCATGCGTAATTCTTAAATGCCAATTGCTATTTCTGTGGATTTGATCTACCGCTCTGGCTATGCGCGAATTCGATTCAAAAGCATACGTATATGTTTACCATTTAAATGTAAAATACTGGATAAGAAATTCAAATTTATAATTTTTTTCTGAAAAGTAAGTGTTAAAACGTTCTCTTTCAGCAATTAAATATATTAACTTTCTTGTTTAATTAATATTATTTGGTTTTTCTAATGTATTCTCAGACTTAAAAATGTTGATGAATGTATGTCCTGGTTCTACCCAGGAAGACGTCTAAGTTGTAGGAGCTTGTTTCAAAATGGATGTAAAGCAAATAAGTTTTAAACAAAACGAAACAAGGCTGATTTTTTTTTATGAGACAGTTTCATCTTATTCCATATATATCTCAATTTGGTCAATAAATACGTATTCGAATATAAAATGGTGCAAAAAGAATCAGTATGTTTGTTTTAAAGAGGTACAACGTGTACTATATTTTACTTTTGTCACAGTATATATCTCGTTTTTTGTAATTGTTGATTGATTGATTAAATATTTAGCGTCGTTATCATGTAATCGAGGGCTAACAGACGATTAGTTAATCTAACCACTCTTTTCTGGGAATTCTGAAAGGTTAAAAAGGACTTGAGTGCATCCCATCGCTGCAAGTAACTGATAACTTTCTCTTTTGAATCAGCGGTAAGATACGAATGATAATGAGAAACAATGTCGAATATCAATCATCATGGAGACTGTTGCTGGTCGGGGATTCGAACTCCCGACCGCTGCCGAATGAAGTACTCGGGCTCGGCTTTATGTAATGGAGATTCTGCAGATATACAGCGGAGTATCTTTCTTTTCAGGTTTGTTATTTCATAGCTCTGGGTTTCAGTGAATGCATAGTTTATGGGTATTTCAATTGCCTGATGTGCTTAGCAGATGGTTACTTCATATAGTAACGGAATTTTAACGAACATTCCATTAAGACGATTTTTTATGTTTTTTTTTCTTCTTTTTTTTTGACGAGTTTAAACTGCATACTTATACACTAATATAACATAGTTTTTTGTTTTTTTTAATTTCTTCAAAACGGTTTGCATTCATATGACATCTAATAAATGTACATCAATGTAAAACTTCAAATAATAAATCATTTTATTGATATGAAATATGTTGATGATCTTCTTGATATCTCTATTGAACATCTGTTACATTTAAATTACCGCTGTATGTAGGTTACAATAGTGTAACCTATTGTAACACTCCAGGTCGTGTTATTAGAAATATGGCGAGCAAAATATGAAAACAACAAGATTGGATGGGAAAACTGATTTATATAATATTTTTGATTAGTTACCTAATAAGGCAAGACTATCTGATATACAGTCAATGAATAATATACTTTATTCGTACGAAGGTTAAAACTACCGGAAGTGATGGAACTGCTTTTCTTGATGTTTGAAATTAAAGTGAGCTCCAATCTTAAGTTTCTAAGCGTTTTTTATAGGCAAAATGTCTGGGATTCCGGCACTTCTAAACCAGAATCTTGCTGATCTGGCATATGTCCGCCGTATTGCCAGATTTGACACACAAAAAGTTCATTTAACACGATAAAATCACAATTTCTATATCATAAGTTACCATGAAAAGGGTGTCACAATGTCATAGTTCAGATGCAAATCATGCAAGATAATATTAAAACTCAAAATAAAGAAGAAATGAAGATGCCATAATTAAGGTGTACAGATTTTCAAATCTTCCCACTCTGGCAACTTTCGAGGTATGAAATTCAAATACGATTTCCATTTTAAGAATGTACAGCATTATTTGAAGGTAAGACATTAATATAATTATTCTTAGTGAATATTCACAGTCATAAAGTGTGTTTATACTATAAACAGTACTTAAGCACACCCCATCTATGCAGGTAACTAATAGCTTTCTCTTTTGAATCAGCGGTGAGAGACAAATGATAATGTAACACAATGTCGTATATCAATCATTATGGAGACTGTTTCTGGTCGTGGATTCGAACTCTCGACCACTGACAATCGACGCACTGCTACTCGGGCTCGGTTTTTTGTAATGGAGATTCTGCAGACGTACAGCGAAGTGTCTTTCTTTTCAGGTTTGTTATTTTTAAACTCTGATTTTCAGTGAAGACATATTTTTGAAATATGTTGATGACAAATTAAACTCTATTAAACATCTGTTACATCTAAACTACCGCTGTATGTATGTTGCAATAGTGTAAAATAGTGTTACACTCAAGGTCGTGTTATTAGAAATATGGCAAGCAAAATATAAAAAACAACAAGATTGGATGGCATAGCTGATTTATATAGTTTATTTGATTAGTTACCTAATAAGGCAAGACTGATATACAGTCAATGAATAATATACTTTATTCATACGGAGGTTAAAACTACCGGAAGTGATAAAACTGCTTTTCTTGATGTCTGACACTAAAGTGAGCTCCAATCTAAAGTTTCTAAGCATTTATATAGGCCAAAAGTCTGGGATTCTGGCACTTTTCAGCCAATCAAATGCATACATTTCATATCCAAAGGGTTTCAAGAATGAATCTGGCCGATCTGGCAAATGTCCGCCATATTGCCAGATTTGATACACAAAAAGTTCATTAAACACAATAAAAACACAATTTCCATATCACAAGTTACCATGAAAAGGATGTCACAATGTCATAGTTCAGATGCAAATTATGCAAGTTAATAGTAAAACTCAAAATAAAGCAGAAATGAAAATGCCAGAATTGAGGTGTACAGATTTTCAAATCTTCCCACTCTGGCAACTTTCGAGGAGGGAGATTCAAATACGATTGCCTATTTGAGAATATACAGCATTATTTAAAGGTAAGACATTAATATAACTATTCTTAGTGAATATTCACGTCCACAAAGTGTGTTTATACCTTGGGAAAACTTTGCATCAGTCTCAAAACAGAGATCCAATAGTTCTTGTTGACAGCAGAAATCTGGCAGTAGATTTTTTTGGAAGGTCATTCAAGGATTCGCTCATTTAACCTTAGATAAATATAATTAAACTTTTTCAGAGTGATCATACTTATGTTAAAAATAATCTTTATATTTAAAACACTACTTAACTTGCACATAGTATCAAACTATACAGATATAATAACTGAATAGGTATTTTTGTTTACCCTACCCAGTGGCAGATTTCATGTCAAATCAATATTTGGATTAATGTTGATAGTTCAATTTACAGGCATAAGTGAGTTCATTTATAGTAAATATGGATGATTATGTATAATCATTGTTGTTCTATGTAGAAATTGTCTTATTTATGGCATGCTCGTATAATACATTGATTGTCTGCTGGTAAAATGTTGGGTTGAAGTGTTCACAAGTAAGTCTTATTTAGATGGATTGTTAGTATGGTCAGGATCTCATTCAGATTGTGAACGCAATTAAAAGTGACCACTGCACGACTGTTTCAATAGTGTTTTATAATGTTTAAATGATAGATTTGATGTTTTAAATGAATGAATAAATGAATTAATCAGTCTTTATTTAAAGCGGGTAGCCCAATTAGTTTGAAACTAATCTTCCTTGGGGCCCTCTAAAGATACATTAACAAGTAATTTGCAAAATACAATAGCAAAACAAAATTTAAACATTTTAATGATTGTACATGATAATGATAACTACATGTTTATCCATTTTTAAGATTTTTAAGCAATCCATTGAAAGTCTCTTTGGTTAAATGGAAAAATATAAAATTTATCAAGAAAGGAATATCATTAGATCTGTTACAACAACAAAATAACAACAAAACAACAATACAACAAGTATAATTATGTACAGTTAATAAAATATGTATGTACACGGGGGGGGGGGGGGGGGGGCTTATTTGTAGCCGCTGCGATAATACTTGTTTAATTATTACTAAATATTGTATTCGGGACATATGAAGTAGTTCATTCTGTTTGTTACCAGTTAACACAATTTGTTAAAAACTTTTGACTGTAGTACAGTTTCTGATGTTTACCGGTATTCTTTTCCAGATTAAAGTTCCAGAGTTGGACAAACTACCTTTGAATAATTTCATGTTGGGTTTTGGAGTGATAAATGTTAATTCATTTGTTGAACGTAGATTTCTACGAACGTTATCACGGGTATTAAACATATCTGGTTTATATGAAGGTGCATTGTTTTTTAAAACTCTGTACTTAAAATGTGCCTTTTGGGGATTACTCTTTGATCAATGGAAAGTGCATTGATTAAGTACATAGTATCTAAAAAGGTTTAATATTGATCACATAAGATAAGACACGCTCTCTTTTGCAATATTAAGAGACGGTTTATGTTTATCTTTTTTGTATAGCCCCAAATTACATTACAATAATGTAGATGGGGTTGAATATAAGCTTTATAGAAAATAATTTTGTAATTTGATGGAATGTAGGTATTAAGTCTTGCTAAAAGCCACAAGTAGGTTGAACTTTTCTTCTTTATGGACATGATATGTGTATCCCACTTAAAGTTATTGGGGTATGAATACAACATTTCTGAAGTGTACTTTCACTTGGTCAACAGTTTACAAGCTGAACAGAAAACAATACTTTTTGGATGAAACATGAACGTTACGTTTCTAATAATATTTTGGCTTGCACATATATAAGATGTTTGTGTCTTGCAGTCAAAATTTGCGCTTATAACATGAATAGCAAAATCATAAAGGCAAGCCGTTCCTTTATGTGTCTGATATTTTCAACTTGGCCTAATTAAATGCGTAGTATTCACATTTGCGTATACACGTCCGTGATAGTTTTATGCCATTCTGTACATAGTACCTGTAGCGTTAAATTTAAATTGATTGTATTATCTGTAGTACACAAACATTTTGAAAATATCGTGTATTCGAAGTTGAATGAATCATATATGACTGGGTTATGAAAAATAAATACAAGTAACATAAGTACCCACATTCATATCAGTATCTGCAGCACCCTTTAGCCTCCCATAATCACATGTGATAATTTAATAGATGTTCCAATAAAAACATAGAAACAAACCTCGTACACGTAATGATATATATATATATATAGAGAGAGAGAGACAGACAGACAGACAGACAGAGAGAGAGAGAGAGAGAGAGAGAGAGAGAGAGAGAGAGAGAGAGAGAGAGATCATCAGTGTACGTTAACATTTTTGTGTTGAATTAGACAATATTGTTCGTTGATGTGGGCGCTATGATAATATAATATAATGAAATGGTGTATAAATATTTGAAATAGCAATGCCCTTACTATCCTGTTTTTGCTTTATCGTGATTTTCTTTTCTTTGAATTATCAAATAATGTTATATTACACTATAGTTGCCATCTATCTAGTCCATTTAAATATATGTTTGTAGTTTAAATTTGTTTCTCACAGCTGTGCGCTTTGTGCGGATGATGCGTGTCGCCATGAAAAAAAAATGCTACAATAAACAACATATATACGATCGTAAATTTTAAAATTATTGTAAACTCAATCCTATATAAAAAAAAATTATCAGTTTGTAAAATACAGGTTTTTATATTAGAAAATTAGCCTAGGTAACACAAAAAGGTCAAAAGTAATACATTGATAGTAATATATCGAACGTAGTATAGAGTATGCGTATGGGTTTATTTGAGTGTAGACAAACTGTTCATTTGTTGTTCCGTCGTCTTTTTTCGTTCTACCAGAAAAGTTAGATGATATGGCACTAACTGGCCACCGTATATTAGCACTTTAACAGCAGATTCCCTTTTCAGACAAAATGAGCGTTCACACCAATTACGACGAAGTGTCTCAGAACTACGATACATGCAGAAAGCCCGTTGGTTCGGAAAGGATATTAGAAGAATGCATCCGCCTGTCAGGGAGGCAGTCACGCGTAAGTATTATTTCGCTTTTTAATTGATGTTTCAGTGGCATTCCTATCAAATTGTTGTCTCGGTTACATCTCTGTATCAAACTGTTATCTCAATGATTTCTCTTCCAAAATATTGCCCCATCTGTTGTAGTCTCAGTGGTATACCTATCTAACTGTTGTCTCAACGAAGTATTATACAATTGTTATCACAGCGATGTTTCTATTAAAATTATGTTTCAGCGAAATCGATATCAAACTGTTGTCCAAGTGAATTATCAAACTACTGTTTCAGTAGTAGCCCTATAGTCATATCATTGTGATTATTTCTTCGTATATTAAATCTGGGCGAGTTGAAGATATCAAACGTGGAACTCTGCCAGTAATCCCGTACAGTGATGGCATGTTTGATGCTGTGATGTTTAATTGCGTAAGTAAAAAAACAAGATAGCCAACAAAAACATTGATACGCTCATCTGACAATGACGTCCGACCTATTTTTATCATGAGATTAATAAATAAAAATGAACTTGATAATCCTGTTTCAATGCGAGCATCTTCATATTGGTATATAACTCTAATCAGGGTTTTGATTTGATGACTACATGAACTCTTAGACAGAGAACAAGTTCTGTATTTATCGAAATTGTATGACATTGACCCTATATCTAACTCAAGAGTTAGACCAATCTTCATTTAACATAACGGAGAAGCGAGAAGATAAATGTTACTAAGCAGGAACTCCCGTCTGTAAGTACAACATTGTAAATACAAATCATACGTTCCGTAACTGGATGCATAAATTCGGACCACAGAAGGATTATTAAAGTAGAGTGACGTATTGTTATGATAACAGTAGAATTACCTTGAATGTTCTAAATATAGAAATACCATGGTTCGAGAGTTCGTGTTGGCGTAGCGTCCGGCTATTGGTGCTTTGAACAGTTATTTTTTTTAATTTTAATATACATACTAGAACCCGGATCAAATTGCAAGTGATCTGGGTTTGTTATGGCCGTATGTGTCCAAAAGTGGTTTTGTCAGCTATCTGGTCTCATATATATTTAGAAATGAACATTACTCCTGTCTGTTTTGCCTGTTTGATTTAAGATGTACCAGGATTATTACTCATTCATATCATGTATGCATTATATAATGCTGTATTGTGGGCAAGTGTTCTATTTACATACAGTATATGAATAAATTATTGAATAAATACAACAATATTGACACAACATCTATTTTTACTTTAAACTTACACTATTAACGTTAACCCTATTTCATTCATACTAACTTGAGAGTGAATATTCGAAATGAATTGTTCCTTACAAACAGAAACATGGCTGAAAAAATGGCTGTACATAATATGATTGTGTTGTCCTTTATCCACAGGTTCTACATCATCTGATAATTGTGTCCTTTATTCTCAGGTTCTACATCATCTGATAGTATTGTCCTTGATCCACATGTTCTACATCATCTGATAATTGTGTCCTTTATTCACAGGTGCTACATCATCTGATAGTACCGGCCTTCATCCACAGGTTCTATATCATCTGATAATATTGTCTTTTATCCACATGTTCTACATCATCAGATAGTATTATCCTTAATCTACAGGTTCTATATCATCTGGTAGTATCGTCCGTTATTGACAGCTTCTGCATCATCTAATAGTATCGTCCTTTATCCACAGGTTCTCATCATCTGAATGTATCGTCCTTTATCCACAAATTCTACATCATCTGATAATATCGTCCCTTATCCACAGGTGTTGCATCATTTGATAGTATTGTCCCTTATCCATAGGTTCTGCATCATCTAATAGTATCGTCCCTTATCCACAGGTTCTGCATCATTTGATAGTATCGTCCCTTATCCATAGTTCTGTATCATTTGACAGTATCGTCCTTTATCCACAAGTTCTACATCATCTATTAGTATTGTCCCTTATCCATAAGTTCTGCATCATCTGATAGTATCGTCCCTTATCAACAAGTTCTACATCATCTGATAGTATTGTCCCTTATCCATAAGTTCTGCATCATCTGATAGTATCGTCCCTTATCAACAAGTTCTGCATCATTTGATAGTATCGTCCTTTATCCACAGGTTCTGCATCATCTGGACACGGATACGAAGAATTATCCTAATATAAAATTGTCGTTTAAGGACGTGAAAAGGGTATTAGTCCCTGGAGGGATTCTGTGTTTTACTACAACGCTTCCGGAACATGTTGATGCACTCTGGTACTGCCACCTAAACAGGGAGGGAACATCACGCTACAAGACGCGATGTCCTAGCCGCGATTTTTTTCTGAAACTGTTGAAAGAGTCTGGCTTCCGTTTTGTTGATGAGCATCCAATACTTTGATCAGATTGGTCAAAGTCTTATTTCGAACCGACGGGACCGCTGGATAAAGCATGGAGGAATCAGGATTCGTACTGGTCCAACCTGACTGAGGAAGAATAGGAAGATGTGATGGCTAAAGTTAACGAGATGAAATCAAGAGGCACCCTCAACAAGTTCATGGACGATCTTGACAAATCTCAGACCGTTGGTCATGTTGGAGTTTTCTTTGCTAAGACAATTTAGTTTTTATCTGACATTCGTACCGTATTATTTTACTTGGCCATGTCGTGTGCTTCATTTCATGTTCATGTATCAATAAGGTATTTAAGGTAATGATCAGTTGATTAGGGCGAAGACAACATATGTATATTTGGTTAAGGGTTTTACATTTCAATTTGAATTTCATCATTCTCACTGAGTACTGTTGATGCTAAAGGTAAAATATTCGAAATGTATTCGTGCCAAGTACCGTCATGAATAAGTGATATGCCTGGCCAAGTATTCTCATTCTTGAGTTCAAGTCTAAGAATATTCTTAAAAATGGTTGGTGACAATTTTCAAATCACAGATTAAAAAGTTTCACACCTAACACCACATTACGTAATATATCTATGCCATTTACATTTGTAATCACATAGAAACTTCATATGTTTTAACAGTAACATTACACATTTTGCATAGTCATGCCACCTGACATCATATAATTCGGAACTCCTCTAGAACTTGTATGTAACATTCTCTGTACGTGCTGACACAGACACGGGCCTTGCAAAGTATGTTGTTGTGGCGTCACTTCCTCTAAATCTTGTTGTAAAAATCGGCGAAGATATTCGGGAGATTCCGCAATTAACATTGACCTGGCAGATATCTGTAAAAAAGCATATGTAAACATTATTTTAAGGTGAGTGAATAGGGTTTTACTCACTTAATGCTAAATTTTCTTAAACAGGTTGTAGAATATTTCAGAGTAACAACACTTAGATCTCCCGAATCAGGATGAAAAAAAAGACAGGGAATTCTATACGTATTCCACCATTCAAAGCAATTGAACGCTTTTCAACTGTGACGTCATTCAATATTCATCTGAAGCAACTGACCAATCAACGAGCTCAAATGCGGCTTTCCCAACATTGATATTCAACGGACCAAATCGGGAGAGCTGGGACAATTCTACAGACTAGCGCTTAGACTACTGTCTGGAGTAGATGTCGTACTGATATGACTGGAATAATGTTGAAATCTTTGTTTTTAAAACAAAATCCAACAAATCGAGTGTAAAAAATACCAATTTTGCTCTTCAAATACAGTGTCGTGTGGCATTGTCTATGTAATGATACTGCTTTGCATCATTACCATTTTCATATCTTACATTTCATTGCTTCATTGCTAATCGCACAGCATTTGATTGGTGGATTTGAATGTTGTTAATGGTTTACTGTAAAAGAAAATATTACCTCAAACGGATTTTGTTGTTCAATGTTTACAGGTGTTACCTGGTTGTTTCCCAAAGAAAAAGCCGGATTATTAACGGAACCTCCGTACGGATTAGCTTGCAACAAGCTACTCAGGTATTTCTGAAAAAAAAAAAAGAAAAACATATGACTACATCCCGAATAACAATATAGCGATCCATCGTTAATATATAGCAGTGCACCGAATATAGCAGTGCACCATTCTATAAGCGCCACCTAATGGTAACACAATGATGGTCCACCGCCACTCTAACGGTGCATCGATAAAATATACCGCTGCACCGTTAAAACAAAAATATCGACGGTGCAGGTATAACATCACCATTGATTTTTTGTTCTTTATTGTATAGTAAATAATAAAAGTTTGAAGGCTTGTCATTCATAGAAAGACCCAATTGAAAGAGGTGAAACTTACATTCTACTGCTTGTCAACCTCTGCACTGTCAAAATATAATGAGAAAAGTAGGGATCATGTGTCATATAAGAGATTTTTTTTTCTGCTCAGTGTATATCTGTTGACAAAGTGAAAGTAGACTTCCGAAATTATGTATTCATACCCCAATTTCCAAGCATCATTTTGTTTTCTAAATTCACAATTCAAAGGTGACGATACTTTCAAAATGTTCAAAAATACATCAATAATGCCATTCACATATAAAATGAGTATCAAAATAAGGAAAATGCATTTTTAAAGAAGAAGAATCAAGGATTATTTATAACCGTCATTATGCGACTATCCCACGGAAGCACTTCCTTTTTCCAATGATGGTACTATGCACGCATCGGTACCGCGGCTTTTGACCCTTGTCGTACACTATTTAGAGGTTAATACACGACAGAGCCGGGCCGGGAGGCAATAACCGGCTTAAAACACGCCCATTTTAAGTACTATATATAAAAACATGTGTATTAAGGACTAATAAACGCTGAAACGCTGCCACACTGGCGTATCATGCCGCAGACACATGGTATGATACTCCATCCAGTACATTATACCGACACCAGGCCAACCGTCCTAGAACTATCATCAAAATGCTGATCGCCAAGCGAGGATGCTTTTAGTACCATTTTTCGAGTCTTTGGTATGATCCTACCGGGGTTCGAATCAACGATCTTCGGCATGCGAAGCGGACACTCCACCACCAGACCACGCTGCGGTATGTAAGTATGTAAAAACCTCAGAAAAGCTTAATAGTTTCATTATACACAGCTATTTTCGTAGCCACATGTTTGTTCACATATGGAAGGAGATCCAATAGATAAGAAAATGGCGCTTAACACTTTACTCCATAGATACGCGTTTTCCCGCACCAATCACAGAAGGTCATTGAAAACAGTGCATGAGCAATCTGTAACGAGCAATCTGAACACTTCCTGCACTTTTTTCCACTCTGTCAGTTAATATAAACATATTTTCCCAATAATTCAAAACCTTCCTCTATAAGGTGTCCAAAGGTGTCTATATTAGAGGTGTCCAAAGGAGTCTATATTAGAGGTGTCCAAAGGTGTCTATATGAAGTAAAGGGTTAAAAGATAGTTTATCAATCTTATATCAAGTATAAAAGATCGACTTACCACGCACGGTTCAATGTCGTAGTACAAGAACACCAGCTGATGGACATGTAATGAAGGAAAGGCGAGATATCCGTACATTAGTACAGCATACAACAAAATACATAAAAGTAACGTGCATGAACACAAAATGTCACATGCATGAACACAAAATTAATGCTTAACAGGACTTATTTCAGTAAATTGTTTTTTCTACCACCATACAGATATTACTCTTTTATCATGCATTTAGAAATACTTAGAGATGGAAACAATGACACAGCTGAAACAAACGATAAACATGCATCTGAAATTGTACATATCGTCCCATAACTGCAAAATGTTCCCAAATGCATGTGACATAAGAATTTTCGTACTACCACAATGGGTTAATGTAACGAAAGGAATTGCCAAGGACTTTTTATTTTGGGGGAGGTCCGATATTCTTGTTTTTAATGGGATTTAAAGCCATTTTCAACACATTTCATATCAAGTTTAATTGGTGGAGGAAGACCTCAGAATGAACCTGAGTAGAATCGCCGTCCTTCCGGGAGTAACCGGCAAACTTTCCCACATAAGGTTTTGAACCGAGCGGGACTCGAACCTACGACCTCAGCCATGAGAGGTAAAGTGATCTTTAGACGGCGCCTTAGACCGCCCGGCCTCGGAGGACCCTGCTCGGACATTTGCACATCGCGTTATAAATCATCTCGGCTCACGTTTTGATATATTTTAAATATAGTCTCTTATAACTATTTACAGAATGACATGGTTATTTGTTAGATGTAAGGATTGTTTTTATATTATGTACACATATTAACCATGATGAAAATTAAAGAATAAAACCTTCATTCAACACAGGACAAGACTATCGATGATGCAGGAAAATTGATCATTATGAATGACTATTTTGCCAAATATAAGGGAAGTTTTGTTATTTCGTCGATATTAAATGATTGATTGAATGATTGAATATTTAGCGTCATTTTATGCCATAGACGGCTAACATACGATCAGTTAACATTAGCACTGTTTTCTGGTATCCTGAAAGGTTTACAAGTACTCGAGCTCACCCCATCTCCGTAAGTAACTGATAACTTTCCCACTTGAATCAGCGGTGAGAGACGAATGACAATGAGACACAATGGCGTATATCAATCATCATGGAAACTGTTGTCGGTCGGGGATTCTAACATTAAATCAGAAGATGCATGTTACATGTCAATGTCTATAAACGATACATATTGGGACGCGAATTATTTCCTTAGATAATAGCCATGCGCGTTCAAACTGAAATGTTCAAACACAAAATAAAAACAAATAATTAAAACAATTAAAATTGCTTATACAGAAAAATAACTATAATGTAGATATATGATAAAATAATGTATGCTATATTATATTTGTTTAAATCCGATGACTGGCCAATGAGTGACTTTATCGCAGGCCGCGATTTAGTATTTGGTCAACAAGTTTAAAGGGAACATATCAGGTAAAAACGCTCTAAATGTCTTAAAAAATAAAATAATAATGAAATGGGTAAAAAGGATGTAATTATCATTACTAGATACATTCCGATTGGTTTGGTATGTCAAATCAACCAATACGTGACGAAATCGATTTTTAAATTGGAGTGGTAAACCTGGAACGAAATCCCAATTTTAAAAATATACATCACAATCCCAATTTTAAAAATATACATCACAATATATATAGCACTTAAAAACTACTTGTCGTCGTTCGGACTTTTTCCAAAATGAAACAGTTTACTACGCGTAATAGACCTGTAATGACAATTACAAGTATATACTGCAACTACATTTTGATCTTGACGAAAATAACCTCAAAGTGTTTTGAAATATTCATATACGTAGTATAACTGCATGTTGTATCGCATCCTTGGTGGATGAGAAGAAGTAGCATCCTAACATTAAGGAACGCCATATCCAGTTACATCATAGACAAAAACATGAAACAAATTCTATCAGTTTTAATGAAAGGATACGTGGAACGCCGTCGCGTGCCTGCTGTTTACCACCGTTGCCAAGCAACGATATGGGGCTAGTTGTCCATTCAACATGGCCAGTTTGTTATTTTCCGATTGTTTTCCCTGAAACAAAGATGTCATACATTTTCGTGTTACAAGATGTATTTTTACATTTCTGATTGTTTGTTATACAAATACATGCATACTTTAACATTTGGTATATATATATATGGTACATGATACCACAGTGTAAAATAATGTCTCAAGCAGACACCGTCGCAATATAACTGATATATATATGTTGAACGCGGTGCTAAACACCATACAACAACAACAATTAATTCAAAACGAAGATTCTGAACACATACATTTCTACGATCATAAAATAATGATATTCCAAATCGAGGGATACTTACCACAATTCTGCAGGTGATACAACAGATGACATGGACCCCGCACATGAAAATGTATATGAGCATAATCATCAATCCGATGCCCTCATAAACTGTAGCCAAGGCTAACACTAAGCCTGTCCAGAATATGCTTGAAAATATAATCCATAGTACTGACCAAAAACCGAAGTTATTCAAACAGTTGTAGCATGAGAATCGCACATGCCGTATTGATCCGTTAATGGCTGTCTTTACAACTGGCACGGGAACCTGGAAATGGAAAATACTGATTGTAAATGTTTCAGAATTAAAACTTATTCGCCGTGTTACAGTAGTGGTAATGGTAGTTTTAGTAGTAGTAGTAGTAGTAGAAGTAGTGGTAGTTGTAGTGGTAGTGGTAAGTGGTAGTTGAAGTGGTGGGGATAATGGTTATTGTAATGGTAGAAGTTGGTAGAGGTAGTAGTAATGTTGTACTGAAGTAATAAAGTTGGCAATGGCAGCGATAGTGGCAATGGTAGTGGTAATGGTAGCGATAATGGCAATGGTAGTGATAATGGTAGTGATATTGGCAATGATAGTCGTAGTGGTAGTGATAGTGGGAATGGTAGTGGCAATGGTAGTGATAGTGGCAATGATAGTGGCAATGGCAGTGTAAGTGGCAACGGTAGTGGTAGTGATAGTGGCAATGCTAGTGGTTATGCTAGTGATAGTGGCAATGATAGTGGCAATGGTAGTGATAGTGGCAACGGAAATGGTAATGCTAGCGATAGTGGCAATGCTAGTGATAGTGACAATGATAGTGGTAATACTAGTGATAGTGGCAATGGTAGTGGAAATGATAGTGGCAGTGGCAATGATAGTGAGTATGCTAGTGATAGTGGCAATGGTAGTGATAGTGGCAACGGTAGTGGTAATGCTAGCGATAGTGGTAATGCTAGTGATAGTGGCAATGGTTCTGGTAATGATAGTGAGAGTGGCAATGATAGTGGTAATGATAGTGATAGTGGCAACGGTAGTGTAAATGCTAGTGATAGTGGCAATGATAGTGGTAATGATAATGATAGTGACAATGATAGTGAAAATGCTAGTGATAGTGACAATGATAGTGGCAACGGTAGTGGTAATGCTAGCGATAAAGGCAATGCTAGTGATAGTGACAATGATAGTGGTAATGCTAGTGATAGTGGCAATAGTAGTGGAAATGATAGTTGCAATGGCAATGATAGTGATAATGCTAGTGATAGTGGCAACGGTAGTGGTTATGATAGTGATAGTTGCAACGGTAGTGTTAATGTTAGTGATAGTGGCAATGATAGTGGTAATGATAGTGATAGTGACAATGATTGTGATAATGCTAGTGACAGTGGCAAAGATAATGGTAATCATAGTGATAGTGGCAACAGTAATGGTAATGGAAGTGATAATGGTAGTGAAAGTGGCAATGGTAGTGGTAATGTTAGTGATAGTGACAATGGTAGTGATAGTAGCAATTGGCAATGGTAATGATAGTGGCAATGGTAGTGATAGTGGCAATGATAGTGGTAATGATAGTGATAGTGACAATGATAGTGATAATGCTAGTGATAGTGGCAAAGATAGTGGTAATCATAGTGATAGTGGCAACAGTAATGGTAATGGAAGTGATAATGGTAGTGAAAGTGGCAATGGTAGTGGTAATGTTAGTGATAGTGGCAATGGTAGTGATAGTGGCAATTGGCAATGATAATGATAGTGGCAATGGTAGTGATAGTTGCAATGGTAGTGATAATGGCAATTAGCAATGATAATGATAGTGGCAATGGTAGTGATAGTGGCAATGGTAGTGATAATGATAGTGGTAGTGATAATGGCAATTAGCAATGTTAGTGATAGTGGCAGTGGAAGTGATAGTGGCAATGGTAGTGATAGTGGCAATTAGCAATGATAATGATAGTGGCAATGGTAGTGATAGTGGCAGTGGAAGTGATAGTGGCAATGGTAGTGATAGTGGCAATTAGCAATGATAATGATAGTGGCAATGGTAGTGATAGTGGCAATGGTAGTGATAATGATAGTGATAGTGGCAATACAGTGATAATAGTTGTAATAGTGACACTGATAGTGGAAATGATAGTGATAGAGGCAATGAGAGTGGCAATGGTGGTAATAGTGGCAATGATAGTGGCAATTCTAGTGATAATGGTAGTGATAGTGGCAGTGATAGTGGCAATGGTAGTGATAATGGCGGTGATGGTGACAATGGTAGTGACAGTGGCAATGGTAGTGATAATGGAAGTGATAGTGGCAATGGTAATGGTAATGGTAATGATGGTGATAGTAGCAATGGTAGTAGCAATGGTAGTGATAGTAGCAATGGTAGTGATTATGGTAGTGATAGTGACAATGATAGTGGTGATGGTAGTGATAGTGGCAATGATGGTGGTAATGCTAGTGATAGAGGCAATAGTAGTGATTATGGTAATGATAGTGGCAATGGTTGTGATTATGCAAGTGATAGTGGAAATGATAGTGGTAATGATAGTGATAGTGGCAATAGTAGTGGTAATGGTAGTGCTGGTGGCAATGGTTTTGATAATGGTAGTGGTAGTGACAATGGTAGCGATAATGGTAGTGGTAGTGGTAATGATAATGATAGTGAAAATGGTAGTGATAGTGGCAATGGCAATGGCAATGGTAGTGATAATGGTAGTGATAGTGGCTATGGTAGTGATAATGGCCAGGTAAATGATAATGGTAGTGGTAATGGTAGTGATAGTGACAATGGTAGTGATAATGGCCATGTAAATGATAATGGTAGTGGTAATGGTAGTGATAGTGGCAATGGTAGTGATAATGGTAGTGATAATGGTAGTGATAGTGGCAATGGTCGTGATAATGGTAGTGATAGAGGCAATGGTAGGGGTAATGGTAGCGATAATGGTAGGGATGGTGTCAATGGTAGTGATAATGGTAGTGATAGTGGCAATGGTAGTGATAATGGAAGTGATAGTGGAAATGGTAGTGAAAATGGTAGTGATAGTGGCAATGGTAGTGGTAATGGTAGTGATGGTGGCAATGGTTTTGATAATGGTAGTGGTAGTGACAATGGTAGCGATAATGGTAGTGGTAGTGGTAATGATAATGATAGTGAAAATGGTAGTGATAGTGGCAATGGAATTGGCAATGGTAGTGATAATGGTAGTGATAGTGGCAATGGTAGTGATAATGGCCATGTAAATGAAAATGGTAGTGGTAATGGTAGTGATAGTGACAATGGTAGTGGTAATGGCCATGTAAATGATAATGGTGGTGATAATGGTAGTGATAGTGGCAATGGTACTGATAATGGTAGTGATAGAGGCAATGGTAGGGGTAATGGTAGCGATAATGGTAGGGATGGTGTCAATGGTAGTGATAATGGTAGTGATAGTGGCAATGGTAGTGATAATGGAAGTGATAGTGGAAATGGTAGTGATAATGGTAGTGATAGTGGTAATGGTACTTATAATGGTAGTGATAGTGGTAGTGATAGTGACAATGGTAGTGGTAATGGTAGTGATAGTGATAATTGTAATGATAATGGTAGTGATAATGGTAGTGATAGTGGTAATTGAGTGATAAACGTATTGATAGTGGCAGTGGTAGTGATAATTGTAGTGATAATGGCAATGGTAGTGATAATGTTAGTGATAGTGGCAATGGTAGTGATAATTGTAGTGATAGTGGCAATGGTCGTGATAATGGTAGTAATAGTGGCAACGGTAGTGATAATGGTAGTGATAGTAGCAACTGTAGTGATAATGGTAGTGATAGTTGCAATGATAGGGGTTATGGTAGTGATAATGGCAATGGTAGTGATAATGGCAGTGATAGTGGCAATGGTAAGGATAATGGGAGTGATAGTGGCAATGATAGTGATAATGGTAGTTATAGTGGCAATGGTCGTGATAATGGTAGTGACAGTGGCAATGGTAGTGATAATGGTAGTGATAGTGGCAATGGTAGTGATTATGGTATTGATAGTGACAATGACAGTGGTTATGGTAGTGATAGTGGCAATGATGGTGGTAATGCTAATGATAGAGGCAATAGTAGTGATTATGGTAATGATAGTGGCAAAGGTAGTGGTTATGCAAGTGATAGTGGAAATGATAGTGGTAATGATAGTGATAGTGGAAATGGTAGTGATAATGGAAGTGATAGTGGCAATGGTAGTGGTAATGGTAGTGATGGTGGCAATGGTAGTGATAATGGTAGTGGTAGTGACAATGATAGCGATATTGGTAGTGGTAGTGGTAATGATAATGATAGTGAAAATGGTAGTGAAAGTGGCAATGACAGTGGCAAAGGTAGTGATAATGGCAGTGATAATTGCAATACTAGTGATAATGGAGGTTATGATAATGACCATGTAAATGATAATGGTAGTGGTAATGGTAGTGATAGTGGCAATGGAAGTGATAATGGTAGTGATAATGGTAGTGATAGTGGCAATGGTAGTGATAATGGTAGTGATAATGGTAGTGATAGTGGCAATGGTAGGGCTAATGGTAGTGATAATGGCAATGGTAATGATAATGGTAGTGATAGTGGCAATGGTAGGTGTTATGGTAGTGATAGTGACAATGGTAGTGATAATGGTAGTGATAATGGTAGGAATGGTGGCAATGGTAGTGATAATGGTAGTGATAGTGGCAATGTTAGTGATAATGGTAGTGAAAGTGGCAATGGTAGTGATAATGGAAGTGATAATGGTAGTGATAATGGTAGTGATAGAGGTAATGGTACTTATAATGGTAATGATAGTGATAATTGTAGTGATAATGGTAGTGATAATTGTAGTGATAGTGGTAATTGTAATGATAAAGGTAGTGATAGTGGCAATGGTAGTGATAATTGTAGTGATAATGGCAATGGTAGTGATAATTGTAGTAATAATGGCAATGGTAGTTATAATGGTATTGATAGAGGCAATGGTAGTGATAATGGTAGTGATAGTGGCAATGGTCGTGATAATGGTAGTAATAGTGGCAACGGTAGTGATAATGGTAGTGACAGTGGCAATTGTAGTGATAATGGTAGTGATAGTGGCAATGGTAGGGGTAATGGTAGTGTTAATGGCAATGGTAGTGATAATGGTAGTGATAATGGTAGTGATAGTGGCAATGGTAGTGATAGTGGCAATGAAATTGATAATGGTAGTAATAGTGGCAATGGTCGTGATAATGGTAGTGATAGTGGCAATGGTAGTGTTGGGGTTAGTGATAGTGGAAATGGTAGTGATAATGGTAGTGATTAAGTTAGTGATAGTGGCAATGGTAGTGGTAATACTAGTGATAATGACAATGGTAGTTCTAATGGTAGTGATAGTGGTAATGATAGTGATAATGGTAGTGATAGTAATAATGGTACTGATAATGGCACTGGTAATGGTAGTGATAGTGGTAGTGATAGTGGCAATGTTAGTGGTAATGGTAGTGATAGTGGTAATTATAATGATAATGGTAGTGATAATGGTAGTGATAGTGGCAATGGTAGTGATAATGGTAGTGATAGTGGCAATGGTAGTGATAATGGTAGTGATAATGGTAGTGATTGTGGTAATGCTACTGAAAATGGTACTGATAATGGTAGTGATAGTGGTAGTGATAGTGGCAATGGTAGTGGTAATGGTAGTGATAGTGGTAATAATAATGATAATGGTAGTGATAATGGTAGTGATAGTTGGAATGGTAGTGATAATGGTAGTGATAGTGGCAATGGTAGTGATAATATTAGTGATAATGGTAGTGATAGTGGCAATGGTAGTGATAATGGTAGTGATGGTGGCAATGGTAGTGATAGTAGTAGTGACAGTAGCAATGTTAGTGATAATGGTAGTGATAGTGGCAATGGTTGTGATAGTGGTAGTGATAGTGGCAATGTAGTGATAGTGATAGTGATAGTGACAATGGTTGTGATAGTGGTAGTGATAGTGGCAATGTAGTGATAGTGGTAGTGATAGTGTCACTGAAGTGATAATGGTAGTGATAGTGGCAATGGTAGTGGTTATGCTAGTGATAGTGGCAATGGTAGTGGTAATGCTAGTGATAATGGCAATGGCAGTGATAATGGTAATGATAGTGGCAATGGCAGTGAAAATGGTAGTGATAGTGGCAATGTAAGGATAAGAGTAGTGATAGCGGCAATGATAGTGGTAATGGTGGTAATTGTGGTAATGATAGTGGAAATGCTAGTGAAGTGATAATTGTAGTAATATTGGCAATGAAAGTGATAGTGGCAATGGTAGTGATAATGGCAATGCTAGTGATAGTGGCAATGAAAGTGATAATGGTAGTAATAGTGGCAATGGTAGTGATAATGGTAGTGAAAGTGACAATGTAGCGGTAATGATAGTGACAGTGGCAATGATAGTGGCAATGCTAGTGATAGTGGCAATGACAGTGATAATGGTAGTAATAATAGCAATGGTAGTGGTAATGATAGTGATAGTGGCAATGCTAGTGATAATGGTAGTGATAGTGACAATGCTAGTGATAGTGGTAGTGATAGTGGCAATGGTAGTAGCAATGCTAGTGGCAATGTTATTGATAATGGTAGTGACAGTGGCAATGTAGTGATAGTAGCAATGATAGTGGTAATAATAGTGATAGTGGCAATAATAGTGATAATGGTAGTGATAGTGGTAATGCTAGTGATGATGGCAGTGATAGTGACTATGGTCGTGAAAATGGTAGTAATAGTGGCAATGGTAGTGATAGTGGCAATGGTAGTGATAAAACAAAGTTAGTGATAGTGGCAATGATAGTGATTTTGGTAATAATAGTGGCAATGGTAGAGATAGTGGCAATTGTAGTGATAGTGGCAATGGTAGTGATAAAGCAAAGCTTGTGATAGTGGCAATGATAGTGATAGTGGCAATGCTAGTGAAAATGGTATTGATAGTGGTAATGCGGCAATGGTAGTGTTGGGGTTAGTGATAGTGGCAATGGTAGTGATAATGGTAGTGATAATGTTAGTGATAGTGGCAATAGTAGTGGTATTGCTAGTGATAGTGACAATGCTAGTGATAATGGTAGTGATAGTGGCAATGCTTGTGATAATGATAGTGATAGTGGCAATTGTAGTGGTAATGCTAGTTGTAATGGTAGTGATAGTGGTAATTGTAGTGATAATGGTAGTGATAATGGTAGTGATAGTGGCAATTGTAGTGGTAATGCTAGTTGTAATGGTAGTGATAGTGGTAATTGTAGTGATAATAGCAGTGATAGTGGCAATGGTATTGATAATGGTAGTAATAGTGGCAATGGTAGTGATAATGGTAGTGATAATGGTAGTGATAGTGGTAATTGTAGTGGCAATGGTCGTAATAATGGTAGTGATAGTGGCAATGGTAGTGTTGGGGTTAGTGATAGTGGCAATAGTAGTGATAATGGTAGTGATAATGTTAGTGATAGTGGCAATAGTAGTGGTATTGCTAGTGATAGTGGCAATGCTAGTGATAATGGTAGTGATAGTGGCAATTCTTGTGATAATGATAGTGATAGTAGCAATTTTAGTGGTAATGCTAGTTGTAATGGTAGTGATAGTGGTAATTGTAGTGATAATGGTAGTGATAATGGTAGTGATAGTGGCAATGGTATTGATAATGGTAGTAATAGTGGCAATGGTAGTGATAATCGTAGTGATAATGGTAGTGATAATGGCAATGGTAGTGATAATGTTAGTGGTAATGGTAGTGATAGTGGTAATTGTAGTGATAATGGTTGTGATAATGGTAGTGATAGTGGCCATGTTATTGATAATGGTAGTGGTAGTGGCAATGATAGTGATAATGGTAGTGATGATGGTAATGGTAGTGATAATGGTAGTGATAATGGTAATGTAGTGATAAAAGTAGTGATAGTGGCAATGAAGTGATAATGGTAGTGATAGTGGCAATGATAGTGATAATGCTAGTGATAGTGACAATGGTTGTGATAATGGTAGTGATAGTGGCAATGGTAGTGATAGTGGCAATGATAATGGTTATGCTAGTGATAGTGGCAATTGCAGCGATAATGGTAGTGATAGTGGCAATGGCAGTGATAATGGTAATGATAGTGGCAATGTAGTGATAATGGTAGTTATAGTGGCAATGATAGTGGTAATGCAAGTAATTATGGGAATGATAGTGGCAATGCTAGTGATAGTGGCAATGATAGTGATAATGGTAGTAATAGTTGCAATCGTAGTGATAGTGGCAATGGTAGTGATAATAGCAATGCTAGTGATAGTGGCAATGATAGTGATTATGGTAGTAATAGTGGCAATGGTAGTGATAGTTGCATTAGTAGTGATAATGGTTATGCTAATGATAGTGGCAATTGCAGTGATAATGGTAGTGATGGTGGCAATGGCAGAGATAATTGTAATGATAGTGGCAATGTAGTGATAATGGTAGTTATAGTGGCAATGATAGTGGTAATGGAAGTAATTATGGGAATGATAGTGGCAATGCTAATGATAGTGGCAATGGTAGTGATAATGGTAGTAATAGTTGCAATCGTAGTGATAGTGGCAATTCCAGTGATAATGGTAGTGATAATAGCAATGCTAGTGATAGTGGTAATGATAGTGATTATAGTAGTAATAGTGGCAATGGTAGTGAAAGTTGCATTAGTAGTGATAATGGTAGTGATAGTGGCAATGTAGTTATAATGATAGTCGTAGTGGCAATGATAGTGGCAATGCTAGTGATAGTGGCAATGATATTGATAATGGTTGTGATAATAGCAATGGTAGTGGTAATGATAGTGCTAGTGGCAATGCTAGTGATAATGGTAGTGATAGTGGCAATTCCAGTGATAGTGGTAGTGATAGTGGCAATGCTAATG
Organism: Panopea generosa; assembly: GCA_029582155.1. Classification (NCBI taxonomy): domain Eukaryota; kingdom Metazoa; phylum Mollusca; class Bivalvia; order Adapedonta; family Hiatellidae; genus Panopea; species Panopea generosa. The sequence continues at coordinate 35,562,056 of CM055910.1, read as the reverse complement.
ATAATGGTAGTGATAGTGGCAATGGTAGTTGTAATGCTAGTGATAGTGGCAATGTTATTGATAATTGTAGTGACAGTGACAATGTAGTGATAATGGTAGTGATAGTAGCAATGATCGTGGTAATGATAGTGATAGTGACAATGCAAGTGGCAATTCTAGTGAAAATGGTAGTGATAGTGGCATTTCTAGTGAAAATGGAAGTGATAGTGACAATGATAGTGATAATGATAGTAATAGTGGCAATGATAGTGGTAATGCTAGTGATAGTGGCAATGGTAGTGGTAATAGTAGTGATAATAGCAATGGTAATAGTAATGGTAGTGATAGTATCAATGGTAGTGATAATGGTCGTGATAGTGGCAATGGTATTGATTATGGTAGTGATAGTGGTAGTGATGGTAGCAATGGTAGTAATTATGGTAGAGTTAGTGGCTATGCTAGTGAAAATGGTAGTGAAAGTGGCAATGTTAGTGATAATGGTAGTGATAGTGGCAATGGTAGTGATAATGGTATTGAAAATGGTAGTGATAGTAGCAATTGTAGTGATTATGGTAGTGATAGTGATAGTGATAGTGGCAATGGTATTGGTAATGCTAGTGGTAATGGTAGTGATAGTGGCAATGATATCGATAATGCTAGTGATAGTGGCAATGGTAGTGAAAACGGTATCAATAGTGGCAATGGTTTTGTTGGGGTTAGTGATAGTGGCAATTTAAAGTGGAAATGGTAGTGAGAGTGACAATGGTAGTGGAAGTGGTAGTGATAGTGCTAATGGTAGTGATAGTGCCAATGATATTGGTAATGGAAGTGTTAGAGGTAGTGATAGTGGTGGTGTTATTAATATTGGCAATGGTAGTGGTAATAGTAATATTAGAGAGTGTGATAGTGGCAATTAACAGTCGTAATGGTAGTGAGAGTGACAATGATAGTGATAGTGGTAGTGATAATGGCAGTGGTAATGGAAAGGGTAGTGGTAGTGGTAAGGGAGTTGTGGAAGTGGTATGGTGGTTGTGGTAAGGGAGTAGTGGAAATGGTAAGGGAGTAGTGGTAGTGTAGTGGTAAAGGAGTAGTGGTAGTGGTAAGGTGTAAGTTGGTAAGGGGTTATCAAGTAGTAGTAGTAGTAGTAGTAGTAGTAGTAGTAGTGGCAGTGGTAATGGGTTAGTGTGAAGTGGTAGTGGTAAGGGAGTAGTAGTACTGGTAAGGGGTTAGTGGTAAGTGGTTAGTGAGTAGTAGTAGTGATAGTGGTATAGGGTTAGTGTGTAGTGGTAGTGGTAAGGGATGAGTGGAAATGGTAGTGGTAGCGGCAAGGGGTTAGTGAGTAGTGGTAGTGGGTAGTGGTAGTGGTAATGGGTAAGTGAGTAGTGGTAGTGGGTAGTGGTAGTGGTAATGGGTAAGTGAGTAGTGGTAGAGGTAAGGGGGTAGAGGGTAGTGGTAGTGGTAAGGGAGTAGTGGTAATGGTAAGGTGGTAGTGGTAAGTGGATGTGGTAAGGGAGTAGTGGGAGTGGTACGGGGCTGGTAAGTAGTGGTAGTATAAGTGATAAGGGGTTAGTAAGAAGCGGTAGTGGCAAGGTGGTAGTGGGTAGTGGTAGTGGTAAGGGGTTAGTAAGTAGTTGTAGTGGTATTGGTAAAGGGTTAGTGTGTTGTGGTAGTGGTAGTTGTAATGAAGAAGTGGTAGTGGTAAAGTGTTAGCACGTAGCGGTAGTGGTAAGGGGTAAGTTGGTTATGGAAGTGGAAGTGGTAGTGGTAGTGGTAAGGGGTTAGTAAGTAGTTGTAGTGGTATTGGTAAAGGGTTAGTGTGTTGTGGTAGTGGTAGTTGTAATGAAGAAGTGGTAGTGGTAAAGTGTTAGCACGTAGTGGTAGTGGTAAGGGGTAAGTTAGTTATGGAAGTGGAAGTGGTAGTGGTAAGTAAGTAGTGGTAGTGGTAAGGGAGTAGTGGTTGTGGTAGTGGTAAGGGAGTGTTGGTAGTGGTAGTGGTAAGGGGTTAGTGGGTAGAGGTGGTGGTGGTAAGGGAGAAGTGGTAATGGTAAGGGGTTAGTGGGTAGTGACAGTGGTAAGGGAGTAGTAGTAGTGGTAAAGGGTTAGTGGGTTGTGATAGTGGTAATGGAGTAGTGGTAGTGGTAAGGGGTTAGTCGGTAGTGGTGGTGGTAAGGGAGAAGTGGTAATGGTAAGGGGTTAGTGGGTAGTGACAGTGGTAAGGGAGTAGTGGTAGTGGTAAGGGGTTAGTGGGTTGTGATAGTGGTAAGGGAGTAGTGGTAGTGGTAAGAGGTTAGTGGGTAGTGACAGTGGTAAGGGAGTAGTAGTAGTGGTTAGGGGTTAGTGGGTTGTGATAGTGGTAAGGGAGTAGTGGTAGTGGTAAGGGGCTAGTGGGTAGTGACAGTGGTAAGGGAGTAGTGGTAGTGGTAAGGGGTTAGTGGGTTGTGATAGTGGTAAGGGAGTAGTGGTAAGGGGTTATTGGGTTGTGATAGTGGTAGCGGTAAAGGGTTCGTGGGTACATGTAGTTGTAAGAGGTTAATTTGTAGTGGTAGTGGTAGGGAGTAGTGATAGTGGTAAGGAGTAAGAGGGTAGTGGTAGTGATAAGGGAGTAGTGAAAGTGGTAGTGGTAATGGGTTAGGTGGTAGTGGTAAGGGAGTAGTTGTAAGGGGTTAGTGGGTAGTGGTAGTGGTAAAGAAGTAGTGGTAGTGGTAAGGGGTTAGTGGTAAGGGGTTAATGGGTAGTAGTGATGGAAGTGGCAGTGGTAAGGGGTTAGTGAGCGTGGTAGTGGTAAGGGAGTAGTGGCAGTGGTAAGGGGTTAGTGGTAAGGGGTTAGTGAGTAGTGGTAGCGGTAGTGGTAAGGGAGTAGTGGTAAGGGGTTAGTGGGTAGTGATAGTGGTAAGGGGTTAGTGGTAAGGGGTTAGTGAATAGTGGTAGCGGTAGTGGTAAGGGAGTAGTGGTAAGGGTTAGTGGGTAGTGGTGGTGGTAAGGGGTTAGTGGTAAGGGGTTGGTAGGTAGTGGTTGTGGTAGTAGCAGTGGTAAGGGGTTAGTGGTAAGGGGTAAGGGAGTAGTGGCATCGGAAAGGGGTTAGTGGATAGTGGTTTTGGTAAAGCGTTAGTGGTAAGGGGGTAGTGGGTATTGGTAGTGGTAAGGGAGGAGTGGCAGTGGTTAGGGATTAGTGGAAAGAGATAAGTGTCATGGGGTTAGTGGAAAGGGGTTAGTGGATAGTGGTTTTGGTAAAGCGTCAGTGGTAAGGGGGTAGTGGGTATTGGTAGTGGTAAGGGAGGAGTGGCAGTGGTTAGGGATTAGTGGAAAGAGATTAGTGTCATGGGGTTAGTGGTAAAGGGTTAGTGGGTAGTGGTGGTGGTAAGGGAGTAGTGGCAGTGGTAAGGGGTTAGTGAGAAGTTGTAAGTGGGTATTGGGTAGTGGGTTGTGGATAGGGGTTAGTGGTTAGTGGGTAGTGACAGTAGCAGTGATTTATAGTAGTAGTAGTAGTAGTAGTAGTAGTAGTAGTAGTAGTAGTAGTAGTAGTAGTAGTAGTAGTAGTAGTAGTAGTAGTAGTAGTAGTAGTAGTAGTAGTAGTAGTAGTAGTGAATGTAGTAGTAGTAGTAGTAGTATTAGTAGTGATAATTTTAGCAGTAGTAGTAATAGAAGTAGTATCAGCAGTTGCAGTTGTAGTAGTAGTAGTAATAGTTGTAGTAATAGTAGCAGTAGCAGCAGCAACAGTAGTAGTAGTGAATGTAGTAGTAGTAGTAATAGTAGTAGTTTTAGCAGTAGTAGTAGTAGAAGAAGTAGCAACAGCAGTGGTAGTAGTTGCAATAATACTAGTTGATTTGGGTAGTTGTAGTGATAGCGGTGCTGGTAGTGACAGTATCAGTAACTTATAGTAGTAGTAGTAACAGCAGCAGCAGCAACAGCAGCAGTAGTAGTAGTAGTAATAGTGGAGCAGCAGTAGCAGCAGCAGTAGCAGTAGAAGTAGTAATATTAGTGTGTATTCGATTCGTTAAGTCATTATTTTGCAGGACGTTGTTTCATTGGACTAGTGATGTTCACAAATTAGACAAGACTTACCTCTAAACCCTTCTGTAACAACTCTTGTGGTATGAAGCGTGGTTTAATTACTTGCCCACAAAACGGAAACGCACAGGTAGATTCTATGTCGCATATCTTGTCCAAATTGTGGAATCCTTGAATACAAATAGAAAAGATTTTTTTAGAAACATGATGAGATTTGTTATACAAATTGTCATTCAAATACGTGATATAATAATTACCATTTTCTTAGTAAAAAACAAGCTTTTATGTTGGTAAAAACGACAAAACTAAAGGTCAACACGGTACTTGGACAGGTCAGTTGTTGTTGTCGTCGTCGTCGTCGTCGTCGTCGTTGTTGCTGTTGTTGTTGTTGTACGGTGTTTAACGTACTTTCAACAATGTTTCTGTTATATCGTAACGTTGTCTACCTGAGACAGTATTCTAAGCACTGCCACACAGAAGTACTAGTTTCACACCTTAGACACATGGTATGATACCTCACCAAGTCACATTATACTGGTACCGAATCGACCAGACCTTGAACTATCCTCTAAATGTTGAGTGCCTAGCGATGAAGCTAGTACCATTTTTTTTTTAAGTATTTGCTATGGCACGGTAGGGGATAGAACAAACAACCTTCCCGCACGCGAGGCAGACTCAATAACTAGTACATGTATGTATTTGCCCTAAAATATTTTGTTGATTGTTAATATCCCGTGGTGTAGGGAAACCTCAAAACAAGAAAGCTTCGTGTGGATCTCTTGAGGTTCCTCCTTTGGCCGGGTGGTCTAGGGCGCCATCTCAAGATCACTTACCTCTCATCACTAAATTTGTAGGTTCGAGTCCCGCTCGCTCAAAAAGCTTTACGTGAGAAAGTTTGCCATTTATTTGCGGAAGGACGGTGGTTCTACTCTTTCTCCACCAATACAACTGGATATGCCATATTAGATAATCGGCGAGCTGGTCCGAATGCTGAGTCTTACGGCATGGTCAAAAGCACTTATCTCTTCCTCAGAGATCTTGTGTTCGATACTAGAACTTTATACAGAAACTTTAATTTTGGCGATTAGTTGACGGTTTAATCTACGTCCTACACATGAAAAATTGAAGTATAGTTAATCCTTCAATCGGCTATGGCAGGTCAAACCTTGCAATATCGTATAACTCTTGTTCTTGTTCAAACTTAACATTTGTGTTGTTAAATTGTACACATATGTAAAACGAATAACATAAATATAAAATTTAACACCATATGTAAAAATACAATTTAACAACACAAATGTTAAGTTTGGACTAGAAAAAGTGTTATACAATATTGAAACCTTTGGGCTACCACGGTGGATCTATCTTTTCTTTATCTTTAGTATGACTTGTTACTAGTATTTGAAACAGAGATTAGTCTTTTTATCTTTTCTCACAAAGTTTTTGGAGCGAGCGAGACCTGAACCTACGACCTTAGACGACGACGACGACGACGACGACGACGCCTTAGACCTCTTGACCGCAGAGGACCCTTACAGATTAGTCTGTTTAGTGATATGAGTATCGATATTTTTACGATAAAAAACGGAAGGCAACAATCTAAATATACATGCATCTTAGTCAACCATACTATGGAGAAGTTTTCACCTCTGGATGTCACTGCAGCATTCATGGCGACTGTGTTGTTGAAGAGTCAGTCTAAGCACCCAATGTAATTGCTGCCCGGCTCTGAAAAAATCATTGTCACAGGTGTAATATGAACAGAGGGTGAAAATGATCGATGTGTTACCGTAGTTATAATGGCATTTGTGGTGCTTCTCGGCTCTGATAACATCATTGTCGTAGGTGTAATATGAACAAAGGGTGAAAATGATCAGTTTGTTACCGTAGTTATCATGGCATTTGTGGTGCTTCTCGGCTCTGATAACATCATTGTCGTAGGTGTAATATGAACAGAAGGTGAAAATGATCGATGTGTTACCGTAGCTATCACGGCATTTGTGGTGCTTCCCGGCTCTGAAAAAATCATTGTCATAGGTGTAATATGAACAGAGGGTGAAAGGGATCGATGTGTTACCGTAGTTATCATGACAACTGTGGTGCTGTCCGGCTCTGAAAACATCATTGTCATAGGTGTAATATGAACAGAGGGTGAAAATGATCGATGTGTTACCGTAGTTATCATGGCAATTGTGGTGCTGCCCGGCTCTGAAAAACATCATTGTCATAGGTGTAATATGAACAGAGGGTGAAAATGAGCGATGTGTTACCGTAGTTATCATGGCAATTGTTGTGCTGCCCGGCTCTGAAAAAAATCATTTTCATGGTTATAATATGAACAGGTAAAAATGACCGATGTAATATATCAGTTGACCTATAATATAACAATTATGAATAAATTTACATTATTTGCTAATACATATAAGAATATCTCTCTTTATTTCACTCCACTAATATCCACTACTAAGAGTTGATTCGCTAGGGGGAAAAAATGGCGGATCGCAAGTTGCGCATATTATGTTTGTATGTACAGTTTTATTTTCAATATCCAATAGGCACGAAGGCCCATCTGGTACTTGAAATACCTACACACATATATGACAGACGGATATTTTAACAGTTACAATGTTATGGTCATGTTATAAATCTAAATTCAAACAAGAGTAAAAGTGGAGAAGATGGTATGTATAACAGTAATAATGTTCAAAAGTCATGTTAGAAACCAAATATAATGCAACATGATCTTACCTACCATAAATCAAGGACTTATATAGATAATTCCATGCATAAATATATGTGTATCATCATATATGGATATATTTATTATTTGAAAAGCTTTTAGTATAAAAATACTAAACAAATCTTTTATTGTACTGATGTTTTCTGAATTGAACAATTTGATAAACTTATGCATGTTTGGTATTTTCCAAAAATATTTATTTATATACACTGTTCTCAGATCGGCTATTATACGCATTCAATAATGACGTCACACGAAAACAAAGGATTATAAGAATCTTACACGGGTTTGAGGTTCGGATAGAAAATTCCGTCTCGAGGGATAACTGTTTTGGCGGGAACGAGGCTCAACTTCATCAGACATTTACATGGTATTCTATTTATCATGTAAATATTTCTAGTTCGTTTTTTATTCATTTCAAGTAAGGTTAAAAGTAGTTTTGTCGAGGTCAAAATGTATAAGTATACATAACGACGTAATGAAGTATACATTATGACGTCATGTGCCTGATAAACTTACAATAATGTGATAAACCTATGATTATCAGACAGGCAATTTATCAACAGAAATGAATGCATTGACATAATAAGGATATCTGCATTTTTACCGGGGTTAGATATTTCTTTATCGTGTCAATGCATTCAGTTTTGTGTCCGTCGCGTGTTTTGATCCATCTCAAATTGTCCTTATAGAGATAATGTTGGACATTCTCCAAAATTATTTAAATTCAGAAAAAAAGTATCTGTTTTAAAAAAATACGTATCATTTTGAAAAGATTTTATACATATTAAAGGGAATAATATATCAGGGGGAAAACTCTATAAATGTCGTAAAATAAAATTATGTTTGACATTCGAATGGTTTGGGTATATCAAATACACAAACGTGACAAAATCGATATTTTAATCAGAGTGGAAAACTTAAAATGAAAATCCCTATTCTATTAACAGTCAGTACATAAATAGTAAATATTGTTTGACGACCTTTATATCGTCTTCTCAGATGAAACAACTTATACATCATGCAAACCAATCTGAAGGATTATATCGAAGTCAAAATGAAATCACTTTACTCATTTAATTGTAAGGACATGTTGCAATTTTAAGCGGGATATCTATATTAGTCTAACCTAGGCGCGTAGCCCAAGTTAAGTTGTTTTGCATGTTTAAATTAATATCCATATGTCAATGCGGGACGCAATGAGTATACATATGGTTTGTTTATTAGAAAAACATATTTTTAGCCAATTTTAACATTTTGAAAAAATCATGATAATTATATTCCCTTTAAACGATCCACCTTTGTGAGCACAGACATGATTTGCCATTTCACACAAATACATTGAATAATTTCAGAGCACTGATATATTACAACAAGAGAACTGTGATACAAAGTATCACAGCGGGCCTAAAACCACTCTTTAAGAGATATAACGATTCGCACAGTTATTTACTTAATTATCCTCAATTTTCACACACACACACACACACACACACACACACACACACACACACACACACACAGAGGAAATTTAGAACAAAGATGAAATGCTGATAAATTGTTGAAATAAAGTATTTACAACATGTAAAACTAATCCGGAAATAAATTATTAGGAAATACTGAAGAATCGAAGGTTTTAAAAATCGCCTAAGGGGTACGAACTGGTTAGTGTACGAATAAAATAATTAGACTGCGTCTAAAATTTTACATACAAAAAGATACGAAACTACCTTCGTAATAAGTATTAAAGCAGTCTAGCAAAAAAATAGACTGTGTCTGATCTTATTTTATTTCAGTCTTCAATATCATGTACTTTCAGTATAAAATGTGAACCAATGTAAAGCAGTCTGCCAAATCCCCCAGAGGAACTTTTTAACCCCGTATTAAATAATGCAGCCCGCCTTTAGGCGGCCCGCAATAAGTTTTAAACAGATTTCATTTTTTGTTGTCTTTTTTCTCTAAGAGCTAACATAAATGAAATTGGCAGTAAGTAATCAATAAAGCAATACATTCAAGTAATACTCGGGCCTTGCTTTTGATACCACAAATACAGCTGCATGATTTGATTGCACACTTCTTTCGAAACGCTTCCCATCACCTTTTCATCTGGTACATGCATGTGGTGTAGTCCGCATATAACAAAGGACTATCCAACCCAATAGGTGGGTGTAATTCCTGGCCGAGTGGTCCAATGCGCTGGCGTCTACTGCTAAGTACCTCTCACCGTTGAGATCGCGGGTTCGAGACCAGCTCGATCCAAAAACTTAATTTGCAATAGCACTGTGATTCTGCTCAGATTCATTCTGAGGTCTGCACCCACTAATAAAACAATATATAACAGTTTGAAAATAGCATTAAACCCTTTAAAACAACCCAGTCATATGGATTTAAGACTAAATTTTCATTATAAAACCACATACAGTGTATGTATAGATAAAAATAGATAAAAAAAACTAGCGTTATGCGGCCACGTCAAAAGGCGTGTTTGTTTGTGTGGTATGATGAATTTAGCGTCGCTTTCAACATTTTTCACCGCTGCGGTGTACGTACGTCTAAGAACGCCTGAAAACTTTTTATATAACAAACATTCATGTAAAACAATTGCGAAAACAAAAATAATAAACCTACCTGTTCAAAGAGCGCCGATGTAATATAATTATTTCTTTTGCCAATGCGCGCACAAAATGACCTTTCTACGTGTCGATGTGCATAAATTCTTAATCCAAATTTGGCTACATTCAGTGTATCTGTCGCTTATCTATACATAAAGCAATCTACCAGGATTTGGGAAATAATTTATTATCAATAGCTAAGGGTTTGGTTTGATAAATAACTAACCAATAAGCAAGTGTTTGATTAAGGTATTTTAGATTATGTTTATTTAAGTTATGGACTTTTGGGTGACCATTCATGACACACGAATGTGCATGTACGACAGGCAAAGTAACTTATCAGCGCATAAGCGCCACCTAGTGGTAACACAATAGAAGGGATTAGCGAAAGTATATACGGGTAATCTTCGTTACGTGCAAAATGTTTAAAATATTAACTACTTTTATTATTAATTTCAAACTTGTTCATTTTACAGCTATTGTAAAACAATCTCTTACAACTGGTACAAATCACACTCGATGTAGTCTCGGATAGAATCAATGAGGGGCGTCCCTCATCAATATTGAGCATATGCTTACTAAGGACTCACACCACTAGTATCTCCGTTGAATACAGTTGAAGGAGACAAAAGTAAAACTTTAGTTTTCTTTATCTTTTGTTTATGAAGGTTTTATATTGCAGTGGTGTATTCGTTCATACCATGTGTTATATGGTCAGTATTTTAGAAATCACCACTGAACCATTGATGCTGATGTCAGATTGACAGGTATCTGAACACCATTGAATTAGAAAAACACAACCTGGTCAATGTATGATTTTTTTTCTTAACGATAGCAGATCTTGAACCAGTGAAGCATTTGAGCCCAGACAAATGCTGCAGATTTTTTCACTGTTTTTTGGTATGAATGTTGCATAAAGCCCTATGGGAAATGTAATACAGGTGTGAGACGTTAAGTCGTTTGTTCAAGAACACTACACATAGCCATAGACTGGCGGAGGATCAAATCCACGATCATGGAATTTGTTTTGCCCTGGACCACGCGTTCCTAATAACTCTGCTATCAGGTTTTCCATTTATCTTACATCGATACCGATACTGACCGGTTAAGAGACAGTCCACATAGTAATTGACCTGACGCGAAATCGACTATCGCTCCGCCCATTGATCACGTGATGGTGTTTATCCAAGTAAATACAACGTAATACAGTGTAGTACATGTATTTACTTAGAGACATTTAACTTGTTTAAGGAAAATGGCGGCACTGGAAACGATATCGATCGCAAATTGGATTATCGACTTGTTTGATTGACAGTTCGCATCAGGTAAATTTATAATAAAATCATGTTACGTTAAATAGTGTAAACGTCGTTTACAATTTTTTTTTTCAGTTTCCGACGGTGCTTTTTATAAAAAAATAATATGCTAGTATTTCTCCTAGAGTAGCTCTTATGATTCTGCAATTTGCACTGACTTGTGGACGAGCTCTTAAGGTCTTCTATTTTACACTGACTTGTAAAGGAATCCTTACTTGTAGATTCCAGTATTTTTAGATGAACAAATGAGACATGTTTAACTCTCATAAAATGATATACATGTATTAATATTCATTATATGTGAAATAGGCCTCAGAAAATAGATATAAAATTTTGCTATTTATTTGTATGTTTAAATATGTGCATAGGTATTCTCACTATTTTCTGGAATCTCTGTTAGGATCAGCTTGTACGTTTTGTCTGCCCCGATATTTCACAACGAATTACCATCCTTTGTGCTGCTCTCCGATACTGGAAGAAATAAAGAATATAATTATATATTTATGCATTTTACGTATTTTACATATGTACTTGTTATTTATATGATATGTAGATCATACCTCACAATCCTGTTATTTACGTGATATTTAGATGAGACCTCGTGCTCCTGTAATTTATATGATATGTAAATGATACCTCACAATCCTGTAATTTACGTGATATTTAGATGAGACCACGTGATGCTGTAATTTATATGATATGTAGATGATACATCACAATCTTGTAATTGATACAATATTTAGATGAGACCTCATAATCCTGTAATTTATATGATATGCAAATGAGACCTTATAATCCTGCAATTTACATGATATATAGTTGAGACCTCATAATCCTATACTTTATATGATATGTAAGTGATACCTCACAATCCTGTAATTGATATGACAATTAAATGATACCTAACAATCCTGTAATTTATATGTTATGTAAATGAGATCTCATAATCCTGTAATGAATATGATACGTAAATGAGACCTCGTAATCCTGTAATTTATGTGATATATAAAAAAGACCTCATAATCCTGTAATTTATAAAATAACAAGATGAGACCTCATAATCTTGTAATTTATATTATATGTAAATGAGACCTCATAATCCTGTAATTTATATTATATGTAAATGAGACCTCATAATCCTGTAATTTATATTATATGTAAATGAGACCTCATAATCCTGTAATTTATATGATATATAAATGAGACCTCATAATCTTGTAATTAATAAGATATTTAGATGAGACCTCATAATCTTGTAATGTATATGATATGTGAATGAAACCTCATAATCTTGTAACTTATAAGATATTTAGATGAGACCTCATAATCTTGTAATTTATATGATATGTAGATGAGACCTCATAATCCTGTAATTTATATGATATGTAGATGAAACCTGATAATCCTGTCATTTATATGATATATAGATGAGACCTCGTGATTCTGTAATTGACATGATAAATAAATGAGACCTCATAATTCTGTAATCTATATGATATGAAGATGAGACCTCATAATCCTGTTATTTATATGATATGTAAATGAGATCTCATTATCCTGTAATATATATTATATATAGATGAGGCCTCATACTCCTGTTATTTATATGATATGTAGATGAGACCTCATAATCTTGTAATTTATATGATATGTAGATGAGACCTCATAATCATGTAATATGATATATAGATTAGACCTCATAATCTTGTAATTTATATGATATGTAGATGAGACCTCATAATCTTGTAATTTATATGATATGTAGATAATACCTCATAATCTTGTAATTTATATGATATGTAGATGAGACCTCATAATCCTGTTATTTATATGATATATATGAGACCTCGTGATTCTGTAATTTACATGATAAATAGATGAAACCTCATAATCCTGTCATTTATATGATATGTAGACGAGCACTCGTGGTCCTGTATGTCGATTAACCGTGATGGTCCTCTATTTTAGATAGATAAATCTATATTCATATTTTCCACCATATCATCTAGAGATTAATTTGACAACAGTGAAAAGGGGAGTTGGGACATAATCTTCCCCGCTCCTACATAGTGTTGGTGTGGAGTGCGTGGTCCGGTGGTGGAGCACCGGAGACAAGATCGGAGGGCCGTGTGTTCGATCCAGCGCCACGGCTGTGTGTGATGTTTTTCAGCAAGGCCCAGGAAAACTTCGAGCGTGATTTGTCTAAGAACTTGTTTCACAAAATAAATGAGTAAAATAAATAATTTTAAAACATTGGTAAAACTCAGTCCAAATTTAGGGAGGCAGCAGACAAAATATATAAACGATGAGTTATTTTAATGTTTCCGAAATAAAAACTTCAACTTAACAAGTGACAAAAAAACATAAGGTGGTGCACAGAATCAGCTGACTCTTTCCGCGGGGGAATGACCAACTAGCCAATTATTTCCCTAACTCCATATAAATATATGGAGGGGTCGGCTAGTGTAAATTCCTTTCCGCTATAAGGGCAAAATATGGGGAGGAAACTTACAAGATAAACATAGAAAGGACAACATTTTAAACAGTAAAGCCAATTCTTTCCCCGGAGGAATTAAATAACTGAGAGAGTCATCTAGGGTGCGTGTGGGGAGAATCATCTAGGGTGCGTGTTGGAAGAATCATCTAGGGTGCGCGTGGGAGAATCATCTAGGGTGCGTGTGGGGAGAATCATATAGGGTGCGTGTGGGAAGAATCATCTAGGGTGCGCGTTGGAGAATCAGCTAGGGTGTGTGTGGGGAATCATCTAGGGTGCGTGTGGGAAGAATCATCTAGGGTGCGTGTAGGGAGAATCATCTAGGGTGCGTGTGGGAAGAATCATCTAGGGTGCGTGTGGGAAGAATCATCTAGGGTGCGCGTTGAAGAATCAGCTAGGGTGCGTGTGGGAAGAATCAGCTGCGGAATAAATAGTATATGTTGCCTACGCTCGTGAAAACGACAGAGTTTCATAGCAGACGTCAATATTCATTAAAAAAAAGATCACTCAATAACGATGCATAATTTGTCTCAAGCCATAACGTTACTAATCTTGTTTATGGACCCCTGGTCCAATGGTCTTAATCCGCACACTACACATTTTTATATTGAGTATAAGTTCTTGACATATAGAAGTTATTTACTTTTTACGTGTTTTTTTTAAAAAAAAAAAAAACAACAGTCATAGGTGTATAGGATAGGACTGGTTTAAATACGATAACATTATTTTTTAATTTCAATCAGTTTTTTTGTAATTTTTCCAAAAGTGTGCTTTTGTAAAGTTTAATAGGGCTCTAAAACAATGTTACTTATGTTATGGCGCCATTTGGCTATTTCCGTCCATTGCACCCCATTTTGCATACTACGTTCCGGTTCGTAACTGGAGAGTATTCAAAGATGTGCGCGCATTTTCTAGAAAAAAAATAACAACAAGAACAATCCGTTCTAAAAAGTTCTCTCTTCTTTTGGCATTAGATATGAGTAAGCCACTAAGCAAGCGCTACAGGACGTCAAAGAGGACGAGTCCAGACACCTTTGACAGCGATGACGACAGCGGTAGTAACTGTCACAAAAGATTAACACCGGCCAGTCACAAAACTAATCACGGTGCAAGTTTTGATGAGATTGGTTTCCAAAAAGTCGGACTTTATTACGAAGCAGATGGATACTCAGATTTTAACGAAGTGTTGGACACATGTCCGCTCGTTTGTGCATTGGTTGATCTTCCCCCAGTAGCCGATGAGGTTATAACTTTGTTGGTTCACTGTTTAGATTTCGATCTTGAATTAAAAAATGTCCAAATTAAAGATGAAGTCGGAACTATGACGTCTGCGCAAATAATAGAATGTCTCAAGTTAGCAAAAGTGAAAATTGCTGAGCGGTTTGATCAATATTCAAATCAGCCACAAGATAAGTCTCTCAGGTATGTATTTCAAACTATTAAAGCAGTGTTGTGCACCAGTCATAGCTCCTCTGCAGGCTGTGACAGCAGAGCAAAAGTGCCAGACTTCATCTAATTATTCATTTTTAACCATGTACAAATATCTTTTAAATCACTCGATACATTTTAGTATATCAGACTGACATTTTCATGGTTAATATTTGGCCAATATCTGGTCATTTTACACATTCGCCGCATATATTATTGATGTTAGTTATGTGTAAGAACCTTTCAATTCTGAGGCATATATTTTTGGAATAGATTTCACCAGTTTTAATTCCTTTAAGACTCCATTACTTCTTTACCAGGCTTCTTCACAGGATATTTAAGCACAGGGGCACTCCAGTGCTTGAATGGCAGAAATGGTATGCCCAGCTCTTGAAATCTTAAAGCAACACATCCACGTTTAAACTTTTTTAAAAAGTTTTTCAATTGAGTTGTGAGCACATTTCCCATACATAAATATATGGTCAATGAGCTGTATATGTGCTAACAAACACTAGCCAGAACGCTTTAGAATTATAAAAAAAGATGTCCAAATTATAAAGCGTGACAAATGCCGAGGATTCCAACTTGGCTTCAAATTGAATTATGCAAGTCGTATTAAAAAACTTCACGTTTTAGTGCGTAGTGTACTTTACCTGCCTTGAAAGTCAGTTTGACAATTTTTTTTGACTCAGGTGAGTTACACGCTTGTTTTATAAAGTATAAGTCACGCATTATAATTTGGGCATCATTTTGTTCGGGATTGTGTTTATATGCTCATATACAGCTAATTGATCATATGTTTGTATGGGAAATGTGCTCATAACTCAATTAAATTTTTTTTTTAAAGTTCAAACGTGGATGTGTTGCTTTAAACAATATCTTTCAAAATCTTATATTCCTTAAAATCTTCATTTTTCTTAGCATATCTTTTCTTATTTCGATGCATAAAACATACTTAATCCAATAACTTTTACTGATTTAATATACCAATTATAGTATTATATAAATGTAAATCTATTTTATATGTTTTGGAGCAGACCCTTGAGTGTGCTTGAATTCAAACTTGAGGAGAACCCTGTCTACTATTTGAAACATTAAATTGTTACTCACTGGGCAATTAATAGGAGCATGAAGTATTATTTATTGCCATACAGTGATAGTTGTCAGTTCCCCAAATTTTGTTTTGTAACCTTTATTTCAATTAAGTTGTACATAATCTGACATATTGATACAAAAATAGTTCATGATGATGACAATGATATATGCATGTAGAATGTCTCACTGTCTGTGAGAATTGAGTGAGTAGCGAACAGTGCCAACTAAATCCAGAAAATTTATTTTTGTGGTTCAAAGCTCAAGGGCCGGTTTGTCATATTTAGTAAAAATGATCAAACAGAAATCTTCCTCAACCATCTTTTTTATCAGTTTCTCTTTTAATTATTCAATACTTCACATTTTAATCACCACAGTCAGTCATTACACCTCTGTACTTAATGATAAACAGGGCTGGAAAATTCTACTTGTCTGTTCACCATGACGAGTGAACATTTGGTCAGGACGAGTAAGATTTAAGAAACTGGCCTTAATATTTCTTTGATTTTAAGCATTCAATTAAAACTGTTGGAAAGGGAGGACGAGTAGCTTTTATCAGAAATTTCAAGCTGTGATAAAGTTCAACGTGATCGGTAGGTGTGAAGTTTCAGCATTTAAAAATATTGTTGAGGAGAATATCAAAATATGTTTAGTAAAACTGGGGTCAACAACACAACGGCTACCAAACATTAAGATAACTTGTGCATATATATATATATATATATATATATATATATATACATTTATAATTTATAGACATGCAGAACAATGTAATTTAATTTAAAAGTCAGTTTTCACTTTAATATACTAGTTAGTTATATAGTGGCATATCATTAAACATCTGGCAGGTTAGTCATTTGTATTAGAGATATTTTTGAAACTATAAATATATAAGCTTAACATCTGTCAACTCCTGAGCAAATACTACACAACTTACAATTCCCCAAATTTATACTTTCATGTTCCTCTTTCAGGTTAAAATGCTGTAGCCTTCGCTGTGCAAAGAAGTTCACCAATTCCATTTTAGAACATATGTATCACATGCAACGATACATGCAAATACCTGTGACAGATGGCTACTTCGCCATGATGGTATCACACTTCGGCAGTATGTGCAACCTGGATCCACAGTAAGTAGCTCTTACAATAAAACCAGGTCTGGTTAGCTCAGTCGGTAGTATGGCTGGCTATCAATCCAGGGGTTGCAAGTTTGAACCTCCGCCCAACCGGTCTTTGTGATGATTTATGCACGATTTTACATCTCATTGTCATATGTCTCTTATCGCTGATTCAGTGAGACAGTTATCAGTTACTTACGGAGATGGGTGTGTTTGAGTATTGGTTAACCTTTCAGGATCCCTGTTGGTCCTTGATGGTATACAAAATATGCTGAATACTAAAAAAAACATTCTTACAATGAAGTGACACTTACTGTATAATTGAACTGATGATACCTTTTGTTGGTAAGGTTTATTTTGTTTTGAAGAGTTTTTAGTATGCTGAATGTTGAAGTGTGTGATGTGGGCAATACATGCCCAAATGAACTTGAAGAGTTTATTCAATTTATGTTCCTCTATTTTGTTTTCAGAAAAGTGTAGAATAAATTATATCTGCTGTAATTGTGAGTACGTTAAAGTGAAGGACCAGCATATAGGTGATATTTTTTCTCCATAGCATGTGTCCAACCAAAACCTTAACCAGAACATAACTCTTAAAATATTGAAGGGAATTCAATGACACTTGGAAGATGGATAGAGCTCACTGTGCTGAAGTACAGAGAAAAATCAACAATATAACTCTATCATGAAAAGTGACAAAATTGTCTCCTCTTTCATACTTTACTTTTGGTTATTTTTTTTTTTTTTTGTGATTTTGAAACATAGATAGATGGCAATGTGTGGAGGTGCAGAGGAAAAGAACTATAACTATATATAACTATATATATTATATAATATATGGACTGATTTATCTGATTTTATACTTTATTTTTGGGTTATTTTTGCCTGTGTCCTTAATAAGCATAGCTTTAAAAGTGTGTCATAGAATTTAAAGCCACTTAAAAGATGAGTAATAAGTGGAAGGGGAGAGTGAAAAAAACCCATAAAACTATCTTAGATAATTGACAGTTTATTTTCTTTTTCAGATTTTTTTCACTTTATAATCACTTCATGATTGTTAAAGACCAGATGGTGACCTCGATCCCTGATGTTCGATTTACTTACACTGATGAGACTGATGATTCAAATTTCACTGTGTCTGTTGTTGAGGTTTGTGTGAATTTTTATAACAAGGTCATCTGGAGCTAATGTTATCATTCATTTGTCAACTTAAACATTCTCTTGCTTGATTGGAGACTGGTTATCGAAAAATTGTACTAGACACTTTGTCGCTTAGCACTCATTATTTAGAGGATAGTTCTAGTTGGCCCATTGTCTTGGTAATATGTCCTGGTGGGGTATCATGCAATGTGTCTGCGGCATGATATGCAAATGTGGCAGTGTTGAGAATACTGTCTCAAATAGACACCATAGCAATACAAATAAAAATTTGTTGAAAGCAATGCTAAACACCATACAACAACAGCAACATCTATATTCTCTCATTTATATTTTTGACAGTTTTTTCAGAACCAGGATCAGAGGGTTGTGAGTTTGATACCTGGCTATGGCCATCTGCTGTGTCCTTGCGGTGGACACTTTATTTGCAAATGATTTGTTCTTAATACTGGTTCCATCCGTGGAGATATTGGGCGTAATTTGTCTCAGTTGTAAGAACTTGTTTCAAGTTTGATGTTAAAAGTGGTCTTCAGTGCTGTCGTATAATGATCACTTACTCATCTCTGAGGTTGTGGGTTCGGGCAGAGCTAAATCCAAAAACTAAATATGTGAGAAAGTTTGGAACTTCACTTTAGTACTCTTACATACATGGAAGGATTTTAATGGGTTTTGACACCATTTCCAACACTTTTCAGCTTATATCATATGGCATATCCAGTTTTATTGGCAGTGAAACCACCTTCCATCCGCAAATAACTGGCAAATTTTCTAACATAACGTTTTTGGAATGAGCCGACTTGAACCTACAACCTTAGTGGTGAGAGGCAAGTGATCTTGAGATGGCGTCTTAGACCACTCGGCCACAGAGGACCCATGGAAGGATTTTAATATAAATATGTGCTCACAACATAAATGGGCGTCTACACAACAACCATGTCTTTAGCCAAAAAGTCAGCACCACTTAGACATTGAAGTATACCATTTTAAAGCTTTCAATTTCTTGTCCACTCCTTAAATATTATGTGCATGGAAGAATTTTAATACTTTGTGTAACCAGTACTAATGTTTACCACATAAAGGTGAAATATGAAATACAACAATCAGACTTCTGTTTCAGTATATACTTAAAAACTTAAGGAGCCTTCCATGACCAAGTGGTCTAAAACACTGCTTCAAGATCACTTACCTCTCACCGCTAAGGTAGTAGGTTGGAGTCCTACTTACTCCAAAAACTTTATGTGAGACAGTTTGCCAGTTACTTACAGAAGGACGGTGGTTCTACTCAGATTCATTCCGAGGTCTTCCTCCGCCATTAAAACTGGATATGCCATATATACCCTGAAATGTATTGACCCCATTCAAAAAAAATTAAATATAAGAAAAAGCATCCAGGTGATCATGATTTTAGACAGGCTCCAGTAAAATTGTATATGGCATGACTAGCATTGATTAAAGAAATTGAATATTTAAGTAAACAGTCAAAACTCACTTATGTTTTTAAGTACTTAAGTAAAGTATTGATGGAACAGAAAACAGGTATGTTAATTTAAAGTCAATGTCTGACTTAGGTGCTGAAGTTATAAAAAAAAGTCCTGTTTATGTATATAAAGTATTCAGTTTTGTATCTTACATGCATTGAAGAAATTTTAATATAATAATTCAATTGACACTTTAGGGATAATAATTATGTGTCTCCTCTCTCCGGGAGGCATACATTGTTTTAATTGGAGCGAGACAGTTATGATAGACCTGTCAATATCTTTTTCAGGTCAAGAATCAGTACCATAAAATAGGAGAAGGAGAAAAAAATTATTTAACAAGTTCCACTGATACAACTCATCAGAATGAGGGCCGACCAAAATTTCATATTCATAATTTTCTTGGAGAAGAGGTTTTGGAACAGCATGGTATAAAACTTCTAGTTGAAAGTTTTTATTCTGCGAAAAAGCAAGATGAAGCATCACACATATTTGGAATGATTGTGGTTGGTTTCCAGGTAAAGTACCTATCTAACCATTTATAATTGTCCCCACCCTCAGCTTGAAACACATTGGCAATATATAATTTTAAGGATTTCCCTATAGAATGGTTTGAATGTCATTTTCATTACGTTGTAGGTTATACAAATGTGTTTGGTATCAAGTTTTATTGGTGTAGAATAAATCTGAATTGAACTACAGCAAAAGTGGCCTTTTATAACAGGATTTTGCTTAATACAGGTTAATTTGCTCTTTAAGCATAGAAATCGGAAATAGCAAATGTGGTTGTTCCAGACAAGTGGTTGTTTAGTAGAGGTGACCACTTACACAGGTTACACACTCAGCCATGTAGGACTCCTCTCTACAGAATCAAGCCTGCTTTCGGACACTCTAAGCATTGACATCACACCTTTGTTTAAATTTTGCGTGCAAGGCTATGTCTCAGTATTACCATTGCATTTAAACTTCACACAAGACTTTCCAGTCATTAAACCAAATACCGGTACAATAACTAAGATAACTCTTACTTGAATATACAGTGGAACTTGTTGGCTTGAACATGGATAGCTGGAACACCACATATAGCTCGAATCACGTAGCTGGTCTTGGCTGAATTCCTATATTGATGTTTGTAGATGTACGGTATGTTATGACGTTGAGCAATACTTGGCTCAAAGAACCCTTATCTCAAACTATTTTGTCAAGTCCTGGCAGGTTTGAGCCATCGAAATTCTACTATAATACAAGTTATGGCCCTTGTTTAAAGTTTGTTTCAAGTTTTGCGTGTAAGTACCTTCACTCCATATCTCACTGATCACTAAATGTATTTGATTGAAATGTCTTGCAAGACTTCCCAGTCGTCAAACCTACTTCAGTACCTAAGCTAGATAAATCTTGCTTGAATATAATGCAAATAATGACAGTTTTGACTATGGAATTCTGGTTAAACTTTTGCTTACAGCTTCCATCAAGTACATATCTCACCAGTCACTCAATGTATTTGATTGAAACATAATGTAAGGCTTAATTTTGCAGTTATGAAACCAAAATGGGATAAATCTTACCAGATTCTTTTGCAAATTATGGCCCTTGTTCGGCTTAGAAAGCTTGTTTAAAGTTTACATCTCAACAGCCTCTGCTTGTATAGGATTAAACTTCCTACAAGGTTTTACAGTTATAAGACAACTCAGTTTAGTGAGTGAGATAACTCTTGTTAACTTGGATTGGTCTTTAGTCTTGATCCAAGTTTGAACTTTTGTGACAAATGATTCGAATAGTCGAGCGCGCTGTCTTATAGACTGCTCTTGTATTGTAATATGGTTTAATGCAATTTCCACCATATGACAGGTCCTTTATGACCTACCCAGGTTTTTTTTTAAGCGGAAGAAGAAAACAGAATGAGTTCTAGTAGAGCCACTGTTCTTCCAGCATCCTAGGTCATAATAAATGAATTCCTCGATTTTCATCCATATTTGTTTCAAAATAGGCTGGGTTGCAACTTTAGTTTTCATTTCATATATTTTTCAGATATAAAAATAAGTGTTATATTTGTCCTGAAATGAAGGAAAACTACCTAAATGGGGAAAACGATATAAAATGTCTTAAAAAATAAAATAATTATTAAAATAGATAAAAAGCATCTCATTATCATTAATACATAAAATCTGAATGGTTTGGTATGTCAAATCCACCAAAACGTGACGAAAACGATATCTAAATTAGAGTGGTGAAACAAAATCCCCATTCTAAAATAGAGGGCACTTTAATACTGCTTGGCGACATTTGCATCGTCATTCAGACTCTTTTCTTAGATGAAACATATTTTACTACGTGAAAACCTGTATAATGGATCAAATTGAATTTAAGATGAATTCACCCAGCTTATATAATATGTCACAAAATACGTTGCATTTTGAAGCGGGAAATCTGTTCAATGCTTAAATATATATCTTTTTGGCAATTTGGGGCCAGTAAGTAAATATTAGCATAATTAGTCGATTTTAAAAGTTTGAAAACTAGTAAATTCCCTTTAAACACCAAAGTTGTCATCAAATAAATTAATTTATTATGGCCGTTTCTGGAGCACTGCGTCAAAACTTTTTTTTGATCAAGCTACATTTCTCTTTTAGCATTTAGAATAATTTCGATTTTATTGATATGAGACATGATGTGATTTATAATACCATATTGTTTATTTTGTAGGTGATCTTTACCTGCCTTTATATCACCGACAACGAACTTCAGAGTCTCAACGCTTCAGATGCTATATCTGTGCCCAGAAGAGGAATAAAATATTCAAAACCTTTTAATATTCTTTCATCATCTGATAGAAATCAAGCGTATAAAATACTTTTTAGACTTTCTGAGAAAATCACACGTTAAATTGAAAATAGTTTAGGGAATTGAGTCAGAATATTCTTACTCTGTTTTCTATAGGTTTTGTGTGACTCGTCCATGGTCAGTTGTCCATTTCAGTCACATTCATTGTTAGCTTTACTGGTGGCAGTCAGAAGTCTGAACGGCCTTTTATCATGGTAATTCTAGTATAATGTCATGGTAAGGCTAATGTAATGTCATGGTAAAGCTAATGTAATGAAAGGGTTACCAGTAATGTCCTGGTTAGGCTATGGTAATGCAGGGGCTTTCTGGTAATGTCTTTGTAATGCTATGGTAATAGAAGGGTTTAATGTCATGGTAAGGCTATAGTAATAGAAGGGTTTAATGTCAAGGAAATGCTAATGGGAGGGTTACCAGTAATGTCATGGTAATGCTATGGTAATGTCATGGTATGGCTTGGTAATGCAAGGATTTACTGATAATGTCATTGTAATGCTATGGAAAAAGAAGGGTTTATATTGTCATGGTAGTGCTATGGTTATGGAAAGGCTTACCTGTAAAGTCACGGTAATGCTATAGTAATGGATGGGTTTAATGTCATGGGAATGCTAATAGAAGGGTTACCAGTAGCGTCATGGTAATGCTATGGTAAACTGGTAATGGATAGTTTTAATGTCATGATTAGACTATGTTAATTGGATGGGTCAGTAGTAATTGATCTTTTTTTGCAATATTATAAATTATGTTTACTATTTTACATACGGTTTGTAATGTAGGGCTGAATCTTCCTAAAAAGTATTGAAGCTAGAATTTCTTGTTCAACTCTATTACTGGAAACAATGTTTGTTTGTACATTTATATTATTACAACAGTTAATAGTATACCATGCTTCATTTTATTTTATCTAAATAAATGTTTAGCTTGACTTTCAAAGGAAAGGGGAGCTGTTGTACTCATCCAGACATTGGTGTTGTCTTTTCGTAGCAAGCTCATATCAGTAGTCAATAGTTATATGTCATTTGAACTTGACATACCTGTGTGTCCGCTAGTCTACCATTAATGGCACTGAAGTGGCCAAGTGAGATAACATGGTTTTGATTGGAGACACTAATTGTGGCCTCTTATATACCTTATTAGCCCCCAGCTGTGTAAAACTCATGGTAAGCTATTTTGACCATCCTGTGTCCACCATCAGTCCGTTAATTTCTTGTTATGTGCACTCTAGAATCTTTTCATTGGATCTTCACTAAACTTATATAGTAGTTATATAACCATAATATTTCGGACAAGTTCTTTTTAAGGGGACTTTGCATTTTACATAAAAATGCTATGGAAAATTCTCATCCATTTAAGCAAAAATGTTATTCATTTGTGATCTGATGCAGTGTGTAGTCAAGGAAGTTAAATTTGGTTTAAAAAAAGAGGATTGAATTTCTGTAATGGGCCATGACACCAATAGAGTTGAAAAAGTGAAATTTCAAAAATATACATGTACATATAGTGCCAACTTCAAAAGACCTCTTCCTCTGTCCTGTCAGTTTATGAATTTCAGTTTATAACAACATGAACATGAGCATGGAAACAGAACATATTGGCTGACTACGTCATTGTAGTTCATCTTGGGCCAAAATTTTTTTTTTTCAATTTTTTTTAATAATGCTTTATTAGGGGTTGAAAATGAAAAAAAAATGTTGAAATTTTAACGAATTATTTATTTTTTGACAAAAAAGGTTTAGTGTACTCGTTTTACCAAAAAACACCTAAACAATACGTGATAGAAATAGAAATTTATGTAGAATATAAGTAATCCATGAGTGGCAAAAAATGTTCATATTATTATTTAAAGAAGTTTTATCTTATTTCTTAATTTAAGAATGTGCTAAAAATGATCTTAAAAATATAACTTTATGGTTTAAAATTTTTCTTTTCTTTAGATTTAAAATAGAAATGTTTACCATCCAAAGTTACAATTAAGCTCTTTCTTTTGGTACCAAAATTACAAAAATAATTATGTTGATTGGTTCAGAAGGAGTTGTGTTTCCAAGATTTGGAAAATGCCAAATACCACCCGAAATTTAGACAAGCACATGAAGTCACTTATCTCTGTTTATATGTCTCGGATATTTTAATTAATATATGGCACTTAGTTATATATGATAAAATACAGGTCGAGATCGATATTTGCGTTAAGAATTAATCAATTTACAGAAAGAAAACAAAAAAATATAAACTACCAGGTATATATTTTATTAGATAACACTCATACAAAAGTCGCATAATATCAATACATAAAACTACATTTTTGCTCTGCTCTGCCGTTGGTGAGTTCCATGCCACACCTGGACATTATAATTACTTATACCGTACACGTATATCAGTAGAAATCTTACATACTTAACACCTTTAAAAACACAAGTTTTTTTATATTGAATCTATTTTAATCTCTGAAATGCTATCATTTTTATCCGTTCATATATGTCAAAAGCAATTAGTGAGTTAAATTTGTATTTTAAAATGATGGAATTATTGGAGTAAAATTGAAAAACACGGTAAAAATGTTTTGTCTTGGTTAATCAAAGGACTTCTATCATTTATGTCATATCCAGATCAGATACAATACACAGACTTGGGTGTTTAAAGGTGTTACGAACATAAGCTTACAGGTATGTAAGGAATTATAAAGATAAGAAAAAGCAACTTATTGAGATAACTGCGGATTCAAACAAAATCTCACGAAATATCGTTTTAAATGATTAAATTGCAGAATAAAATTATCTACAAGACGGGATGGGACCACTCTGCAATTTGTGTGTAAAAATGTTGGAGGTACTTGCTATTGCAACTAAAAAAACAGGAGTTTTTATTTAAAGCTATAACAAGTTTTAAGGCAATGAAAATGCTATAAATGTCTAAAAAAATGAAATCGATGTATTATTAAAATGGATAATCAGTATCTCATTGTCGCAAATATAAATAAAATCCGAATGGTATGGTATGTCATATTGACCAAAACGTGACAAAATCAATATTATAATGAAGTTCTAAACTAAACGAAGTCCCAATTCTAAAATTACTCTGCACTTACATACTGCCTTAAAACCTTCACATCGTCATTTAGATTCTTTCGAAGATGAAACAACCTGTTTAACTGACCAAATTGAAATCAAAATGAACTGTGACTCATTTAATGCGTCATAAAATATGTGGCAATTTCAAGCGGGTAATCTATTTTAGTCTAACATAGGCGTGTAGTCCAAGTTCGGAAATCCCTTTTCAACATATTATTTTGACATGTTTAAACAGATATACTTTTGGCAATACGTGGTCAGTGAGTATATATAGGCATGATATATTTGGAAAAAAACAACGTTTTTTAGCCCATTTTAAAATGTTGAAAAAATTCTGATATGTTCCCTTTAATTCAAGATAATTTACCATGAGCAAAATAAAATATTAGTTAACATTAATTCATTGCCAGGTGACGGACCCAAGCGGGGAGACGTGTATCGGTCATACAGGTCAGCTTCGTTCATTAAGACGAGGACTATAGGGATGTTTGGGGCATATATTTAGTCAAAATTTCTGAGTACGTATTCCGACATTGGCATACCATAGACTACGAATCTGTGTGTCTGTCCCCGTCCCTGACATCTCTCTAAGCAGGTGTTGAACACTGGCCACCGAACATTTTGCCCGTACCAAAATTAAGACTACATACATATTACATTTTATGTACCAGAAATTAAGTCTTTTAAATTCTAGATGATTAATTTTCCAAATAAATAATTCTTCGTGTACTCTTTTATCAAAACCTAGACCTGACGCGAGGTGTCAGTCTAACAAATCGATAATCCAATAAGCGATAGATATTGGTTGCTACACCGTTAATTTCCTTAGACAAGCTAACGATGTATAGGTAAACACTACATTAAATTTTGGACAAACAATACCAGGTGGCTAATGGGTGGAGCGATAGTCCATCGCGTCAAGTCCTATCCTTTCATATACACGGTGGTGAAGCCACCTGACCTTATGCTATAGAATGGTGTAAAATTCGGAGGAAAAGTGCCCGCTTCAGGTAACATTTTTTGCAGATAACTTTCTTAATATTTCGAGAAAAGTCATGAAACAAAGACGATAGCTGCCTCTGTATAGACTATTTGTGCCATCAAGCGGCCATGCAAAAACATGTATTTTTAGACAAAGTTATCTGCAAAAATGTTGCCCTAGTTGGGCACTTTTTACACCACCCTATAGCAACAGGTCACGTGGGATAATGTTAGTCCTTGTTTATATACATTTTTTCTGTTTCCAATTTCACTTAATGAATGCAAACTATATAATGACAAGGACAAACGACTGTTTTGATAAATGTTCACCTAACTGTATTTCTAAAAAGTGTATATATCTCAGACTACATGATGCAATTATAAAATTGCAGCACCCCATCACCGGATGTAGACCCTTAATTTCGTTTTTCTACTTTGGAATGCTTGATTTAATGCGCTTGCATACGAATAAAATATATTTCATGTGCCCCATTGATAAGACAGAATATTTGGTTACACGTAAAGACTACCGAGAAATCTTATTAATAAATTTTAAATGAACAAAATGCAAATTAAAACTAAGTAACAAAATAAGAAATATCGTAATAAAAATTACGTTACCACTATACGATTGATTGATTGATTGAATATTTAGCGTCATTTTTATGCCATCGAGGGCTAACAGACGACCATTTAAGTTAACCACTGTTTCCTTGAATCCTTAAAGGTTAACCAATAGTTGAGCACTACCCATCTACACTAGTAACTGATAATTTTTCCACTTGAATCAGCGGTGAGAGACGAATGATAATGAGACACGATGTCATATAACAATCACCAGGGAGACTGTTTGATTGATATACGAGCCACTATGGCAACAATTCACTTTCCTGTCATACAATCTAGATCTAATCACGTGTTTATTACGCCCATGCTTGGTTTCGTTCACATTATAAGTGATCCTGCGTGACCAAGTGGTCCATGGCGCTGTCGTCTCACAACCACTCGCCTCTGGGGACTTCGGTATGAGCTCAGATCGATCAAAACACTTTAGGTGAAAAAGTTTGACAGTAACTTGCGGAAGGACGGTGGTTTTATTCAGATTCATCCATTCCCCAATAAAACAGGCATTACATTAAATATCTCGTAGTTTATTACATTAAATGTCTCTTAATTTATTACATTAAATGTCTCTTATTTATTAATTCGAATAAGATTCACGCTTAGTGTTTCATAAAATTAAATAAATGAAAACAATGATTAAATTAAATAGACTGTACTTTATGTAAACGGTATATAAAATGTTTGTTTCATATTAATGATATATGATAAGTTATGTTTTAGTGATAAGGTTACACATTAATTACATATATGATGCATGTTTCCTTCGTTTGAACACTGGGAACACTTGTTGACAACACGATTAAATATTAAGTTTATATTAAAGCGCTTTAACCAGTATTTATTACGGTGTCCCGTTGGGGGCCATCGCTGAATATATATTAAATTAAGTAAAGTCGAAACGACGAAACTACAATGGTGAACATTCGAAACAATGAGCAACAATGGTGAAAAATCGAAACTACGATAGTTCAACTTTTCACCATGAAAAAACGAAACTATGATAGTTCAACTTTTCACCATCGTAGTTTCGACTTTTCACCATCATAGTTTCGGCTTTTCACCATCGTTGTTTCGACTTTTCACCATCGTAGTTTTGCGTTCCGAGTATATACGATTGAATCGGAAATTGTACAACAAATTCCGTCAACAGAGCAGCTCATTTGCATATTAGAATTACTAATGAGTTAATTTAGATATAAAACGAGATTTATTCATTTATTAGCTCCACTGTGACTGGCCAAAGGCCAGAATTGCTTATGCGATGGCGCGTTGTCTGTCGTCTGTCGCCTGTTAGCAGCACTTTCTCTGAAACCACAAGGTCAATTAAACTGAAACTTCACATGGATGTTTCTTTTGCATAGGAGACTATACAGAAGATTTTTTTCCATCTGAAATTCAAGATGGCCGCCGTTACCAAAAATATTCCAGATCTTCTTCTCATGAATGACTCAACAGATTTTCAAAATATTTATGTAGTAATGATAACCAACTATAGTTTTGTTAGATTTGTTCAAATGGTGTCCGAAGGGTTCATCATGACCCTGTCCCGAGGATTCAATTAGGGGACACGTGTCATTATAATTAAAAAACATTTTTTTTTAAAATGGTAATGATTTTGCCTATATCTTTACAGAAGCATAGTAAGGTGAAAGAGGTTCAGATTTGTAAAAATGACTGGGTTCCACTGTCTTAAAGGGTCAGGAGGGGCTCCAAAAGGGTAAAAATTAAGAATTACAAAAATCGTTTTCTTAAGAACCAGTATGTCAGTTTGTTCATATTTGGTATAAATTATCCCTTTGTGTAGGTGTTCGACGATTTAAGTATTATGGGGCTAAAATTTATGGGGGCCCTTTAAGGGGACTTAGAATTTTACATTGGAATATTATGGGAAAACAGAAAATGTTCTCTTTTTTTATCTATATAGGCAAAATTGTTATTCAATTGGAGTTCTGAAGTATCATCTAGTAATAGGAAATAAGATTTGGCTAATAAGGAGAATTGACTTTCCATAAGGGGTCAAAAAAGGGTTAAAATAGAAAATTTTAAAAAAATTTGTCAGTCAAATTTGTTCATATTTGATATGGATTATCCAAATGAGTATGGGTTTAAAGTTTGTACAAGGGTCTTGTATTTATAGGGCCATGTAAGAGGATATGAGTTATATATAGGAATACTATTAGAAAACGGGAAATTTTCTTTTTTATCATTCATTTTTTATTGAGTTTTGAAGCAACTTTTAGTTATAACAAATGTGATTTTGTTCGATACGAAGTATTGACTTTCTAAAAGGGGCCAGGTAGGGTCACAAAGTGATTAAAGTTGAACATTGTCATAAATCTTATTTTCAACAACCAGTCAGCCAAATTTGTTCATATTTGATATATTTCCCCCCTATGATTAAGCAATCTAAGTTTGTACAAATCAAGGGACACTGGGATGTATAGAGGCCCTGTGATGGGTCTTTGAGTTTTACTACTGGAACTTACTGAAAAAATTCTCATTTTTTTGTCCATTTTGGTAAATATGTTGTTCAATTTGAGATCTAAAGCATTGTCTAGTAACAATAAATTTGATTTTGTTCAATAAAAAGATTGAATTTCCATTAGAGGCCAGGGGGTGGAAGGGGCAATAAGGTTAAAATAGGGAATTTTCACAAATTTCCTCTCAATAACCTTTTAGTTAAACTAGTTCATATTTGATAAAATTATCCTAACATCAGCAAGGATTGAAGATTCTGCATATCAAGGGGCTTGGATATACTGGGGGTAATGTGACTTTTACAGAGGAATATTATAGGGAAAACTAATATTTTGCATTTATGTGTATAAATTTTAAATTTTGAATCATTTCTGCTCATAACAAATTGCTCAGAGCAGGTGATTGAAGTTCTGACAAAATAAGGGGCTGGGTTGTATAAGAGTTCTGTACAGGGGACTATATTTTTTTTACAGATGAATGGTATGGGAATTTGAAGTATTTCCTTTTCATAGCAATAACGTTTTGGTTCAGTATGCATGCGATGGGGATATTTATCCATAAGTTGATAAGACGACCCCCGAAAGAGGGTAAATATTGTGGAATTTCAAAAAGTGCTATGGCCACTATGAGTCAGTAGAGCGTCCTCGGGCCCTCTTGGTTTTTAAATAGCGATACGGGCTGTTATAAATGCATGAAGGATCAGGAGAACTCGTACTCATAGACAAGTTGCTTCTTTCTTAATAAAACAATTATGTTCAAAAATTGGTTATTCCGCTGCCAGAATAGTAAATATTTGTAGGAGGAGACTATCAAATTACAATGTTACACGAGTGTATCTGCTGATTGTGAATTACAACGCAACACTAGGCTATCTGCTGATGGTGAATTACAACGCCAAACGAGTCTATCTGCTGATGGTAAATTACAACGCCACACTAGGCTATCTGCTGATGGTGAATTACAACGCCACACTAGACTATCTGCTGATGGTGAATTACAACGCCACTCTAGGCTATCTGCTAATAGTGAATTACAACGCCACACTAGACTATCTGCTGATGGTGAATTACAACGGTACATGAGGCTATCTGCTGATGGTGAAGTACAACGCCACACTAGACTATCTGCAGATGGTGAATTACAACGCCGCACTAGGCTATCTGCTGATGGTGAATTACAACGCCGCACTAGGTTATCTGCTGATGGTGAATTACAACGCCTGATGGTGAATTACAACACCACACTATGCTATCTGCTGATGGTGAATTACAACGCGACACTTAGCTATCTGCTGATGGTGAATTACAATGCCACACGAGGCTATCTGCTGATGGTGAAGTACAACACCACACTATACTATCTGCTGATGGTGAATTACAATGCCACACTAGGCTATCTGCTGATGTTGAATTACAACGCCACACTAGGCTATCTGCTGATGGTGAATTACAATGCCACACTAGACTATCTGCTGATGATGAATTACAACGCCACACTATGCTATCTGCTGATGGTAAATTTCAACGCCAAACGAGGCTATCTGCTGATGGTGAATTACAATGCTACACTAGGCTATCTGCTGATGTTGAATTACAAAGCTACACTAGGCTATCTGCTGATGGTGAATTACAACGCCACACTAAACTACCTGCTGATGGTGAATTACAACGCCACACTAAGCTTTCTGCTGATGGTGAATTACAACGCCACACTAGGCTATCTGCTGATGGTGAATTACAACATCACACTATGCTATCTGCTGATGGTGAATTACAATGCCACACTAGGCTATCTGCTGATGGTGAATTACAACGCCACATGACGCTATCTGTTGATGGTGAATTACAATGCCACACTACGCTATCTGCTGATGGTGAATTACATGATGAATTACAATGCCACACTAGGCTATCTGCTGATGGTGAATTACAACGCCACACTAGACTATCTGCTGATGGTGAATTACAACGCCACACTAGACTATATGATGATGGTAAATTACAACGCCACACTAGGCTATCTGCTGATGATGAATTACAACGCCACACTATGCTATCTGCTGATGGTGAATTTCAAAGCCAAACAAAGCTATCTGCTGATGGTGAATTACAACGCTACACTAGGCTATCTGCTGATGTTGAATTACAAAGCTACACTAGGCTATCTACTGATGTTGAATTACAACTCCACACTAGACTATCTGCTGAATTACAACGCCATACTATGCTATCTGCTGATGGTGAATTTCAACGCCACACGAGGCTATCTGCTGATGGTGAATTACAACGCTACACTAGGCTATCTGCTGATGTTGAATTACAAAGCTACACTAGGCTATCTGCTGATGGTGAATTACAACGACACTCTAAACTACCTGCTGATGGTGAATTACAACGTCACACTTTGCTATCTGCTGATGGTGAATTTCAACGCCAAACGAGGCTATCTGCTGATGGTGAATTACAACGCTACACTAGGCTATCTGCTGATGTTGAATTACAAAGCTACACTAGGCTATCTGCTGATGGTGAATTACAATGCCACACTAAACTACCTGCTGATGGTGAATTACAATGCCACTCTAAGCTATCTGCTGATGGTGAATTACAATGCCACACTAGCCTATCTGCTGATGGTGAATTAGAACGCCACACTATGCTATCTGCTGATGGTGAATTACAACGCTACACGAGGCTATCTGCTGATGGTGAATTACAACGCAACACTAGACTATCTGCTGATGGTGAATTATAACACCACACTAGGCTATCTGCTGATGGTGAATTACAACGCCACATGAGGCTATCTGCTGATGGTGAATTACAATGCCACACTATGCTATCTGCTGATGGTGAATTACATGATGAATTACAATGCCACACAAGACTATTTGCTGATGGTGAATTCCAATGCCACACTAGGCTATCTGCTGATGGGGAATTACAACGCCACACTAGACAATCTGCTGATGGTGAATTACAATGCCACACTATGCTATCTGCTGATGGTGAATGACAACGGCACATGAGGCTATCTGCTGATGGTGAATTACATTGCCACACTAGGCTATCTGCTGATGGTGAATTACAACGCAACAGTAAGCTATCTGCTGATGGTGAATTACAATGCCACACGAGGCTATCTGCTGATGGTGAATTACAACGCAACACTAGGCTATCTGCTGATTGTGAATTACAACACAACACTAGGCTATCTGTTGATGGTGAATTACAATGCCACAAGACGCTATCTGCTGATGGTGAATTACAACGCAACACTAGGCTATCTGTTGATGGTGAATTACAATGCCAAACGAGGCTATCTGCTGATGGTGAATTACAACGCTACACTAGGCTATCTGCTGATGGTGAATTACAATGCTACACTAGGCTATCTGCTGATGGTGAATTACAATGCCACACTAAACTACCTGCTGATGGTGAATTACAACGCCACACTAGGCTATCTGCTGATGGTGAATTACAACGCCACACTAAACTACCTGCTGATGGTGAATTACAATGCCACACTAGGCTATCTGCTAATGGTGAATTACAACACCACACTAGGCTTTCTGCTGATGGTGAATTACAATGCCACATTATGCTATCTGCTGATGGTGAATTACAACGCGACACGAAGCTATCTGCTGATGGTGAATTACAACGCCACACTAGGCATTCTGCTGATGGTGAATTACAACGCCACACTAAACTACCTGCTGATGGTTAATTACAACGCCACACTAGGCTTTCTGCTGATGGTGAATTACTTGGTGAATTACAACCCCACACGAGGCTATCTGCTGATGTTGAATTACAACACCACACGAGGATATCTGCTGATGGTGAATTACAACGCCACACTAGGCTATATGCTGATGGTGAATTACAACGCCACACTAGGCTATCTGCTGATGGTGAATTACAACGCCACATGAGGCTATCTGCTGATGGTGAATTACAACGCCACACGAGGTTATCTGCTGATGGTTTATTAAAATGCCACACGAGGCTATCTGCTGATGGTGAATTACAATGCCACTCTAGGCTATCTGCTGATGGTGAATTTCAACTCCACACGAAGCTATCTGCTGATGGTGAATTACAACGCCACACAAGGCTATCTGCTGATGGTGAATTACAACGCTACACTAGGCTATCTGCTGATGGTGAATTACAACGCTAAACAAGGCTATCTGCTGATGGTGAATTACAACACTACACGAGGCTATCTGCTGATGGTGACTCAGATCCATGTGTTTAGAGTGCACCTCCCTCGAATTTCAATTTTTTTGGCAGTTGGTGTTAAACTTTTTTTTTCAAACTGCATATAACAAACACTTTTTGGAAAATATGTTTTTGCTAATTAAATTTATTAAGTATGCAATATTATAAAAAATCAATGCATTTATAGCTGTGAAATTTTGAAAAAGGGTTTTCTAATTTGAATCATTTACTAAATTATATAAAACCTGCCCAGAGCCTTCTTGCGGCTTTTATATGGCAGTTTGGGCTTAAAGCTCATGTTAAGAGTAAATACTGAAATTTGTTTGATTTTCTTTTCGTTTCACATGCTTGTTTCATCTTCAGTTGTATAAAATTGTGTCAGTGTTTGCATATAAGCTCATTTACGGGAATTTTTATACATAGTTGAAGCGCCCGGTTCCGTTTTAAGTTTGTGTGGATATTTAACGTCATTTTATGCCACCGAAGGAGAACAGACTATCATTTAACCTAACCACTCTTTCCTGGAAGCCTGAAAGGCTAACCAGTACTGAAGAACACCTATCGCTGAAAATAACTGATAACTTTCCCAATTGAATCAGCAGTTAGAGACGAATGTCAATGAGACGTAATGTCATATATTACTGTTGCCGGGCTATAATTCGAACTCACGACCAAATGAATGATAGTTAGACGTGCTACCGACTGAACTTACCGGACAGAATAATCGAAATAAACGAAAAGATAACACATAAAACGAATACTTATTTTATACTGAAATCCTACAGATACTATTATAATAATCATTATTTATTTATTATTAAAACATAATATAATTTTCTATCAATGAATGAATGAATAAACGAACGAATCAATGAGTGTAAATAAACAACTAAAAGAATGAATGAATGAATGAATGAATGAATGAATGAATGAATGAATGAAAGAATGAATGTGAATGAATGAACGAACGAACGAACGAACGAACGAACGAACGAACGAACGAATGAATGAATGAATAATTAATTTATGGATGGACGAATGAACGATTATAAAAGTGAATAATTGAATAAATAATACACGATTAATAAAGGGTAATTAAATGATGATTTGAAATGAGTATATTCATCAGGAGGCGATTCAAAATTTCCAGTTTGGGATTCGGATTTTTTTTTAAAATCACTGTTTTATTATTTTAACAAATTAATTCAATAAAAAACAAGTTTATAATGATAAATAACTCGACACATTATTGATCTTATAAGGACATCAAAGCTTCATTACATGTTCGACTAATAAAATCAGTAATACATTTCTAAACAGATAAGGAAGATCTCTTTTGACATTTATTCATTTTACAACTTGAATAACAATGTAAGAATCAAAGTACACAAGGGCATAGATGCAAATAAACCTTCAGCAGAACTTGTTTCCGTTGTTTCATAAAATGTTGCAAACACACGTGCCGGACCTCCACTTCCGTCAAACAATTTAAAGGCAGCCACGTACACCATCGCTCCGTTCTCTGGTATCTTGTCTAGGTTTGCAACGTTCTCAACTCCTGGAATGTTCGCCTTGCTAATAATTACATGCACCGGAAATGTTTTTGATTGACCATAATCGTTCGAGGGTGTGTCAACTCCCACCACGTGTATGTTTCTGTATTTAACCAGCCAATCAACAGCGTCTTCATGGAAGCCTGGAAAATGAAATGTTGCTGGTTCCGATGGTGTCTCGGAACCAAAAGAAAGGGTCTTGTTAGGATACCTGGACATCCATCCAGCGTTCATGAGAACAATGGCCCCGTTTGGGATCCGACCATGTTTTGACTCCCATGCTTTCAAGTCATTGACATCCACGCGGTAATCTGGGTCGATGGAGGCCTTACCCTAAACAAACAATTAAACAATAATGATATAGCCAGTGTAGATATGTTAATCAATTATGATCATCAAAAAACTGAAACTGATATAAAATATTCATCTATGAAACTAGGCGATTGAAGAAGTTTCTTCAATTGGAGTAACTTTAAGGCTTACACTATGGTTTAACCGCCAATATAAAAATCATGTTTATTGGGTGAGCTTAATGCTCAATTTAGCTATTTTGATCGTGTTTGTCGGTCCGTACTCGGACAATCCGTCTGAGCGTCAGTCAACAATTACTTTACACGACTTCTCTAAAACCGCTTGGCAGATTTTTACCACATTTGATGTGAAGCATTGTTACACGAAGCTCTCTCAAATATTGTTTGACACTTCAAAAATATTCTCCGAAATTGCAAAACCAGACGCTTCACCATTTTGAATGAAGTATCACCTAATGACTTATTTGTTCAAGTCATGACCATAGGGTCAACTTTGTGCCGCTCGGGGACTTATCAGTTTAACGTTGGGAGTTTAATTTAAACATTATTTTCTCAAGAACCGACCAGCTTAATATGTTCATTGTTTGGTATCAATGATCTTTATGAGCGGCGGTTTAAAGTTTGTTCAAATAAAGGGACTAGTGACCCAGTAAGAGGACTTATCTTTTTTATATATGAACACGATGCGAAAACAGGATATTTTGCATTTCTCATCAATGTTAGGTATTGTTTCAATCAGCTTGATTTATAGGGTCTTATTTAGCCATACAAGTTGAACCTGGGTCATATAAAGGGCCTTTAATATTCATAGGGCGCGAGTAGGGATCCTATTAGGGATACACCTGTTAAATTTCAATTTTTTCTTTTCAAGAACTGAAAAGCAATTTTTTATTCATATTTGCCAAAACAAAGGGGGTTCATTGGGTTCCAGTAAAGTGACTTTGTTTTAGAGATGGGAATGATATGGGAAAACAGATACTTGTAGTTCTCATTTTCTCATCAATACCTTCTCCAAAATGCAATCAGGTGAGCGATTTAGGTCCATTACGGCCTCTTGTTTCACTATTCTGATCCTTTAACGTTCCAATGATCGCCTCTCTTCATGGTTGGTTAAGATTAAAACATTATATAACCAGCTAGTTTTAAAAAGATCTTACTGTCAGTCAGCTATGACCATCATATTTCATGTGTGTACATAAAATAAATATGAATCGGTAAATTGCGTGTTTTAATTAGCAATCAGCTCTAATGTCACTAGTCACGTACAGCACGTATGCATTTACATTGTTAGAATATAAGAAGACAGTTTCTAATTACGCAATACGATAAATACGTAAAACGAGCTAACATATTACGCATAATAACGGGCATTTGGTATAAGTTATATGCGTGCCAGGTATTCCTTCACCCTGGACAAGTATAATATTTGAAGCGGGGCGATAGTGAAGAAGATAAAGTGTTGGATGCCCATGCCAGAGATTGCAGGTTCGATCCCAAGCCCGACCTGATGCCGCTCAAAACATCATTCAGTACTGGTTCTACCCAGATTTAGCGGACTCGAAAGCGGTTCATATAAGCTCTGAGCTTTCTTCGCAATCGAGCTAAAATAAATAAGTATAATTTTTTTCGTTTGAAAACGGCGTCCATACATCTTCATTAAAAAGTTATGAATAATGGCAGATTTTCTATATTATTTTTTTTGTCACAACATTACGATTATGGCATTTTTCTCTATTTTGATTACTGTATCTATGGGTTTTTTTTCCAGTCTCCTTTTGTTTACAGACCTTGACATTGATTACAACTCCAGGTCCAACAAGCTTCTCCATGGGTATCTGCTGCTGTCGGAGTGCCCCTTCTGCGAAGTGCGCAGGCGCGTCCAAGTGAGTACCACAATGCTCGGGCGTGCCAAAATAATTTGCTTCGTACCTGCATGTTACAAACTGATATTGATAACTCTACCATTTATTAGTAAATACATAGTGTTTTGTATGAAACTTTTAGGATCAAGCGATTTGGACGATTTCCTCGCTTTTTGTAAGTCGTTATTTGATTTGCTAATCGATAACATGACTTATTAGCTGACGTACTTCTCATTATTCCCGCTAAAACAGAAACAAAAATGTTTGGTTCTAATCGAGCAGGTATCAGAATAAATATATTACATTTATTTATAATATATATAGAGGAGTGTAAAGAAAACCAATGTCAGAGCAGAATTAATATATAACTTCCGTCATTTAATTTGCACTCTTAACTATATTTGATATATAATTAAATGTTGCTGACTCAGCGAATTCCTTGTCCCAATACTCTTGCTACACATTGCGTCGATCATAAATATCTATGTCACCCTCTTCCCGAATGGTATGTAACATTTGCTATTTCTGTTTTTTAGCCGGGCTTTGTGCCAAATCCATGGTCCTGCTGATGACGTCGTGGTCAAGCTGCAGTGTTGATCACCTCAAAATGAACATACGCGACACGGACTACTTTTCATTTCTCGAGTTTCATTTTTTTCATCTATTTTATTTATGCCAGCAGAAACAAAGCATACAATAAAATATATTGTGGACATTATATTATGTCATTGTTAAAAATATTGCATAAAATAAACCAACCGTTACAATAACATCAATCAGACTAGGACGGCGTATGGAGATTTATTAAAGCCTCGCTATTATTACTTTGATTATTTTAATGAATCATTTCCCATTGGACTATCGATCAATCGATCATAATTCGGCTCACAAAACAGCAATAATCTGAGCCTATCTTAAGCATACCTTAATAAAAAATGAAAATATATATTTCTAATATAAGTAACACTACATTTATGTGACCGTTATTGATCAAATACAAATGGTGTCGTGTCTCTTTTGGTGATTTAGCAATGCCATAGCGAGATATGGCATTTAATGCGACAGCGGGTGAGTAGAAGCAAAGTAGCAAATCTATTTTAGTCTTGCTGTAGCGCGTAGTCGATGTTAGAAAAATCCTTTTTAATATAATATTTTAGTCTATTTAAATAGATATCATTTTGGCAATACGGGTCAGTGAGTATATACAGAAATAATATATTTGGGGAAAAAATGTTTTAACCAATTTTAAAATTCTGAAAAATCCTGATAATTATATTCCCTATAACGTTATCTTAGAAATTGTATTGTCAACAACTTACCAGGATCCCATCTGTTTATTTTGGCCTCTTGACAATATGGTGAAATTGTTCTTCGGATTTCCAGGCCAGAAAAGAGAATCATTGCTTTGCTCATGCGTCATGTCAATTACACGGAATTCCGGGTGACATGTGATCAGTGGTGCTAGGCAAATAACTACCAGTAGATTCTCGTATCTGCATTCCATAACTGTTGTGATTGATTTTCTGTAAATAATTGATATATTATCAGAAACCCCGTAAGGTAACCGTTTACATCTTTATCCCAATTTTAGTGTAGAATAATTTGAAATATATTTTAAAATTGAGGAAAAAAAAGAGAAATTGGATTATTTTAAGGTCATTTGGCAATACAGTTTTCATTTTCATGAAATGTCAGAATGGGATCCGACCCAATATTAACCCTTAAATCCGCAAGTACTTTGATAGCAAAAAAAAAAAGTTGATGTTTTAAAATCGTTTATATACACTTCACTGATGCATTTATAGAGGAAGACAGATAATTACTCCCTGAGGTTTCCTGAATATCAAAAAGTATTTCCGTGAAAATTGTGAAAATGCGAATTTTGGGAAATGCTCGCTGTGGTGAAAATATAAGAAAATAATGAAATCATTTTTGCAGGTTATTAAGAATGGAAAGCGATTTTTAATGACATCTAATTTATTTTTTTATCTTGAAAAATAAGCATTTGAGAGTAAAAGTCTACGCGTCTCAGTATACTTGGACCCCCTTCGCAATCCCCTGGAATTTTCAGCTTCCTCAGAGATTTACCCAAACAGATATGAAACAGAATTTGAGTTTTTATTATAGGATAAAATTCATTTTTTTCCAGTTTTATATGCATGTGTAAAAAATGAATAAAAAACAGAATAAATGAATTTAATCCTTATAATTCCAATCCTGAAGTTATTTTTCGAAATAGTAAAAATAAACTAGTCTTTATTTGATGAGACTGAGTTAATAAGTTTTTTCTCTATGTCCCTTATTTCTATTTTTGCACGTGCACGTGTATAGGTTTGAGATTTTTTAACAAAACTTGACGCCACTTTGTCAGGCTCGCGAAGACCTTTCCAAATACACCCAACTTGAAAAAATTGGACAGGAAATGGCCTCTCGGCTAAGGTTCAACCCTTTTTGGTCCTCCGGCTGACCGTATCTGAGTTGGGGTTAAGGCTCTACTGGCTAAACGGTTGGAGTTAGCCATATAGTTTAATACAAAAGTTGCTCAGAATTAAATTCCCTACAACATATATGAAGATGAACCCATCGCACGTGGCTCTCAGAATGGCATACGTGCTAGCTACAAATGATCAACATAACATGACGATGTGTCGCGCGTTACACCCAGAATCCCACTTCAAAGGTCAAGGTCACAATTTAACTTTGGTTGATGACACTTTCAGTCTGATTGAGATTTCGTGTCCGGTCTGAAACTTTGTCACCTATGGATACATTTCAAAAACACTTGGATCAATTCATCAGCATGACATTACAAAGTGTCACGTGTAAGACCCACATGTGTACCTCAAAGGTCAAGTTCACACTTTGAGTTTGTTTGACAACACTTTCAGTTTGTGTGAGATTTCTTGTCCGATCTATAACTTTGTCATCTATGGATATATTTTAAAAACACTTGGCTCAGTTGGTAAACATGACATAGTTAAGTGTCGCATGTAAGACCCAGAACCTTTTCTCAAAGGTCAAGGTCACACTTTCAATTTGTTTGATATTGCGTGTCTGATCTGTGACTTTGTCTTTAACTTGGCTCAATTTATCAAGATGACATGACGATGTGTCATAAGTAAAACTTAGACACGGTCACACTTTGAGTATGTATGACAACACTTTGAATCTGTTTGAGATTTCAAGTCTCTCCTTTAACTTTATCATACATGGATCAAAAACACTTGGCTCAATTGATCACTTGATCAACAATTGATCTGTAACTTACATTTAGGGATTTTGAAATAGCTTGACACAAGTGATCAACATGTCATAATAATGTTTCACCTGCATTTAACTGTTGAAATACCCAGACCATTACATCAGATGTCAAGGTCAAGGTTGCACAAAGGTCAAGGTCATGCTTTAATGTAAAAAAAACATGAACTAGCATGTCAAGTCTGAAACATTAGTCCATTACTCTTGATATTCATGGATACATCGCTACCTTTTTTATCATATATTGTTATTTTTCACAGACCATTTGGGGGCATGTGACACTTAACAGTGACATTTCTTGTTTATTTTTTTAAACCCAAATAAAAATGCACAATAACTGGTAGGTTGACTACGTTGTTTTTTTTTAAAAGAGGGTGCAGTGACACCCTGATATTTTTTGAAAAAAGAAGTCCTCAAATGCTCGTAAATACATGCATTTGTTGAAATCCTATAAAAGTCACTTTTTTAACACCATGATGTCTTATTGCAGAATATGCTATACCAGCTTCGAACCTTCGACCTCCCGCTTCCGAGGCAGACGCATTAACTACTAGGTCACGGAAGACGGAGAGCATGTTATATATATACAGTATAATTTCGTTGGCTCGAACACGGATGGCTGGAACACCACACATGGCTCGAACCACTTATCTGGTCCCGGTCAAAATACTTTTCAAATTCTATTATTCTACCTCCAATGGATAGTACACCGAGTCGAACTAGAAATTAGGTCCAGCCAACATATTTAACTGTATTTTGACACTCTTCGTTTGAACTATTTTGTTCAGTCCTGTCGGGTTCGATCCATCGAAGTTCTACTGTATTCACCTTTATATACTTGGAATAAGTTGTATCATTCCGATACAATACAGGAAATTAATATATGATTTGCACTTGCTGTCGAAGATCTGTCAAATGTAATGTTTTTTAACCATTTACAAGAGTTATGCACTTTTTTCAACACAAAAACAAAAAAAGTCTTAACATATGCTATGGTAATGTAACTTTACATAATAAATATATATGTTTTTCAGAAAAAGTTTAATAAAGTAAACACTAAAACATTCACAAACTATTTGTTACAGATCATGTCATGTTAGAACGCTATTGAAACACGCGATATGTTTTAAAACATATGTTTAACAATACAATGTGCAAATTCATTCATATCAATATCAAGACTATCTTACCTGCAGAAAAGTACAAAGTTATGGTTGTCTCTACCTGTAAACAAGTCAATTATGTTATTTTAGAGATTTGCATTTTGACCCAGTTAGTCACTTACGGATGTTGTCATAATCATTTGAATAAGTGACTTAAGAAAGGTGATTATACATGAATATTAAACTAATCAATAAACAACCGATTTACCTTTAATGAGTGGTTGTCTCCACTCACTCCCCTCATCACTCCCTTCCATGCATCCTTTCATTCTATTTTTACTTTATTCTTGTCAAAATATCCCTCCTCCTACGTTTCTTAAATTCTCTCCTTTCTGCCTGCCTGCCTGCCTGCCTGCCCCCCCCCCCCTCTCTCTCTCTCTTTTTCTCTCTCTCTCTCTTTCTTTCTCTCTCTCTCTCTCTCTCTCTCTCTCTCTCTCTCTCTCTCTCTGTCTCTAACCCTATATCTCATGTTCCACATTTCCTGAGCGTTTTTAATCTCTTTTGTTTACTTTTTGTATCTGTATTTGTATCAAGGAGTTTGTGGGAAGGGGAAGCCTTAAAACGTCAATCAGATGCTGCATTCTAAAATGTTCGTGTGAAAATTGAATTCTCTGATGCTAATCCTTATGGTGATAAATAGTCTTACGTTATTTTGTATTACCATTTTCCATATACTGATCTAGTCCGTGGTAGGTTTTGTGGGAAAAAAGCAAGCTATAGATCTACATAGCTCAGTTTATTTTTGAGAAAGCAGTGACATATTATACCAACTTTTACATTTAACCTGCTTAGATTGGTGTTTATGTACTGCACTAAAGAGGTTTTGTACACTAAACAGGTGTCATTGTACAAAGAATGACAGCTAGTATTACGCATACTATTATAAAACTCTGACAATATCTTTTGAACAAATGTAATAGATATGCACACAAACTGCACAAATTAAACAGAAAGCGTATCTTTATAGTATATATTATGCAGACGTTAATATATTTTTATATTTGGTTTTAAATCCAAAACACAAAATATCT
The DNA here is from genome assembly GCA_029582155.1 of Panopea generosa. NCBI lineage: Eukaryota > Metazoa > Mollusca > Bivalvia > Adapedonta > Hiatellidae > Panopea > Panopea generosa. The sequence continues at coordinate 35,519,237 of CM055910.1, read as the reverse complement.
GAATGTGTTGTACTTATATGATTTTAAATAACTTTTATAACGATTTTGTTGCTCAGTATTCTCTTACTAGAATTAGACTTCATTCATTCCAAAATTAAATTATTATCGTGTCTGTCTGTCTGTCTGTCTGTCTGTCTGCTGTCTGTCTGTCTGTCTGTCTGTCTGTCTGTCTGTCTGTCTGTCTCACACTCTCTCTCTTTCTCTCTTTCTCTCTCTCTTAATCACTTATCTTTCTTTCTCTGTCGTCTATCATTAAGTGTTTTAATATTCTTTCATACCATAACTTTATCATGTTAATATTTCCATTTATCGCCGCCACCGTTTTCTCTATTGGCGACGCCTCCAGAAAAGTATAAGTAATTTTTAATGTTTTAGAGGATAGTGCAGAGATACAGAATATCTTTTTGTAGTGTTCCCGAGTATTTTACATGCCCGGTGAAAGCACCGATACATGGAATCTCCATTTTTGTTAAAGTCTCATCCGAAAGACTGATAAGTATTTTTAGATGTAGGAGCGGGGGATCGAACCTGCAACTCCTGGGTTCAAAGTCACTTTATCCTCACTTTCACTTTCTCCTTTTATGTTCTCTCCCTATACACCTTTGTGTTCAAAACCTTACTACACAAACACACCAGTACGAGTGTCTAGGACTTAATCAACACCGTGAAAAAACACACGTTGGTCACTTCACTTCACCGAGAAAAATATTATGTAAACTTATCTAAACAAATGCGGATAAAAGGTCTTGCTCAAAGACATTACACATAGCCGTGGCAGGGTATCGAACCCGCGTCTCCCAATGGGTCCGATGCTCTATGGACCAAGCACTCCACGAATCAGGCGCTTCAGAAAAACTTATATTTTGTGTTAACCAAAACTTCGATCATTATTAATTTATATCAAGTTACACATTCTACTTGTGTGGTTAACGCGTTTGACACTTAAAATACAAAAGAAAAACGCTATGTAAAAGATAATCACAACAATCTACACATGTAGGGTAACCATACGTTTGGTACCTTAATTACACAAAACAAAGTATCACATGCTTGATAACTACACGTTTTGTATTTAAGTTACAGAAGACAATGGCTGGCTACTTGCAATAAAGACACATGTTTAGAACATAAGACAAGCACAAATTGAAGATGACCACCAAGTCAATACTTTAATTACACAAAACAATCACCAACGGCATGATAACTACGCGTTTGGAGTCTAAATTACACAAGACAAGAACCAGTAATATGATAAGCACAGGTGTGGTAAATACAGAATACAAGACAAGTGTTACCTGCATGATAAGCACGTGGCACGTGTTTGGAATTTAAATTACACAAGACAAGCACCAACTCCATGAGACCATCCGTTTAGGTACCTGCATTACAGAAGACAAACACCAACTCCAAGAGACCATTCGTTTTGGTACCTACACAAGCACAAACTGCATGATAAGCACACGTTTAGTACCTAACTTACACAAATACGCATAAGGGGCATGAAAACCACATGTTATGTATGTATCTAGACAAGCACCAACTGCATGATAAGCGCACGTTTGATACCTAAAAGACGCAAGACAGGCACCAACGACGTGAGATCCACACGGTTAGTACTTAAACTACACGAGACAATCACCAACTGTATGCTATGCATCAATGACATGAGAATCACACGTTTGGTACCTTTTTTACATAAGACAAGCGCTACCTGCATGATAAACAAGTGTTTGGTACTTAAATAACACAAGACGAGAACCAACTACTTGAGAACCGCACATTTGGTACCTAAATTGCACAACAAAATCACCAACGGAATGAGAACCACACGTTTGGTAACTACAATAAATAAGACAATATGTAGCATAAACGGAATGAGAAACACACGTTAAGTAGGTAAATTAAAAACGACAAGTACCAATTGCATGAGAACTTAATACGCGTTTGGTACCTAAATTATACAAGACAAGCACCAACTGCATGATAAGCACACGTTGTGTACCTGAATAACACAAAGCATCAAAGCCATGAAAATAACACTTTAAGTACTTTAATAACATAATACAATCGCTACTTACATGATAAGCACGTGTTTGGTACCTAAGTTACACAGTAGAAGCACCAACAAAATGAAAAACAAAAGTTTGGTACCTAAAATAGACAAGACAAGCACCAACGGCGTCAGGTCCACACGTTTGGTACCTAAATTACACAAGGCAACCACAAACTACATGATAAGCACACGTTTGGTACATAAATAACACAAGGCAAGCACTAACTGCATGATAAGCACACGTTTGGTACCTAAATAACACAAAGCAAGTATTAACTGCATGATAAGTGCACGTTTGATGCCTAGATAACACAAGGCAAGCACTAACTGCGTGATAAGCACACGTTTGGTGCCTAAATAACACAAGGCAAGCACTAATTGCATGATAAGCACACGTTTGATGCCTAAATTGCACACGACAAGCCTTACCTGCATGATAAGCACGTGTATGGTACTTAAAATACACAAGACAGTCAACAACAGCATTAGAGAACCACACATGTGATACCTTAAATACCCAAGACATGCACCAACGGCTAATATGCACACGCTTGGTACCTGTATTACACAAGACAAGCACCAACTTTATGATATGCACACGACTGATACCTAAATTACACAATTAAAGAACGAACACCATACTTACCACACGTTTGGTACCTAAATAACATAAGAAAAGCAACAACGGCATGGACATCACACGATATGTACCTAAATTAAACAAGACAAGCACCAAATGCATGATAAGCACACGTTTGTACCTAAATATTACGAGACAAGTGTTACTTGCATGCTAAGCACATTACACGTGTTTGGTATTTAAATCACACAAGACAAGCATCAACTGCATGATAAGCACACGTTTCGTACCTTTTCTCACTCGATACACAACATCCTTACTCGACTATAGATTTTTCTTACTGAGCACTAGATTTTCTAATCTATATTCATCTTATCACAACATTCAATTTCCTTATTTGACACTATATTTTCATAAACAACACAAGACAAGCACCAAATGCATGATAAGCACACGTTTGTACCTAATTTACGCAAGACAAGCATCAACTGCATAACAAACACACGTTTCGTACATTTTCTCATCCGATACATAACATCTTTACTGGACTATAGATTTTAATACTGGGCACTAGATTTCCTAATCTATATACATGTATACTCAACATTCTTACCCAACATTTAATTTCCTTTTATGACATTGTATTTTCAAACGCTACACTACATTTCGCACTGAATACTGAACATATGCGACGCTACATTTTCTCACTCAATACTCAACATCCTTACATGACATTCAATTTCCTAATATGACACTACATTTTCATACACGACACTAGATTTTCTCGCTCAATACTCAACTTCCTTCCACGACATTTCAATTTCCTATTTGACTGTATATGTTCATACACGACACTAGATTTTTCTCACTCGATACACAACATCCTTACACAACCATAGATTTTTTTTACTGGGCACTAGATTTTCTAATCTATATAAACTCAATAAGTCGACATTAATTTTTTAACACCACGCTTAATTTTAAAACTTAAAATAAAAAAAGTACTGAAAAGTGTGTCCACCATCAATATATGTAAATATGACGTAACACCTTGACGGTGTCAAATTAATCATAAATTACTCATCAAAAGCGCTCTTAAATTCCTTCAGCATGTTAACCTTTATTTTAATTTTTTTTAAATTTCTCTTATGTTCATTATTTAAAGAAAATTAGTATAACTATTAAAAAAATGAGGATTTGTATGTTGGCAAATTGACGACTAGATATTTCGAAAGCGAGGCAAAGTATTGTGAAACAAATGCCTGGATTTAATCTCTTATATTTCCCTCAAAACACAATGAAACATATATGTTTATATGTTTATTGTTGAATTATATATTAAACTTGCAATTCTTAAAGGTCATAAAATAAAATAATGAGCATTGTTTATTTAGGGTCCAGATCTTTCTGAACGGCGCATGCGTAGAAACTAATGCGGCGAAATGTTTATTTTCGGAAATGGATACATTTTGGAGGAACATTTGTCAAATTAAGCTTATTAAGATAACTTTAAAAGTATCGGTGATTGAAAATATAGTATACCAAATGGTTATTGTAAAGAATTCATATTGGTATTTTTATATCTTTCTAGAATTAAGGTTTTGAAAAGAACCATTTGACGCCGAAAAAATATACATTGCTCGGAAATTAGTAAATTTTGGATGATTTCTTTTCTGGTAAAAATTATATTGGTAACTTTGAGAATATGATAGATTGAAAATGTATTATATCAAATGATTTTTTCCAGGTTTTCATGTTTCTTTCTTGAGTATCTTTCGTGAATTAAGGTTTCAAAGAGAACCCATTGACGATAAAACCGCACATTTTGTCAATATTGATCGATTTTAAATGCGATTTTAAACATTTTATTGGACAAATATTTCTTCTAGCCTTTACCAATTTGAAGTTTAGGTATTATGAAATAAATCATTTAAATATCAATATATAACTTATAGTAACACCAGATAAATAAGCATTATTGTACACCCATAAAGCGTGGACTTTCCATAGTGCGTGTGAATCTAACGTGACACCGGTTCGTCAGAGGTCATTAGCCCGATCTCAAACTTTAACGCGGGTTTTCTGCAAGGTTTATGGTTAGATAAAGTAATTGGTGTAAGAAAAATAATTCTAAACCATATACTAAGTGATTTAGGGTCATTTGAAATTAAGGAAAAACTGAGGTTTTGGCCACTTTCGGACCAAAACTAGCTGTTTTTCATCAATTTCAATCCGTTCCCAAATCTTTATTAATTCACATAAAGGGCTGATATTAGTATCATTATTTAGAGAAGCATGTCGTTTTTCTGGATATTACAACCAATACTTTTCAAACATTTGTTCCTGACCCGTGCACCACGTGCACGCATGGTAAACACACCACATTCTAAGAATTTGTTTCTATGACCACGGGGCTGATTTTTACTACATTATTTAACATATTTTTTATCTACACAATCCGCACAAAAAAGTTAAAAAAATATTAAAAATATTGACCTTTTGAACTTTGACCAAAAATATGAATTAATTAGGTTAATATTTTTTTAAACTAAACTATAAGTCCTAGCTTATAGGTCAAAGAATAAATAATGTTTAGAATATTAAACTCTACAATATACATAATATACACGCTTAACCCCGCCACAAGAAGCACGTGCTCACACTTGCGCTATCGATCATAATTAACCCTATAGGGGTTTCGATGATGTTGGAATGACCGGCTCGACATCTCATTTCCGTTGATGACAATTAAACCCTAGACCCAGTCCGAATGAATGAAACCCCGCCCCTTAACCCTTAATAGGGGCACAAAATGGCCACCGGGGACACGATCATAAAAAAGTGTGAAATTTCAAGGACCAAACTTATTAATTAGGTCAAGGTTTGACCTTTTTTCATAATCCTTGGACAATCAATATGACCTTTGTTTGACCTTAGGAAACAATAAATACACTTGTAACCAACAGGTAAGTCAACACCTCTGCCACCTATGGTAACATTTTTACCGAAAATCCCCCCCCCCCCCCCCCCCCTCTTTCCAACCTTAACTCACCTTAAAATTCAGTTTAAACATCATTAAAGTTGAAAATCAAAATTCTATGGAGAGACAAAATCATCATACCAGGGACACAATCATCACTCAGACGGACACAATAAACGATTTTCAGGGACACAATCATCCATCAGGGACAATATCATCAAAAGTCGAGAGACACAATCATCAAATTGAGGGACACTATCATCGCTAACTAGTGATATATATATTCAACAAGTATTTAAATTTATTTCAGGTCGTCAATTAAAATCCCCAGAGGGACTGCACATTGTCCAAAAAGGGGAATGACTAAGTCTTCTGGGGCTTGGATAGAGTGACGTGAGTTTGCATGTGAATTTCTTTTTAGGAGGGGGTTCGAGTTCACGAATGAATTTCAGGATAGTTCGTGAGTTTCGTGTGTTCAGCTTTTTGTTCATTCTTCAAGGGGTAGGAGCGTTTCAATAATTGGTGTTTGGGGCCAACCTCAGGAGAGAGTGTATAATGATATATTTCCAGGTCAAAAAGTATATGCTGAACCTGAATATTGATATTTTATTATACACGCTCATGAATTGACGGAGAATCCGACTTTAGAACGTTTCGAACGTGCAAGGTTTGTGTATTTACATTGTCTTGCAACGCCGTCGCAGTGTAACCTTGTTGCGTCCGGGCATTGTGACAAAAGTGGCTCTAAACGGAGACCATCTTCCCGCAGTGAAAATTGCCCAATGCTGGAACAAAACGCGTCATGTGTTGAAAATCGTCATGAGTGGGCGCAGCCATGTTTTGAGTTCGATGCATCCAATCAGAAACCTCGTTACAAGTTTATCATATCTTTACCCACAATGCTAATTAATAACCAAGAATGAAAAAAAACCTGTTTCTCTATTCGTGTTTTTGAACTTCTGTTTGTGTTTGAGGGTTTTTTATAATTATGTTCAAATACCAAACACTTAGTGTTATTGAATAATCTTTTGGAAATGAACCGAGTACAAAAAATTGCTGTGTTAAGAAGACGCACCCCTCTAACCCAAAGGGTAATTCTTTTCATGATGACCGGAACAGACCAAATATATTATAGGAAAAAGAAGAAACAAATACTGCCGATACCAACTGAGAATGCGCAAAACTTTATAAGGGCCAGACCAGCATATGACCATCAAGACTCAAGATTCAAACACTATATAGCCCTAGAAAGTTGCGACCATATCGCAATTATGTTTTGATATATCTATGCTTTACAAAAAACACGTGAAGCAATGGCATATAAATGTAAAAAAATACGTAAACTGGGTTATGAAAATATTGACACACAAATGACAAACGAACCAAAATTAAAGGAATGAATAACTCTACCAGAGGATGATGACTGTACTGATTCTGATACGGATGCCATTTGTGATGATAAAGTGATTAGTGCATTGTTTGATAAGACTATAATTGACAGATTCGTTTTGGCAACACAAATATCAGAAGTATGTGGATAAGCACATGCTGGAAGATGACACCAGAGAAAAGGCAGATGATAAAATGTAAGAAACACATAATGAAGAAAAGAAATAATACAGTGCTATGGACGATAAATCCGACATATTGATGGTTGAATAACAGTTGAGAGAGCTATTAAAAATAACTATAAAACGAGCAGATTTATGGTAGTAGCGTTTTTGAAATCTGAAAACTAATCTGGAGGTATGGAAGAAGACGACACAGGAGAAGTGGAGAATGAGGATGTACATTAATTTTGGAACGATAACACGTGGACAACATTGTGTATTTTATGCTAAAGCAGTACCGGAAAATGTGGCGACCTGTTAGTGGATCTACTTTGACATGTTGATTTCTTCACTACCCCTACCCCCAATGCTCAGGTTTTTAAGACACAAACTCCCATGATGGTTGTCAAATGTCACGATTAAAATAGATTCGCGTATTTTTCATACTGGTTGCTAGATTGTGTGTAGTGTGATTGAGCAAGACACTTTATTCGCATGTGCATGATAACTGGTTCTATCCAGGAACACTTCAAGTGTCATTCGCAAGATTTGTAAAAACTTCTTTCGCAGTCGAAGTAAAAGTAAAGTAACCCTGCACTGTTCGAAAATCTATTTACATAGTTAGTAACTAGGGCAGTATAAGTATTACAGAAATTAATTACTTATCCAGTAAACTTTCATAAATATTTCGCAAATGCATTTTATTCGTCAATAAAATTTCAGAACGAATACCGACTAGGCTATTGTAGCAATCGATGAAATGGCGTAAAACAGTTATACGCATTTACCATAATGCCGATAACCGTATCATCTAAAAATATACCATCGCTAATGAAACATATACCATCAAAGTCACTTTTCGTTTGAACACTTTTATAACTGGTTCTATCCAGGAAGACTTCGAGCGTGATTCTTACAAGATGTAAGCACTTCTGTCGCATTCAAAGTAAAATGAATAAGTTAAAAACAGTGACAGATGTTAAATGCTTGTGTGTAAAGTATGTTCAACGATTAAGCACAGGTCACGGTGCACTGTTAGAAAATGGATTTGAATGGTCAGTGGATAAGGCAGTATCGAAAGTTTTATCGAAATGTCTTTACTGATCCAGTAAACATTCATTAATATTTTGCAAATGCATTTTACTCATCAATAACATTTCTGGATGAATGCCGAAAAGGCTGTTGAAGCAATCAGTGAAACGGCGAAGATATAAGACCGTTATAATTTTGCATTCTCCATAATGTCGAATACCTTATCATCTAAAAATACACATTCGCTGATTAGACATAAACCGTACCATCAAAGTCACAATCTTGTCAAAATGCACCCATAGAGGTGAGTACAACTCGGTCGAAAACCTGAGAGCCAGAAAACGTTTTGAATGCAATAATGGATAAAATTACAAATTGGAAGAATGAAATGGATTTCGTAACAAGATGGATTTAGTATAAAATATTTTAACAAAGCTTAACGAAGCTTATAAAAGTTGAAAAAGGGAGCTTTGAACAATAATAATTGATCTAACATCATCTTAAAAAAAAACAGTTAAGGCCAAATAAGATACATATTGGGTGTACTGGTTCTCGCTCGACCCTTCTAAATTCCATATATATTTCATTCTGTTTTAAAAAAAATCTACTTAAAATCGAATTATTGTGTCATTATCACGGTGTGTGTGGCTTCTACGATGTACCGGTCGGACTGTCGTATTGCGGCAATGTGTTTCCGCAGATAACGTCACTGGCTCTGATTGTTCTGTGTTCTTAGACACCTCACTACCCGATTCTGCTTGGTTGTAGCGCGGGGTGGTAAGAAGGCATGACTTTTTTGATATGGTAAGCATATAAAATTGTTGATGTTTTACTTGATGAACACTAACAGTTATAGTGGGGCAATATGGTGTTGTATATTGAGAGAATTGTGCCTTTTTTGAGAAAAGCACCAAACTGATTATGTTAACACCGAGACCCACTTGGATGGATAATAATCCAAGATGGCCGCCAAATTTTACAAATTTCACGTTTGACGTCCTTATATTTACAGTATTTTATGAAATCTTATAACTCTTTATGACTAATGTTATCAAATTATACTTATATTTAATAATTTTAATGGTTTTATTGCGATACATCATTCTAAGAGAGAAAAAAAGCAAACTAAAGGCTAAGATCGTAAAAATAAGCAACATTCTATTATTTAAATATTATTTTATACTTTTGCTATTACGTAACGTATTGGCAGCAGAGATGCAAGTTACACCGAGAATTATGATGTCGTCGACATTTACGATGGACGCAACACCAGTGGAAAGATATTTTATTCAGTGATGAGTCTTAGTTTTGCAAAGACATGCACGATGGAAGGCGAAAAGTATGTTGTCATAGAGGTGAATGGTTTGCTGCTGCACGCACGCACAATTGTACCGTGCCCGGACGTTTCAGGAACGTCATATGCTTCGGCATTTATACTATATGTACAAAAAGGTGACGGAAAGGCAAGTTTTTTTATAATTAAAACACATTTAAGCATCGATTTTGACGAAAAGAGAATGATCACGGAACTATACGTACACTTTGGAACATGTCACTGTAATATATGTCAAAATCGATGCTTAGATCTGTTTTAATTAAAATAAAATTATCGTTTTATCATTTTCGTGTTTAACCTCATTTGACAACCGATGGAATCGCTTCAATTTTCAATATTGTGTCGCTCTTATTTATTAAATCAAAATAATTTAATTATTAAGTTCGTTCTTAATTATTAATAAGTTCATTATCACTGCACATGCGTGAATAGCATTGCACAGACTCCGCCCTTGATTCAATTCTGAACGGGTCATGCGCAAACTACAAATCCGCGCGAGCTTTGCTTAGAAACGGCCTTAGCAAACATAAACTTTAAATCGTCAATCATCTCACCTATATCGTAGGTCCGCCCCAAGACAAAACTTTCTTATATTGTGTTTTCAGTTTTATTCCAACAGTTGCATCACTTTGAAACACAAATTTAACAAATTAACTGCGATACACGTACATTGACCGATAACATTGACAGCGGATCTGGTACATAAAATACTAGTATATTCATTATTAAAAAACTTGCGTTTTGATAGGCCTTAAGTAAAGTATATATTTTATGGAGCGTTTTCATTACCGTTTAAACCTTATACGAGCTATTATGTTACAGTTGCGGTAGCTAAATTTGTAAGGTGTGCATTTGAGTAAAACGTGTTGCATGACCTTGTGTAAATAAGACGTTGTTGCATGGTATTTGCGTCGCCTTCATCAACCTACTTGAGACAGTATTTTATGCGCTGCCACATTAGAGTATCACGCCGCAGATACAGGGTATGATATGCCGCATCCAGTAACATTATACTGACACCGGGTCGACCAGACCTAGAACTATCCTAACTGCTGAGTGCCAAGCGAGGATGCTTAGATTTAGTACAATTTTTCAAGTCTTTGGTATGACCCGGCTGGAGATTGGACCCATGACCTTCCGCATAAAAGGCGGACGCTCTACCGCAGACCACCGCTTGTATTGAACATGGAAGTAATTTCGGTTAACAAGACATTATCTTGCATATAAAGGGATATTCGTAGAACGATTTAATCGAGCTTTTTTAAGTTTGCAGGTATCTTATTTTCTATTCTTGTATGTGTAATCAAATGTTCATGTTAAAAATCCACTTTTATTTGTTATTTGTTGACTTAACATACACAGACCAATGCAACAACCTTTCATATTGTATTAAAACTTAAAGGGATTATATTGGCAGACTGCACATTAAAGCTGCAATGGAAGATTTTCTATATATGCTATGCACATAAAATAGTGTTCATATACCGATTCAATGACATGATTAACCTAAGAGTTATTAAATTAACACTCAACAAAGTATTGATAATACTTAATCGAGGGACGCGAAAAACTACTGTCCATTTTTACATTTTATATCCGTAAACATTCCGAACATAGTTTCGCATTTCAGAAAATATCCGTGCACGCACAAGACTTTTTGCCTGTATCTGCCATAACCTCAACACAAGCTGTCTGTCGACTTTATTTGCCACCTTTCCTTACCTAACATTCCCCTAAGGACAAAACCGGACACGACACTCCATACAGGGAATGTGCGCATCCTACCAGAAGGTCATACAATTATAAAAACAAAACATTACAACTGGAATTAAAATCATTACTTGTATATAGGTCACCACGATAGCCATTTATGTCTGTATCTGCCATAACCGTTAGCCTCAATAAAAGTTTTCTATTTACTTTTTCAGTTTTCCTTACCCCGCCCCCTCCCCTAGTGACATAACCGGACACGGCACACCATACAGGGAGTGGTGAGCACCCTTCCAGAATGTCGAACTTAAATCATTACTAGTATAGCGGTCACCACGATAGCCATTTTTGTCTGTATCTGCCATAACCGATATCCTCAACAAAAATCCTTACAAAAAAAAAATACATGATACTAGAAATTTGGAAGAGACGTCCCTGAATAAGTGTTTTCTAACTGAATATGGTTTAATCATTCCGTTATAATGCTAAGTTGTTGTTGTTGTTGTTGTTGTTGTTGTTGTTGTTGTTGTTGTTGTTGTTGTTGTTGTTGTTGTTGTTGTTGTTGTTGTTGTTGTTGTTGTTGTTGTTGTATGGTGTTTAGCGTCTTTTCAACATGTTTTTTTCTCAGTCATATCGAGATGGTGTCAACTTGAGACAGAAATCTAATGTAGACACATGGTATGATACCCAACCCAGTCACGTTATGCTAACAACAGGCCAACCAGACCTAGAACTATCCTCTAAATGCTGAGCGGCGAGCGAGGAAGATCCTATCATTTTTCAATTTTTTTACATGACCCGGCCGGGAATCGAACTCACGAGTGTTTACCAACTTAGCATATACAAGTATTTTTTATCATCTTGTCGAGTCTAATGGTATAGCGTACAACCGTACAAGAAGGTATGCCGATTTTTTAAGAAACAAATACATTAAACTTTATTTTACCAGACCGTGTAGCATGCTTACTATACAATTGTTTAAGTCTGAAAGCAGACGAGATATACGATATCTTGCAATGTATACATTTTAATACTTTGAATTAAGAAAAAACACAATTCTTAACAAGTAATTATTTGGTAAATCCCTTGTTTTGTTTTTTTTTACAGGTAAATCTTTAATATTCAAAACAAATGTGTAACGACCAAATGCTTACTCGGAATATTTTTTCTAACCTGTCCTCTTGATATAAAAGTGTCGTTTTCTTCTACTTCTCTATACTACGTAGTTCTCGACACGACCATATTTATTAATGTAACGGTTTAGTATTATTTATAACATACTTAACTGGTAATTGCATTTATACTTATATATGTTTTTATTTAAGCTTATTCATTCGACCTTAATTTTTAACTAAAACTAATGAATATGTCAATATAATGTGTCATAATTTTTACCTTATTGTAAAAATATGCAGGCATACATACACGTATATACATAAGCGGATCCAGTACGTTCACAAGATGGGGCCAAATGCGCATTTTTTTTTTAAATTTAAACTTATTTATTATCACAACTTAGATCAATCAAGCTTGGAATCTTCCTTGGTAGAACCAGTACTGAGCATATGCGGAAAATGTGTCTTGATCACGGACAACACACAAAGCCGTGGTAGGGATCGGACCCACGACCCTCCGATCATGGGTTCAATTTTTGTCTCTCGTGTTTGAGTTTCGATACTGACACATTTTAAGATGTCCACATATTCCACTTAAAAGCGTTTTTTCGTTAATTGTTCTAACATTATATGGTTACAATATACCTATAATATCACCCGCTACATCAACTTATGATGATATTGTATGAGTTTATATATAATTATATATGAGATATAATTAAATACTGAATACTTAAAGACTCATTGAATTTGTTGTAAAAAATAATTGAATAAAACACATACCGTTAGACTTGTTTTAAGCTTAAATAAGGGTCCTACAAACTAACGTTTAATCACAATTTAAAAGCACGCGTTCATTTTTTACATACCTCTAGACAATGTTTCGGCGAACTGTATATTGCAATAGATACGCTGAATGACGTTCAGATAACATGGTCGAGTAAATCTTCGTTTACTTGCGTTAAAAATACATTACTTGAATGACACGAATATACTTTCTCTAACCACAAACTTAATGTGTTGATAAGCAGTATACATGTATTGATTTTCATCGCATTCCGTGAATATATAACTGCCTTTACATTTCTTGCACATGAATGGATGTTTTAGATATGATCATTTAAGTATCTGCTTCGTTTATCAACGGGAGTATATTGGCAGACTACACATTAAAGCTGCAAATGGAGGCTTATGCACATAAAATAGTGTGTGTACCGATTCAATACCATACTTAACCTAATAGTTTTTTGAATTAACACTAAACAAAATATTGACAATACTTTATCGCGTTACTCTCTATTACGAAGGTCAGGTATTGGCTGGCGCCATCTTTATTTCCGTATTTGTACACAAACACAGAGCTTGCGTTTATGATGCGACCTGGAAAATCTGGGTTTTTTTTCAACACATGGAACAAAAGCAAGTGATACCTTTGGGGGAATCAATGCACATGATCATGTTCTTTCGATCTGGTACAACACATACACTACAAATAAGCTGCAATTAAGATGTTTGCAATAGAATTATGATTGATGGATCAAGTTTTCAATTCATATATAAAACTGTAAGCTTCGTTCCGTCATGAAAATTGTGCGCACAAACTGACGTATTTATGTGTCGACGTGCCGTAAAACACCATTCATTCATTCATTCCATCATGAAATGACCTTAATGCTGTGGGATCATGTATTACAGATGGTACAACTCACGCCCAATCCCGGGAATGACTTGTGTATTGAAATGATGAGATTAAGAGAATGATAGGAAATGTCTGTCTATTAATTTAATTCTGAGATAAAAATAGGTACTTAAATTCATAAGAGACATCAGTTTTATATCAACATTTTTTATATCTCTACTTTTGCATAATTTAACGAAATGAGATTTCTGATCTAGGATTTTTGTAAAGAATTTTTTATTCATTTGAAGTTACCATTGTCACATTGTTTCTAATATATATTGGCATTATGGATGTAAATTGAATTACAATGGCTTAGGTTACACGGATTCTGTCATATTTACAAACTTTTAAAAAACTATGATCTGTGATCTGTATTTAAACACATTTAAACGAAATATATAAATTAATGTGTATCCATTACAGTACAAATCTAATCCCCAAGTTTTTAGTTCGTTGCACTTTGTTCGTATTCAATATACTATGCAAATTTAGATGTTTTAGATTTATGCATTTTGAATTTATGCTATTTTTATTGCGTTCCAGTCTGTTGCAAGGTTTTTACCAGTTTCGGTGTGTATTCACAAGCAGTTAACCTTCTTCATATAAGTAATGTTGTACGTATCATTAAAGAAAAGCAATTTTCGTGTAATGTCAAGTTCAGTTTAGCTAGATAATATAGAGAAGATCTTACATGAGTCTTTTTTTATTATTGAATTTATTAAACAAGTTGGCATATATTCGTGCGAGGCCCTGCCGACCATCATATCATTTTTGCCAACGAGTGTAATAATTTCAATAATAGATGAGCACATAACTTAGAAAAATGGTACATTTATCTATCACGTTTATAAGGAATGGACAGGTATAATTGTTTCCGTTATTCGTCGTATGACGTAACGTCTGAACTTACGAGGGTTGTTCGATACGTTCGTTGACATTTGTTGTAATTTACGTAAAACACTATGATAGTATATAACTGCATATTGTGCTGTTTTATTTGTACAAACACACTTGTATATATCAGATATAAAAATTAATCAAACTGATAACTTCACACTTTATATATGCAGCATTCGTTTCCATGACAATGCATGCATGTACCGCTACCCGGAGCTCGTCGAACTTACGTTTAAACAATCTAAACGAAATACATCGTTTCAATTAGAAAAACAAACTTAGGGATCATATATTTTTTTGCACAATTACAATTGCCGCATAACACCGTCAAATTTAAACTTAATAGCAGAATACATCGTTACAAAAAGAGTTTAGAAGTGTTGCTATTGAAAATAAATGAAAATGGCGTCAACTGGCGAAGTCGAAACAAGAGCGGTCATCAAGTTTTGTGTTGGATTAGGCAAACCACCTATCAAGACAATAAAATGTTTCAAACAGAAATGAAACATAAATGTAGGCGATCATTAGTGTTTAAATGGCATGGTCGATTTCGGTAAGGGCGGGATTCTATTGAGGATATAAAACAGTTAAGTACAAGAAATCAGTTGCCTACAAAGTTCTAAATGCTTATTTTCCTTATAATTAATCCTTCGCGTACTATTTTGTTTACATTTAGACCGCAGATGCAATTTTCCTATTCTTTCACATACATCCTTATTTATTTATTTATTTATTTATTTATTTATTTATTTATTTATTTATGCACCTTTTTCTATTTCCATTTTTCACTTAATGATTACTAACTCTATAATTACAACAATGATTTGTAGATATGTCACGGATTACAGGGACACACGACAGTTTTGATCATATGTTCACCCAACTTTATTTCTGAAAATTGTATATCTTAGATTACATGATGCAGATAATATAATCCAATAGAAATACAACATTTTGGCAAAACCCGAAACTAAAAGTAACAGAAGATTTCTTTGCAAATTTGACAAGTATATACATGTATACTCCTCCTTCCTACCATTTAAAATTTTTAGGAAAATCGAAGAATATGAAGTTTAATCTTTTTCAGGTTTTATTGATACGTATATTTATATTAAATGAGAAAATGTGTTATTATCTGTTCAGGTATAACGCATAGATATGTATACTAAATATTCATGTTTTGGTGACATTTCCATATAGACTAAGTGATAAAATTATGTTATATTAATCTACATGGTTTTGTTCGTGCTTGATATTTAAAGAACACTTGATATGTGATAACAATCGTTTAAGAGACCCCTACCACCTATTATAACGTGAAAAAAGTGTACTTCAAATATTTATCATTTGCGTTACACTTGTTATGTTATTGGTGTGGATTTACTATATTATAGTTATTTCACGTACACATGAACGACTCCAAAGCGCCCTACTTTGACTGTAACAATATTCACACGTTGGGGAACACTCCAGCCCGTAGTTATTACATGCGGCAATCTAACTTTACACTTACATCTAACACTTTCAATAAACTAACAAACTGTTTGGTGGAGGGATTTTCAGTGTTTGTACATCCGCCATCTTACGTTGTCCAGTCCCATCACTCTGATATAGCCATCTTTATCCTTCCATACTTGAATTTGATTGAACATTCTTATGTTATGATGAATTGCTGATACAAACGTTGATGGTATACGGACAGGTGACACAGATGTAATACTTGCAAGGCAATTTTCTGGAAGGACTTATACTCATTAGAGTATCAATAGTTTATCCCGGTTTTCCATTGTACACACTATCTAATGTCTCTTTTTCGGATTGGGCAGTTGTATCTGTTGTGGAAATTTCGTTATCAAAAACAAAAGCGCAATCACGGAAATTCTGATTTATTTGACACTTCCGAAGTAATAGTCCTCTTCCTGTACCAAACAAAGAGGGGTTGTGTCACATCCAAGAACTTACTGCATGATCTACAGATGTAGTCACAATTAAGATAGCTGTTTCTCTTACTGCTTGTCGTGATTTATTATCACTTGCATCTAATGCCCACATTAGCATGTTAATAAGGCCTTGCTTATATTTTGTGTAAGTAAGGAATGTATCTTTTTGTGTTTATTGTAAGTTCACCTAAGAAGATCACATCATTACATCTGAGATGTACAATATATTTCGTAGATAAGTCCTCTAAATATCCAATCAAATACAACCATAGATCCCTTTCCATGCTTTTCGACAATATACCGCACAAACAAACCTTATAATAAAATGCTATCCATATACAATGTATATGTATGTATAATCTCTTGGCCATGGAGTTAAACAATCAGCATAGTTTATGGATCTACAGCAACACTCTCTAAATTACAACAGTTTCAGCTAGCTTCATTTTTTTTTTGCTTTTTTGCTGCACCAAGCAAACAATCTTAGTCAAAGAGAGCCGAGGCAGGTATATAATTCATAAGTGACTAATGAAGATAGTTTCTCTCCGGTCAACAGAAATCCAAGGTTGAAAACATAGCGGAGGATCGACTTGTGTTACTTCATTATTTATCACAAGCGCAACTTTAAATCTCAATATATCAGATTGTTTGTTTTTCTTTTTAAATCATTGAGTCCTGTTATTCCATGGATTTACTACTATCACTACCAGTATCCATGGAGTTATCAATATTAACATTCTTATCTTTCATAACATTGTACCAGTACCCTTAATTAACATTTGCTTTATGATCAAACTGTCTAGAGTCCGGCAAAGTATAATTTCTTTAACATTAGTAAACTCAACTCTATGTTAATATATGTTATTAAATATGTTTAGCCATATTCATGATATTTGTAAATTCAGTTTTAGGGTATCACTTGTGGCCCGACCCAATTGCACTGTCCTTGTACACATTTAGCAATAAAATATGTTTAAATCATTTACCTCTCTGAGGTCTTGGGTGTGAGCCCAGCTCGGTCCAAAAACTTTAGGTGAAACAATTTGCCAGAACGGTGTTTCTACACAAATTCATTCCTTCACTAATAAAACTGGATATGGCACATACACATTACTAAAATGTATTACTTAAAACAAATACATTAAAATATCACTTTATTTATTGATTGGAATTAAAATTTGCAATGACCTGATTAACAAAAGCTGCATGTATAGTTTTACATCAAATCAAAGTAAGGTAACAATGACTGAAATTAGAAATACACCATACTTTGTGTAAACAGTAAATAAAACGTGACTTTTTATATTTAAGATATATGATAATTTATGTTTTTAGTGTTTAAGGTACACATTTATTAGATATAAGATGCATGTTTCCTTCGTTTGAACACTGGATTCACGTGTTTACAACTAACAAATATGTTAAGATTAGTTAAGTTTATTTATTAAAATGTTAAGCTTACATTAAAGCGGTATAATCAGTATTTATGTCCTTTTAACCCTTTACTTCATATAGACGCCTTTGGACACCTCTAATATAGACGCCTTTGGACACTTAATATAGAAAGCTATTGATTTATTGGGTGAATTATGTTTACATTATGTGCCAGAGTGGATTCAGATTGCTCTTCCTGCACTGTTTTCAAACAACTTCTGTGATTGGTGCGGGAAAACGCGTTTCTATGGAGAAAAGTGTTAAATCAATAAAAAAAAACTGGCTTAATTGTATTATTTATGATAAATAGTGACTCTGAATCATGTTTGGTGCAATATACCATTGTTTATCGTAAAAAAAAAACATATATCTAAACTCGCTATTATCGCCGATATTTGACCCGTGAAATAACGTTAATGATTAAGTTGTCATATCCGTAAACGTCCAGAAATTTACGGGCACTATCGATTAAATCCGAGTTAGCGGACAAGAAATATATATTGTTTTTATTTCCCCAGCAACACTATTTTTACCCTATAGTGCTGCATATACGATATTTTTTTTTAGAAAAATGCGTACATTAAATCGGAGTTAACGTTCTTCTTTCCTTTTCAGTTGTTTAGCTGTTACAGTATTTGCATATAAGCTCATGCATTTATTTATTTACAGGCGTTTTTGGCCTAGCTGAAGCGTCCGGATTCAGAAGTCAAAAGAAACTTGCAATATGACAATGTAGCACAAAATAGTGTCTAAATCACATATTCTTGTTGAAAGGGTGACAGGCGTGTTTTATTATCAACGTCAACCAATATATATATATATATATATATATATATTTATACGAGTAGTATGTCCTGCATTTAAAGCTATTATTATTTGACATATTAACAGACGTAAGCGAAACAGCTAGTACAAACTGTCACAATTGCAGAGTAATAAAACATGTACATGGTATTGCCGTAGCGCAGATATATTTTAACGAGAAGGTCAACGAATGAATTGTCAACTTCTATACGTATCGTCTTGATACAGCCAATTCTAAATTTTGATACAAATATGAGGGGCATTCTAAATGTGTTTGCATTCTTAAATTAGCATTAAATGTACGAGGAAATTATGTATACAATTCTAATGTGCATACAATACCTGGTCACGCACGAAACTTTGATGGTCGCAACAAAGTTATCGTTTAAAACTGGCACTCGTATCAGTCGCCATTTTATTTTGTAATTTTAACGCTGAAGTTTTTCTATGCTGAAGAAAACGTGTTCATGCATAGTATTACCAATGGAACAAAAATATTACCGTCGTATAATGTCGGTTGTAAATAATCCTCGTTTCTTCTTATTTGAAAATGCATTTTACGTATTAACATTATTTGTTAATTACATACTCTGCTTAAAATTGTGAAAAACTGGAACCAAATAAGAGGAGTTACCTCCCTTAACAAAAGATGCGCATTTGGCAGGATCGAATTATTTCTACGCTGCGATAAATAGTCCTACAAATAAATTGAAGAAATACGTAATATACGTGTACACGTTGTGTACTGTAACAAAATATATTCACTTTTAATTCATACTTATCGCTTTGAAGATGATCAAGACTAAGTTCTAATGTGCTCAGAAGAGTTCCGAATTACAAGTATATGATGACAGATGGTATGATCAATGCCGAATGTGTAACGCTGTTGCGATGTGAACGTAACGAGTCTGTATTTCATTCGGTCATACAAATTCAATACATTAATAGAACGTGTATATTTTCAGAGTTATCTTAGCAATGTATAAACAAGTTTATTTATACCAAATAACAACCAAGGCTCCACGAAATGCTATATACTGATGAAATATAACAAATAAATTTCTTAACAGAAAAAGGAGATCTCTTTTGACATTTGTTCATTTTACAACTTGAATAACAATGTAAGAATCAAAATACACAAGGGTATAGATCCAAATAAACCTCCAGCAGAACTTGTTTCCGTTGTTTCGTAAAATGTTGCGAAGACACGTGCCGGACCTCCACTTCCGTCAAACAATTTAAAGGCAGCCACGTACACCATCGTGCCGTTCTCTGGTATCTGGTCTAGGTTTGCAACGTTCTCAACTCCTGGAATGTTCGCCTTGCCTAGAATTACATGTACCGGAAATGTTTTTGATTGGCCATAATCGTTCGAGGGTGTGTCAACTCCCACCACGTGAATGTTTCTATATTTAACCAGCCAATCAACAGCGTCTTCATGGAAGCCTGGAAAATGAAATGTTGCCGGTTCCGATGGTGTCTCGGAACCAAAGGTTAGGGTCTTGTTAGGATACCTGGACATCCAACCAGCGTTCATGAGAACAATGGCCCCGTTTGGGATCCGACCATGTTTTGACTCCCATTCTTTCAAATCATTGACATCCACGCGGTAATCGGGGTCGATGGAGGCCTTACCCTAAACAAACAATTAAACAACAATGATATAGCCAGTGTAGATATGTTAATCAATTATGATCATCAAAAAACTGAAACTGTTATAAAATATTCATCTATGAAAATAGGATCTTAAAATAAGTCTTTTAAAATGTCTTCATTTTTCTCTCGAGTAACATTTCGGCTTAAACTATGGTTTAACCACCAATGTAGAATTCATGTTTGGTTTGGTGGGGAGTTAGTCTTGCATATGAAATTAAAAGTTTCATATATTCGAAGCGTTTCTTTAACAGATTTTTACCACATTTGATGTGAAGCATTGTTACAAGGAGCTCTCTCAAATAAAGTTTTGACACTTCAAATTTCT
Organism: Panopea generosa; assembly: GCA_029582155.1. Taxonomy (NCBI): domain Eukaryota; kingdom Metazoa; phylum Mollusca; class Bivalvia; order Adapedonta; family Hiatellidae; genus Panopea; species Panopea generosa. The sequence goes on along the minus strand of CM055910.1, from coordinate 35,498,144 downwards.
TCTCTGAAATTGCAAAGCCTGAGGCTTCGACATTTTGCATGTAGTATAACCTAATGATTTATTTGTTCAAGTCATGACCATGGGGGCCAAATTTGCGCCTCCCGGGGGCTTAACGTTGGGAGATTAATTTCAATATCTTTTTCTCAAGAACCGACCAGCCAAATATGTTCATATTTGGTATCAATGATCCTTATGAGTATGGGTTTCAAGTTTGTTCAGGTACAGGGGCTAGGTCCCATTGAGGCCCAGAAGGACTTTTTATTTACAAAGGAATAATATGTAGAAACAGGAAATTCTGTATTTCTCGTCAATTTTAGGTATTATTCCACTCAGCTTGATGTCTGGAGCATTGTTTGGTCATAAAATTTGAGACTTGGTCATATAAAGGGCATTTAAGGGGCTTGGGTTCATTGGGTTTCAGTAAAATGACTTTGGTTTTGAGATGGCAAAACAGAATTACATCTAAATCTAAACTTTAAACTGCGTGTTTTAATTAGTAAAAGCAAACATCTCTTCTGCCACTAGTCACGTGCATCACGTATGCATTTACATTGTTAGAATCTAAGTAGATAGTCTCTAATTATGCAATCCGATAAATTCGCAAAACGAGGTTACAGACTACGGACAATAACTGACAATTGGTATATGTTATATGCGTGTCAGGTATTCTTTCACCAAAATAAGATAATCTTAGACAGTACAATGTTTGAAACGGGACGTTAGTGAAGTGGTAAGTGTTGGTCAGAGATTCCAGGTTCGATCCCCAGCTCGACCTGATGCCGCTCAAAACATCATTCAGTACTGGTTCTACCCAGGTTTAGCGGACTTGAAAGCGGTTTATATAAGTTCTGAGCTTTCTTCGCAATCGAGCTAAAATAAATGGTATAAAACTATAATTTTGTGCCAAATATAGAAATTCTACCATTATTATCATCACTTTCTTGGTGATTATGGATGGTCGCCATTTTTAAACGAAATAGTTTTATACGACAAATACTCACATGAAATATCAATTATTGTAATTTTGGTCCAATAGATTTGTGATAATAACAACCTAACAATTGATTTGTTTTTGATTTTTTGATATTCATTCTCTAGGATATTAAATTAGTTACACATTCTTTTATGAAAAGGTACCCAAAGTGTTTTTCTCCATTGTGCCATTTTCCTCTATTTTGTTTACTGTATCTATGGCTTCATCAGTCCTATTTTGTTTACAAACCTTGACATTGATTACAACTCCAGGTCCAACAAGCTTCTCCATGGGTATCTGCTGCTGTCGGAGTGTCCCTTCTGCGAAGTGCGCAGGCGCGTCCAAATGGGTTCCACCATGCTCGGCCGTGCTAAAGTAGTTTGATTCGTACCTGAATGTTACAAACTCATATTGATAACATTGTCATTGATGAGTACGTGTTTTATAAGAAATTCGTAGCACCAAGTGATGTGGACGATTGCCCCGCTTTTTGTAAGCTGGTCTTTCATTGGCTAATCGATAATATGACATGAGCTGTAGTTTTTCTCAATTTTCCAGCTAAAAATGTTCGGTACTATTCAAACGGGTTTCAGAATAAGTATACTACATTTTATAATATATACAGAGGAGGGTTATGAAAGTCAATGTCTGAACACGATATATCTACCTCCCGCCATTTAATCTGGTACTCTTAATTACATTTGATAAATGATTAAATTTTGCTGACTCAGCGAATTCCTTGTCCACCCCTCATACTTGCTTCACACTGCGTCGATCATAAATATCTATGTCGATCCTCTTCCCTAATGGTACATTTGCTAGTTCTGTTTTTTAGCCGGGCTTTATGTCAAATCAATGGTCCTGCTGATGTCGTCGTGGTCAAGCTGCAGTGTTGATCACCGCAAAATGAACATACGCGACACGGACTACTTTTTATTTCTCGAATTTTTTTTTTCATGTATTTTATATATGCCAGCAGAAACAAAGCATATAATAAAATATATTGTGGACATTATATTATGTCAGTGTCAGCTATCAGTACGTTTGTGTACTTTGATTATTTTAATATAACATTTCCCATTGTGCTTTCGATCAATCGATCATAATTCGGCTTTCAAAACAGCAATTATCTGAGCCTATCTTAAGCATAAAATAAATGAAATTATATATTTCTAATTTTAGTAACACTACATTTATGTGACCATTATTGATGGTGTCGTGTGTCTTTGGGGGATTTGGCAATACAACAGCAAGATATGACATTCAATACGACAGCTGGTGAGTAAGGCAGACACGCGAGGAAACTGTTGTGCTGACAAGGGGCATCTGGGTGGTTTCTTCCCAGTAAATTGTTTTTCTCAATTTTTTGCAACTTTTTTCATAGTCATCAATATCAACTAATTTTAAACTTAGTTTTGTTAACGAACCAAGGGAAGTAATTTGATCTATTTTTTATAATCTCCCTTGATCAATAGTTTAATGTCAAATCTAAAAGAAAGTGGAATCGTATCCTCACTTGTGTTTATGAGTGGAAATTCACATTGAAATGAAAGAAAACAAATATGTTGAAATGAATGGATGCATGAATCCGGATGGATGGATGGATGGATGGATGGATGGATGACCGACTACATGAATTAATAATTTAATACATGGTGCTTTACAGTATGCCAACAAATACTATATTGAATGGAATACACAGCAGTTGATACATTGAATAATGTAAAAAAAAAACTTACAATCCCGTTAAAGGGAGTAAATCTGAAAAAACATTATAAATGTCTTAAAAATAAAATAATTTTTAAAAAAGATAAAAAGCATCTCATTATTATTCATAAATAAAATCCGAATGGTTAAGTATGTCAAATCCACCTGAACGTATCAAAGTTGATATCTAAATTGAAATGGTAATTTAAACTTGAAACGCTGTATAACAGATCAAAATGAAACCAAAATGAATTCTCGTGACTCTTAATCCGTCACAAAATATGTTGCAATTTTAAGCGAGAAGTCTATTTTAGTCTAACCATGGCGCGTAGCCCAAGTTAGGAAATCCCTTTTCAACACATTATTTTGGCGTGTCTAAATAGATATCAGTTTGGCAATACGGGGCCAGTGAGTATATATTGGAAAACCAAAGTTTTAGCCAATTTTAAAAGTTTGACAAATACTGATATATTCCCTTTAATGCCATCCTAGATATTGTGTTGTCAACAACTTACCAGAATCCCAGCTTTTCATTTCGCCCTCTTGACAATATGGTGAAATTATTCTTTGGATTTCCAGGCCAGTAAATAGAGTCTTTATTATGTTCATGTGTCATGTCAATTACACGGAATTCCGGGTGGCATGTGATCAGGGGTGCTAGGCAAATAACTACCAGTAGAATCTCGGGTCCACATTCCATTGTGATTAAATTCCTGTAAATAATTTATATATTATCAGAAACAACGTCAGATAACGTTTTGCAACGGTTCGAAGTTTACATATTTATTCCAGTTTCATTGTACATTATTTGGAATATATTTTTTTCAAATTGAAGAAAAAAACAACAAATTGGCTTATTTGATATCCCCAAAGTACGTATTAGATTTATCCCATAAACTTATCACTCCAATTTTTAATTACTCGTCTGAAGGTATGGGATTTTATCAAAGATCTGCAAGTCGAAAGAAAACATTTAAGCTTTTACAAGTGAGTTAAATGCTCTACACAAAATAATTATTCATGGTGAAACCGGACGTACTACTTATAAACACACAAAATATGTTGATATAATTAAATTTTGGTTAAAAGTTAGTTCTTCAAGTAATACCAAATGACGTATAAAATGGGTCTCACAAGTGAAAATTCTATTTTCACCGTTATTGGCTTTATGAAGTGTGGTATGGTCAAAGTGCACATGACACTAATAACTTTTATAAGCCTTTTTAAACAGCGATTAAATGATATTTGTATTCGGAACTGGGGACCGTTTTACTAACGTTCGTAAGTTTACGAATTTATTAGTATAATGATTGATTGATTGATTGATTGATTGATTGATTGAATATTTAGCGTCATTTTTATGCCATCGAAGGCTAACAGACGATCAGTTAACCTAACCACTTTTTCCTGGGATTAACCAGTACTCGAGCACACCTCGTCTCCGCAAGTAACTGATAACTTTCCCACTTGAATCAGTGGTGAGAGACAAATGATAATGAGACGCAATGTCGATTATCAATCATCACGGAGACTGTTGCCGGGCGGGGGATTCGAACTCACAACCCCTGGATTTCAAATCAACTTACAAATTTGCTAAATGACTACCTACAAGATAGGCAACAATGTGTTGTTTTGCCTGGTACCAAATCTGATTGGACACTAATCAAGGCCGGAGTGCCTCAGGGGTCCATTTTAGGTCCGCTTCTATTTTTAGTCTATATTAATGACATAGTATCTGATATCGCATCTAACATTCGTCTTTTTGCAGACGATACAAGCCTGTACTTTATAATCGATCATAATAACAATATAAACAATGCTGCACAAATTTTGAATTCCGACATCAACAAAATCACTGAATGGTCAAAACAATGGCTTGTAACTTTTAATCCATCGAAGACTGAATCGCTTCTTATATCTAGGAAACGTAATCAACCCGTCCATCCACCACTATATATGCATAACCAACAAATATCAGAAGTACAATCACACAAACACTTAGGTATACTTTTATCAAACAACTGTACCTGGCACTCTCATATTCAATACATTATGGATAAGGCATGGTCAAGAATAAAAGTCATGAGAAAACTGAAATATCAGCTTGACAGAAGATCCCTGGAGACAATATATACATCTTTTATCCGACCACTGTTAGAATATGGTAACACAATCTGGGATAACTGCACTAATTATGAAAAACACGAGTTAGAAAAAATTCAACACGAAGCAGCACGCATTGCAACTGGAACAACAAAACTTGTATCAATTAATAACTTAAACACAGAAGTTGGGTGGGAAAGTCTAGAAACTCGAAGGACGAAACACAAATTAATTATTTTCTATAAAATGGTAAATCATATGACTCCTCCCTACTTATCTACACTAGTACCATCCCAAATAGGTGAAAATTCCCCGTATAATCTCAGAAATAGTTATGACCTACAAATTCCAAGTTCGAGAACAGCGCTCTACTATAATTCTTTCATGCCATCTGTTGTCCGTGATTGGAACAATCTACCTATTGAAACAAGACAAGCCGTTTCTATCAATGCCTTTAAACACCAGCTAAATAAAAATCTTACCAAAACATCAAAACACTTTTACACAGGCACAAGAAAATGTCAGGTCTTGCATACTCGTCTTCGTACAAATTGTAGCACGCTGAAACAACACTTATTCCAAAAAAATATTGAAAATTCTCCACTATGTACATGTGGAGCAATTGAAAGTACAAATCATTACCTCCTCGTCTGTCCTATTTATCATGTCGAACGCGCTACACTTCTTGCATCAATCTCTCATATATGCACTGTTACCCTCAACACACTTCTCTTTGGAGAACCTCATCTCCCCCACAATACAAACGTCGAAATTTTTAAAGCTGTCCACAAATATATACTCTCGAGTAAGCGTTTTAATAACGAAAATTAAAAACTTATCTAACAACGCTGTAAAGCTGTTGACTTGTAAATAACAATAATAATAATAATAATAACAATAATAATTATAATAACAATTATTATAATTATAATAATAATAATTTATATGTTGCTGTCTGTTTCCCTTGGCTCGCTCGCCTTAGTCCTGAACTCGTCCACCTTTTTTTTCTGTTTATTTTGTTTTTAATTCTAATTTATATGATTAATTATAAAATTTTGTTTTCTTTCAAAACTTAACAAGACATACAACTATCGATGTAAAAATCATATATCTTTTATAGAACTCTATTTTGTTAATATATCAAAACTAATCTAATGAATCTTCGCCACCTTACACAAATGTTTGTATAAGTTACTGAGGAGAGAAACTATATAAGAAATATTTTCTTTCGTTTCAATCCTTTTACTAAATATGTTGTGGAATATGCTGTACATAATTTATGAATAAATATGTTTAAACCAACCCCTGGATTGATAGTCAGACGCGTAACCGACTGAGCTAATCGGGCCCGGCTTATTAGTATAAAATCTGAAGTTATGAAAAAAGTCGGGAATTCATAAAGTGTTTCCCTTACATCAGTTTACTTCCGCTAGCCTTGTGAATAGTATTCTTGTTAAAATTTGGGGGGGGGGGGGGGGGGGGGGGGTGGGGCGGAAATATGCAAATGATACGTTCATAGGTGTCACAATTTGTTCATTTGAAAATCTTGAAGACTTACGAAAGTTAGTGAGTAGGGCCCATGGAATCAATAGACTCTGCGAGAGCAATATTTTATCGTCCTTATAATTCCAATCCTGATGATTATATTTAATTTGAGACTCCTCAAGTGAATGAAAAAAAAATATATATACGCTGCAAAGTAAACGCGTAAGATTACATCACCTCTGTCCTGGTTGACATCAAATTCTAGAGATCTAATCTACAATAATATCGTAATGGCTATTGTTTCTTTTATCAGATGGACTCTGTAACATTAGTTGGTTTATTGTAAAATGCAAAATATTTTGCGGTGAAAAAATTAAACACCCGTCTTTTATCTCTCGATTTATTTTTCCTAACAGTATCTGGTTACAACATTCCGAAATAAATACATCGGCTACCTCGACTTATGGTGACAGTGCATGGGTGCATTGACATAATTAAACTCTGGACTGGTTAGATTTGTTGTAAAATAACATGATTAAACAAAACACATACCGTAATGCAGTTACACGTACTGTATGTTTTCAGTTTCAATGATAGTCCTTCAATTCAATATAATAACACGTTCAATGTATCCACATCTCACAGACAATCACGGTTATACTGGCCATGTATGTGTTGGAAGAAGGTCAAATAGCATGGTTCAATAACCCTGCTTTTATATGCGGTCAAAATGTGTTACAAAATACAAAAACAGTGCTTATGGCTGTGTATGCCCTATCTAAGGAACACACACGGCAATTTTGATAAATTGTCCTACACACGGCAATTTTGATAAATTGTCCTACACACGGCAATTTTGATAATTTGTCCTACACACGGCAATTTTGATAAATCGCCTACACACGACAATTTTGATAATTTTGATAAATTGTCCTACACACGGCAATTTTGATAAATTGTCCTACACACGGCGATTTTGATAATTTGTCCTTTACACGGCAATTTTGATAAATTCTCCTACACACGACAATTTTGATAATTTGTCCTACACACGGCAATTTTGATAAATTGTCCTACACACGGCAATTTTGATAATTTGTCCTACACACGGCATTTTTATAAACTGTCCTCTAACAGTATTTTTGAAAGTTAAACACCTATAATTTGTTTGACAGTGGGAAAAATGATTTTATTGATAGTAAGTTAATAACGGACAATGATCTGAGAAATATAATGAACGATAAACCGCCTAAGCGCAATTCACTGGACCGTACCTTTAATCGTTTTGGTGACTATTAATTGTCCTGTGTAAAGCGGTAAAAATGTGTATACTGAATGGACGCTTAGGATCACAAATAGGTAATTTCACATGCGTAACCCACAATGGACAAAGTGTAGTAGATTATATATTGACTGCCTATTCCAATTTGAAAATATTAAAGGATTTCACAGTCCATGATTTTAAAGAATTTTCTAGTTTACTGATAAATACAAAAGAGTGCGGTAAAGAACAAGAGCAAACACGAGTTACTGACCGTTGGGACGAGACGTATAAACAACAGTTTAGAGATAAACTTTATAAAGATATAAACAATATATGGGAAATCGTGAATTCCGAACTTCTAGAAATAAACGAAATTGTTAAGACATTTTCGGAAATTATAACTTCCAACGCCAATTGTTGTTTAAAAAATCACGGAAAATAAATCGGTGTTCCTTTAAAAATAGAAGACATAGGGGTCAGAAGGAATGGTTTAACGAAGACTGTAAGTGTAAAAGAGCTGCGTATATCGAGGCTCTACAGAGATATAACTGCCAGAAAAATGATGAAAACAAAACGTTATTCTCATCGCATAAAAGAATATATACAAATATATGAATAAAATATAAATAACAATATAATATGAAGAGATGTCGGGACATGAACAATATGAGACACAAAAAGTCAAGAGAATTCTGTAAAGTATTTAAAAGTGCTAAAAATGATAGTAATAGCAATATATCAATAGATGACTTCTCGGCACATTTTAAGCTTCTTACGAGTTAAATCAATGAAATAAAACATGATAATGTGGAATCATTTCTTAATGATTTTGATGCACTAAGGGAGACAGCCCCTACGTTTGAGGAACTCGATAGACAAATTACGTCAGAGGAAATACTCAATATAGAATATAAGAAAAAATAGACAGGTGCAATAGATTCAATTATCAATGAATATCTAATTGAAACAATTGACATAATTATAAACCAAGTAACATATCTTTTTAACCGTATACTTGACACAGGAACATTTCCAGAAGAGTGGTCTGAAGGAATTATCGTCCCCATACATAAACAAGGAGCACGCGACGACCCAAACAACTATAGGGGAATTACATTAATAAGCTACTAAGCCAAATTATTTACAAGTGTGAAAAACGACTAAAGAGATGGGCAGATGAGAACAGTTTCATATCAGATGCACAATTTGATTCAAAGCTAAACACAGTATGACAGATGCTATATTCATATTCGCTCACTTATTGAAAACTATCTACAAGATGGTCAGTGTTCATCGATTTTCGCAAGGCGTATGATTCGATATACAGAAATGGCCTATTCTATAAATTAATAAAAATTGGAATTGATGACAAGCTATTAAAAGTATTGCGGTCGATGTATAGTGATATACGGTAAATTCGTGCGTCAAAATCGGAAATACATTGTTAGACTTCTTCGACAGCAAGGTTGGGTTATTCCAAGGGGAGATAAGTAGTCCAATGTTATTTTCATTCTTACCGAACGATTTGGAAAATTAACTTCAAGAAAACACGTTAGAGGGCATAACGCTTGGTCAACTACAAATTTACCTGCTCTGTTTTGCAGACGATGCATTTTTGCTATCTGAAAGTGCCGATGGACTCCAGTCGTCGTTGAATAAACTAGAACACTATTGCGAAGATTTGAATTTAAAAGTAACATTGAAAAAACTAAAGTTGTTATTTTCAGGAAGGGTGGACAACTTGCACGAAATGACTTGTTGACATACGCTTGTAAGGTGATTGAAATTGCAAACTGTGTCAGTTATCTCGGCTTAAAAATTTCGAGTGGAGGGTCATTTCCACAAGTGGCAAAGGTTATGGCCGATAAAGCAATTAAGTCGATGAGCTGTTTTTTGTCCATGACAAGAAAGGTCAAAGCGCCAGTAAATATATTGTTTAATTTATTTGATGCTTTTGTTTGACCAGTATTATGTTACTCAAGTGAGGTATTGGGGTTTGTTGCAGCGCAAAATATTGAGCGCCTACATAAAAAAAATATCAAATGGGTACTAGGTGTGAAACCCTCAATGTGTATAGCCGTATGTGGCGAAACCGGAAGAGCACCACTGTCTATCAACAGAAAGTGTAAAATTGTGAAATATTGGTTTAAGCTAATGGGCAGTAGAGGAAACAATTACATTTTATATCAAGTATATAAAGAATTGTGTGCAAGAATGTCATAGGGATAGTTAATTGGGTCTCAAAAACTAAATAATATGTGTTACAGTCAAATGGTTTTGGAGAAGTATGGGAGTTTCCCGGCTTAGTACTGTTAAGTGCGTTTTAACCTGTGTTTAAATCGCGATTTAAAGACGCCTATATATCAAACTGAAGAGAGGGTATGCAACTATTTTCGTCATTGTCATTATATAAAAACATAAAGACAAACTTTGAATCTGAGCCATACTTGGATAAAATACTGAAACTGAAGAATAGACAAGCTTTACAAAACTGAGACTATTTTCACATAATTTAAGAATTGAACAGGATAGACATTATAGTCCAGTGATTCTAAGGAATGAACGTTTTTGTATGCTATGCACATCCAGAGATATTGAATATGAGTTTCATTTCGTTTTAAATGCGACTTTTATAGAGAAATAAGACTTCTATACATACCTACATACTACAGAAGAAACATAAGTATGTTTAAGGTTGTGGAACTATTAAATACACGAAACACGAGGTTACTCAAGAAACTAACATATGTGACTAAAGCCTTTCAAATGAGACAAGCACTGTTTAACCAAAACACAGATTAATGATCAATTGTAAACATATATGTTTTGAGTTCCATCTACATTTCAACAAAATCCATTTAATTTTTGTTTTTCACTCTCAGTCTAACCATACAATGTACGTAAAGTAAAGATATATGTGTATATAAGTACGTTAACTTTGTAATTCTATATATATGTTTTTCAGCGCATGATTTGTTTATTCGTTTTGATATGTTGATGAATAGCTGTAATGTAGGCTAAAGTCAAATAAAACATCTATATCTATATATACATGATTTTCGGAAAGACATGAATTAACAATAAAAAAACTCGTAGGAAAGTCTGTCTAGGCACGTGGACGTGTCTGCTATTACTCTAGTCAGACCTGCCCACGTGTACAGTTAGACTTCCACACATGCAGAAGAAATATTTCTGAAACAAATACATGTAAATGTTTATGGAACAAATTGATAGGTATGTAAATTATAAAAAAGGGTAAAAAAAAAAATCCAACAACAATCAATAGATCCAAAACCTATTTCATTCATGTAATTATCACTAATAAAGGTCAAACAAAGGTTAACTAACCAAAGAGTCTTTCGCAGCGTGTTTGCCTGAACATTGGCTTTGGCGTCACCTTTATCGGCTCCAACCTCACTAACTTGAATCTGGATTTGTCGTTTGGAAACATATGTATTATTTTATTTGATCGTTCGACCCTTCATTAAATTCTGTTCGTAAAATACCATGCTACGCGGTCTTGGTGTCAAAGGCAGACGACAACCACTCAGCAGAAGCTACCATATGCTAACAGAGCATATGTTCTAACCAAGCAATCAACAACGGGATTTCCGGTGGTTCTATCGACGCCGATTCAAAGAGGACAAGAACGCAAGGAAAATTATTCCGCCAATTTCTACCCACTATTTCATTTCTTTTTTACCCGCGTTTTCTTCCATTATTTATTATCAACAAGACGTTTGGGTCTCGGAATAAAACACCCATGTTTCGTCACCAGTAAGTAATTTAAATATTCGTTTTTTAATAAAAAAAAAATATAATACTCCTGAAATATTTTTTGTCTTGTTTGTACTCTGGTGGCATTTTTCAAGAGCTGAGGTAGCCATCTAGCACAAACATTCTTTACCATAAGCGGTTCAGTTAAGATTTCGTTTATATTTGCAGAGGAGATGCAAACTAAATGAGAAAGAGCTTGCATACCCACGGTGTCGCCTCGTTTTTGGAGGAGGCGGTGGAGATAACATTGGATGACGGTGGAATAACGTTATGCATCTTTCAAACAGCTCCACCACCTCTTCCAGCGTAACGCTGATTTTCCACTATAAAACATAATTTATCGTCTTACACCAATAAAAGACCAAATAGGATGAAAATGTAAGGTTGAGAGGATTTCCCGAATGATCAAGAAAATGGTTATAGTCAGTAAAAGTTCCGTTGCTGCCGAGTGTCGACTACTGAAAATATTAAGTCCAAATTCATTTTATTCGTCAATGAATACCGAATAGGCTAGTGTAGCAATCAGTGAAATGGCGTAGAACCGTTATGCGCATTTACTATAATGCCGAATACCGTATCATCTAAATATATACCTTCGCTGATGAAACATATATACCACCAAAGTCACAAACTCTGTCAAAATGCACCCAAAGAGGTGAGTACAACTATTCGTTTGATCACTTTTATGCCGTAGCATACGACGTTTCTGAACTGACGTAATGTGAAACGACAGATCTTGCGGGATTGGGGTAGTGTAATAGCACAACAAAACACATCTGACATCTCAGCGAAACATCGATGAAATCTTGGAACCATGCGTTAAGCTCTTCCTAAGAGACAACCGTGACGCCACATTGTTTCAAAACAATAAAGCTAGGCCTTAATAACATCTGGGTTTCTGAGACAGAATAACGTACAAGTTCTGCCCTGGCTAACGTTTCCCTATCTACAAGAAACATGGTAAGATAGCCTATGCAGTTACATACTGACACCGGTTCGACCAGACCTATCGCTACCTTTTAACTGCTGAGCGCCAAGCGAGGAAGCTTCAAGTACACGTAGTGGAGGAAGACATCAGACTGAGAAGAACCACCGTCCTTCCGCAAGTAAATGGAAACTTTCTCACATAAGTTTTTAAAGCGGGCGGGACTCGAACCTACGATCATATCGGTGAGAGGTAAGTGATCTTGAGACGGCGCCTGAGACCACTCGGCCACGGAGGACCCATGTTAAAGTAGAGATATATGTGTACTTCAAACCTCAAAATAAAATATATAATTACCATACAGTATATAAAAAATATGTGTGTTTTTTATAAAACCTGTTTCTGACTTTAGATTGTTGAATTACCTTATTCTCTCAAAAATGTAAATTGATATTTTGTATCTGTTGACCACGATCGTCCTTTGACATTGCGATTGTCTGTAATGCGATATGAAACGCGAAAGTTATCAATCTATAAAACGTTTGTGTAACATACGAAATTGTCTGCCAACCAATTTTCTTTCGCTGATATTGGCAAAATAAATGAATTAGTTTACTAATGCCTAACAATCAGGGCGTAAAACATCGCATATCAACATATAAACAGGAACTTTTTTTTAAAGGGACACACAGCAATTTTGACTTTTATTCCTTGATAATATTTCTGAAAAATTATATATAATCTGCATGGTGCACATCTGATATTATGGCAGACCAAACGTTACAATATTGTTTAACTCTTTTTCTTGTTCAAACTTAACATTTATGTTGTTAAATTGTACATATATGGTGCTTAATTTCATTTGTTCGCATTAAGTCATGTTATTCATTATGCAAGTATCAACTATTCAAACGCAAAACGATGCTTAACGTCTAACACCATTATTACATTTCCCATAAGACTCCACTCTAACATTTATGTCTCACGCCGCTATTACATCTCCATTGTAACATTTATATCTCACGTCACTATTACATCTCCATTGTAACATTTATGTCTGTAACATTTATGTCTCACACCACTATAACATCTCCATTGTAACATTTATGTCTCACGCCACTATTACATCTCCATTGTAACATTTATGTCTCACGTCACTATTACATCTCCATTGTAACATTTATGTCTCACGCCACTATTACATCTCCATTGTAACATTTATGTCTCACACCACTATTACATCTCCATTGTAACATGTATGTCTCACGCCACTATTACATCTCTATTGTAACATTTATGTCTCACGCCACTATTACATTCCCATAGGGCTCCATTGTAACATTTATGTCTGACACCACTATTACATCTCCATTGTAACATTTATGTCTCACACCACTATTACATTTCCCATAGGGCTCCACTGTAACATTTATGTCTCACACCACTATTACATTTCCCATAGGGCTCTACTGTCACATTTATGTCTCACACCACTATTACATCTCCTTTGTAACATTTATGTCTCACACCACTATTACATTTCCCATAGGGCTCCACTGTAACATTTATGTCACACACCACTATTACATTTTCCATAGGGCTCCACTGTAACATTTATGTCTCACACCACTATTACATTTTACATAGGGCTCTACTGTCACATTTATGTCTCACACCACTATTACATCTCCTTTGTAACATTTATGTCTCACACCACTATTACATTTCCCATAGGGCTCCATTGTCACGTTTATGTCTCACACCACTATTACATTTCCTATAAGGCTCCATTGTAACATTTATGTCTCAAACCACTATTACATTTCCCATATGGCTCCACTGTAACATTTATGTCACACACCACTATTACATTTTCCATAGGGCTCCACTGTAACATTTATGACTCACACCACTATTACATTTCCCATAGGGCTCTACTGTCACATTTATGTCTCACACCACTATTACATCTCCATTGTAACATTTATGTCTCACACCACTATTACATTTCCCATAGGGCTCCATTGTCACATTTATGTCTCACACCACTATTACATTTCCTATAAGGCTCCATTGTAACATTTATGTCTCAAACCACTATTACATTTCCCATATGGCTCCACAGTTACATTTATGTCTCACACCACTATTACATTTCCCATAGAGCTCTATTGTCACATTTATGTCTCACACCACTATTACATTTCCCATAGGGCTTAATTGTAACATTTATGTCAAAAACACTGTGAAAAAACAAAATCTGCAGTACGTGTCTGGGCTCAAATTCTTCACTATGCAATTATACAAGGAAAAAAAGCATACATTGACCAGGGTTGCGCTGTTTCAGTCTGTAGATATACATGTAGATACATTTGGTTGAGTATAGGAAATATGACTTGTGTCCCTTGATTGAGATGACGTCATTAGCACAACGTTTCCCGTGCGTTGGTCGTTCTATTTCGACAGCGTGGTCATGAATCTAAATTTTTGATATTTTCTGTTAGCCAATGTTTTGAAAGTATTGATATATTTTGGTTTAATTATGCCCCCCCCCCCCCCCCACCCCACAAAAAAAAAAAAATGGGGGGTGCCATATAGTAATCGCAGCATCCGTCCGTCCGTACGTGCCGGGGATGAGTTGTGGGTTGAGTTGTCAGTACAGAATGGCATTGTGTTTTTTTTTTGGTACTTGTTGGGTTAAAATGTGCACCCCACAAGTCGAAATGCGTATAGAAAGGCATTGTGGGATTAATTCCATTTTTTTACACATTTTTTTAACTCTTTTTTCACCTTTTTTCATTCTTTTTTAGTGTCATTAGGGATGGATCTCAAGGTTTGTGACATTAGGGTTAGAAAGAAAATAGGTTTTGTTTTGTTTTATGAACATATAAAAACCGCACCCCACAACATCACTTCCATGAGTCTGTGAGATTTTGTGTCCGGTCTGTAACTTTGTCATGCATAGATGGATTTTAATGATACTTGCTACAATTGATCAACATAACACGACAACGAGTTGCCAGTAAGACTCATACCCGTACCTCAAAGGTCAAGGTCACAATTTGAGTTTGACAACACTTAGAGTCTGTGTGAGATTTCATGTCCGGCCTGCAACTTTGCCATGCAAAGATGGATTTTCATAAATACTTGTTATAAATAATCGACATAACATGACGACGTGTTGCACTTAATACCCAAACTCCCACTTCAAAGGTCAATGTCACAATTTAACTTTGTTTGACAACACTTTCAGTCATTTTGACATTTCTTGTACGGTCTGTCATTTATGGATAAATTTGAAAAACACTAGGCTCAGTTGATCAACGTCACATAATTAAGTGCCGTATGTAAGACCCAGAACCTTTCCTCAAAGATCAAGGTCACATTTCAATGTGTTTGATATTGTGTGTCTGGTCTGTGACTTTGCCTTTGTCGTTCATTGATATTAAGATAAATTATATATTTATTCAAAGACGTGATCTGTCATACATATATTCAAGGTGATACAATTGATAACGATAGTACAATACATAAAATGAATCAATTTATCAAGATGACATGACGATGTGTCATAAGTAAGGCCTAGAATCATACTTCAAAGGTCAAGGTCACACTTTATATATGACAACACTTTGAATCTGTTTGAGATTTTTAGTCCGTCCTTTAACTTTATCATACATGGATGGATTTAAAAAACACTTGGCTCAATTTATCAATTGATCTGTAACTTTGTCTTACATTTAGGGATTCTAAAATAGCTTGACACAAGTGAGCAGCATGTTATGATGATGTTTCAGCAGCATTTAACTGTTGAAATGCCGAGACCAGTAGTAGCAAATGAGGCTCCGTGGAGGTGGGTCCAGGCCTAGATCTGGGTCAGTGCCAATGACAGTCAGGGTCACTCACATTAGCGCGCATGTCAGAATCGAGGTCAACCTACGTCATCGTTTCAAGGCCATAGTATAGTCAGGGTTGAGGTCATACTTACGATGTTGATTCAAGGTCATAGTGTGGTCAGAGTCAATGTAATTCAGATTCGGGCTGCCAGCACTAACATACACAAACATTGCATAACCGTTGACCCTGAAGCGTGTGCCATCATTAACCTCGCTAGGTCAATAGACAAACTTCGGCTGAATGTTAATACAGTTGATACTCACCAACTCGAACTCTGATATTTCGAATTTCCGGTTATCTCAAATTTGAAGTTCGGTCCCGTTTTTTTCCCTTCTATTTCTATATTCATTAACTCCTGATATATCAAATTCCAGTAATTCGAATTATTCACTATTTCGAATCTGTTTTTGGGTCCCTCCATCCTAAAATTTATTGATTTCTCACTCGTTATTTCGAATTTTTATCAAGAAGATGAAAGGCAAACCGTCGAAGGTGATAATTGTTGATCCCATACCTGTAATTTATCGCTTTGTGTGTCTGTACTGGCCGGTAAGTTAATTGTGTCATCAAATTGTTAAGATACAAACACGAGCGATACACACGCTAATTAGACAAACAACGCCGAAGTGTTAAAAGACGTTTTTGACCTGTGCTATTTTTCGTCTTATTTTTTATTTGTAAAATTGTTGTAACGATTGCTTGTATTTAACCTGTGTTTATATTTCAGTTGCTTATTCTATTTATTTGATATTCATGTAATTAAAAAGTATCAAAAATAAAATTATATTTTGTTTATCTATTGTATCACACTCAAAAATATAAAATGTTCACGAACTGTGCAAATAGACAATTAGCCTACACACGGATAACAACACACAACATACGCTTGCGTAGAAGGAAATAACGCATGTAAACAGTAGAATTTACCACGATTTAAGATAAATCCACAGTACACATCAATACAAACAAAGTTTATATCATGTGTAAATATAACCACAACGTGTTATATTGAAAAAGAACACAATAAAAAACAAACAAATAGAGGTATTTATAGGTACAACATGAATATTTTCAACGATTTATGAAGTGGGTGGGGTAACGGTAAAATGTTGAACAAAAATAAACTCCTGATAAATCGAACTTCGGATATTTCGAATTATTTTTACGGTCCCACGGAATTTGAAATAACGAGTTTCGACTGTACTGGTGTAAATATTATCATCTTTGGAATGTTTACAATATGATTTGTGTTGGAACAGATTTACCTCATTCTCTGAAGGTTATATCAAAGTCACCTCAACATTCGCGCGTTTCAATCGGTGACCGATCGCATACCAGCAGACAAATCTAGTCAACAATTTAATCCTGGAGTAAACATTGCATAACCCAGCTGAGAACCGGTTGCAATAAAGATTTGTTACAAAGCATTTATTATCTCTGTTTTTGTTGTTGGATATGCTTGTATTGCATGCGGAACGTAGCTAGGTTGTTGTTCATGTTAACATGCACTATCGTTATGGATGGAGACCGATGGTCATATGGGTTAACCCCCATACAACCGAAACTTTTGTTATTGGTTATGGTATTATAGTAGTTTTCAATATTTGGTTCAATGTTACGCTACTGACATGGAATAGAATGTTATGTAAAATATATGTACGTGTAACATCCCTACTACACTTGAGGTGATCTAAACTAAATGACACGTTTAAAGTATCAGTGGAAAAGGCCATCCGCCTGTTTGGTGGATACTTGAATGTCTTTTCTGGCCTCTAACTAGTTCGTTACATTTACATCTTGATAAAGCTTGTCTGATCTGACTTCACTGAAGCCGGATCCTCATGGTTATCATAAGTGATCAGTAAGATTTGTTCGGTGGACGAACTCTTAAAGCAAACCAATTTTAGTCTTGAATATTGAATCACTTCGATTACTCACAAACAGATCCATATGTATTTGTAGGCTCCCGATGTATTCAATAAAGGACACGAACAGCGAGAAAATATCTGGTATATTTTACAATTCAGAATTGCAAAAAATAGAAAAAGATAAAATCAGTTCATGGTTTATCAATATAATATTGAAAAAGAGGAAAAAAACAAGGAAGACAGTGTATTTAGTGTCGTGAGAAGGTTTCCCGAAATCATTTAATTCATGGATTTTTAACGAGGAAGTCAAAGAAACATGATTGTGTTTGTACGTAGTGATGAAAGTGTTGATTATTTTCCGGAAAATAAACCATGGCACTTCAAAATACAGAAGAGAGACTTTGTATAAGCTAGAAATAGCTTTCTTCTCAATTCTATTGTTATGTATCGCTGTATATTTGAATATATTTATATGTAATATGTTGAAAACGAATACATATTGTTTAAACTAAAATACATCTAAAAACACCTTTATCATTTGATGGAAAGTGGCAAGTGTCATTGTTAGAATTTCAAGCATCAGCTTCTAAATCCAAGACTTTATATAGTTCCAACCAATGTTTGTTTATATGCTCCAATATATGCGGTGAAAGTATTGTGAATGGTGAGAAAACCTCAGTGTTACGTCGTGTTGTGTCAACTAGAAATAATCAATGGGATGTACGTTTCGATACACCCATTTATCTTCCGTTTAAAGAGAAAGAGTTGTTAGAATTCGAAATCTATATAAAGGATTTGAAATATCGTGATGCTTCATTCTTACAAGAGCCTGTATTGTTCACGTTACAATTTGTAAGCGAATCATGAATTCCAAATTGTATGTACCAGATCCTAAACAGTGGGTAGATAACGTTCAGCCCAAACCATCAACGTTTCCATCAGTAAGAAACCACACCAATATAGAATTAACATCACCAATTCAAAGTGTCGTACAACGAGCAAAGTCGGAGTTAGAACGTATGAATATGCAGAAAACAGCAAAACCTTTCATAGCAGAAGCCAACACTCTGGAGGAAAATGTGACAGTAAAACGTCTCTGCAAGAAAAAATCTTACAGAAAGAAGAAAACAGGGAGTATTTTAGCAAAGAAAGAAATCAAACAAGTCGCAAACAAACCAGTTTCAAAAAAAACTGCTAAGCAAAAGACGCCAAAACCAAGAGGTCCACCAGCACTTAACGACATATTTGGATAATTTATCGTCTTAAAGATGTAAAAACTCCAGACAAAATGGTTTCTTGTGATATTTGCGGTAAAACATTCGATAGAAAATACAATATGTTGAGACATAATCAGGCCAAACATCAGAAAGACAATTTTGATTCTGAAATGATTGAAGAAAATAGCAATATGTCAGATATGGAAGAAATCGACGATCCAATGGATCGCCTTGTGGATGAAGTATTTAAGCAGTACCAGCCGAGATACGAAGAAGAAGTGTTAGCTTTAATGAATCGAGAAAACATATCAGAAGAAGAAGCACGAGACCGAACGTACAAAGCAATGAAAAAGCTTATCGCAAAGTCCTTACAGAGGTATTCACAGACATTGTTTTATGGATCAACTCGCTCAAGGTCAATCTGCTTTTCCAGTCGATCAAGAAAACAGTAGATCGCGTCATGAAAACTGAAAACTTTGACACAGAAGAGGCTTGGAAATATGCCGTCAATAAAAGAAAATTTCTGTTTGAAGCAGTTCTTGATGATTACAACCCACCAGAGCTTACAAATGCGTGACGTATTGTGACAATATTAATAACGCATTAACAGTATATTTTGATAACAATATGCCCAAGTTAACAAATGGATGACACCATTCGAATTGTACGAACTACTTTTTGCACGCTATAATATGTGCATGTTTGTTGTGAAGATGATTTAGTTTTCATTATAAACCAAGGAAACACACATGGTTGTGCTTTATTTATCATTCTACCGTAACTTCTCTTACTTTGACATTTAATAATAAGGGCAAAACAATTTACTCTTTTCGCAAAGTAACAAAAGACTGTCCTTGACATTGACCCAGATCTAGGCCTGGACCCATCAGACCCACCTCCACGGAGCCTCGTTTGCTATTACTCAGACTATTACATCAGACGTCAAAGACAAGGCTGCACAAATGTCAAGGTCCATTACTCTTTATGTTCATGGATACATCGCTACCTATTATAACCTAATTATATTGTGTGTTTTTTCAACGACCATTTGGGGGCCATGCGACTCTTACCAGTGACATTTCTTGTTGTCTCTAGAATTATTGGAATAATCTATATAAACGTTATTTCTTGTGAACGTTATTTCTTGCGAAAACATGATAAAAACTGTGCCGGTCACGTGCAGCCGCTTCGTACTAAAACAGTTCGTTCTGTACTGTTGTGATGAGAAATCGGATTGTTCACTTTTGAATTATGAATGACTACATTTACAAGTTGCTTATTAAGTTGATGATAATGTGTATATATGATTTAAAGTAAAGATCAGTTAAAGTATATATATATAAAATGATGAGAATGTATGGATCTGCTATATTTTCAAGACTTTTATTGTATGTTCATTGTTTATTTACATTTTTTCCACTTGGCACAAGTTTGAAATAAAAGTCAGCTATGTTCAGACGTGTGTTGTTGATCAGTAAACCCCAGGTTATACTAGCTGTATCCTAGAGAGCATAAGGGTTTTTCTTTATAAAAATTCAATGTTTTTGTGAGACCTGTCAATTTCCTGATTAATAATATGTCAACTATTCGCCCATGATGCGGTTAGAACCAACACTTTTTAAATGACACAGAATAGTCCAGAAAGCTGGTTTCGGTATCAAACATTCACTAAGTGGTGATTTCTAAAATACTGACCATTGAACTCATGCAAGGAAAAAATAAATCACTGCAGTACAAAGCCCTAAAAAAGAAGAAAAGGAGAACTTAAGTTTGATTTCCACCTCCTTGATATGTCCGGAGTACTCAAGGGAAATAATAGTGGTGTGAGTCCTGAACACATTCCGTCGTCATTCGTCCGCCGTCATCGTCGACGTTTACCACCATTGTTATCGTCCACAATTTCTTAAAGTAACAAATTGTCCGACTTTCATGGAACATGGTTACACTATAACCAATTGGTCGACTTTCACGGAACTTGGTCACACTATAACCAATTGGTCGACTTTCACGGAACTTGGTCACACTATAACCAATTGGTCGACTTTCACGGAACTTGGTCACACTATAACCAGTAAAGTCATGTACATGTATCTAATACTGATAATATGTCATGATCATGGGAAGATTATCAAAATTGTTTTTAGTTTATACTGAATTATTTGGAACCTGGAAAATCCGGCCCCACTACAAAACGGCCATGGAGAATCCGGCCCCATTTAGCATGGTCCATCCGGCCCCCCTTTTTTCTTTTTATTTAAAGTTTTTAACGTTTATATCCTGTTAAAAATGATGTTGAAAATAATAATTTCAATAAAACCAATTGGGCAGATCAAACAATACATGATCACCTCGGTTTTCCTAACATATGGTTATACCCATTTACGACAGATATACCCTTTGATTTTATTAAACAACGTTTGTTCGATTCATATAAACAGTGTTGATACGCAAATATTTGTTACTCGAATCGATTACGATTATATAGTATATTTCAATATACAGAAGCATTTAAAACTTTGCATACATATTATATGCGCCATTTTACAAACCAATCTAACTGGAAATCTAACTAGATGGGGCCGGATATTTTAAGGACGTTTCATCCAGGGGCCGGACTAGTGACGGAGCCGGATTTACATGGGGCCGGATATTGCATAACTCAATTATTTTAGCTCGAAAGTTCAGAGCTCTCGGCTCTGTTTCAAGTACCGAGTGTTGTTGTTGTTTTTGTTTTGAAAGGCTTTAAGGTTGAGCTTCGGATCGAACCCGCAACCTGTGGCTTGAGTTGCCAACTTTCTATCAACTGCACTACCACGCCGTTTTATCAAATGCACCTCCACTCCACTTAAAATTTGATATGGTTTTCGTCTTCGTAAAATATTCAATATGACCACCAAAAGGACGCGAAATTTTCATATTTTTTTGTTAATGTATATAAAAAAATAAAATTGCTCTCAACTCGCTTAACCGATATGAATGAAAATCGTCACAATATTTCTTCCTCTTGGGTATTGCGCTTTGCAGATTTATTTATTTAGCATAGCCAAAAATCCAATTTCGCCACTTTTGCTTTTTTTGAAAGTGCTCCTTTTGAACTCATATCAGCATGTCGAGGCATCTTTTTGTCCTTCGTTTTTGATTTCCGATAATGACATATAACATTTTAAAGCGTTTCTATATCAATCGGAAAGATCCACTTAAAAGCGTTTTTCATTATTTGTTCTACCAGTATCTGGTATATACTGAACGCTACAGCTAACCCGTCAATTTTATATACCTAATATCTTTGTCAAATTATGGAGTAGCGTTATTAAAATGTACATACGAAATTAACAGACATTTCTGTATCGATTGGTAGCATAAATGTTATTTCTTACTCAGGTCCAACTTTCAAGGAAATTGGTTTGATATTTTTTGAGAAAATATGTAAAATGTCAGGTGCGTAAAATGTCCGGTGCGTAAAATGGCAGATGGCAAGTTAGCTGTCTCCGTTCAGTATGCATATAATATCACCGGATTCTCCGACTAATGATGATATTGCATGGGTTCGTCGGCATAATTAGTTTATATAACTTTACTTTAGCTCGATTGCGCAGAAGCCCCAAAGCTTATATGAACCGCTCTCGTGTCATCCTCCTGGGTAGAACCAGTACTGGGTGCTGTGTTTTGAGATGCATCGGATTTAGCTGAGGATCGACCCTTAACATCAGGGATGAACGGCCAACACTATTAACAACTTCACTGCCGCCCAGTCTCGTTGATATAAACAAACATTGAACTGATTAAAATATGATTAAATAAAACACATACCGTTAGACAGCTGCGTAAACTTGCTTTTTTAGTCCTTCTAATTAACATTTGATCACAATTAAATACACACGTTCAGTAGATCCACTTATATATTATGGTATATAACTCCACTGAAGGACGTTTAAATAAAACGCTTAAAGCTATATATTCACCATTAGAGGTCAATTTATTAAAAGTGTTTAGAACACACGACACTTAAAATAAACTGACCTCTAATAGTTCTTCTGAAAACTTTATATACATGTATAGTTATGTTTATTGAGCGAGAGTATTTTCCCCTGAGCAGCTACTATCTGCATGATGTCGTTATGAAAAGAAGATATTGCCGTATGCGATGCATGCATCTCCTTATGCATGTTTCTGTTTTAGAAAGAGCCATAACTCTGATCAGAGGTTGAAAGGTGAGAGACGAATGATAATGAGACGCAGTGTCGTATATCAATCAACACGGAGACTGTTGCCGGTGTAACATTAAATTTTGACCCCGTTGGAAAATGACCCGGGTCACATTTCAATATTAAATTCTGATCAAAAGTCGTTGAAAACTGATCAGTGATACATTTGATCAGACATTGGGGCCTTTTTTAACGATTGTTAAATTCAAGCAAAACATCACATGACTGATGTCACATGTTGCAACAATTAAACATATACCCTGGTAAGCTTTTCAATCGACATAATATACACAACATCCATCTATTATCCATTTATTACACACACAAATGCCAGCTACAGTAACTCTTTAAGTATATAAACTTAAAACAGTATAGTCATTAACGTCAAGTTATTTAACGATATCATGCCTGTATCTGCCAGTCCTTCTAACCGGATTCTTTATAACCCTATTTGTATACAGAAGGGCAAATATCGGGGATTTGACTTTTTTGACTCTGTTTTCTGTGTTTGTAACAAACAAAAACGAGCCTCTGAAGTAACAGATAGGTTTATGTATATATTAAACCAACTCTATCAAGTACTTGTATTATTTTAGCAAATCTATGTTTTCCTTCGGCGAATTAAAAAAAAGCTACAAATAAGTACATATGTGTTCAATATGACGAGACGAAAATGTGACGTTCGCAAGAAAGAGAAAAAGATCAATAGGTCGAAGTTCAAGGTCACATTTACAAGTTGATTGAGTGTGTAGGGTTTAACGCCATTTCAACAGTTTTCAGTTATATAGTGGCGGTCAGGTTTCCTTACGGTTTTCCAGGAATTTGTACCAATACTAACTGATCTTGGCAAGTAGCTGACAACTTCCCCACTTGAAATAGAGACGGAAAACATTTTGTCACAAAGAACGTGCCCATCGGGAATCGAACCCGGGATTTCCGTATCAACAAGTACGTACGCTACCATTGCGCTACCCGGGCGGGTTTGCATTCACAGTTAGAAGTACAGGTCGGAAATAGGTACCATGCTATTTCATATCCCATGATTGTATAACTGTGGAATGGTTTGGACTTCAGCAGCCAAGTGTATAAACGTTGGTGTAATGTAACTTTTGGTCATCTTTATCCTAAATCTTAAAATAACTAAATTTTAAATACCAGATATCATTATATTTGTGTTTTTAACTTTTGGGTAAAGCTAACCTAGGCCTGATTAAAATATAATCAACGTTTATACAAGTTGTTCTTTCAGTCCTTAAACTTTGTGGTATTGTTGTTTTTTAGGCCAAAAAAAGAAGTATAAATTCTCTTCTCACCCACACCTGTCCGAAACCCTTGAGAAGTCAATGTCACCTATAAATAAAAAAAATGTGCCCTCCTGTCCTGAGTTACGTTCTTCAGAAAATCTAGATGGGAATCTAAACTTTCGTAACATGGCATTGCATCTGCAGTGCCCCATGTAGATTTTAAGGGTCAAATATCTTGTTTATGGTGATCTTGACTTGAAACAAGAGGGCCATGTTGGCAAAAGGTCGCTTAATTGATTATATAATGATCCATGGTTATGCGATCGGTTGCTATGATTACAAATGGTTGCTTTAGCAGTTAGTAATAATAACAAAAATAAACAATTCCTTTTCAAATTGACATGACAAAATTCATCGGACCATCTAATTTAATAATATCATTATAGAATGTACCGCAACCCTATTTAACAGCGATGTACAGTCTGTATTATCGTTTATGTTTATGCTGTTAAGATATATTAACATATTACAAAAAAGGGTAATGAATTGCATCGAAAATAGAAAGCTATTTGTAGAAAGACAATGCGCTTAACTATTCACACTGCTTTGTAAATACCTGTATTTGTTACACACATGCACATTTCACACACAAGTGATTGTAATTAAGTTTTAGGAAAGAAGTTTAACCAAGATGTTTGTTTGTGGTTTAAACATATTCTTTTTCTCCATGGGTCAGATGAGTATTGGATATGAAAAATATACAAATGCAGAAAATGGGGATAATTGGTGTCAAAATCACCATCAGAGGTATGGGCGACTATGTTTGATAACACGAGTTCCAAATCAATCGCATATGAGGTTATTGAGATATATGCATGATATCAAGTTGCACGGAAAACTTTAACCAGCTTTCTAAGTAGAACAATGACCATGATCTGCATTAAATTCAACCAAGAGTTAGTTAACGTAATTGTTTGATAACTCTGAAGACTTGTTGATGTTTTAAATCAATCCAGTAGGTGGTTACTGAGATGTTTGCATGAAAGTAACTTGTATGCAATATTTCAACCGAAAGTTTCACGCCAATGCCCAGGTAACAGAGAGAGAGAGAGAGAGAGAGAGAGAGAGAGAGAGAGAGAGATAGAGAGAAAGAGAGAGAGTTGATGTATGAATGCTTCATGGCATCCTCAACTTGTGAAACAACAACCACACTTACAAAATGCAATTCCAACAAACAGCATTCCGATACCACACGTGATACCACCAACAACGTATCTACGGCATCTGCGGCAGCGTCGGCGTTGGTTTTTCAGGTTTTAGTTTTTTATCAGGTAAGATATCTATTCCACCACTCATAGATATGAATGAAACTTCACATGTGTGTTCAGCATCACCAATGAAACACACAGAGACAAGAATCATAACTATGGGTCGCATTTTGGCACAGTTACCGTCCTTTTTGGACTTATTTTGGTTAAAGTTTTTAATCAGGTAAGATATCTATGCAACCACTCATTCGATATGAATGAAGTTAAACAATCGGTGTTCAGCATCATCATCAAAATGCACAGAGATGAGAACCATAACTTTGGGTTGCAATTTGGCCGTTATGGTCGTTTAAGACAAAGTTGAAAATCTGGTCAAAGTGTTTTTACTGCGGCATGTTAAAGTTTTTGAACAGGTACATATTTCATCAACCTATAATTGGATATGAATGAAACTTCACATATATGTTCAGTATCAACGGAACGCACAAAGACGAGAACCATAACTCTGGTTGCATTTTAACAGAGTTATGGCCCTTTCGGACTTAGTAATTTTGTTTTAGCAGGTTAAAGTTTGTAGTACAAGGCGTTGAGCTTTGATGTTTGAAAAATAGGGTATTTTTTTCAAATCCTATCACCGGTGTTCTAGTGCCTATCACTGGAATTGTAATGCTTATCACAGGTGTTATGTCTATCACCAGGATTCTAATGGCTATCACCGCGGTTCTAATGTCTATCACCGGGGTTGTAATGCTGTAATACTTGTGTCAAACAGGAGTTGGCATAATTGCTATAATAGTCAATATATTTTTCACATGTATGGTATAGCATCATCCAGATTTGCATTCATGGTAATCTTTGCAATTTCTTAAATCAAGATATTTGAGTTTAATTGGTCTTTAAAGTACTCCTTTATTTATATGCACTTAGGACCTTTTCCGCGTCCACCCCTCAATTTGCCGAGTATAATGGGCCCTCAATATTTTGTTCAGTTAACTGTTCATTCAATTTTGCGTGATTATAGTTTATTTCATCAAACACATTTATTCATTTTTTTTGTAAACTTGTTTACAATGTTAAAAGTAATTTTCAGACAAATATTAGACATTTTAGAAAAAATGTAATGTTTCTGGAACCGATCTTGTCTTACAATCTTTTCTCAACTCTGTATTGTTGTACGTTTGTTTTTAACACTGGAAATACAGTGCCATTGGAAAAACTTCAATGTATCCATGAAATGTTCTGCAGTCATGTACGACAAGGATGACTTTAATTTAGGTAATTTGTCATTATTTTGTTCCACCATTTGTGTATTCAGCATCTATCTGTAGGATAGTCCAATGCTTTATAACCAATTGCACATCCTGAAATGACAATGGAAAAAACTGATACAGCAGAATTTAATTATACAAACCATATGTTCATAATTTTTACTTTGATATAAAAAAGATTATTGATCACAGTGTATAATATTAAAGGTTTTTACTGGTTTTATAATATTCAGCATTTAATTAGGTGTTCTATACTTAAGGTTCAAAATACTGATAGATGTTTTCCTCTAAACTATTTGGGCAACAGTTTGTTTTCATGTAAACGTTAAAAGTTTACCGTTCATTTTCAAACAATTGACATACTTTTATGAAAATCACATATGTTGAAGATGATTTGCACTTTTTATTGAACTGTGAACTTGATATGCATTTAAGAGAAAATACATTTGTTGACAATTGTGATGATATTAATTGTAAAACTCTCCAAGTTCATGAAAAATTGTCATATTAGATGTATGAATATCCAAGAAGAAAAGATGCATAATATGTGCTCATTGCTTATTGTTATTTATTAATAGGCCTGAATATGATATACTGATAAGATCATGGCAAACTGAATTTATCTTTCATTCCATTTGTTCAATTAAACCTTTAAATTTATTTCATTCATCCATAAATATTATAAGGGAGAAAGAATAATATTTATCTATAGCCATAAGCTATACAATTATAACCATTCAAAGTCATTCATGTGTATGTACTTTGATATGTTACAACTAATCTATAATTGAAGGTGACCTAATGGCCCTTTAAGCCGGGTGCTATTTACTTTTCTTGTATGTATTATGTTTTTGTCATACACATGTCACTTAAATAAAATATTTACTTACCTACTTACTTACTCGCTCAGTTACATACCAATATTTTCATAAACAACATCTAGATCGAATACCAGCAAAAATAGAATAATTGATTTCTAATTACCTCATTTGGTTCATGGGGTTCTAATGTCTATTACCCGGATTCTGATGTCCATCACCGGGGCACTATTGTCCATCACCGGGGTTTTAATATCTATCACTAGGGTTCTAATGTCTATCACTGGGGTTCTAATATTTATCACCAGGGTTCTAATGTCTGTCACCGGGGTTCTAATTTCTATCACCGGGGTTCTTATGTCTTTCATCGGGGTTCTAATATCTATTACTGGGGTTCTTATGTCTATCACCGGGGTTCTAATGGCTATCATCAGGGTTCTAATGTATATCACCATGGTTCTTATGTCTATCATCATGGTTCTTATGTCTATCACCGGTGTTTTAATGGCTAATACCGGAGTTCTAATATCTATCTCCGGGGTTCTTATGTGTATCACGGTGGTTCTTATGTCTATCACCGTGGTTCTTATGTCTATCACCGGGGTTTTAATGGCTATCACCGGAGTTTTAATATCTATCACCGTGGCTCTAATGTATATCACCGGGGTTCTTATGTTTATCACCGGGGTTCTAATGTATATTACCGGGGTTCTAATATCTATCAACGGGGTTCTAATAATATCACCGGGGTTCTAATGTATATCACCGGGGCTATAATATCTATCTCCATGTTTCTAATGTCTGTCACCGGGGTTCTAATGTCTATTACCGGGATTCTAATGTATTTCACCGGGGTTCTAGTATCTATCACCGGAGTTGTAATGTCTGTCACCGG
Organism: Panopea generosa; assembly: GCA_029582155.1. Lineage (NCBI taxonomy): Eukaryota > Metazoa > Mollusca > Bivalvia > Adapedonta > Hiatellidae > Panopea > Panopea generosa. The sequence continues at coordinate 35,469,230 of CM055910.1, read as the reverse complement.
GGATCTTATGTATATCACCGGGGTTCTAATATCTATCACCGGGGTTCTTATGTCTATCACCGGGGTTCTTATGGCTATCACCAGGGTTCTAATGTCTATCACCGTGGTTCTTATGTCTATCACCGGTGTTTTAATTGCTATCACCGGAGTTATAATATCTATCACCTGGGTTCTAATGCATATCACCGGGGTTCTTATGTCTATCACCGGAGTCCTAATGTATATCACCGGGGTTCTAATGGCTATCACCGAGTTCTTATGTCTATCACGGGGGTTCTAATGGCTATCACCGTGGTTCTAATATCTATCACCGTGGTTCTAATATCTATCACCGGGGTTCAAATGTCTATCACCGGGGTTCTAATGTCTATCACCGAGTTTATAATAGCTATCACCGGGGTTCTAATGTCTGTCATCTAGGTTCTTATGTCTATCACCGGAGATCTTATGTCTATCACCGGGATTCTAATAGCTATCACCGGGGTTCTAATATCTTTCACCGGGGTTCTAATGTCTATCACCGGGGTTCTTATGTCTATCACCGGGGTTCTAATGTCTGTCACTAGGGTTTTAATTGCCTATGACCGGCGTTCTGATATCTATCACCATGGCTCTAATGTCTATCACCGGGGTTCTTATGTCTATCACCGGGGTTCTAATGTCTTTCATCGGGGTTCTAATGTATATCATCGAGGTTCTATTGGCTTCACCGGGGTTCTTATGTTTTATCATCGGTGGTCTATTATCTATCACTGATGTTCTAATGTCTATCATTGGGTTTGCATTGTGTATCACTATTTTTTTTAATATCTATTACTTAGGCTCTAATGCACATCACCAGGGTTCTTATGTCTATCACCGAGGTTTGAATATCAACCACCGTGGTTTAAATATCTATCCCCGGGTTTCTGATATCTATTTCTGGGGTTTCAATATCTATCCTCGTGTTTTCTAATATCTATCACCATGATTTTAATGTCTATCACCGGGTTCTATTGCCTATCACCAGGGTTATCAGTTTATCGTCGAAGTTCTTATATCTATCACCAGGGTTATACTGTGTATCACTGGGGCTATAATGTCTGTGATACGGATATATTGATAGCTGCGGTTATATCTACCATTTGGGTTGGTATGCCCATCACTGGAACTGAAATGTTTTATCTGCATAGTTGTAATGTATTTCACAGGTGTTGTTGTGTCTATACTAAGAATGAGATGTTCAAAAAATAACTTGATAGTTAATAATGTTCATAATTTTAACTTGTTCTGCTTCTATTTTTTTAAAAGTATGACTAAATCATTTTCTTTCTTGTTATACAATTTCAAACTTAATAATCGTAAATTGCCAATAGCAGCTAAAATTATTTCATATCATGGTTAGATTGTTGTTTTCTTTTGTTACTATATTCCTTAAAAACAAAACCATAGCCTTACTCCCAAATGTTAGAGAACAGTCACTTTGAGGGAAATTTACTCTAGCAAGGTTTCATTATTGCTACAAGTGTTACTGGTTCAAGAGTGAGATTATCAGATATGATTCATTGAGGACCATGATACAAAATAGATAGAGTATGGAAATGTTTGAATAGATTAGGTTGAACAAATATTTCAAATTTCTACCACAATTACATAATAACATAGAAAGCATACACATTTTATACAATGTTATACGGTTATTTTACTGCTAACTATACATCTTAAGGTAAAATCATGTATTGTATGAGACCAGACACATTTTTAAGTTGGTATTGTTCTTAAAAAGCACAATGTTTCTTCTTAATACACAAACCACAATGTTTCTTCTCAATACACAATTAACAACGTTTCTCAATACACACACCTCATTGATTCTCAATACACAAACCACAATGTTTCTCAATACACAAACCACAATGTTACTTCTCAATACACAAACAACAATGTTTCTTCTTAAACCACAAACCATAATGTTTCTTCTCAATACCCAAACCACAGTTTTACTTCTCAATACACAAACAAGACTATTTCTTTTTAATACACAAACCAAAATGGTTCTTTTCTTCTCAATACAAAAACCACAATGTTTCTTCTCAATACGCAACCCACAGTGTTTTTTCTCAATACACAAACCACAATGTTTCTTCTCAATACACAAACCACAATGTTTCTTCTCAATACACAAACCACAATGTTTCCTCTCAACACTCACAATACAATGTTTCTTCTCAACACACATAATACAATGTTTCTTCTCAACACACACAACACAATGTTTCCTATCAACACACACAATACAATGTTCCTTCTCAACACACACAATACAATGTTTGTTCTCAACACACACAATACAATGTTTCTTCTCATAACACACAATACAATGTTTCTTCGCAATACTTACAATACAATGTTTCTTCTCAATAAACACAACACAATGTTTCTTCTCAACACGGACAATACAATGTTTCCTCTCAACACTCACAATACAATGTTTCTTCTCAACACACATAATACAATGTTTCCTCTCAACACACACAATACAATGTTTCTTCTCAACACACAATACAATGTTTCCTCTCAACACACAATACAATGATTCATCTCAATACACACATTACAATGTGTCCTCCCAATATACACAGTGAAATGTTTCCTCTCAATACAAACAACACACTGACACACCAGTATGTTACCTGGATAGTAACAGACTACATGACCCCAATGTGTTACCTAGAATAAGCTCACTGACACCAGTATTTTACCTGGTTATTAACACACTGACACCAGTATGTTACCTGGTTATTAACACACTGACACCAGTATGTTTCCTGGTGATTTACACCTGCCTCTAGTATGTTACCTGGTGATTAACACACTGACATCAGTGTGTTACCCAAACACTGACACCATTATGTTACCTTGTTATTAACACACTGACCCCAGTATGTTACATGGTTATTAAAACACTGACACCAGTATGTTACCTGGTGATTAACACCTGACATCGGTATGTTACCTGGTAATTAACACACTGGACCGACACCAGCATGTTACCTGGTTATTAACACAATGCACTAACACCAGCATGTTGCCTGGAAATTATTACCTGACACCAGTATGTTACCTGGTTATCAACACCCTGGCACCATCATGTTACCTGGTTATTAACACAATGCACTAACACCAGCATGTTACCTGGTAATAAACACAATGCACTGGCACCAGCATGTTACTTGGTAATTAACATAATGCACTGACACCAGCATGTTACCTGGTTATTAACACATTGCAGCAGGCGCCAGTATGTTACCTGGTAATTAACACACTGCACTGGCACCAGCATGTTACTTTGTTATTAACACAATGCACTGACACCAGCATGTTGCCTGGAAATTAATACCTGACACCAGTATGTTACCTGGTTATCAACACCCTGGCACCAGCATGCTACCTGCCTATTAACACAATGCACTAACACCAGCATGTTGCCTGGAAATGAATACCTGACATCAGTATGTTACCTGGTTATAAACACCCTGACACCAGCATGTTAGCTGGTAATTAACACCTTACCCAGTATGTTACCTGGTAATTAACAGACTGACACCAGTATATTACCTAGTAATCAACAGATGACACCAGTACCAGTATGTTACCAGGTAGTTAACACATGTCACCAGTATGTTATCTGGTAATGAACACACTGTAATCAGTATGTTACCTGGTAATTAACACAATGACCCCAGTATACTACCTGATTAATAACACATTGCACTGGCACCAGCATGTTACCTGGTAATTAACACCTGACCCCAGTATGTTACCTGGTAATTAACAGACTGACACCAGTATGTTACCTAGTAATCAACAGATGACACCAGTACCAGTATGTAACCAGGTAGTTAACACATGTCACCAGTATGTTACCTGGTAATGAACACACTGTAATCAGTATGTTACCTGGTAATTAACACAATGACCCCAGTATACTACCTGATTAATAACACATTGCACTGGCACCAACATGTTGCCTGGAAATTAACACCTGACACCAGTATGCTACCTGGTTATCAACACCCTGACACCAGCATGTTACCTGGTAATTAACACCTGATCCCAGTATGTTACCTGGTAATTAACAGATTGACACCAGTATGTTACCTGGTAATCAACAGATGATACCAGTACCAGTATGTTACCAGGTAGTTAACACATGTCACCAGTATGTTACCTGGTAATTAACACACTGTAGCCAGTATGTTACCTGGTAATAAACAGATGACACCAGTACCAGTATGTAACCAGGTAGTTAACATATGTCACCAGTATGTAACATGGTAATTAACACACTGTAACCAGTTTGTTACCTGGTAATTAACACACTGAGACCAGTACGTTATCTGGCGATAAATACAATGACAGCAGTATTGTAAGAATCCCAATGATAGACATTGGAACCCTGGTGATAGAAATCATAACCCCACTTATAAGCATTACTGGTGATAGACATTAGAACCCCAGTGATAGGCACATCAAAGACAGTGATATACATAAGAACATCGGTGATAAACATTTGAAACCCGTTGATAGACATAACAATCCTGTGATAGACATAACAATTCCACAGACAGACATTAGAATCCAATTGATATACATTAGAACCCCGATGATAGACATTGGAACCATGGTGATATAAACTATCACCCCACTTATAGGCATTACTACCCTGGTGATAGACATTAGAACCCCTGTGATAGGCATATCAACCCTGGTGATATACATTAGAACCTCGGTGATAAACATTTGAAACCCGTTGATAGACATTAGAATCCTGTGATAAACAATTCCACAGACAGACATAAGAATCCAATTGATAGACATAAGAACCCAGGTGATAAGCATTAGAACCCCGGTGATAGATATTTAAATCGCGGTGATATGCATTAGATCCCCGCTGACAGACATTAGTACCCTCACAGATAGGCATTAAAACCCCGGTGATAGGCATTTGAACCCTGGGGATATGCATTAGAACTCTGGTGATAGACATAAGACCTAGGTGATAGACATTAGAACCCGGTGATATGCATTAGAACTCCAGTGATAGGCATTAGAACCCCAGTGATAGACATTAGAACACCCAGGCGATAGACATAAGTACCCCGGTGATATGCATTAGAACCCCGGTGATGCATAAGAACCCCGGTGACAGACATAAGTACACCTCAGATAGGCATTTGAACCCCTGTGATAGGCATTAGAACCGCGGTGATAGGTATTTGAATCCCGGTGATAGGTATTTGAGCTCCGGTGATATGCATTAGAACCCGGTGAAAGACATTAGAACCTCTGTGATAGGCATTAGAACCCCGGTGACAGAACCCTGGGGATAGGCATTAGAACCCCGGTGATAAACATTAGAATCCCGGTGATATGCATTAGAACCGCGGTTTTAGTCATTAGAACCCCGGTTATAGACACTACAACCCTGGTAATAGACATGAATACCCCGGTGATAGGCATTAGAACCCCGGTGATGTATTATAACCCCGATGACAGACATAAGTACCCCGCATATAGGCATTAGAACCCCGGTGATAGGCATTTGAACCCCGGTGATAGGCATAAGAACCCCGGTGATGCATTATAACCCCGGTGACAGACATTGGTACCCCTCAGACAGGCATTATAACCCCTGTGATAGGCATTTGAGCCACTGTGATAGGCATAAGAACCCCGGTGATAGGCATTTGAATCCCAGTGATATGGATTAGAACCCCAGTGATAGGCATTACAACACCAGTGATAAACATAACAACCCCGGTAATAGACATTAGAACTCCGGTGATGGACATTAGAACCCCGGAGAACCCCGGTGATGGACATTAGAACTCCGGTGATGGACATTAGAACCATAGTGATATACATTAGAACTCTTGTGATAGGCATTAAAACCCTGGTGATGGGCATTACAACCCCGGTGATAGTAATTTGATACCCGGTGATAGACATTTGAACTGCGGTGATAGACATTAGAACCCCGCTCATGGACATTAAAATTCAGGTGATATGCATTACAACCCCGGTGATAGACATTAGAACCCCGTTGATAGACATTGGAACCCCGGTGATATGCATTGCAACCCCGGTGATATACATTAGAACCCCCAGGTAATGCATTAGAACCCTAGTGATAGGCATTAGAAACCGTTGATAGGCAATTGAACCTCGATGATATGCAGTAGAACCCCATTGATAGGCATTTAAACCCCGGTGATAGAAAAAAAACCCGATGATAGATATGAGAACCCCGGTGGTATGAATTACAACCCCGGTAATAGACATTAGAACCCCGGTTATAAACATGAGAGCCCCGGTGATAAGCATTTGAATCCCGGTGATAGCATTTGAACCCTGGTGATAGATATGACAACCCCGGTGGTAGACATTAGAACCCCGGTGATAGAAATTAGAACCCCGGTGATAGGCATAAGAACCTCGGTGATAGGCACTTGTGATTGAGCATGCGCACTAAGAACGGCGATTATCCCGGTGACAAGCTACTACAACAACCTACTATTATACATCCTGATTTCTATAATTTCTGAAAATGATTTACGTTTTCGTCGTAACAATTATCAACTCGTTTTAATCGCACATGATATTGGGATCCCGGCTAAATATACATTTTCTTCATCTACTTTTATTTTCAAACCATTGAATAAATGCTCTGATGGGCATGCGAAAAGGTCAATCTGAGATGGTGACCTTCTATGGGACGCAGTCATATCTACTTTGCCTAGAGTCTGGAAGTTTCAAAGTTGATATGATTTTAATGATTATGCGTGCAAGGCAATGTTGAAATAGAGTTTACCTATGTTCGCGCATCAATTAATATTTTCATATGTCTATACACTGATACTGCAATACCTTCTTACGAGCATTATGTGCAGGCACAATGTGCACATGTTTGCTAGCATTTGAAACACTGATTGACACAGAAACTAATTGAGATATTTTACCGGCACTTTGCATGACTCCCTGAATATGAGACCTACTGCTTTATTTCCTCTCCGAATACTCTGTATGCTTTCACTGTACCTTGCCTGAATAAGACACTGTGGAGGTTCATTTGAAAAACCAAAGACAAAACCCCACCGGTAATCGTTCCGGGGATCTATGGGTCTTGGAGCAAGCATGCTACCCACAAGACCACCGCAACTCCAATGATTTTTAGTCGTTAGTCTGATATTCGTTTTCTTTTTTTCAATATCAAAATGTGTAGCTTTCGATAATGGAGATATATATGCTTACTGTCAGGGTTAGTTTCATGTTGCCGAAATATCGAAACACGGTAACACGAACACAAGACTTCAATTTTGACACACATAGGGGTCTTACCTAACACCGTGTGAACATCAAGTTTTACGGACTGAAAAAATTATGTTTACCTTCGCAAAAACTTATGTTTACGAAATAACTGGTAGGTTTTGTAGAACAAGTAGTCACAACCTAGTTTTGATTTTAAGAAAAATAATGAACTGGATGCCCAATGGCTGCAGTGCTGAGCCCATCAGTACATGTATGTGATCAAATGTTGTCTTACTATATTGAAACTTTATGGCACGTTACAAGATATGATAGAGCTAACACGAAGTTTTGTACCTATTTCTGACCGTGAAAAACCTCTAAATGTGACCTTAACCTTTGAACAACGTCTTGTGTACGACACTTTGTTGTCTTATTATGGTGAACATTTGTGTCATGGTATTTCAAAATTTGCCAAATGACTTCCAAGATGAGGAGCAGACAAAAAATGTTGTACCTACGTCTGACCTCGAGCCTCCAAGTGTGACATTGACCTTTAAATACGATCTGGGTCTTACACGTGGCAACATCATAGGAGTATGTTGAACTTTTGTTCAATGTTATTTCAAAATCGTGTCAAATGTTTTGAAAAATATATATCTAGTTCTGATCTTGAACTTCTAAGTGTGTCCTTGACCTTGAACTACGGACTTGAATATTGCGGGCGACACTTTGTTTCATTATGGTGAACAGTTGTGTTATTTGAATTATTTCAAATTCCCACAATGCATGAATGAGTTATAGCCCGGACAAAATCGTACTGGAATGTTTTACTTGCTCCATACAGTTACTGGTTTCTAGAATGTCGCTTGTATTAAGTCAGATAAATACCTTTATTTAGGGTTACTTGACTTAAAAAAAAGAGTAGGTAGATAATTTTCTTTTCTATTTTTTTCCTTCTAAGTTTTTATTTCATGGAGGGATGTTATAATGATGAATTATTAAGTCTATAAGCAGTTTGATTCATCTTAATTTTTCTATTTTATAAAACAACCAATGATAGTTAATCAATAAGGAACAATACAAATGTAATTTGAACACATTAAGCAAATCGTTCTGCATTTTTTCTTAATTTTCCATTTTCTATTTATTTCCCAAAAAATGCAAAAAAATCATGATAGGAACTCAGTTTTTGAAATCGGCCAGGTTACCTTCAACATAGGTAGTTTTTTTTTCTAGCCATGCCAATGTGCGTGCTTTGTATTTGATGTTTCTCCATTAGAGAAAGCTGGATCCATCCGAAATAATGTGCGAGAGAGGCGGCAAATGCAAAATATGTAGTACAAAACGTGTAATGTGTGGAGTCGCATGGTCATTGATGAAAATACACAAGAGCAAAACTACAGCCGAGTGTGGAGGACTTGGATACAGCAGACAGGACATTTTCAGATAAGATTCGCCGAAGATGCTACCTGCCACACCCAATCACAATCTACTGGTTTACACGGCTACTGGTCAAAATCTGATGCTTCCGATTTAAAATCGAATAATATTCTTTTCATAAATGCTTAAGAAATGAAGATTTTGCATTTCCCCATAGAGTTTATATTTTAAATATCTAGATCCCTTTTTGTCGCCCCTATAAATCCAAGCAAATTGCGTTTAAAATGTGCTGGCCTAACTTATGTTAGTCTCTTGTAGCTGTAATATTGTTAGCTTAATGCATTATGCATAATATGTAAACAACACACATGACCTTGCGTCTCATTATTAAAATCCATGAGTTATGATAGATAAAACATTACATGGTGTCCGACGTGGGATAGTATTGCAGATATATCATGTTACACATATTTATATGACTGCATGTTTGACAGATTGTAGAAAACAATTGGATATTACCTTTCAATTCCAGAGACATATAGTTAGACTGAAATAACTGAATGAGTGAGTGAGTGAGTGAGTGAGTGAGTGAGTGAGTGAGTGAGTGAGTGAGTGAGTGAGTGAGTGAGTGAGTGAGTGAGTGAGTGAGGTCAGTGAGTGAGTCAGTGAGTGAGTCAGTGAGTGAGTCAGTGAGTTTATTGACAGACGGACGGACGATGACGAAGAGGATTATGATGTTGATGATGATGCTGTTGGTGAAGAGGAGGATGCTAATGATGATGGTGATTGATGATGGCGATGATGCTGATGCTGATGCTGCTGATGATGATAAAGAGTTTTAAATATTCACCATTGTTTTTATTATATATTTATTTATGACTTGTCAGTTTGGTGTCATATTATTGTTAAATAAACTTTATATATTTCCTGAAAGTGTACATTTGGCGTCCAATACACACACATATTTAGAGAAGCACAGCTGGGTGACGGAGACGGGAGCAAACGGTCCGAAACCCTTGAGGTTCTCCGAATTTTTCCGACTGGTTGTTAAATGGTAGAGAAATACATATTTGAATTGTCTACACACCCTTAATCCCCACACCAACCCATGGACATTTGGAACCTACTCTGATAGTTGAGAAAATCCTAGTTAGATCACCAGCTTTAAAATATTAGATCCGTCTATGCACAGGGTCGTTCCTAGGCATACTCCTATACGACCAGGTTAAAAGAAGGTTAAAATTTGAATAATGCAATAAATGATGAAGCCGAGCGGGGTAATGGGTATACAAAACCCATATAATTTCGGGCAATTTGAATTACTTCACAATCCTTGTCAAAGTCAAAAGCGGGGGCGGTAGTACGATCCCAAGCTCAACCCCATGCCTCTCGTAAAACAACACTCAGTACTGGTTCTACCCAGGATGCGGACTCGAGAGCGATTCATATAAGCTCTGAGTTTTCATCGCAATCGAGCTAAAATACATTAATATAAACTTAATAAATAAATATAAACTAAAGTCGCTAAAAACTACTCATTTGCGGTTATTTTTATCCCCCCCCCCCCCACACACACACACACGACCCCAAGGCGTATATTCGAAAAGCATCTAGGAACGCCACTGATGCTACATCATATTTAGAAATGATCAACACGTTGAGAATTAATATTATCGCTGTGTCTGTATAATATGACTTGGTGGAGTACACTATATACTAGCACGTGAGTACACTATATACTAGCACGTGAGTACACGTATACTAGCACGTGAGTACACCTATACTAGCACGTGTATGCTGTTACATGTAGGTACACATAGTGTGCTTGCACTTATAATATAACAGTGTAATTGTCCCACGCACGTCCAATATATCATTTCCCCCCATTGTGTTATGGCTTCAAAATTGATGCAAGCGTTGATGACCATCAAAGAATAAAATCAAAAGTGCATGCAACTTTGTAACTTATTTAAATATCATAACAATTATAAAATCATTTTCTACTTTCTTTGCATGTAAAACATGAGTAAATGAGTAAATGGCGCGTATTTGTACAAGAAGCTGGGCTCATTATTACATTGCAATTATCGTCCTTGTCATCTGTCAATATCTATTCTACTATACCCATACAGCTGTTGCACTTGGCCACGCTTTACAATATACTAAGGTAACATGTGTAATCTCCACGTATTAATAGATTTTCATCATTCTTATCAATGCGTTTTTATTCCAATAGGCAAATCGACTCATGCGCAGCATGTGTCACATCCGGAATATCGACCATGCGCCATTTTCAAAATGGCGTCTCGAAAGTATATGTGGATTTTACGGATTTTAACATATATAATTTTAATTCAGATTTCAAATTGTTTAACAAATTTGGAAGTTGAGCAGAGTAAGTACTGATTATTTATTAATTAACTGTTTAATTAAGTAATTATGAGTTGTTGATGTTGGATACATTTCCACTCCCATTCTTAACTCTTTTTTACTTGATTCTATGTTGTTAATATCATTGATGAGTATATATATTTTATACAATCAACTGCATATTTGATCTAGGTTCGATACTAAAAACCACCTCGCCCTTTAATATATTAATATATCATTTTTGCTACTTTAATTTTCTGACCAATTTTGTTAATATTTTCTCATGTCATAAACAAGTACAACCGTTTACCTTTATTTGGGTACCCTAGTTCCAACCAATTCATTATGTTTTTGTTCTTATTCTGTGTTGTTAGAATTATGTAGCAAACATATTATGAATGCATGATGTATGTAACAGCACATGGATGTTAATACTTTACAGGCTGCCACATGTTGTAAATAGTGTCACATGGGAATACAAAGAGTACTAGTGTTACTGTATATTAGAGCCCATTTTACTTGAGTGCCAACACTGGCGGTGAAACCCGTCCACCCTCTGTCACACTGCTCATTCAATATATGTTAGTACCCTCCGTAGGACGTTTTCTCAAGATTTTACTTGCCTCTACCAGCTACTAAGATTTATTTTGAGTTGTTCCTTCTTAAGCAAATAAAGCTAGATGCATATACATATGCATGTGGTGCAAGTGACCTTAAGCTCAATTAAAGTAGCAAAATTCTTCAAATTTTGTAGTAAATGCTTTTATTTTTATTCAGAGTTTGTGAAAAGTTATATACTTAATGATACACATGTTTGGTAAACTTGATATCTAGATGAACTTAGTTAATAAAAGAAGCAAAGTTTTAAATAATATATTGATTGAATGGGAATGTTTTATGGAAGATATATATATATATGCTTAGATTCTTTTTTGAAGAGGGAATTTGTCGTAGTCGTAGTCACTATTAGAACTAGTCTGACTTTAATATGCTGTAACTTTATTTAATAGTGTTTCATTCTTTCTTTATCCGCAGTGTTGAAAGGTCGATATGATTTCAAGGATTCCATGAAGCAACAGATGGGCGGCAAGTTCTCCGTCGGTTTGTATACCGTTTTATCACGTATCTATTTTTCCGGTACTTGAGTGCAATTTCACAACCGATTCATCGTTCGGTGTTGTCCGTGTAATTCCGCTCACGCACGTAAACTGTAGAGCTATATGTACGAGTAAACCTAAACTTTTCATTAAATACAGTCAATCCTATCTTAAGCTGCCACTTAAGAGGAAAAGCAAACAATGGCCCATTAAAGCAGGTGGCTGCTTAAGACAGGTTGATCAAAGCTAAAATGTTAAATAGAAATAGTGACTGCTTTAGACAAGTGGTTGCTTAATAGAGTGACCACTATTACTAATGAAGGGTTAACTGTTTACTTAATGAGGATATCTTGAGACATGGACGCTGTAAGATGACTGATAGAAACTGATATTTACATATAGTTTTATTTAACGCATCTTGTAAAATCATTTTTTTTCTCGTTCATTTTACAAATTAAATGAATACTTTTTTCTGGTTTTACTGTGATATATGAAATATCAGATTCGCGCTCATTTGTTATTAAGTTCATTAAACTCGTTCGCAAAACTGATATGATGCTCGGTAGACCCCTCAGGGATTCGGTCTGAATATTGAAATAGACGACAGAAATTGTATTATAGATTAAAGAAGGACTAGATTATGTAAACAGATATTTTGGTTAAATGTTTTGGCTTCAATGATTAACGGAAATGCTATACAAGTATTTGAATTCAGCAATTTTCGGATAGTGACATTTCCATCGGAATGCCCAAAGTATGAAAAAATAAAAGAATTTCTGTCGTAAAGTTTTTCGTATTATGAACAATAATTAATTTATTACCTAGATAGATTTAATTACTAATAAATATTAAAAAAAAATTTTAGAATATTATTTTTTGTTGGAAACTACTTGCTCCTAAATATCCGGCTATAGACACTGCCTTAAATGAAACGACGATTTCTTTGTTAAGGTGGTTTGGATATAAATCTGGTGATATTGTTTTAACAATTTATGCGTGCATGCATATCATTAAACTAAATTACTAATACTATACTTTCATCGTATGAATTGAAATGTTGTATTTGTAAAAATATAAGTCAGCATTGGAGCTTCTTTTTAAAGTAAACGGTTGATTTAAACAAGGACTCTCTGTATAATTCCTTGATTTAAAGAAACTATTTCTATTTCACCAATAACTTATTACGATGACAATACTTTCTGATTTTCAGGGATAAACGATCCAAAATCGTTCACTGGTGAATACCCGGTAAGAACCACAGAGGTGAAGCCGTTCTACATGGACATATTTCCGGTCAGCGTAGCGCAATTCTGGTAATCCACGTCCCAATATCTGCTATATTTTATACACTATATTTACCATTGGTTGACATTTGATGATGATGATGATAATGATGATGATGATAGTAGCATTAGATATAGTCACGATAATGATGATAATGATAATCCTGATAATGATAATAATGGTAAGGTCGTAATAATATCCAGTTATCATCATTGTCATAATTATTATTATTATTATTATTATCATCATTATCATTATTATTATTATTATCTTCATCATTATCATCATGATCATTATTATCTTAATTATGATTATCATCATTGTTATTAGTAGTAGTAGTAATAGTAGTAGTAGTAGTAGTAGTAGTAGTAGTAGTAGTAGTAGTAGTATTACTATTATTATTATTATTATTATTATCCTTATCTTCATCATTTTCATCATCATTATTATCTTCATCATCATTATTATTATCATTATTATCATCATCAACATTATCATTATCATCATCATTATAATTATTATTGTTATTATTATCATTATTATTATTATTATTATTATTATTATTATTATTATTATTATTATTATCTTCATCATTATCATCATTATTATTATCATCATTATTATTACGATTATTATTATCATTTACTTCATCATTATCATCATTATAATCATTATAAAAACTGATGAAATTAAAGTGCATGTTACATTTTTTGTCGCAGCGAAATAGCATTCCAGAATGATATCTCTTTCTAAATTTGAAAAGAAATTCAAGTTCTTTATACATTCAGGATGATAAAGTTAATCAAATTTCATATTTACATCTTGTAATATATAAATAAAAAAGCTTATGTCAAATAAAAATGGCGGAATAGTGTCGTCTGGCTAGCTAGTATATATTTTTCGTCTGTGGTATAGGAGATACAAACTTAAAAAGAAGAAGTACCGAACCACCGCCGAGAAGAACGGCTTCAGCTGGGTGTTGTCTAATATGCTGTCGGAGAACGTCAAGAGCAAATGGAGCTCCGAGTCTGCCGACCATTGGTGGCGAGCTGTTAGGGGAGCACAATGGGACAGGGTAGGTCAATTAGGAATACACTCACTTAAATACATGTCATTTGAGTGTAGAAAATGTCATCCGATTTCAATTTGAAGAAAGTTTATATACGTTTCATAACCAAATTTCATGACTGAAACTAAAAGTTTTGATGCATTTTTGCAACATAACCTGAACAAATACATTTTATAATCAACTTGAGGGTATTTTAAAGATACTATAAAACCTAAGAATGTTGTCAAATGCTGGTAACCGTATATGTCGCCGTCATACATATATTTTTTTAAAATTAATTTGAGGAAGCTTTAAAGATGCCACGGAACCTAACAAATGGGTACATTGAATGGTAACTAGATATTAACCCAAAAAACAACAATAATATATTCATCCTATGTTTTTGTAAAATTGGCATATGATCAACGTTGGTTAATGTTTCGTATACCTTATTTTAAATACCTGTACCAGAGATGTCACTGTCTGTGCAAAATTACCAGGAAGAAATTTTATCAAGGTGGTTCGAAAAGCAAGACAGGTTTCAATAAACATCTGAAATTGAGATTTTCCTAAACTCAAAACTGTCATTATCTCTATATGATTGATATACGACATTGCGTCTCATTATCATTCGTCTCTCACCACTGATTCAAGTGGGAAAGTTATCAGTTACTTGCGGAGACGGGGTGTGCTCGAGTACTGGTTAATCCCAGGAAACAGTGGTTAGGTTAACTGATCGTCTGTTAGCCCTTGATGGCATAAAAATGACGCTAAATATTCAATCAATCAATCAATCTATATGATTACTAAGCCCCTAGAACACATTAAATGGAATTACAGAATTTCGTAACGAATCTTTACTCATTGGTAAATGGGATAACATGTATAATTATCGATGAAAAAAAATTGAGATGAAGAAAAATTTCAAATTGAGATGTTTATTGACTGCTGTCTGGACTGATGCTTATCAAATATTGCTGATAGTTAATAACCTACCGAACCTCCGCTAAATGTTACAACGTTGGCTCCTTGTTAATATCGCAGTCTTACTCATTAGATGTTTGAAAAACGTTTTCCAAACGGCAAAATGTGAACTATCAAAATGTTAAAATTCGCAATTATAATAGTGACTTGTTAAAACGTATACTTTTGTGTAAAGTAACGGGCCGTATCATTGGCTAAACAGCATACGTCACCTATCACGGGTCGTACTATCGGCTATATTGCATATGTTACCTATCACTGGTAGTATTATTGGCTAGATTATATACGGTACCTATCACGGATAGTACCATTGCCTAGATTACATACGTCACCTATCACGGATCGTACCATCGACTAGATTGCATACGTTACCTGTCACGGGTCGTATTGTCGACTAAATTGCATCCGTTACCTATCACGGATCTTATCATCTGCTAAATTGCGTACGTTACCGTAATACATACATTACCTATGACGGGTCTTACCTTCGGCTAGATTGCATACGTTATCTTTCACGGGTCATATTGTCGACTAAATTGCATCCGTTACCTATCACGGATCTTATCATCTGCTAAACTGCATACGTTACCGTAATGCATACATTACCTATCACTGGTCGAATTTTCACTAGATTGCATACGTTACCTATCACTGGTCGTATTATCGGTAAGATTCCATACATTGTCTATAATGGGTCGAGTTTTCGACTAGATTGCATACGTTACCTATCACGGGTCGTATCATCGGCTAGATTGCATACGTTATCTATTAAGGGTCGTATTATTGGCTAGATTACATATGTTACCTATCACGGGTTGTATTATTGGCTGGATTGTATGCGTTGCCTATCACGTGTCAAATAATGGCTAGATTGCATAGATAACCTATAACGGGTAGTATTATTGGCTAGATTGCATATGTTACCTATCACGGGTCATATAATCGGCTATGTTGCATACGTTACCTATCACGGGTCGTATCATCGGCTAGATTGCATACGTTATCTATTAAGGGTCGTATGATTGGCTAGATTACATATGTTACCTATCACGGGTCGTATTATTGGCTGGATTGTATGCGTTGCCTATCACGTGTCAAATAATGGCTAGATTGCATAGATTACCTATAAAGGGTAATATTATTGGCTAGATTGCATATGTTACCTATCACAGGTCGTTTTATCGGCTAAATTACAAAGTTACCTATCACGGGTCGTATTATTGGCTAGATTAAATACGTTACCTGTCACGGGTCATATAATCGGCTATGTTGCATACGTTACCTATCACGGGTCGTATCATCGGCTAGATTGCATACGTTATCTATTAAGGGTCGTATGATTGGCTAGATTACATATGTTACCTATCACGGGTCGTATTATTGGCTGGATTGTATGCGTTGCCTATCACGTGTCAAATAATGGCTAGATTGCATAGATTACCTATAAAGGGTAATATTATTGGCTAGATTGCATATGTTACCTATCACAGGTCGTTTTATCGGCTAAATTACAAAGTTAGCTATCACGGGTCGTATTATTGGCTAGATTAAATACGTTACCTGTCACGGGTCATATAATCGGCTAGGTTGTATACGTTACCTGTCACGGGTCGTATGACTGGCAAGATTGCATATATTATCGGTAACATTTTGCCAGAGACCTTGTTTTAACATTTAACGGTAGTTCCGCCGAGTAGTTTGCCAAGATGTGCTTTGCATATTGTATAATCATAAAGTCATGCCTCACTACACAGTTGAAATTTCCTCTGTATTTTATATAAAATAAGTTCCGGGATTTCCAGTGTAAAAAAATCAACAACGAAAGGTTTAAATATTTATTTTTTCCATAGCATGAATGTAACTGTTCATAAAAATGCACAGTAGCTGGTGTGTTGACCAGCTGGTTGATTTTAAGGTAGCGAAGTGACACACCTATTTTTTTTATAAAAAAAGTTCTCAAATGCTGTAAATACATCTGTTAAAATCCAATAAAAGTAATTTATTTAACACGTCTTAGTACAGTATATGCTATGAAAGCCTTTGCTAAAATCATCTTTAGCAGTAAGAAAGCACAGTCCTTATGAACCATTGTGAAAGTATTTTAAACCAAATTACTTTTTGTAGCGCATTAATTGCGTAACAGTCACTGAAAACGGAACGCAACTCTGTAGTGATACGCTCTTGTTTTTTGTTTTACAGCCTGAGGGACCAGGATCAAACGCGCGTTACCGCCTGAACTACCCGGTTGTACACGTGAGTTCTAGTGACGCCAAGGCTTATTGCATGTGGGTGGGTAAGCGACTCCCCACAGAGGATGAATGGGAATACGCCGCTCGGGGGTCACATTTAGGTAATCTTTCGGTTAATTTCTTATAGTTAACATGTGTCATTTGCTGATTACGCATTTTGTAGGGGCACATTGACTGCAGGTTAGATAGACTAAGCCGCATGCGACCGCGGGATCGCTAACACTAATTTTACCCTCAGTTAGCCAATGCTTGAACAGATCGAAAACTGATTAGCAAACATCATGGATTAGCAAACATCATGTTCTCAGAGACATACAAACAGAGATAGGCAACTGAAGGCAATTGTCTAAATTTCAGGTGGCACATTTGGCGTTTTTTAAATCCTCCTGAACTCCTGAAAAATGTTTACGTTAATTTTTTTTTGTGTGATCATGTTCTCAGTTTTAGTCGATTTTTTAAGAATACTTACGTCTTCATCTTTCTACGTATCTATTTATTTCTGTTGTGGGTTGTTGAAACGTATTTGTTAAATCAAGTACACTACCTTTATTTCTATCCGAAATAATTTAAATCCAGAAGAAAAATATTAAATAATAGATAATTGGAAATTTCATCAATTTAATCAACTTTACTTTGGTACCAAAATTATTTCATTCAGACAAAGATTCAAAGTTATTAAAGAAATTCTAAAGGTTTCATCCGAAATTTCAGCCATGTACTAGTATATCATATTGCCATTAGCCTGCCAGTCTCTGTAATTAAGTCACTGATGTTATAAAGTAAGTTACGAAGTAAAGAACTCCCGATAGAGCGAATTCAATGTATGCGTATTTATTAGAATTTTAGAGTATAACCTTTTGTTACAGCCAAATATGGCCCATGAGCATTATACATGTACAGTAACACACCTGTCTTAAGCAGCCAGTCAAAGGAAGGAGCAAAAGTGGCCTTTTAAGACAGGTTGTTGCTTAATACATGTACATTTGCTCTGAAAACATAGACATGGGCAATAGCGAATGTGGCTGCTTAAGACAAGTGGCTGCTTAATAGAGGGATCACTTTTACAGGTTTGACTGTATATTGCATGGAACTGTTGCAAACATGTTAATTAGTGTAAATGTTCAGTATTTGGTGAGTGGGTGGGGGTGGGGAGGCGCTATTATAACGTCAACGGTAACAATGTCAATTATATATCAGCAAATGTTTTTTTTTCCGACAATGTTTAGGAGATATTTAAATTTCCCTTATCCTGCTGCAGGTGTTCAGTATCCCTGGGGAGACAAGTTCAAGAAAATGAGGATGAACGTATGGCAGGTACGTTCCAAGTTTTGCAGTGTTTTCATTTTTTTTGTATGCGGTTTAACACCATTTTCAGCATATTTCATATATCCTGTGTTATTGATGGAGGAACACCTCAGAATGAATCTGAGTAGAATCACCGTCCTTCTGCAAGTAACTGACACACCGTTTTCTCACATATCTTTTTTTGAGCGAGCTGGACTCGAACCTACGACATTAGCGGTGAGAGGTAATGTGGTCTTGAGACGGCGCCTTAGACCATTCGGCCACTCGGCCACCACCACTTTGATTAAACCTACTTCTTAGCGATCTTCTTAGCGACTTTTCACCATCGTTGTTTGGTTGTTTCGACTTTACTTAATTTATTAAATATTCCGCGATGGCCCCAAAGGGACCCCGTAGTCTTGTAAACTATTGTTTTACTATCGATGTGCGTTATTTTCACTCATGCTTTTCGCTTATAAATGATGTTATTTTAGGGTAAATTCCCTGATGAAGACAAAGGGTACGATGGTTGGAAGGGGCTGTCACCTGTAGATGCATTCCCTGCACAAAATGACTTTAGTAAGTAACCATTGTATAATAATAATTCCGCTTTGATAACAAATCATAGACTTTCCCGGAGAATATATCAGGATTTTTCAAAATTTTAAAATTTGCTAAAATATTTTTTTCTTCAAATATACCATGCCTATACATACTCACTGGCCTCGTTTTGCCAAAAAGATATGTATTTAAACATGTCAAAATAAAACATTGAATAGGTCTTGCCTAACTTTGGCTAGGCACCTAAGTTATTCTATGATAGATTTCCCGCTTAATATGGCAACGCATTTTGTGACGTATTAAATGACTCGTGTGATTTCATTTTATCTGTTATATAGTACACTAATAAAAATAGATTCATCTTAGAGTAGTCCGAATGACGGTGCGAAGGTCGTCAAACAGTATTTAAATGTTGTCTATTTTTAGAATGGGAATTGAAGTTTACTACTCCAATTTCACGTTTTGTTGGATTTGACATACTAAACTATTCGGATTATATTTATTAATGATTATGAAATGCTCTTTATCCATTTTGATCATAATTTTATTTTTTTAGATATGTATAGCGTTTTTTTTTCTAAAATACTCCCTGTAATGCTAATTCTCATATTTGAGATGACAGATTACTACCGTCAGGGGTGAGCGAGTTTATTTAGAAACATGGTAATACGCTTATTTCGTAATCACTTCTTTATGCACGTGCACCTGTATAAGTTATGCTTGAATCTTTATTGTTAATTTTGTCGATTTACATCTACCGCCATCTTACTTTATTGAATAGAGTCGAAACCCAGCACACACAAATATGTTTTTGTTGAGGTCATATGTTCACATCTAAACGGGACAAAACACATACGAATACTAGACCTACACGATATTTTGTAATGGATGGACAGAGGGACGGACAAAAGAATAAATGTTCGGAGCTCATGAATACTAGACCGACACGATATTTTTTAATTGATAGACGAACGGACAAAAGAATCAATGATCGGAGATCATGACTATGTCCCGACATTTTCCTTCCAACGACGGTGCTTCAAAGCTCATTAAACTTCCGGAACGACCGATTTTTGTTTGTAATTTCAGTCTAGTTCATAGATTACATGTTTATTTCACCTCTGAAAAGTATGCAAACAATACGGCATCGCGTATGCTTGTTGACAAAGCGATAGCACGATGGCCCTAACGGAACACCGTAAAACAAAGATTTAAATAAATGGTGTATTATTTTCAATAATTGCAAACGTGGGTTTGTTTAAAAATCAATGGTCGTTTCTTTCCGATAAACACATTCGGTATAAAACGATTAAGCACGAGTCCGTTCGGAACGGCGACGGACGGTAATTTATGCACATATCGATTTGTGTGCTTCCGATCATTGGCGGAGGAACAGTCGGAAAACAACCGAATCATTACGGAATGTCAAAAATGTAAACGACAGTTAAAAGCTCGGTCTGCTCTTTTCGGATGTTTAATAAGGTTTTAATCGAAACGGAAACACGTTAATTCTAACTAAAATATTGTGCCCAACAAACTTTGGTGTTACACCATAGTTATACGATTAATAAGAAATAATGACTACCACCTTCAACAACACCAACTCACTTTTGCAGACATGTTTGATATGATCGGCAACGTGTGGGAGTGGACCAGCACGAGATACTATGAGAGAGTTGTCGACCGGAAGTTGCAGGATCTAAAGTTCGTTCTAAAAGGTGGTTCATACATGGACAGCCGGGACGGGACCCATAACTACGCAGCCAGGACGTCAAATAGGTACACAGTTATTTTGAAAATGTGTTGTATTGAATAACTGGGGATTACTTGTCTGTTATAGAAAAGAATAGTTGGTAGACCAGTAATTGAGATGTCCTGATTTTAAGCTTGATTCTTTTTGCTTGTCGTGTAAAGACGATGGTTATTGACGACCGGTTTATTATGTTTTAAATAGTATTGCAAATTTATCTCTGAATTTGTACTTGGTTCGGAAGTTGCATATGGTATGTGCATGAGTGACATAGAGAAATAAATGCATGTAAACAGTTCGGATAGCTGGAAAACAATGACACGGGACTCGAACATGTGCCATTCATACATGTTGCATTCATTTAAAATATATTGGCTGAAAAGAAACAAAACATAGTTTTAAAGTGGCTGTTGCGAACCCAAAACTCAAACTAACAAAAAGTTTATAATTCCGATTTCTCAGTTTACCATATGCTATTTCACGTAAGTAATAATATAATTAGATAACTAGTTTTGGAGAAAATTGATATCGCCACAAAAATGCTGAATGCATTACAAGTGAAAACCATCACAAGAAGCCTTTAAACAGTCTGTAATACGGACCCAGCTCTTCCGATCGGGTCTGTCAAATAGCAATGTTGGCAAAGCCACGCTTGAGCATGCTGATTCGTCAGTTACTTCAGCTGAACGTTTGAATGACGTCACAGTTTAGTAAGCCAGTCTGATCACCTCGGCCTTTATGCTACGCAATAGACGTAGGATACGGAAATACCCGATGTTTCACGATTGTTTAGTAAGCGTTCAATTGCTGTGAATTGTGGGCCAGACATAGAATTCCCTGTTATTTTTCATTGGGGGTTAATACACCTGATTCGGGAGATATTAGGTTCTGGGATAGATTAAAGCCTAAGTTATACCCGAAAAGCAGCACAGTGGCCTATTTTTGCAATATAATGACGGTGTCCTACTTCCGGTAGCTCTTGATTCTTATTAGATATGCCGGCATGAGCCAGTCAGTACTAGAACTACTCCTTGAGTGTATTTCACAAGGCGGGAAGGCTTCTAGAACTATCGTAAACGTGTTAAGCATGACCTGGCTTTCATGTACACGTACCTGCCCAATATAAACGCTTGCTGGCTTAAATTTTGCTTTGAACTCATTATTAACGAAACCATCTTGATTTTGTTACAGAATGGGTCAACCTCCGTCGTATTCTGCTCACAATGTCGGCTTCCGGTGTGCAGCAAGTGCGCCGCACCTAGTGCAAAAAATGCGTGAGAACGATCCTCGATATAAACAAAAACAGCAGACGACAACCAAACGGCCACCGAAAATTCACAGGCGCGAGGAGATGGCGTTTCAACCTGCTCAAAAGAAGAAAAAGAGAAGAAATATTATGGACGAATTGTGACTTGAATCAAATAATAGCCATCGTGAACTTTAAGTAATTTAGGAATATGAAAAATACAAAGTTATAAGTTATAATAATAATAATAGTAATAATAATAATAATAATAATAATAATAATAATACTAATAATAATAATAATAATAATAATAACAATAATAATAATAATAATAATAATAATAAAGTTTATTTATTTAACGAGAGAATTCATTTGAACAAGTCAATCTTCCACGAGGCCCTCAAACATATATACAGTATGTACACCAATGTGCTAAATAACTCAGTCACATGAAAAACAAAACAATAACAAATACGGAATATTATTCTTCGAATTTAGGCTCACGAATATGCATTTTTCACGCGAAAGGTAAGAATAATTGATGTATTCTAGACACTGCATGTAATACTAACTGTGATATATCAAATACGTTCTAAGATACTTTTTGTTATGAGCTGGACATTAACCCATCGCAAGTAAAAAGTTTTTGAATGATTCACCGTCATTTGTTTAACCTTTATTGGAAGACTAGTCGAAACCTTTGACCCCGAATATATAAAATATGTTCTGAATATTTCATGATTTGGTCGGGGAGTATATACATTGAGGTTAGATGAAGATATTAAATCTCTTAAATGGATATTAGTATTTAATTTAATAACTGCATCACTAGTAAACGGCAAGTATATATCAAACTGTTCGGGAATAATTAAATACATTAGAGCTTTCAGTGAATTGTCTTCCGAACTGAATTTAATTGAATTGACGGTAACAGTTGAAAATTTAATTATAAATGCACATGTTTTATACAGTATTGCAAAAGTCTATAAACAATTAAACTATTGACCAAAGAAGAAACAATACACTGAATATATAGAGCTATATAGAGTATTTATTGTTCTGTGTGCAGTCGCTGAAAGAGGCCTCGCCTATATCGCTAATATGTTTTCGATATTAGCAGTAAAACTGCACATTTATATCAAACATCATATTTTATGGATATTCAGTTTAAAAACATATACTGTAGTGTATCTCTGTAGTGGAAAATTCTTTAACTTTGTTGACCAAATACTTAATCGCAGACCGCGATGAAGTCACTCCTTAGTCAGTATCGGGTTATGCTAAAACACTGACGAATAAAAAAGAAAAAGCCGACCTTTCTATTAACGAATTTCTCGTAAATAAGAAATTACTTAAAGAACAGAATCAACCTTTGTCTTCGAATGGGAGCTTCCTCTTTGTGATTCAATAACCTTTCCATCATTTACTGAACAGAAAGTTATAGGCGATGCATCTTCAATACAGACATTATTAGTGAAACACATTTACCTGCTTGCAAAAATACTAAAACCTCTTCATCAAATAGGCAATATTCATCAAATGAAACCCTTGTTTTTATTTCATATATCATAATATATAGAGATAATGTATGTATAAGATATGAGTATAATATTTTTCTTTCCAGTTTGCATGGTGAAAGATAATAAGAGTAGAAAAAAGATAATAAACATATTTGACTTAAATATAAAACATATGAAATTCTGAGATTAAATAACTTTGCAGATTGAGGAGAAAAGAAGAAAATAATAATCTTTTATTCTGGAATTGATAAATGAAAATAAAATAAAAATGTTTTTAATCTATCGCAAGTTTCAAAAATATATCTGTTTCATTATTATTATATGTAATTCCTGTGTAGTGTATATAGGGATGGCCAACCCCGACCTTCATACACATATCACGGGGTGATTAAATGGACCACCATTTGGTGGTTTAAATTAAAAAAAAATAATTTACTTGCTTGTCTAACTTTCTTACCTGTTCCACAATATGTTGAACAACGAATCCTCATAACTTATCAATGGAATGATGCTACTTTAGAAGTGCAAATAAAAATTATATCTTTAAAAAGTGTTCATTTCTATTATATACACTTTTATACTGGGATAAAATAAAAAGGATTTCCGGCGCACGGGGTCCACTTTTCAAAACAGTTTCATTTTTCCTACAAACTAACTTTACCCTACCTGTCACAGACAGATCAGTGCTTTGTGAAGATAAATAAAAGACATTACATAAAATGAACATTCTCATTTGTGTTTGTTTTTGTCTATTTTTTTACTCACTTCCGGTTTTACTTCAATATGTATTCGTAACACACGTCTTTTCGGAATTTGGCCTATTTTAGCTGTGCATTTGCTTTCAACAAGAGTAAATCACTCTGTGTATGGTGGGTGTTATATCCATATATTTACATAGAGGCGCCTTCAAAATCATGAGTTTCATTGACATAAACAGCACCTGCATTGCAGAGTTTAATCTTTTCAGGCTTTCGGACTCTCTGCTTAAGAAGTACTTTTATGTGAGTGAATGGCTCGTTAATTTCTTTTGGGGTGTCTACTTGCTTATTTAAATAAGAAAATTAATTACCGATGTTTGTGGTTATTGTATCAAAGCGACTAAATGGCGCCCTCACAGTCGACTGTCTTGTGAGGGGTGTAGTAGATTCCAGGCACAATCGAAGGGAATTAATTGTTTTATGTACGAATTTCATTGTGACCACCAGAATGAATACTGGCAGTGTTTTTAGTTAGTAGTAATCGCCAACCATTAGAATCAAGAGACATGAAAACGCAACACAGGAAGATACATGCAAGCGCAACGAATTGAACACGAGTGCTTATATCCATATCATAGGTAATTATTGTCTGTTGATGTTATTGGTTGTTTACTTTAAATGATGTTACTGAATGATTTGATACCTCCGCTGTCACATTTTTAATTTCCAGTTAAGATCCCTCTTAACCCTGTGTTGCGTTTTCATACCTCTTCCTGTGTTGCGGCTTCATAGTTATATACTGAGTGTAATAGGCAGCACGCCGACTGGAAAATACAACGCTATCTGCATACATACCCATTAACTCGCAGAACACCCCAACATAAATAGGTTCAAGAACATTAACTCTTATAATAGTGAGTGTGTAGCATAGCTAGAGTTGTGTCCCATAATGTAACATGTCGCGTAGAAAATGCTTGATTTCATTTCTATTCTTCCATCGATAAAACTAGATAAAGTCCTTGACACTGAATCATGGTCGAGACCACATAAAAAGTTCTGAAGTTTTTCAATATCAATACAAGGTTTCTAGAGATAACAGGAAATGCAGGAAATCTCTTAAAATTATTCTCGTCTCAGTAATGTTTACTCGTCACTCACTGTAGAATCTAAATAAAATTCTTTGGAGACTGATAACCAAGGAAATGTAATAAAACACTTATTTTTGCAGTGCTTATAAGGCCAGACCGCGAATTTGATTTCCTAGATAAATAAATGGAAAGGCATCCTCTAGTTCTATAGAATTATAAATGTGATTTGACAATGTTTGTTATACTAACAGTGATATACTATGTTCTATGAACTTGTTCTCTGGAACCCATGCTACAGACCCATTGCAAATATATTAGTTAAGAAAAGGTTCAAAGAATTTGCATTGTTTACCTAACAAAGAAAATTACTTCATTTTTTTTAACAAATATATAAAGTACCTTCTAAATAGTTCATTATTACCGTACATTTATAGATCAGATGAAGATCTTCAATTTAATGAAGGAAAACCGGTAGTTTGTATAAATACATCCCTAAAACACAACGAAGCAAGGTTATGAAGGAAGGTTATGTAACGTTAAAATTCATAAAAACTGCTTTTTGGAATTTTATACTTTCTTAGAAAGTAATCCAATTGAGCTCAACAGAAAGTGTCTTCTTTTTTTTTTTTTTTTTTAAAACGAGTCTTGCAGCTTTTTATTGAAATCTTACAACCTTTGTTTCTAATGATGGAGTATATAATTTCCTCCAGAGAAGACCATTAATAATCAATGTAAAGTAAAATACAGTCATTGAAAAACAATTTCCGCATAGGAATGGAAAGAAAATATAATAATGAATTACATTAAAGAATGTTACCAATTGTTGCTCCACGTACCTTTTCAATTTGACTGCGATCATTTTTTTTTTCATTAATGTAGGCAAATAATGGTTTATCTTCTTCAAACAAATGATGACTTTTTGTGTTTTTTATTGAAGAAATATATAAACTTTTGGTTTTCATTGTATTGATGGAATGACCTGATATTCAAATTACACGCAGTATTAGCATTGATAAGGTCATTAGACAGGTCATTATTAATATAATTGACAGATGAATTATTTGCAAAGTTGTCAGAGCTGTCTAACAAAAGTAATTTATTCTAAATCCAGTCTGCCTAAAATAAATCCGCTTATGCACATTTACATACGAATATATGGACAATAACTTGGGAAGTGTTGAGATAGATCGCCAACTTTCTGCACATGTCATATTTGAACCAATTTTGTGCATATTACCCCTTTTATAAATATACTTAGTTACATATTAGTTGTAATACTTGCATTGAATAGTTTGTAAGAATAAGGGCTATAAGCAGATAGTTTCAAAATTGAGCACTGGTGACATTGGAACCAGTTGCTTTGGTGGTAAGGACTTAGTTATTGTTTAACAAAAGAGAGCGGAACCAGTGGTATTCTGATTTCAGGAGAATCTTCTGTTCTTTCATTAACAAACCTGGTAATAAGTTCATCTTAAAAACAGGTACAGACAAGTTAATAACATTTTTTTTTAAAACTGAACAGAAAGATTTGCTGACGACGCATGTTGGCAAGTGGGTTACCTTCATGGTCAAGAATAAATTGTGTTTGTGTTTGATTTTTAAAGCCAGATAATTCATGTTAGCCATTTAAAAGTTCCTCAGGAGTTCTTTGATTTGAATAAATAGTTTCGCAATGAATAATTTTACTAAGCTTCAAAAATAAGAGACGTAACAAATGCGACACACACCGCACCCAATAATAATTATTACCCGATGTGGAGGTCACTTGGCTTATATATTTTATTTGTATTTATATATAGTTATGACCATTTGGATATTTATAATTGTTTTGCTAAGTTATGACCATTTGGATATTTATTGATAGTTGTTGCTAAACTATGGCCATTTGGATATTTGTAGATACAATTGTGGCTAAAATTATGTACATTGGGGGTATTTATAAATAGTTGTTGCTAAATTATTACCATTTCGGTATTTATTAATAGTTGCCAAATTATTACAATTTGGGTATTAATAGATACATTTATGGCTAAAATTATCTATATGCAGATGCTAGATAGATAATGACCATTCGGTATTTATAAATAGTTGTGGCTAAATGTATGTCCATTTCGGTAATGTGAATTGTTTACAGATGCACTAAAATCTTTGAGGCCCCACTGCCAGGGCCAAACCATGAGACCCAGGGACATGCAAATCACAATTTTTATAAGGTACCCATATGTGTTCATAATCATGCTCACCATTTGTTTCCCAGAGCTTTCATTGGAAAAAGAAGATTTTTACAGTTTACCTTAAATTTGACTGTTTTGGCCCCCACCCCAAGGCCCTAGTGTGTTGGGGAACAAACAATTCACAATTCTGATTTACCATTAGGTACCAGGTACCAAAGCTGCATAAAAAATTTCATTACAATTGAGCTTACGCTTTTTGAGAAGAAGTCAAAAACGTGAACTGTTTAAAAATGTACTAAAAATTTTTAACTGATCACCTGTTAGCCCCTGATAAAAATGATGAAAAACATTCAAAACTTGTTTCAAACCACAACATAAACCACAACACTGTACATTTTTTATCCATCTTATTAATTTATTTACATGTACAATAGAATGGTATAATTAACATCAAAATATCCGAAAGATTCCATCTTGTATCATCTAAACCTCTGACGTCGTTTCTCAGCTTTAGCCAGTCTTTCCTTATCTGTAAATACAATATGTAAATATTTAAGCGGGACAGTAGTGTAATGGATAGAGTGTGGACTGCTAAAGCCAGAAGTTGCAGGTTCAATGCTCTGATAGACCGGATACCTCTCATAAAACAACACTCAGTACTGGTTCTACCCAGGAAGCAGACTCGAGAGCGGTTGATATAAGCTCTGAGCTTTCATCGTAAACAAGCTAAAAAAATTAGTATTAACTTACTACAAGTGAACAATTTCAACAATATTTACTTCATCTGTCTAAAAAAATTACATCCTGACGTCTTATAGAGGTCAAGAAACCTTAAATGTCATTAGGGATAGATAAAAATTGTTTATCAAGCCATAAAATCACCGACCTCAATTACTGAAATCCGCTTATTCTACGTTTTATTCCTGATCGAGTTTTATATAATGCATGGTAGAATAACAAATGTTTAAAGTTTATCTTGCTCATTTTTTTACCATTAGACTTATTTACCTAAATCAAAAACATCGGAAAAGCTGATATATACTAAAAATTTATAAAATAAAAAATTATTATTCATTATTTAAAGTTAAATTCAATTTTTAATTACTGATTGAATATGTAACTGTAAACACGATTTTGGAATATTGAAAAATGAAATTAAATTACTTTTATCAAACTTTTCAATTTTGCTGTTATATTTTATAAAAACAAAATTCCTACTTTAAATTAGAAGCAACTATTTTCTACTTGAAGTAATAGGAGAGCCATCATTAACAAATATTTCTTTGCTGCACAGTAGTACAGCTAGTGGTATAGCATCGGACTTGAGATCATAGGGTCATGGGTAGGTCCCTGGGGTCAAGGTCATTAGCAGTGACACTTTCTCAAAATAAGCTTACTACTGGTTCTACCAAGGCAAACTTCAAAAGTAATTTGTCTAAGTTGTCAATGTAAAATACATAAGTTTAAAACTAGCCACTTACTAGATTCCCTCCGCACATGTGAACCGTATAATCTGTTGTGTCTAAAGTCAGCAGCAGTCTGTGCCATAGATTTACTTTTCTTTTTCACAGCTTTCAATTCAGCCACCTGTACACCACTAGCACTGTTGCCATTGGTACAAAACAAATAAAATTGATATAGAAATAATTTATCAAAAAAAGGATATACTAAAATGTTATTAATTAAATAATTTCATACTGCTCCAGTAATTGGTCCAAGGATTGTCATACTGCCAGGCCCAGTTAGCTCATTAGGTAGTGTATCTGGCTATCACTCCAAGGGTCGTGAGTTTGAAACCCTGTCCTGCCACAGACTCTGTGATGATTGATATAATTATGACATTGCATCTCATTATCACTTGTCACTACTGATTCAAAGGGGAAAGTTATTAGTTAATTGCAGAGATGGGTGTGCTTGATTAACCTTCCAGGAACTCAAGAAAGAGTGGTTATATCAACTGATTGTCTGCTAGACCATGATGTCATAAAATGACCCATACAATACAAACAATTGGTTCATATAGTCCAGTTTGTATCATAATCATAAACATTTATTTTCTAGATGACAAAGTTAAAAGCACACTGTAAAATAATATACTGAACAAAACAGCCAAATTGCCACCTGGCATTTTAAGAACCTGACATTTTATGTATATTCTAAACAATTATTGAAGCAATTTCCATGAAACTTGGACTTGAATGAGAAAGAACAATGTTAAGTAAAACAATACATATGTTTATGTCATATACAAATTTTGATACCGCTACTCAATATTTTGATCAAGAAATTGGAAATACAAAAGTAGCTGGTGAGCTGTTCCGTTCAGTATATATTCTCGAGGTGTAACAATTCAGCGATGCATTGATGGATCGCAATTCACCTTTCAACCGATTTGTGTGTATCGGGTGTTAAATCAAACTCCCAATAGATTGCGATGCAACGCATTCTTTAGACCTACAATGCATCAATACGATTGTCAGATATCGTGCATCACAATTCCATTCTTGATGAAACATAAAAAACTAACAAACAAAAAAGAACTTTTTTTAAAAAGCAAGACAAATTTTCGGATATAAACTGGATAAACATATGACGGATAGTATGGACAGCATCTCCTTCCCATCAGGTACTATCACACTATAATTATTTCATCACTCTCCCAGTTATGCAGTGTAATAAGTTACGTTGTTCTCTGTTACTAATTTACAGAAATGATAGTTATTCAATAAAGAACAAAGAATAAATACAACATAATAAGTTGGTCATACTGATAGAGAAATATTCACTTCTCCTTGAATACATTAAAAGAGACCAAAGAAAAAGTTTGACAATGAATATGCCAATCGAGGGCAAATTTTGCTCCCTGTCCCTTTTTCTTGTCCCTTTTCCTGGTCTAGAAAAAACACTATAATAAAGATACTTTGAAGTTGCATATGAGCATAGTAATTACATTATTATTATATAATTTACATACACCTTATTCAACAATCATGGTGATTGCATAAGATACAGTTCTAAAAATCAGTTTCATGATGCGCATTGCATCGAGACTTAAATATTGCAAGATGCATCACCTTTTATTTTCACAGGCAATATGTATCGTGATACGTATCAATCTGAAAATAAAATATCACGATACACATCGCAGATGAAAGAAATGCCAATGCACAGCCCTAATATAGACAGTATATTAAATATAAATACAATGAAATGCAGAGAATCAGTTTATTGAAGTATCTCATTACTGATCACCAGTTAATATCTGACCTAATATTGAATGCTCTATGAAATACATTGGTACATATACATTAATTTGTTCATGTATTCCTAAATAGTGGAAAAAGATACCCCCTCTATCAGATTCGAAATATACTTTAAAACAGCACAATTTTCAGTCTATTTTAAAACAAATCAAATTAACAGTCAATCTAAAATACCCATTTGGGCCCCAATTTTTCATTTGGGGACCCCATTGTACTGAAAATGTGGATATCCTCCTATACAGTATATAGTGAATGAAGGTCAGAGATTTTGATCTGATTTGTCAGGATCTTGAATTAGTTTATAAATAGATACTATATTATTTTAGCCTGATTGTGAATGAACCGCTTTCGAGTCCGCTTCCTGGATAGAACCAGTACCGAGTGTTTTTTTAAAATCATCAGGTTGAGCTGGAGATCGAACACACAATGTTGAGAGGCCATTGGTTTGAGTCTGGGATTAAACTTGAGGCTGCCAGCATGAGCTGTCAACACTCTATCTACTGTACTACATGAATTACCTATCAGTGAGAGCTATGTAGTCATCGCCGAGATCCCCAGCAGGATGTGATGCATTACCGACAGTATCTTCTGTGTCCTCCAACAGCATATCTGTGATTCATAAATACAAAGTATAATTATTGGCACTGGAATATTATTCGTTCAGCGGTTTTAAGAAATGGCGTCTAACATATGATAACAAATTTTAAACAAACTTATAATGGCATTCTAAATTCAGTTCTTCACTACCAATGGAAAGACAACAAACAACAAGACCGCGTTTATTTTTGCCAATTTTTATTTTGAAGTTTAAAATAAATTAAAGATTGGTAATACAATGTATATGACACCAAGGCCGTTTTAAAAAAAATGTTGTTTGCCACTCAAACTGTAGCTACCCAAACTTTTTTATTGATTTTCAAAGCATTAATTTTTTTATGATTTCTGACCATTTTTTTTATTTCCACATCCATGAATATGAGTAGAACAATTACTATTATTAATAACTGTCCTTCCCCAAGTAGTTGGCAAATGTTCTCATATAAACTTTTTGGCCCAAGCTAGATTCCACCTTGTGGGCATGGTCAAGTGTTCTTAAGATGGATGACGCCTTAGGTCACTCGGTCAGGGTGGACCATTTTTTTCGATCAGAGAAGAACAACAAATTAAATAGTTGTTACTCCATATGTAATGACAATAATACAACTGTAATGCTGGGGCCATCACAGGTGAATAGAATATATTTATCATTTTTTAGTTTAAACATATTTATTTTACTTCGATTGTGAAACAAGTTATTACAACTTAAACAAATCACGCTCAAAGTCTTCCTGAGAAGAACAAGTACTAAGCATATGCGGAAAAAGTGTCTTGCTTTTGGACACTACACACAGCCACAGCAGAAGATCGAACCTACAACACTCCGATCATTAGTTAGATGCTCTACCACTGGATCACACGCTCCATAAACTTTCGTGTAAACAATATGTAAATTATGACCAATTTACGACCAAAAATGTTTAAATGTACATCTTACTTATTTTAATACCTGATCCAGTGATCGTTCATGACAGTAGTGTTTTAGTGGGTTTTTTTTGGACAATTTTTATAATTGGTTTTAAAACCATGTCCAACACATGACAGGTTATATACGGCATATCCAGTTTTATTGATGGAGGAAGAGCCCAGAACGAATCTGAGTAGAGCCACAGAGGAATCATCAGATTCTGGTTATTAACAAAACAGTTGTTGTTGTTGTTGTTTCGTGGTGCTTTGTATCACTTTCAACAATTTTTCAGTCATATTCTGATGGTGTCTGCTTGAGACAGTATTCTGAGTACTGCCACACTGGAGTATCAAGCCACAGATACACGGTATAATACCTGGGCCAATCACGTTATGCTAACCACATGCCAACTGGAACTAGAACTATCCTCTGAATGCTGAGCGTCGACCAAGGAAGCTTCTAGTACCATTTTCAAGTCTTTGGTCTAACCCAATTTGGAATCGAGCCCACGACCTTCCACATGCAAGGCAGACACTCTACCAATACACCATACTGTGGTTCTTTCAGTAACATTATTTTGTAAAACAAGCACAAACTATCAAAAGATGACTCGGTACACCTTCTTATCAACAAAATTGGGCTTGTTTAGCTCAGTCAGTAGCACGTCTGACTATCAATCCAGGGGCCGTGTTTGAATCCCGGTCTGGCCACAGTCTCCCCAATGATTGATATATGAAACATCTCTTTGTTATTTGTCTCTCACTGCAAATTCAAGTGGGAAAGTTATCAATTACATGCAGAGAAGGGTATACATGAACTTGACAATGATTTTGGCCACTCAGCCATAGGGGAACCTGTATTCTATACACACACATATATATTCATGTATTTATCACATGATTTATGGTGCATAAGTGTAATAAATCAATGACATAGTATTTTTTTAAATTAACCAAGTGTAAATTTTACTGCCTATTCATACCCGTTTAGTGCGTTATCGTTATGATTTTGTCAATATGTGATACAAAGGAAACTCATAATGCTGAGAGTCCCCCATAATATATTTCTGTCAACTCGTTTAATAAATTACGGAGCAATCATGTAATATCCTCCCAATATACCATGATTTCCCTAAATATATAGTGGATCTTACATGAGTGCTAATTTATTATTGAATTTATTGAAAGAGTTGTCAAAAATATATTAGGCGAGGCTCTGTGCTATATCATTTTTGCCAACAGGTTGAATAAATTTAATAATAAATGAGCATGAATGTAAGATTCTTTTTTATCACATAACTCAGAAAAATGGTACATTTACCATTTATTTCTCAGATCAATATTATAAAGAATGAGAAAAAATTTGGTCAGTCATCATATGACATAACGTCTGAAAATAATATCATTTTATCATGACAAATCGATGTCATCTTTAAGTTCGGGCAAGTGGGAAATCTCTTCGTCATTTTACGTATGAGGGCCAAGGCATATGGAAAACAATGAATGATGACTCAGTAGTGATATTCAATAGGTTAATATAAAAAATATGTCTGACATTGGTTTATTACATTACTGCACAAAGATAAATAAATTAGTTATTTCATAGCTTGTCTTGAAGCTCTTACCCTCCTCTAATGTTTCTTTCTTCTTTTGTTCCTTTGTCTTCTTTTTCTTTTTGGGAATCTGTTCTTCTAATCCCTCTAACACATCATCAGGGAGTCTATATTTTGCTAATTCCTCCAATTTCTTTGCCTTTGTTGATGAGAAAAAAGTATCAAATTGTATGCATGCTTTACAAAATGTGCGGTATAGTATCAACAAAAGTTTACATGAATTTTGCAAGTTACAACTGTTTTATTCAACTACTGCTATTACTAAGTGGAAAAAAACACAACTTTTCTGACTATAGATGCTACATTCAGGGTCCCCAAAGAAGGGATGCTATAAATTCCATGACTTTTTCTGACTGCTAGTATTAAGTGCCATTTTTCTCAGCAATTCAGCAACATTTTAATGAAAATGTTTAGTCAGTGTAACATAAGTTGTTTGTTCAGGAACATGAAGATGACAATGCCAACAATGCAAGAGTCATGACAATAGCTGTTTTAACTTTTTCTTGGGTGACCAACCTCAAAACAACCCACACGCAATTCTGTAAGTACAAGATAAATTGTGCCCAAGTTATATTGAAACTGAGTTGGTGGTTTCCAGTCTGCGAAAAATAGATATAGTCAGAGACCCATTCTATGTCATTATTAACCATACTTGACCCGTTCTATGTCATTTCTAACCGTACTAGAAAAGTTTTCCAAATGTATAGTTCGACTATTTCTATTACTCTATATTGAAATGGAACAATCTGAGCAAGATGTTGGGAGAAATTAGTTTCTTTGCTGAAACCGAGTACAATGATAAGTATGACTAAGTAATTTTTGAATGTCTCTAGTCCAAATATCCTTGAAAAGTTTTTGGTGCAGACTGGGCTTCAGAGACAGGCAAAATAAATGTGATCAAAATTGCTCACTTGAACCTTTGGTTCTTTTGATTTATAAAAGAATTGATTATATGTAGGTTATGCAATATGAAATTTTTAGTAGAAAAGTGGTGAGGGTATTGCATTGCATTGAACCTCTCTATAACTGCAGTGATGTTTATTACTCAACATTAATATTGGCATTCTCTAAATTTTTATACATTATACACCATACCAAAACCCTCTAAATTTGTATACACCACACCGAATCCCTCTAAATTTGTATACACCATACCGAAGCCCTCTAAATTTGAACACATCATACCAAAGCCCTCTAAAGTTGTATACACCATACCAAGGCCCTCTAAATTTGTATACACCATATTGAAACCCTCTAATTTTGTATACACCATACCGAAGCCCTCTAAATTTGTATACACCATACCGAAGCCCTCTAAATTTGTATACACCATACCGAAGCCCTCTAAATTTGTAAACACCATACCAAAGCCCTTTAAAGTTGTATACACCATACCAAGGCCCTCTAAATTTGTATACACCATACCGAAGCCCTCTAAATTTGTATACACCATACCAAAGCCCTCTAAATTTGTATACACCATACCGAAACCCTTTAATTTTGTATACACCATACAGAAGCCCTCTAAATTTGCATACACCATACCGAAGCCCTCTAAATTTGTATACACCATACCGAAGCCCTCTTAATTTGTATACACCATACCGAAGCCCTCCACATTTGTATACATCATACTGAAGCCCTCTACATTTGTATACACCATACTGAAGCCATCTACATTTGTATACACCATACCGAAGCCATCTACATTTGTATACACCATACCGAAGTCCTCTACATTTATATACACCATACCGAAGCCCTCTACATTTATATACACCATAATGAGGTCCTCTAAATTTGTATAAACCATACCAAAGCCCTCTTAATTTGTATACACCACACCGAAGCCCTCTAAATTTGTATACACCACACCAAAGCCCTTTAAATTTGTATACACCATAACGAGGCCCTCTAAATTTGTATACATTATACCAAAGCTCTCTAAATTTGTATACACCATACCAAGCCCTCTAAATTTGTACATACTATAATATACGAAGCAATCTATAATCAGCAAACTTTTAATCTCTCTTAAAGGGAATATATCAGGAAAACACGCTATAAATGTCTTAAAAAATAAAATAATTAACAAAATGGATTAGAAGCATCTCATTATCATTAATAAATAAAATCTGAATGGATTGGTAAGTCAAATCCACCAAAACATGACAAAATTGATATTTAAATTGGAGCGGCAAACTTGAAATTATATCTCCATTCTAAAAATAGACAGCACTTATTACTGCTTGATGTCAACAATTTTTACTACATGTAAACCTGTATCAGTGGTGGATCTTCTCTTAAAAAAACAGTGTATGCCCTGCTAAACATTTACAGAAAAACATGTTTGTCCGTTCAGATTTTATGTTGTGCCCCCCTAAATATGCACCCTTTAAACTTAACTCCTGGATCCACCCCTGTGCATAATGGACCAAATTGAAATAAAAATGAATTCA
Source organism: Panopea generosa (assembly GCA_029582155.1). Classification (NCBI taxonomy): domain Eukaryota; kingdom Metazoa; phylum Mollusca; class Bivalvia; order Adapedonta; family Hiatellidae; genus Panopea; species Panopea generosa. Next base: position 35,432,369 of record CM055910.1, on the reverse strand, counting down.
CCCGACTCATTTAATACATCACAAAATATGTCGCACTTGCGTGATATCTTTTTTAGTCTAACCTAGGCACTGAGCTAAAGTTAAGAAATCTCTTTTTAATATACTATTTTTGCACATTAAAATAGATATCCTTTTTGCAATATGGGGTCAGTAAGTAAATAAAGGCATGATGTATGATGGAAAAAATATGTTTTAGCCAATTTTAAAATTTTGAAAAATCCTGATAAATTCCCTTTAATGAAATAAAGTAATGCAAGAGACCTTCTGTTCCTTAAACTGAGCATCTAAATGTTTTCTTTTGTCTTTTTTCTTCTGTTTTGCAGAGTCTATCTGCTTCATTGCTGTCCGCAACTGTGATAAAACAGATTGCCTGCTGTCACCAAAACCAATATCATCTGGGGCTTCATCACTGTCGTCAGCTTCTTCATCTTCATTTTCCTTTAAAAGTTTGTCTTCAACATCTGACTCATCTGCTCCTGAAGAGATAATTCCCATAAGTTTATGAATAAATATGTAAATCGGAAGGTTGTGGGTTGGATCCCCTCCCTCAGCTATGTGTGGTGTCTTTGAGCAAGACACTTTTTCCACATATGCTTAGTACTGGTTCTACCCAGGAAGATATTGGGCATGATTAGTATAAGTTGTAATAACTTGTTTCACAATTCATGAATTAAGTTCAATAATTATGTAAATATGCTTTATGTATTCATGTATCACAATAATTTTTACCAGTAATGTTGGGAAAATTGGGCAGTTAGATCTTGTGAAAATATGACATTGGAGTAGTGTAAAAAATCTGAGGAAAAGTGCCGGCTTCAGGTAACATTTTTGCAGATAACTTTCTTAGTATTTCATGAAAAGACAAACACCATCTCTAAATAGCGATGAAACATATGTAATATCAAATGGCCATGCAAAAATCACATTTATTATTCAGGAGAGATACTGTGAAAGCATGTAATTATTAGGAGGGGAAATCAGTATGTCACGTGTATTCAAACACAGTGCATGTTAAAGATCTCACTGAACTCCTATGTTAATCAGTGATTAAAATGCCCAGAAATGAGGCTTCCTATAATAATCTGAATTTGATTGGTGGAATAGAAGAATTATTATTATAATTATAACCACAGGGGCATGTCCGAAAAAATTTTTTTTAGTTCATATATATAAAAAACCTATGTATATGAACTAAAAAAATGTTTTTGGCACATGCCCGTCATATGGGTCTCACTATTTAGCGTCAAGAAGCGTCAAGAAGCGTCAAGAAGCGACAAGAAGCGTCAAGAGCTTTATCATTAATAAAAGTTACCGTCAGGAAATAACCATGTGTATATTATACCTATATAAACATATATCAGTTGATTTTTTTTAAATTCCATTCATTAATAAAGTCATAATTGAACTTTGTTTCTCCGTTGCAATACCGACAAGAAGATCCGCCATTTTGTTTATGCAAAGGATAGTAACCCGCTAGCGTCAAGAAGCTGTATTGGTGTATGTGACACCAATGATAAACATTGTCTACACTAACACTTGTTTTCAATAAATTAATTAAATTCCAATAATTTTTTATAAGTGTTATTGCTAAAAAGGGTGTCGGCACATGTTAACCTATTACAAAATACCAGCGTCAAGAAACCTGATAACTAGCGTCAGGAGGCATAACCTTGTAAAAATCGTTTCAAAATATAAGTGTCAAGAAATCTGATTACTAGCGTCAAGAAGCATCACGTTGAAGAAATAATAAATTGATAGGTAAAAAATTCAACATGAATCATAACCTTGTAAAAATTGTTTCAAAATTTTAAAATATCAGCGTCAGGAAATATGATTACTAGCGTCAAGAAGTATAATCTTGTGAAAAGTGTTTCAAAATATCAGCGTCAAGAAATCTGATTACTAGCGTCAAGAAGTATAACTTAGCATCAAGAAGTATAACCTTGTAAAAAGTGTTTCAAAATATCAGCGTCAAGAAATTTGATTACTAGCGTCAAGAAGCATCACGTTGAAGAAATAATAAATTGATACGCAAAAAATCAACATGAAGCATAACCTTGTGAAAATTGTTTCAAAATATCAGCATCAAGAAATCTGTTTACAAGCGTCAAGAAGCTTAACCTTGTAAAAAGTGATTCAAAATATCAGCGTCAAGAAATCTGATTACTAGCGCCAAGAAGCATCACGTTGAAGAAATCATTAATTTATACGTCATCCAAGCAGCTCAGAGGTGCAAACAACAAAAACGGCGTGTGCCTTATTTTAATTAGCTTTCTTTACAAACAAACACAAGCCCGCTTACGAGCGTGTAGCTGCTTGGATGACGGCAATCAATTTATTGAGTAACCAAACATGTAATTATATAATCAAACATACAAACAACTCGCAATACCTGTAATCCAACAGAATTTATTATTCATGAAAAATTTCACTCTGTTAAAAAATATCATATGGATATAGTTTATCGTTATGTCAAGTGCAAAGCTTGATTAAATTTTAATATGGATTATGGGTTAGAAGGTAAGATATGGTTACTTTATATAGTTATAGGAAAAAGTTACATGCTTCTTTATGTTGATTTTTTACGTATCAATTTATTATTTTTTCAACGTGATGCTTCTTGACGCTAGTAATCAGATTTCTTGATGCTGATATTTTGAAACACTTTTTACAAGGTTATGCTTCTTGACGCTAGTTATCAGATTTCTTGATGCTGATAATTGAAAACAATTTTTACAAGGTTATGCTTCATGTTGATTTTTTACGTATCAATTTATTATTTCTTCAACGTGATACTTCTTGACGCTAGTAATCAAATTTCTTGAAGCTAATATTTTGAAAAATTTTTTACAAGGTTATGCTTCATGTTGTTTTTTGTGTATCAATTAATTGTTTCTTCAACGTGATGGTTCTTGACGCTAGTTATCAGATTTCTTGACGCTGATATTTTGAAACGATTTTTACAAGACTATGCTTCCTGACGCTAGTTATCAGATTTCTTGACGCTGATATTTTGTAATAGGTTAACATGTACCGACACGATTTTTAGCAATCACAACACTTATAAAAAACTATTTGAATGTAATTAGTTTATTGAAAAACAAGTGTTAGTGCAGACAATGTTTATCATTAGTGTCACATGCCAATACAGCTTCTTGACGCTAACGGGTTACTATCCTTTGCATAAACAAAATGGCGGATTGTTGTGTTTGTGGTATACACAGGAACACATAATAATACTATTGAAGTAATGGAACTAAAATGAACGACACAAGGCGCGTGCTCTAACTAAGGTGTTTAATGCTCAGTATCAAAGTAGCAAGTGATTCATGGTATGGAAACGCATGTAATTATAGAGGCAAATTATAAGAGTAGTTCTTATTCTAAGTAAAGGGAAGTAATTACAACATAGAATATGCTAAAGAGTAATCATGAGTTATGAATACATGAATAGATAATACAACATCTCCTTTCTTATGAAAATGAATGAACAATTCTTATGAATGAAATTCTTTGTATGTTACATTACAAATTACTATCAAAATAATTAATCCAACGCGTGTGGCAACATGTGGAGTTTAATTATGTCCGTAATGTCTCATTAGTTCCACTTAATTACTATGTCCAGATAACACTTAAACAACGTGGTGGGAATCTGTCAGTTCTTGTAAATTAATAGCCACTGACTGTTGATTTAGCATTGCACTGAACTCTAAATGTGAGAGATTATCTAGTTTCACAAAGATTCTATTATTTTTGGCTTAACTGATCTGCCATATCTTGTCACATAAACATTTGGTTGTAAACATGAATTTGATGCATTTGCTGATAGTTCAGGTGGCGTAATGCTATTTTCACTGGGCTGGGAATTTACATTCTGGTAATCAGTGATCAGATTTTCTTCATTTTCTCTATCTGGTGAATGAGATTCACAGGGGTTTGAGCTAGAATTTAATGGTGGTACATGTATGTCTGATTTCTGGTTTGTTTCTGCTGGGGGTGAATGGGGGTATTGTGATGAGGTATTTGTTTTCAGTAAATGACGCCTGTTCCTACAGTATTCTCCACCTTCAGGTGTACGTACGGTATACGAACGATTGTTGTGTTTTTCTATCACAACTGCGGGTTTCCAAGTTCCGTGTTTAATCCTAACTGGTTCTCCAATCTTAAGGGATTGTAAAGATTTCGCATTTTTGTCGTAATACTGTTTCTGTTTAGTTTTTTCTTTGTACAGTTTTTCTCTTACTGTCTTGGGATTTGGGGTACTTGGAATCAGCTGTTTAGGATCAGTAGGTAAGAGCGACCTTATTTTCCTTCCCATTAACAATTCAGCTGGGGAAAAACCAGAGTTTAGTGGGGTTGCCCGGTATTCTAGCAATGCTACTGAAAGTTCTGTACCGGACTGTTTGGACTTTTTGATCATTTGTTTAGCTATCTTGACGCAAGATTCAGCTAAACCATTGGACTGTGCATAGTGTGGAGAGGATCGAACATGGTTAATGTCCCAATCTCTTACAAAGTCCTGAAAATGTTGCGATGTGTAGTAACTAGCTCCGTCTGTCACTAGTTTAGTTGGAATCCCGTGATGGGCATACCAAGTTTTCATGTGCTTAATTACACAAGAGCTGTTTGTGTTGTGTAATTTCCCTAATTCAACATAGTTAGAGTAGTAGTCACATACCAGAAGATAATCTTGACCATCTAATGTGAATACATCAGAGCCTACAGTTTGCCAGGGGTACTCTGGGTTTTCGTGAGATACTGGAGGTTCCTTGGGGTTTGAACATCTGTGTTCAATGCATATTTCGCAATTACCAACATGGTTGGTAATATCGGCAGTAATGTTTGGCCAAAACATTGTATTTCTAGCGCGTCTCAGACATTTCTCAATTCCAAAGTGACCAGTATGTAGAATGTTAAGCATACTTGTTCTTAATTTCGAAGGAATGATTAACCTTTGACCCTTGAAGATAATGTCGTCCATGACACTGAGCTCATCTCTATAAGTCCAGTAATCATGTAGCTGAGTAGGGCAATCTGAGCGCTTTTCCGGCCAACCTGACAAAATAACCTGTTTTACATGTACTAACTCAGGGTCTTGACCTGTGTGTAATCTTATCTCGTGTAACTTTCTGTCACTATACGGCAAGTTTGTTGTGACAAAATGTACATGAAGGTTTGTTGCTTCGGACAGTTCTGGATATGTGTTGGGTAGAAATTTTCTTGAGAGGGTATCAGCGAGGGGTATCTGAGTTCCTGGTCGGTGCTCTAAAGCGAAGTCATAACCTTGTAGTTGTAACATCATACGCTGTAACCTAGTTGGTGCTACATAGATTGCTTTTTTCATGACTGCTAGAAGCGGTAAATGGTCAGTATGAACTGTTATATGGCGACCATATACATATTGTCTAAACCTAGTCATGCCAAATAGAATAGCGTATAGCTCCTTTTCTATTTGTGCCCAATTTATCTCAGATTGTGTAAGTGACTTGCTTGCGTAAGCTATTGGCTTACCGTCTTGTAACAGTGTTGCGCCTAGACCAAATTTTGAACTATCACATTGCAAAACAATGTGTTTTGTGGGGTCAAAATATGACAGTATAGGACCTGGTGTTTGGGTTAATATGTCTTTCACTTTCTGAAAAGCCTTAACCTGAGGTTCTTGCCAGTGAAAAACAACATCTTTCTTTAGTACTTGTCGGAGGGGTTGTGTGACCTCCGACAGGTTTGGGGCAAATCTTGATAGGTATACAACCATGCCTAAGATTTTTTCGAGTTCTGGCTTGTCTTTGGGAGGTTCCATATCTCTGATTGCAGATATTTTCTCAGGGTCGGGTTTGAGCCCTTGGGAGGACAGAACATGACCAAAATATCGGACTTCCGATATTCCTACTTCTAATTTGTCAGCATTCAAACGAATATGTTTTTCACGACATCTTTCAAGGACATTCCTTAAGTTTTCATCATGCTCCTTTACCGTGTCTCCCCAGACTAGGATGTCGTCAACAATGACGCTACAACCTTTAAGACCTTCCAGGCATTCATCCATTTCGCACTGGAATTCATCTTGTGATGACCTTAGACCCATGGGAGTACGAAGGTATCTGTAACGGCCCAAAAATGTATTGAACGTTGTAAGGTACGATGATTTGTCGTCAAGTAATAAACTCCAGTAGCCTGATGTACAGTCAAGCTTTGTGAAAACCTTAGCAGTTGAGAGCTGGGGTAGGATATCATCCAGGGTTTTCATTGGGTAATGTGGTCTTGAGATAGCTTTGTTAAGGTCTTTAGGATCTATGCAGATTCGAACCTTGTTTGAACCTGGCTTGTTAACTACTACCATTGAATTGACCCATTGCAATTAGCTTTCTTTAGGGAGGCTTTTATGTTGAGTGTTTGCCATTTTTTTTCTGTCAAAATGTTGCAACTGGCACCAGTGTCTAATTTAAAAGGAATTGGTGTATATTTGGGACCAACCTGAATATCAGCAAATACCTGATTGTCCTTTGAATTAATAACATCCACGTGAAAATCATCACTGTCACTTTCATTATACTCCCCGTTGTTCCTAATGTCATGAACATGACGTTTCGTTTTGGCACGGCACACAGTTTGAAAGTGATTCCATTTTTTACAAAATAAACACTGTTTGCCTTTAGCTGGGCATACTGGGTGTGTCCGTTTCTGTCCACAATTTCCACATTTGGTGTTGTTTATGTCCCTTTTGCTGTGGTGTTCTGGATTGCGGGTGGTATTCCTATGTTTGGTGTGGCTCTTGTTCCCCTTCCAGTGTGGCTGCTTGACGTCGCTGACATCATGTTGTCTTTCCATCGATTTCAGCTGTGTCTGAGAATATTCATAGGTTTGTGCTATTTGAATAGCTTTGTCCATGGATAATCTATCACCTTCCGTAATAAGTTTTTCGCGGATTTTGTTGGAACTTACTCCGAAAACTATTCTGTCTCGGATCATCTCATCCCGTTTATCATACTGGCAGTCAATGGCTGCAATTTTCAGTTTTGTGATGAAATCTTCAATAGACAATTCACCTTGGCATATATTGTTAAACTGAAAACGTTTAAATACAGAGTTAAGTTTGGGTTGAACGTATTCCCCAAATTTCTTGAACAATGTGTCCAGCTTCTTATTATCCTCTGCGGTTAAATTCCACGATTTATGGATATCTCGTCCCTTCTGACCAATCCATAAAAGTAAGTATGTGCATTTCGTTTCTTCATCTTTATCCTTTAAAGGACCGTTGAAGATAAGATCTACATGATCTTTATATTGTTGCCATGCTTCAGGCAAGTTTGTGGAAGTCCGGTCCACTTTTGGTGTTGGTACACCGTTGAGTTCCATTGTAATTTCAATTTATGAATGTTGATAAATCTGTGATTAATCCAAAATAATAATGCACAAATGTCACAAATTCAAACTGTAACTTCTGACACCATGTTGTGTTTGTGGTATACACAGGAACACATAATAATACTATTGAAGTAATGGAACTAAAATGAACGACACAAGGCGCGTGCTCTAACTAAGGTGTTTAATGCTCAGTATCAAAGTAGCAAGTGATTCATGGTATGGAAACGCATGTAATTATAGAGGCAAATTATAAGAGTAGTTCTTATTCTAAGTAAAGGGAAGTAACTACAACATAGAATATGCTAAAGAGTAATCATGAGTTATGAACACATGAATAGATAATACAACACGGATCTTCTTGTCGGTATTGCAACGGAGAAACAAAGTCCAATTATGACTTTATTAATGAATAGAATTTAAAAAAATCAACTGATATATGTTTATATAGGTATAATATACATATGGTTATTTCCTGACGGTAACTTTTATTAATAATAAAGTTCTTGACACTTCTTGTCGCTTCTTGACGCTTCTTGCTTGATGCTAAATAGTTAGACCGCGTCATATAACCTGACATTAGCTTCCTTCTCAGAGTCAAATCTTTGGTCTCACTGAATAACTGATCAGGCTGTATGTAGTCTATTCGCAATGTCGCGAAAGGTCCTGTGTTCACGTTCTGGACAGCTTGTCTATTTCTCATGATGTTACAATATGAAAACAACCGACGGCATAGTAAAAAAAAAAAAGTTTTGAAAATCAATGTCAGATACTAAAATGTCTACTGTGAATACCTGACAAATCTGCATCACTTTCGTCGTCTAAATTTGATTTATTTGGCTTCTCATCATTTTTATCGTTCATAAAAGAAAATGCATCAGTTTCAAATTTGTCATCGTCATCAGAATCATGTCTTAACCTTCGTTTTCTTGGAGGCATTCTTAAACACGTGTAGCTGATTGTTATTGTTTATTACGGATATGGAACTAATTAACGGGGAGAAGTTTTCCGTAACACCGTATGATTAGGGTATTTCGGTGTTTATTGTTAAAAAAGCTGCAACATCCGAGATATTGCGTTGCGAATGTTTAAACATAACAACAAGCACGAACAAGACCGTTAGCTGGAAATATTTTGCGGTAATTTAACTTATAACAGTCACGTATGTAATAACTAAATGAAAGTTTGTTGTGTTTGTGAAAATAATTTAATGAATGGCAAAATTAATTGCGAAAAATGGTCTAATAGCAATAAATTTCAATAAGATTTTCAATACGGTGTCGCTGTAAATCTTAACTAAAGCAAAAATCACATTTGCAATAAGTTCCGATAATATTCATAAATGATTTTAACAAAATAACATTAGATTTCCTACCCGCCTAATATCCTGTCAAGCAATACCTTGAACAAGAAATCACAATACACCGGTTACACTATTTAGCGTCAAGAAGTGTCTCCAGTTGACAGGAGCCCATTATGTATATACAGTATACCTAATACCGCGATATACCTATTACCGTGAATGCCCGTATAAAAACAGTTTGGGAAGACATGCACAAAGCTCCAACTTCCTTTAGTGTCGGTTTGTTTGCATTTGCATTTGTTTGCATTTTGTATCGGCAACTGTTTATTACTCAGCATACTTGAGTAACCTTACTACTGTTTATTATTGACGCCATTCTTTACATGGTTGAAAAAAATTTAGACTCGCGGTATTAGGTATGACCAGTATATATATTTTACATGTATCACATATATCCATTATTTTTTTAAATTCCTTTGATTAGTTAAGTCTTAATTGAACTTTGTTTTTTCGTTGTGATCTAGCTAGAAATAATATTACTACCTATGACTCCATTTGTCCGTCACGAAAAATGGGAATGTGCGTTTCTGTATTGAAAATATGATCTGCCATTTTGCTTAATGCTAGGGATAGTAACCTATAAGTATTACTAGGTGTCATATACTATACTGGTCTTCATAGAATGTACATATCCTGCACTAATAATTGATACTTATAAGCATTACGAAGTGTCACATACTGTATTGGTCTTCATAGAATGATCTAATTATGTACATATTCTCCACTAATAATTTAATACATCAATATTAAATAAATAAAGGACATTAAAATATTTTAATCTATTAATATGGTTGTTGTATTGGATTATCAAAGAAGCGTTTCATTACATGTGACCTATTAGTGCCAAGAAGCACCACAAACTACATAATTTTTTCTCACAATATCAGTATCAAGAAATCTTTTAAACAGCGTCAAGATTATTATATTGTTAAGTTTGTATAAATATTCAACTGTTACAAAAATATTTACGAATATTCAGAATTCTACAGAACAAATTTGATGGTTTCCCCTTGTCAGCAGTGCCAAGAAGTGTAAGAAACTGCATTCAATGCCCCAGATATTAATTGACTGAATAGGGTGAAAACTCTTTAAAAATTAAAACAGTTGAGTGAAATCTTATAGTCAAAAAACTTATTTGGTGATTTTCATATGTAAGTTTACAATAATTGAGTGAAACATAGAGTATTGTCTAAATTAAAGTAATTTCCATACATGAACTGATAGCTTTATATGAGTAGGATCCAGTTAAGGATTCATGACTACTCACATGCTATATAAAGGACCCTGTCCACCCTGTCCAGATGTGTTGCATGTAATTCCATAGTATATAAGTCATGGTTGACACCAAATTTATTGGTTTGGCAGAGGCCTTGATATTGTATCTATGGTTTGCATTGTAGCTAGGCGCTCGCCATGTGTATATATATATAAATGAATTGTAATTAAACAGTTGCTGCCTGCAACTCTTTGCACTATCAGTATTGTATCAAATGTTGAGCACTGCCTGAAACTCTTCATAAACAAACTAGTTGCTTCTTGCACAAATGCAGCTGCCCGCAGTTCAGAATTTCTTGGTCTAATTTGTCATTGGCAAGGTCAAATAATATTGGTTTAAAAACTCTTTTTGAAGAAACGGGTGTTTGGTACTGGTAACTAAAAATTGTACTTCGATTTGGGGTAAAACATGTTGTTTTTCCTTTGCAAGCTGACATTTTTGTTCTCACTTCTAGATGCTTTCATTACAAAGTACAAATAATATGAAAACTCCTGTATGAGAAAGCTGAATCAAACTTAAACTGGTACTCGTCTCAGCTTTCATTCTTCTAATAGCTTGTGACTTTGTGAAGTATGAACCGTAATAACCGGGACAGGTTTATCTTGCTGTTTCCTGTTTACTGAAATACAGGAAATATGAAACAGCTGTTTGGATACACATGACATGATGTATTAATAACGTTTCAAAGGAAAATTATTTGCATAATGGGTACACTTAAAAACCATTTTTTTTTGCGTATTCCAATAATTTATTTGAGTGAAATCTGCAAATCTGCAGCTTATATTGAGCACTGTAGACTATGAATAAATGAAAACACATAAAAATATGAAGTAGCCTAAATTACCATCCCATGATGGAAAGTTCAAATTTTGCATTTATATGATAAAATATGTCAAACTAATTATTCATTTTTTTACAGTCAGTGTCAATAATTTAATATAATTTTACATGAAAGATAAAATCGGTTGAAATATTTGTTTTGCAAGTTGTTTGTCAGTTTGATTGTATAATTAGATTTCTTAATAAATTGAATAAACTACATAATAATTGCAAAGTGATGCAAACAGTGAAAACGATAGATGTGTTTGATATTAATTAGGTTTACACAGTTCAAACAAACACAAGTCAGTGTAGCTTGGCAAACAAATACACATGCCACAAAACAAGTGCATAGACCTATACTTTGTGAAATGTTTTGAGTTAAAGGGTAACTTTAATACAAAAATAATTTATGCTTAATCAATTCAAATTGGTATTCTAAATATAATGAGAATCAAAAGTCATTGATATATTTGCTTTTAATTTATTGAGTAATCTAACATCTAAATACAGTCAAACCTGTCCAAGCGGCCACCTCTGTTAAGCAACTGTCTACCTTAAGCAACCATATTTTTATTTCCCATTTCTATGCTTTCAGAGTAAATTAACCATTATTTAGCAACAGCCTGTCTGAAAGGGCCAATTTTGCTCCTGCCATTGACTGGCTACTAAAGACAGGTTTGATTGTAATAATGTGTATATATACAATTGAATATATACAAGTAAGAGTAACTTCAGAAGATGTAATTCTATATTTAAAGTTAACTTAAAATCAATTATTTTGAACAGGTAAACATCCTGACCAAACACCTTTTATTGTTGTAACTTTCAAGTCATGATTTGTCATAATTCATAACATTCATTTTGAAGACATTTTTCTTGTTTGTGAATTCTGGCATCCAAAGGAAGTTACGCCTTCAACACTGCTGAAGCAATGCTGTATAATATATATATACATACTTCACTGTATCTTCATGATCAAACGAGTTTCTAAATCTGTCCATTTTATAGCATGTGAGTAGTCATGAATCCTTAACTGTGTCCTACTCATATAAAGCTGTTCATGTATGTAAATTGTCCGTCCAGTCCAGATTTGTTGCATGTAAAAACCATAGTATATAAGTCATGATTGACACCAAATTTATTGGTTAGGCAGATGCCATAATATTGTGTCTATGGTTTGCACGCTCACACTAGTCTGGTCTATAAATTTATGTCCGGTTATTCACAAATGATTATCTCCATATCATACATTGTGAATGTGCATCTGAAAAGATACAAAAATTTGGAAATTCTGTTGTGATTTCAATTATCTCCCTTTATGAAATAAAATGAATATGATTTTACTGTATCTTCATGATCCAGCAGGTTTCTAAATCTTTCCTTTATATAGCATGTAAGTAATCATTAACCCGTAACTGGATCCTACTCTTATAAAGCTGTTCATGTATGTAAATTGTCCATTCAGTCCAGTTGTGTTGCATGTAAAAACCATAGTAACTATATATAAGTCATGGTTGACACCAAATTTATTGGTTTTGCATATGCCTTGATATTGGATCTATGGTTTGCATTGTGCGCTCACCGTAGTTTGGTCTTTACGTTTATATACATACTGAACCAAAACCTTGTTTATTCTGTGTAAATTATGATTAATGCAGATATAGGATATGTGCAATAGCTTCAGTTTGCACGGCCTGAGCGTTATTGGATGAGAAAGGAAAGTTTGTATAATGTTATAATACCTATTAAAAGCTATTATATAATTAGGCTAAAATTAAAATATTGTTTGTTTGCTCTCTTCCTACTTTAATACCCATAAAAAAGCTCCCTACTTAATTTTTTAGATTTTGAAAACAATATTTTTTTTTCTTAATTAAGGTAATTACAGGTATATGTATGACATTATATGTGTGTTTTTTTTTGGTAATTTCTTGATACTGAAAACAAATTAATTTATTTTCCTACCCATCACAACATTGTCTAGTGGTAGAGCATCCGCCCTGCATGTGGAAGGTACAGGGTTTGATCCCCGGCCAAGTCATACCAAATACTTGAAAAATGGTACTAGAAACTCCCTTGCTTGGTGCTCAGCATTTAGAGGATAGTTCTAGGTCTAGTCTGCCTGGTGTCAGTATAATGTGACCGGTGGAGTGTCATATGTGTCTGCGGTATGATACTCCAATGTGGCATCGTTCTAAATACTGTCTCAAGCAGACACCGTCACAATATGACTGAAATTTTTTATAGCCACGCTAAACACCATACAACAACAACATTCCTACCTGCCCTGTTTTAAAAACTAGAATCAGGCAAGGAGAATTAAACATTATTTTATAGTTGGCCTTAAGTAAAACTATCGTAATTCTATTGTGAACCAGCATAAACCAGCTTTGCCATATGTGGCTCTCTTATTTAGCGGCTCTCTATTTAAAGTCTTATTTAGCTCTGCTGCACAAGGGATTATAAATATATTAGTGATTTGTACAAGTTGTCTCTCTGTTAACTTAACTTATTTATGCACTAGCATATTCAGTGTTCATCCAATCCCGACCAAATTTGGTCAGAATGTTTATGGGCATGTACCTGCTATGAACCAGAATTGAAATAGTTATGGCCCTTGATTTATTAAAAAAAAGCCAGAAGTGCTTATAATGTGATGGCATGTTGACTGTCATCTGTTTCTTCTAGGCCTGTTGTACCAAAACTGCACATGTATGGATGTTTCTCATGTACATGAGACTATATACAAAAAATGTTTTTTTTTCGATTTCAAGATGGCCACCATGACTAAAAATAGTACATTGTAAAAAACTTAAATGATCTTCTTCTCATGAACTGCTAAACAGATTTTGAAAGTGTTAATAAGAATGATCACCAAATATAGTTGTATTAGAATTGTACAAATTAATGGTGCCTTTTGGGTAAAGATGACTCCCCCATAGGATTTAGTTAGGGGACCTACATGATTATAAAAGATATTTTAAAACTGATTTTACCTTAATTTTCACCAGGGCTCTTTGCCTGAGCCTTTGGGAATGAGGTCAGTTTTATAAGGAAATTGGGCCTCACCTGGTTAGCTCAGTCTGTAGCATGTTTGGCTGTCAGTCCTTGGGTCGTGAGTTTGAATCACTGTTCAGCATCAGTCTCTGTGATGATTGATACACAACATTGTCTCACATTATCATTTCTCTTACCACTGATTCAAGTGGGAAAGTTGTCAGTTACTTGTGGAGATGGGGTGTGCTTGAGTTCTGGTTTACCATCTAGGATCCCAGTAAAGAGAGGTTAGGTTAACGGATCATCTGTTAGTACTAAATGGCATAAACATGATGATTAATATTCAATCATTCAATCAATTAAAGACATTTGGAAAATGATATGGCCCAGTGTTGGTCAATATAACAATTATTTGTGATAAATATTTAATGTTTAAAAAATGTGATCCTCTTGTTAAGACTACCTTAGAAACTAACAAAAAAAATTGGGAAAAAAGTTTGAGACTTTTTAATGTTACGATTAAGGTAAATCATACGATTAAGATAAATCATAACATTAAAAAATCTTTTTTCCCCAAGTTTATATAATTTTTTTTGTTTCTTTGCATTTTGAAATTTTGAGTTAAAATTGCTACTTTGGATTGGGGAAAAAGATTCTATTTGCCATTGACATTGGACCCGCCAATTTGATGTATTATATTTAATAATTATTACGGTGTGTAAAAAATAGCTTCAAAACCAGACAAAGTAGAACCTCACATCCTTAAAATTGCTACTTGTGTAATCTTCTCCCAATTAAAACTCCTTAATTATTGTTCATTTACCTGTATAGGTTTTCTGTCCCAAGTTTAACTTAAAAAAGCTTAAATTATTGAATTTAGCATAGTATTATATAGATACACACACACAAAAAAAACATGATGTTCTTTATCAAAAGCACCATCTATAGCACTATGTGTTAGTTATATGTTATTGGATGACCTTTATTGTGACCTTTGTTTTTATATCTTTACAGATCACGACATTGTATTACAGTGGATAGTCGGAATGTTAGGTCATCTGATATCAGCCTGATGGAATATAGATGAATGAAAATTATTCAAAATTATAGACCTTTATTGACAAAATTGTTCCCGGGTATTGGGTAATTTTATATGTGGACAAATTACGGATAATGGGTAACTGAATATGTAGCATGACGATTTATTTATTAAGCCAGATCATGTATGAACAAATTTTGATACAACATGTGTTTTTCAAAATACTCAGTGTCGAGAAGTCGTAAATGTTTTGACATGAGGAGCTTAATATGCTGGTTTACTGTTATTTAATCGTGGAAAATTGGATGGCACAGTGCTTGAAATAGTTAACTGCTTAGCAAGTGGATTTGATTTAAGTCTTGATCAACTGATAACGTGAATATGATTTATAAAGCAGCGAAATTCGAAGTGTAGAAGTGTTTGTTTTAGGATCTAGATATATTTCAAGACTTTATGCGTACAACATTTTCACATTCCCAGACTCTTGATTTGCAGAATTTGTGTGACAAGCACGACAAGGGGATTATCGTCGAAAAGGGTTCAATTGTAGAGTGCCTATAAGAGGATCTTTGCGGGGAAGCAGGTGCATACAGTGAAGGACAGATCGCGCATTGTGAAATGTTTCGACTGTTTTTCGAGGATTTGATGTTTTAATTCTTAATTTGATTTAATTAGAAATCGAGGAACAACCAAAAGGATTATAATCAAAATGTCCGCCAGAGCAGTTATTCCGCCGTTGACGGTTGAGCAATTGCCGGAGAAGCAAACATATCAGGTGCTTGAAAACCGGCTGAAGTCGGCTGAGCAGGACACTCGTCAACTGCTGGAGCAGCTTGGGAGCATGGGATTCGATAAGGAGACAGAAAAAACATTGAAAGACGGTTACACAAACGCATATGAGACTGTTTCTCCATTTAGGGGCCAGCAGAATGAAGGAAATTATGAAAAGTTTAAGAATAATTACGAGACCCTTGTGTCACGGGTGTGTAAAAATGAAAGCGTTCTGCAAACCCTGAAACTGAACTTGGTACAAATGGAAGGTGACAGAAGCTTAAACAGGAAGAGTGGTGTAGAGTTTAAAGAAAAATTACAATTTGCCAGAGAGGCTTATGAGCAAGAAATAGGTAAATAACCTTAAAATTATATTTGGATTTTCTTTGTATGAAATTTTTCAAAATTCTTGTTTTAAAACTTACTGCAAACAAAGTTAATACATTTATGTGTAATTTTATATAACTTAAAGACAAAAACGGCCATAGTATGTTTTCATTTATGGAGTAACTTAAGTGAAATATTTATATATACAATGTATATATACTCATAACAATATGTCATGCACCATTGGGGTGGCTACTTCAAAGAATAACTTGTGTGTTGTGCGCAATACTTGGGTGGCTACCTCAGAGGTCAAGGTCATATTCAAGGATTGTGCATGTGGAGAGTGTATTTCCAAATACTACACAGAAGTGTTCAGCATATAATGACAACAAACTATACCTATGGAGTAATTGTCTAGCCAACTTACCTGGTTGCATAATTTCCTATTGCTCATTTTGAAAGTTTTCCTGTAACTCTATGTAAATAACTCTCAAAATATCATTTAAAAGCATTAAAACCTACTTCAATATATTGTTGTTAGCTGATAAGGGACTTAATAATTATGCTTGTTTTTCTGTTCTTTACAATCAAACCGAACCAAAACTCTGCTAAGTTTATTTACTAGTAGGTGTTTAATCGGTCAATGGCTATTATTTTATGTACACTTCACATACTGTAATTATTCTTAAATTATTTATTTAAATTTGGAAGTTTTGCTACCAGTACTTTAATAAATACTTTTACTTTCTTTTAAGTTTAATATCTTGCCTCTATTCTGTTATACAGCAGATGAATACTTGTTTGTTAGTCCTCACTTATCTTTTAAGTAGCTTGGTATATGTTATCCACAATAATTGGTTTATAAAGTATTTAACAGTGTTTCCTCAGACTAAAATTTAGACATGGCCAAAGAGTGACCCTTTAATAGTGCAAAAGTGCTTGCTAAGGAGTTGATAATTGGTGATATTTTACGATACCGATCAGTATCAATTAGTTTGATCAAATACTAAATTCCACTTAGGCCAAATTATTTTTTTTTCATTTATTATGGCTATATGGTTTATACTAACTCCCCTTAAAAGATATATATATTTTTTTAATTTCAATCACTAAAAAGTGATCCGTTTAATCACCCTGTAATAGGTCTGTGAGGGTCCGTGTGGGCCATCCCTCAACAAACCGTACAAATATATGTATGAGTCAATTTATATATATATATATATATATATATATATATATATATACATATATTTGTACACATACACACATATATATATATATATATATATATATATATATATATATATATGTATGAAATTTGTTGATACACCAAAGCAAAAATCAAACAAAAATAAAATAGAATTTGACACAGCAGATATTTTGCTAAAATTTTTTGGATGGATTTCTAACTTAAAAAAGAAGCTTAGGATTGTTTATTAGTATAATTAGGTCAACGTCAAGGTCACCATTATTACTAACAAACAGAATAACGGTCTCCATTCAAAAACTTGTTACATACTGAACGGAGCAGTTAATCCACTACTTTTGTATTTCCAATATCTTATGGAGGAGCACACTGTTGAAATCTGTATACAACATTAACAGACAATTAAGTGTATTTTTCATAACCTAAATGTTCTTTCTTATTTAAGTCCAAATTTCAAGAAAATTGCTTTGATACTTTTTGAGAAAATGCCAGGTACATAAAATGTCAGGTGTGGTGTTGGGTGGGGTGGGGGTGGGGGGGGGGTGGTAGCTGTTACGTTTAGTATATTATGCAAATATTAATTAAATTCATACTACACTCAAAACTCAAGATATATTTGTCAGTTATTTAAACTATATTTTATGTGGGGGCCATAGTGTAGCAGATAGAGTGTTGGCCACTCATGCCAGAGGTTGCAGGTTCTATCCCGATTGACCCGATGCTGCTCATAAAACAACACTCAGTACTGGGTCTACCCAGGAAGTGGACTCAACAACAGTTCATATTGATAAGGTTTGAGCATTCTTCATTGCAGCTGAGCTAATATAGTTTTGTACAAACTGAACCCAATGTTGACCACATATTTGTAACTACATGTGTATTATATGACTGTTTCTATCAGCTGGTCTCTATATACCCCCAGGTAAACTGACTCGGCAGTTGGAATACATGAAGGATGAGCTATCAGTGGAGACAAAGGCACGAGAAAGGGCAAGAGCGGAAATAAAGGAGCTACAGAAGGCCTTGGGAGAGGTGTCTGAAACACGTGTTAGTTTTATATAATATATATGAGTGTTCCCTATAGCTGAGTGGTCTAAGACGCCATCTCAAGATCACTAAACTCCCACTGTTATGGTCCTACTCGCTTCAAAAAAATGTATGTGAAAAAGTTTGCCAGAAACTTACAGAAGGACGGTGGTTCTACTCAGATTCATTCTGATGTCTTCCGTCAACAATAAAACTGGATATGCCATATATAACCTGAAATGTGTTGAAAATGGCATTAAACCTCATTCAAATAAAAAATAAAAATAATGATATAGCTATATGTATCTGTACTCTATATATTTATGTGGGTATCAAATTCTGCAGAACTTTAAAGTAAATTTTGTATGCTCCTTCAAAATCCAGTTATTTATGTTACTATTTCTATCTGACTGCAGGAGGGAATTTTGGGGGCAATAAGAAGAATGTATCGCATGGTACAGTCAAAGTAAAAACACCTTTTGAGGTCAAATATTATACATACTTTAAAAGAGACAATTGTAAAAATGATCATGGAAATATAAAGATTGATTATTTATTATTAGTGTGTTTGGTTTGCAAGTAAATGAATATTTTGATAATCACCTCGGATCAGATTGAAAATTCTGTCCTGAAGGATATTTAACAGTTATGCTTCAGCGAAATAATTTATCCTTTGTGAAATATTCTTGAAATCCAACCCACAGGCCATTAAACTTGGCAGAATATCATTCTTTGCACATCCTTTTACACTCTTACCCTCAATGCAATGTAGTTTTACCTTGCATGCAGAAAAAATAACACCTCATGTTGTGAACATTTTTTTTTCTAGATGGAAGCCACAATGACTGCAGAGGGCTTGACTGTATCACAGCAAAAACTGCAAAAGCGTATTACAGAGTTAAAAGAGGAGGTGATGCGTGAACAGAGTTTGAGATCCAGTCTAGAGGAATCCCACAATACACTGCTTACACGTGTCCGGGAAATGGAAAATGTTGTGGAAATGGAGCGAACTGGGGTAAAACATGAGCATCAGATTATCAGCATTCTTTTATGTTACAAATTGCTTAAGAGGGTTCTTCAAGGCAGAGTGGTCTAAGGCCGTCTGTAGATCACCTTTCACTGCTTGCTCCAAAAACTTTATGTGAAAAAAGGTTTGCCAGTAACTTAAGGAATGAAGGTGGTTCTACTCAGATTCATTCTGAGATCTTCCTCCACCATTTAAACTTGATATGTATATATAACCTTAAATGTGCTCATAATGGTATTAAACAAAATAAATTGCATAAGACTATAAGTATGGTTAACCTAACTACTCTTTACTGAGATCCTGGATGATTTACTAGTATTCAAGCACACCCATCTCCGCAAGTAACTAATAACTTTTCCATATGAATTGGCAGTGAGAGATAAATGATGATGATACGCGATATCGTATATCAAACATCAATCATCACGGAGACTGTGACGTGGCGGGGATTTAAATTCATGACCCCTGGGTTTGATAGTCTTGTGTAGCGTTCTGTTCAAATTTATTGATTTTAAGCTTCTATGTTTCTTTCTAAGTTTGATTTTACTACAAACAATTTATTTAGTACCCAGTGTTCTGTATGTCAGTTTATATTAAAATTCATTCTATGTAATCCCCAGAATCTGTTGTCATTGAAGCTGCTGCAGCAAGTACTGTTAACTACTTACAAATTATTTGAAGCATCAACATTTCGGAACCTCACACTGTCAGAAGAGCTTGCCACATTGTATTTGTTTTTACTTAAAGGTTAAGAGCATGACAGATGAGTACAGCCACATGAAGGCTGAGTCGGGGATATTAAAGGATCAGCTCCACGAAGAAAGCCGCAGAAAACAGACCGCTGAAAGTAGTTACAAAATGTTGTGTGATGAGAAAGGTATAAATATTTTTAACAAATAAGGTGTGCCAGACGAAGTTGAGAGAAAACTTCACTAATTTCCATTAAATTTTTAAATTTATTAAAAGCACTGCTGTGCAATCTGTTTAACATTATTATTTTCGCTGAAAGAAAAGTCTAAAATTCATTTTTTGAAGCAAATATTTACTGTTTTGTCTCTTTTTTATTTATTCCATCCTTTTGTACATCGAAATGATCTTATTTGGAATAGAATTCCTAAATAACTTAATCTGTTTCAATCAAACTTGTCATATGGTGCTACATTGAGTATAATCACTGCTTGACAGTGTTGAATGCAACAACCAAAAAAAATTTTTTTTTTCTCCCATGATTCTTAATTTGATTGTCACTTTAATATTTGTTTACAAACTATATGTTTATTGTATATTGGGCCAGTGCTCTATATTACTAACTAAATAACTACTGCTGTTAATTTAAACAAGAATCCTTTACCATCACAGCGTTTTGCAGGACCTTCAAATTTTTGCAATTTTGGCATAATATTTAATCAAATGCAGCTTAAATCTCTCTAATCTGCCTATAAATTCTCGTCATATTAGGCGGAAAATGACCTAAAATTTTAAAGTGTGAAGGAAGACACTGTATCATGCTTTTTGTATTGTTTTATATGCCACAGATATAATACAAATTGTTGTAAATTCAAAAATTACTAGTAGACAAAGTTTGTAATGTACATTTAAACATTTCATAGTGAAATACCCACGACCCCATATTCACAAAACATCTCAACTTGAGAATATACTTGGTTGGAATTTTAAAATTACATCACAAGAAAACTTACGAATACATAATTTTGCACTTAAAATGTAAAGACAAAGATTGGGTAAATCAAAGTAATTATTGATTATATCATAGATAAAACGTGATTGATTGGCATAAACCAACTGATTGATTTTTTTCTCTTTATTTTATATTAAATAAAAAAAAGTTTGCATGCTTGTTATTGCCAGAGAGATCATAATAAAAGAAGTGAAACTCGCATTTTATTGTTTGTCAACCTCTGCACTACCAATATATGATGAAAAAGTTGGGGTCATTGGGCATATAAGAGATTTTGTTCAGCATGTACACTATTGACATAGTGGAAGAAGACTTTACTCCAATTTCGAATCATTGTTTTTCTTTCTAAATTCACAATTCAAACTTGACACTGCTTTCAAAATACATCAATAATGACATTCAAGCAAAAAAAAGGAGCATATGTTATTCCACTATTTAAATAAATAAACAACGGTGACTGCCACAATAAAAAGTGAAGGAAATACAGAATGTTTAAATGTTACGTTTGTGTATCTTGTTTCTAGAAGTGATATTGGCAAAGTACACCAGTGTTGAGAGTGACCGGCAGTTACTGATGTCCGAGTTGACGCGACTACGGGAACAGTATGAGGATCTTATCAAGCAGATGGAACAGACCCAGGCCATCATCGATAAACAACAGGTACTTAGTCTTTATATATATAGTTAAATGTGGCCGTCATTGAAATAAACCTGAAACGGAAAGAACTGTCATAAGCTTTATATTGCAATTAATATTAATAAATGGGGCCGTAATGTCGCAGATGGAGTATTGGACACTCATGCCGCAGGCTGCATGATAGATCCCCAGCTCAACCCTATGCCTGTCAAAAAGCATCGCTAAGTACTGGTTTTACCCAGGTAGCACACTCGAGAGTGGTTCATATAAACTTTAAGCTATCTTCGCAATCAAGCTAAAATAAAATATCATGAACCAAACTAACTAATATTAATAATGAAAGAATTAATATAACAAGTTAATATTCCACAAGGCATGCATTATGTAAAATTTCTTGACACAAATTACCTTCTGGCCATTAATTTTTTGTTTTGTTTTATTCATGAAAAGCAAATTAAATTTGTACTTAAGATTCTCAAAAGCTTGATTTTCACATTCAATAGCCTAATAAATTTTGGCCCAGCTTTATTTACTATGCACATAAAAAAAAAACTTTAATGTTTTAATTCAAGGAGACGCCAATCTTTCGACAATAAAAAATGTCTTGTGAATATACTGTACCATGCAGTATTTACCATATTCAACTTGTTTCTGTTTCATTTTGTCATTTATTTCACCTGTTAAAATTTGGAGAAAATAAAAATCCTAACTGTCTACCCTATTTTTTCTTTGGTAAAGTAACTCTTAAACATGGGTGTGTTTTTTTTCTGGCCTAGCTCTCCCATCAAATCCAAGGATAAGGGTGATCTTTAGATATTCAACTATTTCCTAATATCTACATCCATTAATGTCTCACTACACAGTTACCCCCCTTTTTCCCATGGTAAAATGATTCTAATGCTTGAGAAAAATGCCTATGTAATTTGGTTTTGAAATATTTTATAAATGGTTCCTGGTAGTTGTCATTTCCTGCTGCAGATGAGTAGAGCAATTGTTGGCATAGCATATACTGCAATAAGACATCACTGATTTTAGAAAATTGACTTTTATAGGATTTTAACATATGCATGTATTTATGAACATTTGAGGACTTCTCAGGGTGTCACTGCACCCTCTTTTAAAAAAAATCAAGCTGGTCAACCTACCAGTTGGTGTGCATTTTTATGAGGGTATAAATTCCTGCTATGAAAAAAAATGACTTTAAATTTTTTTTTATGTGGAATTCTTTTTTTTACCATGGAATTCCCAGACTTTATTTGATATAGAACAAAGAACAAAATTCAACTGTGTAGTGAGACCTTAAGGCCATAGGATATATAAAATACAAATATGGTTTGGCTCAAATCCAGTGCAACAAATGTTGTACATGTTCACATTAAAACTTTGAGTTCAGAGTCTCATTAGGGTCCAGTGGTAGAGCATCAAACCAAGGATCAGAGGGTCGTGGGTTCGATCCCCTACCACAGCCATGTGTGGTGTCCTTGAGCAAGACACTTTTTCTGCATATGCTTAGCACTGATTCTACCCAGGAAGACTTGAGCATTGTTTGTCTAAGTTGTAATAACTTGTTTCACAATCAAGTAAAATAAATTAGTTTAAACATTATTATTTCTATTATTATTTGGCATAATCTTGGTTTGTATTTCAGAATAGTTACATCCGTAAATCTGTAAGATATGGATAGAATGAAATCCAGTGTTGAGCACGTTTTATTTATTTGATCTGGTTTTGATTTACACATACCGTATTTCCCCATATAAACACCCCAATAATAAATGCATCTGACTACGAATTTGGGTTAAAAAAATAATAAGAAAACAATAAAATAAATGCTCTCTCCCTATCCTCCCTTCAACCCTGGGGGCATTTATTTGGGGGAATACGGTAACATGATTTGGTACTTTTGAACAGTGTATTGATGCATACTTACGGTTTTCAGGTGTGTTAAATGCCATCTCCTTTCCTAACCTTATGCTGGATAAAAATATTAGTGTTTAGACAAAAAATATCAAATAATATTCAAATGTTACTCTATTTTGGATTTTAAAATTTATCTTAATGAGGTTAAGAATCAGAGTTTGGGGTTATAAAACTTTTTTCCATGCTCTACGCAAGTTTATGCTCAACTCAAAAATCAATTAACTTACTATAAGAATTTAAAAATGAATATGAATTGCCTGTAGCTTTGTATATGCTCGTTTTCGTAGCTGAGTTACGTAATCGCACTTGAATCTATTTTTGTATATGAATCCTAGAAATTGTGTTTGAGTTGAAGTAGAGTTGAAGCATAAAAAAGTTTATGACCTCGGGGACCAGTGGCCAGTTTCACTAACGGTCATAAGTTTACAAACTTCTTATAGTGTTATATTTGTAGTTAGGCAAATATTATGAAAATTATTTACAATACTTTGGAAACTTTTGTCTTCTGGTTAAAAATGTCATAGACTGTGTCTCTGACTATATCTATTTTCCGCAGACTTTTTATGAGAGATTGTGTGTCATGATTGTTAGTACCAAAGTCTTAGACTTATGAAGGTTACTGAAACCTGCCCCTGGACCTCTGGAATTTTACACTCCCTTGTTTGTTTTTATGTTATTTTATTGACATGTTACTTAAATGTTAGGTCACATTAAACCTACCGTAACCAAATTTGTTGAATTGTTTTTATTAACCCATCTTTTTGAAGAGCTATTATAACGACCCTGGCATCTGAGTTGTCATTGACATCCAGTTAAAGTTTTATTTGTTAAGCTCAGTCTTTTCTGGTTCTCAAAAAACTAATTGTTTCAAATGAACTAAATTTCATAAACACTTAATATTATGTTATAAAAACAATGTTTATATACAATCAAACCTGTGTTAGTAGTTTTTCCCTTGAGTGGCTGCTTAAGACAGGTTTGACTGTATTTATTATTAATCTACTGAAATTTTCAAAGTTATGTCTCCAAAACTGGTGGTTACAATTTTTTTGTTTTATATTTATAGCTTGGATATAATTATTTAAATCTGTTTAATTTTTTCGTATTCATATTGATTTTTTAAATTGATCCCCATTTTAACATCACTAAGTCTAGTCAGTGTTTTCCCTCACACTTTGAAATTTGAGTCTTGACCCAATGGTCTCAAAATCATTACTCTGTACTAGTTCTATACTGTAAACAAACTCTAAGGCGACTCTTGTGAGCTCTGAGTTTACCAAGCAATTTGACTAAAATAGACCAGCATAAACTAACTCCCTATCTTTCACATTAATTTACAAAAAACACATTTCAGACTCCTATTACTGTTCATTTTCTACTAAAATCTCACTACACCATTAACAATAATAAGGTTTTTTAAACCTTCACAGTCAAACTGATTAGAAAGTTCAAAGTTCTTTTTAATGCATCTTGGTCATCAGTGACAAAGTGAAGGTAGGGTGTTATTGATTTGAGACTACTCCGTCCTTACGTCATTGTAAGAAAATTTCCTCATTTTCTAACTGAGATGTTCACCTACCAGATTCATCTACTACAGTCAAACCTGTCCTAAGCAGCCAGGCAAGAGATGGAGCAAAAGCGACCTTTTGAGACAGGTTGTTTTTTAATACAGATAAATTCGCTCTGGCAGCATATAAAAGAGAAATAACAATGTTGGTTGCTTGTGTCAAGTGTCTAATTAATAGAGGTGACCGCTTATACAGGTTTGACTGTATATAACCTGTCAAGTGTTAACAATGGCGTCAAATCAGTTTTAGAAAAGGTAGAATAACATGTTCTATGTGAACGAAGTAAAAAGGAAGATCAAGCCTTTATTGAATCAATAAATCATTCATTTAATCAACATTTTTTTTTTTTTTTTCACATTTTCTCTGTCTGCTATCATAATGCTATCATTTTAGTTATGAAACATTTGTTGTACTTTGTACTTCATACCAAGGACTTATATAGAAGGATTGGAAACTTGCATTCTTTTGATTAAATGTTGATAAAATTGCCTGCCAAGGATTAATTTGGTAAATTGATTATTCAGAACTCACAGGCAACAATTTTTTTGTACATAAAATGTAAATTGTATGTGATCTGAGATGTTTGATATTAGCCTTGAATTAAAAATATTGCAGTTTGGTGTAAACTTTTAGTAATTGTTATTTTGGCTTTGGTATACAAATTTTGTAATCAAAGGTACTATATTAATTTTAAACACAAATTGCTGGGAATGGTTTTATTTTGTTTGAATTTCATTCAGCAAAGAAAAAAAATTTGATTTGTGTTCCTGAGATGATTGGAAGTTAAGATAATTGAAAACGAGATTTCACAAAATTTTGTGTGAAAACATGAACATTCATAAAATCTCAGTCAGTTGCCTTTCCTTCTCTATATAATTCCTTGTTCATACTGTACGTAAACCATAGTTTGATTATTATACAACATGCTTTTTCATCATGTAGGAATATTTAATGTATGCTTATTTTATCCAAAAAAAATGTTATGATCATAATTTTAGGAGATATTTTTGACTGATAAGCTAAATACGGCAGATAAACTGACAGAGGTCCTGGTAAGCGTGTGTGAAGTCATAAAATTGCTTTGTATAATTGGTTTATATACAGATTAATGTCGTCATTGACTGCTGTTTTTCTTTGTTATAATATTATCTATAATCCTCGTACAAATGACCTTGAGGTGCATTTAAAACCTGTGGTGATAACATTGTCTGTCTGTTACAGTAGTTTTGTAATTTTTAAAATATTAACTTAATATTAAGGAAATATTAATTGCTTTACTAAACAAGTTTTTGTAAAATATTAAAATGTGTTTTCTCACAAAGGTTTTTAAAACCATTTATTCTTTAAAAGTTTGTTTTGTTTTGTTTGTTTGAATATTAAGCATCATTTTTATGACATCGAGTGCTAATTGGACAATCAGCTAACCTAACCAATCTTTCCTGTAATCCTTGAAGGTTAACCACTACTCCAGCACACCCATCTCTACAAGTAACTGATTGCTTTTTCACTTGAATTGTGGTGAAAGACTAATGGAAATGAGAAGCAATGTGGTAAATTAATCATCACATAGACTGTGGCTGGGCAGGGATTCAAACTCGTGACCCCAGGATTAATAATCAGACTTGCTGTTTCGAAGAAAAGTAAAGAGACATGTGCAACTTTTTTAATGGCTAACGGGTCATCTTAACCCTACATATTAATAGCCTAAAATTGTAATTTTGCATTTATCTCTGCACTGTTTAGTCTAAAATAACCATTTTTGTGTCTCTTTGGCCCTGCATTTATTGGTAGGTAGATTTCTTGAAAGTTTTCACTTTGATGGAAAGATATAGGTGAAGCATTTGATACTGCAGGAGTCTCTTGTTATGTGAATAAATAAAACGTATAATACATTAACAGGGCTAGAAAATTCCACTCGTCCACTCGCCTGGATAATGACAAGTCAGCATTTGGTTAGAATGAGTAAGATTTAAGAAACTAACCTTTACATTTATTTGATTTTAAGCGTTCAATTAAAAAACCTTAGAAATGGAGGACAAGTAGCTTTTATAAGAAATTTCAAGCCCTGATTAAGTAGATGTTTCAAAATGAACTGAATTATTGATTGATTGAATATTTAGCATCATTTTATGGCATCGAGGGCTAACAGACAATCAGTTAACCTAACCACTGATTCCTGGGATCCTGATAGGTTAACCGGTACTCGAGCACACCCATCTCCGCAGGTAACTGATAACTTTCCCACTTGTATCAGTGGTGAGAGGCGAATGACAATGAGACACAATGTCATATTTCAATCATCAGGGAGACTGTGAATTATTAATGCATGCATGCATGGCTTTTTGCTGTTAAGAGTATAATCATGTAAATGGAGATCTGCTTAATAGAATTAAACAACTAAGAATACAGGACTTCTTTTTCAGGGTCATCGAAATAAAATCAAATGTGATAATAAAAAACAATCATAACATGTTTTATTTGCAAGCAAATTTTTTAAACAAGTTGAGTCCAGAACTATATTTTCTTCATAATTGAGTTTGATAAAATTTGATAAAAATTACATAAATGTTTCATAACTCAGAAAAGAGGTTATTGTTAATATCACATTGCTTAGTAAAAGGTTGCATTACTTACTTTATATGTATCACACAAATAAAACAATGGGTCATAAAAAGGGTACTTGTGTATCACAAAACTTGGAAAAAGAGTCCAAGACTTCAAATTTGTCATAACTAAAATATGACATACATTGATTGTGTACTTACCCTATTCCCCCCAAATAAATGCCCATGAACCCCATCCCCAGGTCAAAGCATTTTTCAAGGGGGTGCGGGCATTTATTTGAATCTAAAAAATAAAAATCATGATAAATTAAGTGTGTTAAAAATGATATTGTTTGATAATTGTTTCCCTAACTTATACAAATTGGGATGAGGGCATTTATACGGGAAAATATGGTACTATACACGTTTGTGTAATTATGTCTCAAGCCATTCTTATAATACAAGAAATGAAGGAAAAAGCAACTTAAAGTTTCTAATATGTTTTAACTAACATTAGACATACTTGTCAGTTTCAGGCACGCTGTGTATGACTTTATTATCTGGCTGATTAGAAAAGTTTAAAGTAACTTCAACAAACAAACATTTTATGTATACAAGCTGAGATTTTCTGAAAGTCTGGTTGTAATGACGTTAAATAAGTTCATTATTTGCTTTGTAGATGTATGTATAAACAAGACTGTTTTTGAAAAAAAGTGTTTGCCCATGCTCCTACTTAATCACTATTTTACTATGCTTTCTATCCATTTTTATTTAAAATGACTATGCAAAATCAAAATCTGGCAAAAGAAAAGAAATTAGCTACCTGCATACCCACATGAAAAATACTGTGTCAGAGTGCAGCAAACAAACATTTTTTTTAAGGATGGCCCAATGTAGGTATAGTATGGAAATAGAAGCAAATACAGCCAAAACTTAAATCATTTATGATCTTGCTCCTTATGAAATAAAAGAAGAATCGATTTGTGTTTCTTTGCTCCTTAATATGTGACTTCAACTTTTCTCAGGTGACTGGTTTCTTTTTTTTATTGCACTGGTATCCTGCACGTCTATGTTTTGTGTGTTGTAGACAAGGAACAAGGAACTTGAGGCTGAGAACCAGAACCTCACAGAACTTCTCCGCACTAGGTCTTCAGAGCACGATAGAATCAATGCACAGATTAAAAGGGACCTTGAGGTATAAAGCACTTGTTCTGATTAAAAATGTGGTAGAGCATTAGATGCAAGACCAGGGGGTCATTGGTTCGATCCTCTGTCACGGCTATTTGTGGTGTTCTAGAGCAAAAAACTTTATTCACATAATATGCTTAGTACTGGTTCTACCCAAGAAGACTTCGAGTGTGACTTGTATAAGTTATAATAACTTGTTTCACAATAAATTTAAAATAAATAAGTTTAAAGCTCTTAAGTCGTTTAACTTCATTACGATCAGTAAGTTTTGGATAAGAATTGTTTTTCTTAACATTTTATAGGACTACATTAACGCCTATTATAAATATTTTAGTCAGAGCGACAACGATCACGTGACAAGGAGATGGTGGAAGAGGAAGCGATACGGCTGAAGGACAGCGTAGCTGATGTCACGCGCGAGAATCTTGACCTACGCAAGAAAATGTAAGAAGTATTGAAATAATATATAGTGGTTTTGTTTGAATAATTTAGCTTGATGTTATGTCATTGAGGGCTTACCGATGATCAGTTAACCTAGCTGCTATTTCCTGGGATCCCAGAAGGTTAATCAAATTTCCCAATTAAATCTGCAATGTTGCATATCCATCACCATGGAGACCTTGATATAAATCTATTTACAAAAGGCTAACTTTTTAATTCACTGAAAATTAAATTTAAAATATTTCTTCTTATAAATCAATACTTAGAAAGCTTACTTTATAGCTCACTGAAAAATTGAAATAAGAATCATTATTTATATAAACTA
This sequence comes from Panopea generosa, assembly GCA_029582155.1. Lineage (NCBI taxonomy): Eukaryota > Metazoa > Mollusca > Bivalvia > Adapedonta > Hiatellidae > Panopea > Panopea generosa. The sequence continues at coordinate 35,402,828 of CM055910.1, read as the reverse complement.
TTTACAGAACGCTAACTTTTTAGTTTGCTGAAAATTAAAATTATAGTATTTCTTGATATGAATTGGTGTCGAGAAAGCTAATTTATCGGTTTATTTAAAATTATAATATTTCTTCATATATATCAAATATAGATATTCAAAAAGCAAAACTTTTCAATCAATATTAAGCAGTCAGTCAAGAGGAGCAAAATAGCCTTTCAAGACGGGTTGTTGCTCAAAACAGGTTAATTTGCTCTGAAAGCATATACAATGTAAATTGTAACTAGAAAATGTGTCTGCTGAAGATGAGAGACTGCTCGATAGAGGTGGCCGCTTACACAGGTCTGATTAATATAAATCCTTGCAGAAAACGAGCTGAGGATGATGTGGCGAAACTAAAGACGAGAATAAACATTAAGGATGAAGAGTTTACTAAGACTGCCGACGGCCTGGAGAAGGAACTGGAGTCACTACGAGACCAGCTACAACTACAGCAGCGGGAGAGAGATAAGATACTTAAAGATAAAGAAAACCTTCTAGAGGAGGTATCAGTTGGATAGTTTTGTTGTTATTTGTTTCCTGTACAGTATAAAAAAAATATAAAAAAATATTTTGTGAAATTATGTTTATATAAAACTAGATCTGAACTTTCCTAGCAAATCTTTGGTGTTGGGAGGGGAGGGGAGGGGGAATAGTGTTAGAGGAAGAAGTAAATGGTTTACAATATTGAATATTGTTAGCTCACCTGGCATGGACGGCAGTAATATTGTCATCACTTTTGGTGGTGAAGTGATGTTGCTTACATAAACTTTTGGCATTTTAATATGTCTCTATTAGAAATAGAAGAAATGTTCTATGATTGGTCCTTTAAAAAAGGGGAAGTGTTTATGTGATCATCGGAAATACACAATGGCCTCCGTATATGTTCTTATCAGCAAAGTGTTTTCTGTTACATATACAGTCAAATCTATCTTAAGCCTCTAGTCTAGGGAAGGACCTAAATGTGATGTTTTAAGAAAGGTAGATGATTAGTACAGGTTAATATTCTCTGAAAGTATGGAAATAGGAAATTTTACAGCAAATTTGGCTGCTAAAGTCAGGTGATTGCTTAATAGAGGTGACTGCTTTCACAGGTTTGGCTGTGCATCATTCTCATTGTTAACTACTCCCAGGTCAACCAGACTGTGGACACGATGGCGGCAGAGAGAAACAAGCTTCAGAAACAGGTGCAGCAGCAGCAACTAGAGCTGGACGGTCACAGTAGAGCTCGGCGCAAACTTGAGCATGAGAACGCACATTTGCTGGAACGTGTATCTGGCTTTGAGCAGCAACAGGTGAGCTCTTATTACAGATTTTGCTTCAGTGGAATTTTCAATGCATTAAATATAAATAAATATAATTTTATTATTTCTGGTGCCCAGCTCCTGTTTCACCAACATATTCGTAAAAACTTCAATCTTAGAAAAGCTAACCTCTCTTTCCTGGGATCCTGGAAGGTTAACCAGAACTCAAACACACCTATCTCCACAGGTAACTGATAACTTTCTCACTTGAATCTGTGATGAGAGGCTAATTACAATGAGACACAATGTGGTATATCAATTATCAGGGAGATTATGGCCAGACAGGGATCCAAAGTTAGGATCCCTGGATTGATAGTCACACGGGCATCCAACTGCGTTTACTAGACCTGGGTACATGGTTAACAGAAATTTTGTAAATTGAAGCTTTAATACTAGTATATTATATTCATTCAAATTTTTAAACACTTGTCTATATCCATGTAATGGTTTGCATGATTATTTATTCAGCACTCTATTTACATGAATAAGGTAAATTGTTTTTTTTGTTTTTTTTAAATATTCATATCTTACTTTATTACTAATGGTTGATTGGTTGTCTTGTTGTACGTTATTGATGTTGTTGAACAGCATGAAAGTTATAGTTGTGGCCATTGCAACTGCGTGTATTTTTAGCTCTTACCGGCCAAAGGCCAGCAGAACTTATGTCATGGTGTATTGTCTGTCGTTCGTTGTCATTTTTTCATTGATTCTTAAAATAAACATGCTCAGCAATTATATAAAAATAAGATCTGGTACAAGTTCTCAAACCAGCATCATTCAACCACAATTGCCCTCACCACAGGGCTTATAAACAAACTTTAAGGGAAGCTTTCAAAAAGAGTCTTCTCTGAGAGTTAAGGTCATATTTTACATGTAGCATTGCATGGTGGTCCCCTAAAACATTTGTGGAAGTCGGGTCCCTCGGATTAAATTTAGGGGCCATCATAAGCCAGGTTTATAAGCACGATTTAAGGGGAATTAATAAAAAAAAAATGTCCTCCAGTGATTTGTTGTAAGTAGAGCGATTTGGGCCCTCTTTGGCCTATTGCTTTTAGTTGAGAACAAAACTACTGGAAGAGGGTTCATGATTCCTTCCAATTAGTAACACTTCCATTTCGCCATTTTTTGTCATGTTCATTATTTCGCTTAATTCTTCACCACTCCCTGTGTAATTTCATTGTGGATCATGGACAGTTGTCTGATACTACGCCTTGCAGAGCAAAATTAATAATAGAATCTCTTCTTTATGTCAGATTGAACAATGCGTTCATTGATGATGGTATGGTACTTTTTAAAACAAGTTGCTTAGGCCATAATAAATTAATTGCTAAACTATCATCCCCGCCCGCACCCTAATTTTCATGCCACCCCGACTTTTTATTTTCATAAAAAAAAAAAAAAATTTATAAAATAAAAATACAAAATAAAATCCTCACGCCCTCCCCGTTTTTAAGAAAAATTTGGATAATCTAGCAATTATTTTAAAATGGCCTTATGCTTTGTTTTCACGGATATGTTAATTATCGTGTATTAACTGTTGATATCATTCTACATACTCTATCATTTGTTTCACACATTTCATATCTATTGTGCAATTTTGTTTTCATTTGTAATCAGGATGAAACTGAGGTTTGTATGACGATTGAGATTTATAAACGTAACCAGTATAACGTGTGTTACATGTACACATGTTACGTGTGTGTGTTTCCCAATCTATAATTCCAACTCCATGACTAGTTTCTCATTGGTCAATTCATATCACATGGTTAGTTTATATATTAAACTGGTGTACAGTCAAACCTGTTTTAAACAGCCAGTCAAGGGAAGAAGGAATTGTGACCTTTTAAGACAGGTTGCTGCTTAATGCAGGTTAATTTGCTCTTAAAACCTAGAAATGGGAATTAGCAAATGTGGCTGCTCGAGACAAGTGACTGTTTAAAATAGAGGTAACTACTTACACCAGTTTGACTGTATTAGACATGTCTATTTATTATTGATATAAGACATAATTTGATGATCGGTATCGTATGACATTTGATGAGTTAATCAACAAAACACAATTCATTAAAAAACAATATGAATCAATTATTTTATTTATTTACATGTATTTATAAAAATAAATGTGATATACTGAATTGGAATTATAAAGAATTTAGTTTTTCTGTTATTTTATACATGTGTTAATAAAATGAATGTGCTCAAAACTAATCATAATCTTCGTTCAGAGTGTGTGTGACAGCAATTCAACATTCTTTACTCTAGGAATAAATTCATTTTTCCTGTTTTCTGTGTAAAGAATGTTGAATCATGCACAAAACGAATGAAGTCCATGTAAGATTAATTTTGTGTTTGATTCAACATTCTATACACATGCATAAAAATCAGAAAAAATGAATTTAATCCTTATAATTTCGAGTCTGACGATAAAAAAGATAATTTTTAGTTTGAGACGCCCCTCAAGTAAAGTATATGAATATAAATTTAAACTGTCTGCTGCAAAGTATTGTGTAGGAATACATAACAGCTAGGAACATAAAAAAGTAGTCCGCTTCAAGGGTTTTAAATGAAATATAATAGTATTTTAAATGAGTCAGTCTACAAAAATATGTTTTCAAATTTGTGATACATTAATTTATCTCTTCACTGTATCAAGTGTTATTTTTGGCACCCAGCAAAGTTTGTGGTTTGCAGCCCTACATATTTTACTGTTCACCTCTCTAATAAATGTTGATGTGCATTATTTTGTGATTACAATAAACTGAATTTGCCCCATAATATTATATTCCTGAGGATGTGTGCAAACGTATGGTGAACATGTAATTTACATTGAGCGGTCACCAAATTGGGACAGATGAGGTCTCTGGTTTGTGGGGAAGTGTTCAGATGCAAACATAGTGTGTAATTTACATTGAGCGGTCACCAAATTGGGACATATGAGGTCTCTGGTTTGTGGTGAAGTGTTCAGAAGCAAACATAGTGTGTAATTTACATTTAGAGGTCACCAAATTGGGACAAATGAGGTCTCTGGTTTGTGGTGAAGTGTTCAGAAGCAAACATAGTGTGTAATTTACATTTAGAGGTCACCAAATTGAGACAAATGAGGTCTCTGGTTTGTGGGGATATGTGCAGATGCAAAATAGTGTGTAATTTACATTTAGAGGTCGCCAAATTGGGACAAATGAGGTCTCTGGTTTGTGGTGAAGTGTTCAGAAGCAAACATAGTGTGTAATTTACATTTAGAGGTCACCAAATTGGGACAAATGAGGTCTCTGGTTTGTGGTGAAGTGTTCAGAAGCAAACATAGTGTGTAATTTACATTTAGAGGTCACCAAATTGAGACAAATGAGGTCTCTGGTTTGTGGTGAAGTGTTCAGAAGCAAACATAGTGTGTAATTTACATTTAGAGGTCACCAAATTGGGACAAATGAGGTCTCTGGTTTGTGGTGAAGTGTTCAGAAGCAAACATAGTGTGTAATTTACATTGAGCGGTCACCAAATTGGGACAAATGAGGTCTCTGGTTTGTGGGGATGTGTTCAGAAGCAAACATAGTGTGTAATTTACATTGAGCAGTCACCAAATTGGGACAGATGAGGTCTCTGGTTTGTGGGGAAGTGTTCAGATGCAAACATAGTGTGTAATTTACATTGAGCGGTCACCAAATTGGGACAAATGAGGTCTCTGGTTTGTGGGGATGTGTTCAGAAGCAAACATAGTGTGTAATTTACATTTAGAGGTCGCCAAATTGGGACAAATGAGGTCTCTGGTTTGTGGTGAAGTGTTCAGATGCAAACATAGTGTGTAATTTACATTGAACGATCACCAAATTGGGACAGATGAGGTCTCTGGTTTGTGGGGAAGTGTTCAGATGCAAACATAGTGTGTAATTTACATTGAGCGGTCACCAAATTGGGACAGATGAGTCACCAAATTGGGACAGATGAGGCCTTTGGTTTGTGGTGAAGTGTTCAGATGCAAACATAGTGTGTAATTTACATTGAGCGATCACCAAATTGGGACAGATGAGGTCTCTGGTTTGTGGGGAAGTGTTCAGATGCAAACATAGTGTGTAATTTACATTGAGTGGTCACCAAATTGGGACAGATGAGTCACCAAATTGGGACAGATGAGGCCCTTGGTTTATGGGAAAGTGTTCAGAAGCAAACAAAGTGTGTAATTTGCATTTAGAGGTCACCAAATTGGGACAAATGAGGTCTCTGGTTTGTGGGGATGTGTTCAGATGCAAACATAGTGTGTTTAATTACATTGAGCGGTCACCAAATTGTGACAGATGAGTCATCAAATTGGGACAGATGAGGTCTCTGGTTTGTGGGGAAGTGTTCAGATGCAAACATAGTGTGTAATTTACATTGAGCGGTCACCAAATTGGGACAGATGAGGTCTCTGGTTTGTGGGAAAGTGTTCAGATACAAACATAGTGTGTAATTTACATTGAGCGGTCACCAAATTGGGACAAATGAGGTCTCTGGTTTGTGGGGAAGTGTTCAGATGCAAACATAGTGTGTAATTTACATTGAGCGGTCACCAAATTGGGACAGATGAGGTCTCTGGTTTGTGGGGAAGTGTTCAGATGCAAACATAGTGTGTAATTTACATTGAGCGGTCACCAAATTGGGACAAATGAGGTCTCTGGTTTGTGGTGAAGTGTTCAGAAGCAAACATAGTGTGTAATTTACATTTAGAGGTCACCAAATTGGGACAAATGAGGTCTCTGGTTTGTGGTGAAGTGTTCAGAAGCAAACATAGTGTGTAATTTACATTTAGAGGTCACCAAATTGAGACAAATGAGGTCTCTGGTTTGTGGGGATATGTGCAGATGCAAATATAGTGTGTAATTTACATTTAGAGGTCACCAAATTGGGACAAATGAGGTCTCTGGTTTGTGGTGAAGTGTTCAGAAGCAAACATAGTGTGTAATTTACATTGAGCGGTCACCAAATTGGGACAAATGAGGTCTCTGGTTTGTGGTGAAGTGTTCAGAAGCAAACATAGTGTGTAATTTACATTTAGAGGTCACCAAATTGAGACAAATGAGGTCTCTGGTTTGTGGTGAAGTGTTCAGAAGCAAACATAGTGTGTAATTTACATTTAGAGGTCACCAAATTGGGACAAATGAGGTCTCTGGTTTGTGGTGAAGTGTTCAGAAGCAAACATAGTGTGTAATTTACATTGAGCGGTCACCAAATTGGGACAAATGAGGTCTCTGGTTTGTGGGGATGTGTTCAGATGCAAACATAGTGTGTAATTTACATTGAGCGGTCACCAAATTGGGACAAATGAGGTGTCCGGTTTGTGGTGAAGTGTTCAGATACAAACATAGTGTGTAATTTACATTGAGCGGTCACCAAATTGGGACAGATGAGGTCTCTGGTTTGTGGGGATATGTTCAGATGCAAATATAGTGTGTTATTTACATTTAGAGGTCACCAAATTGGGACAAATGAGGTCTCTGGTTTGTGGGGAAGTGTTCAGAAGCAAACATAGTGTGTAATTTACATTAAGCGATCACCAAATTGGGACAAATGAGGTCTCTGGTTTGTGGGGATGTGTTCAGATGCAAACATAGTGTGTAATTTACATTGAGCGATCACCAAATTGGGACAGATGAGGTCTCTGGTTTGTGGGGAAGTGTTCAGATGCAAACATAGTGTGTAATTTACATTGAGCGGTCACCAAATTGGGACAGATGAGGTCTCTGGTTTGTGGTGAAGTGTTCAGAAGCAAACATAGTGTGTAATTTACATTGAGCAGTCACCAAATTGGGACAGATGAGGTCTCTGGTTTGTGGGGATGTGTTCAGATGCAAACAGAGTGTGTAATTTACATTTAGAGGTCACCAAATTGGGACAGATGAGGTCTCTGGTTTGTTGGGATATGTTCAGATGCAAACATAGTGTGTAATTTACATTTAGAGGTCACCAAATTAGGACAGATGAGGACTCTGGTTTGTGGGGAAGTGTTCAGATACAAACATAGTGTGTAATTTACATTGAGTGGTCACCAAATTGGGACAGATGAGGTCTCTTGTTTGTGGGGATGTGTTTAGATGCAAATATAGTGTGTAATTTACATTTAGAGGTTACCAAATTGGGACAGATGAGGTCTCTGGTTTGTTGGGATGTGTTCAGATGCAAACATAGTGTGTAATTTACATTTAGAGGTCACCAAATTGGGACAGATGAGGTCTCAGGTTTGTTGGGATATGTTCAGATGCAAACATAGTGTGTAATTTACATTTAGAGGTCACCAAATTAGGACAAATGAGGACTCTGGTTTGTGGGGATATGTTCAGATGCAAACATAGTGTGTAATTTACATTTAGATGTCACCAAATTGGGACAGATGAGGTCTCTGGTTTGTTGGGATGTGTTCAGATGCAAACATAGTGTGTAATTTACATTTAGAGGTCACCAAATTGGGACAGATGAGGTCTCTAGTTTGTGGGGATGTGTTCAGATGCAAACATAGTGTGTAATTTACATTGAGTGGTCACCAAATTTGGACAGATGAGATCTCTTGTTTGTGGGGATGTGTTCAGATGCAAACATAGTGTGTAATTTACATTTAGAGGTCACCAAATTGGGACAGATGAGGTCTCTGGTTTGTGGGGATGTGTTCAGATGCAAACATAGTGTGTAATTTACATTTAGAGGTCACCAAATTGGGACAGATGAGGTCTCTGGTTTGTGGGGATGTGTTTAGATGCAAATATAGTGTGTAATAACATTTAGCGGTCACCAAATCGTGACAAGTACGTTTTCCGGTTTCCTCCCACTTTGAAACCAGGTTATATGGCCCATGAACAGTGTCTTTAAGACTTGACTTGTACATCATAATTGCAGTGGTTACCAGACTTAGAGACCCCTGCTGTTATTACTTATTGAATCACACATGGTATTTTCAAATGCATCCAATATTGCCTTACGACGGTCTTCCATGGTTAAGTTGTGTAAGAAGCTGTCTCAAGATCATTTTCCTCTCACCGCTGAGGTCGTAGGTTCGAGTCGCTCTCAGTCCAAAAACTTAATGTGAGAAAGTTTGCCATTTACTTGCAGAAGGACAGTGGTTCTACTCAGATTCATTTTGAAATCTTACTCAACAAAAAAAACTGGATATGCCATTCATAACCTAAAATGTGTAAAAATGGTTAAGATGCTGTGAAAGTAATTCAGTCGTTTGGAGGAAAAGTTAAGATAGATGTTGGCCCCTCCAAGCAAGGAGAGTCATGCTGTGTATATTGAAGATCTTGATTAGGCCATTATAAATTAATTGCTAGATTATTTTCCAAATTTTTCTTAAAAATGGGGAGAGCAGGAGGATTTTATTTTTTATTTTTAAAATTTTTGATGTTTTTTTTTTAATTTTTTTTTTTTTATGAAAATAAAAAGGGTCAGGGCAGCATGAAAATTAGGGGTAGGCAGGGATGATAATCTAGCAATTAATTTATTATGGCCTTAGTTTCAGAATTAATCTGTGAATAACATCTTCATAAAAAGGTTTCCCACATTCCCCAAACAAGATTTAGAAGTAATGGACCTAAGTATTTAAGAAAAAAAAAACAAGTACAATTCTAGTAATTATTTTTTTTTTTTTAATGGGGCGGGGATTATGTTCATTGCAAAGTTAACATTTCTTTAAAGGTCTGAGTAGCTTTAATATATGTGCAATTAAAAATGACTGTGAAGGTTTCTAATGAGATTAAAATGACTGTGTTAAATTTATGTAATTTAAAAATGGTTGTTAAATGAGTTGAAAATGTTTTTACAATTAAAGTAACTGTTATGGTTTACATTATTGGCAAAATAACAAATTAATGAATTTCAGACTTGTGTTATTACAAGTATGCATTTTACAATTATTATAATACTGTTATTAATTTTTACCAAAATTTTAACAAATAGAGAACTTTCATGGGAGCCTATCTATTATTGAATATATAAAACAAATTGGCAAATACAAATTGTGCAAGGCTCTGCTGAGCATTATATAATTTCTACCATTGTTATATAAAATGAATAATAAAATGGCATGAATGTAAGATTATTTTTATCACATAATACACACAATTTGCATATTTGCCCATTCATTTTTCTTTTCATCTCTTTGAGGAACAAGAAAAAATAGGGTTTTCCATGATTCTATAAATAATATTTACTTTCCACCAGTCATTGTATCATATGATTATCATTATATCGAAATGATGTATTTTTTAATGATTCATTGACGTTATTCAGATATTTTATCTAGTCAGGAAGAAGCTTGGCTCTGTACATACGAGAGACAAGTTTTACGGACAATTCTGTCGATGAATTCTTAGTGATATTGCATTCGATTGATATAAAAAATATGTCATGGGTTTCCTACATTCCTTGGCACCACTTAACTTAACATCGTAAACTTATGCAAAAATTATTGTAAGTTTTTTTCTTTGTGAAACACACTTATTCTCTTAAATTCGACTTTAAATACTTACGATAAAAATGTGTGTATGATGTTGAGTGAAACCGAACCCTGCAACATAAATTATGTGATAAAAATATTAATTTAACTGTTAGAAATAACAAATGGAAGTGGGAGCTTTAACAATAAAGATATGTGTGTAACTTTGTCTTAGATGTAGTACGAGTGATTTTTGTGTAACCAGGATTTGATTGACAGGAACAGGCACTAAATGTTTAGTAAAGTACATTTGATTTCAAATTATATAACAGTTATCAGCCAAAAAAATTAATCTCTTTTCTACTTTGTACTCGGGCAATCACTGTGGACAAATGATTGTTATATGATTATCATATAAAAATTTTATGCAGTAATGGGTTTCATGTCATTAGCACATAGTCTTTTTGTATTTATGAAAATCAAATAAAAGTTGTACAAAGTTTCATATATGATTCTGTTATGAATGTCTGATAGCATTGCATATCTTTTCACCCAGGAATTGCATGTGGCTTAATTGGCCACATATTTACCCTGCGGTTTCGATATAGAGCAGTCAAATATAATGCGGTCTGTCGAACGACCTTGAGATGCAATGTTATATATCGATCATCAAGAAGACAAGGATTCAAACTCACGACCCCTGAGTTGATAGTCAAAAGTTCTACCATCTGAGTGAACCGGGCTCGACAAGATTATATGGAAAAGTTTCATTAGAGTTATTGTTCATATAATTTTCATTCTGATTTAATTGCTTTTTACATGTTGTACAGTCAAACCTGTATTAAGCAGCCAGTCAAGGGAAGGAACAAAATTGGCCTTTTAAGACAGGTTATTGCTAAATACAGGTTAATTTGCTTTGAAAGCTAGAAATGAGAAATAGCAAATGTGGCTGTTTAAGACAAGTAGCTGCTTAATAGAGGTGACCTCTTACGCAGGTTTGACTGTACATGTAACATATATAAATAATGTATAGTTACAATATTCGACAATTCTGATATCAATGAAATAGTAATTCTAAATATATTTTTGGCTTAACAGGTATTCTTTACAGGTTATTTTAACTTATTAAATCAACTGTTTGCTTATACAATGATTTTTTAAAGATTGATCAAATAACTGAGCTATGTGGACATGCTTGTTTCCAGGTATAGGAGTTGTACATTGATATATAATCATTTATTTATTCGGCAGTTTCCTGTTATTTAGTCTAGTAGACATTCAGTATGAAGCTTAATGGGTTTGATTTCAAATTTTATCTTGAAATTGATAATTCACAGTTATTTTGTTTTGAAATAAATGAGAAAATTTAAAAAAAATTTTTTTTTATGAATTTCTGTTACAAGTAAAAACTCAAACATTAATTTCTTTCATAAAATAATTACTTGAAAGTTTTCTCTTTCATTTTGGTCACAGATTCACTTTTTTTTTTATTTTAATGAACTTGAACCCAGTAAGATTTCTGCATGCACTTAGTTAATATACAATACATAGAAATAGTTGAATGATGTATAATACTATATATAATAATATTGATAATGACAAATATTTCTTTTGACTCTTCCAACGACCATGATGTACTTGCTAGGTAGATAGAACATTGTTATAGTAGGGTTTGACTACAGTAAGTGTTGTTAATATATATATATACTGGTATATCTATCTACTCGGACAGTGAGATATACTTAATTTCACTACAGAACATAAACTCGTCAAACATATGAGTCTAAAACACAACTCAAAATCTTTATGCTCAGATCACTTTGGCAGAAATATAATATTTATAGTAGGTGCATAATCTGAGCATATTTGTTGCCATTAATGGTACAGTGTTAAACAAAATCATGGTCTGAGACTGCGATCTGAGTTTATGATTTGAGACAGTGATCTTAGACTGATCTGAGACTGATTTTAGACTGATCTGAAATTGTGATCTGAGACTGATTTTAGACTGTGATCTGAGACTGTGATGTTAAACTGATTTAAAACTGTGACCTGAGACTGTGATGTTTGACTGATCTGAAACTGTGATCTGAGACTGTGATGTTTGACTGATCTGAAACTGTGACCTGAGACTGTGATCTGAGACTTGTGATCTGAGACTGTGATGTTTGACTGATCTGAAACTGTGACCTGAGACTGTGATCTGAGACTTGTGATCTGAGACTGTGATGTTTGACTGATCTGAAACTGTGATCTGAGACTGTGATCTGAGACTTGTGATCTGAAACTGTGATGTTAGACTGATCTGAAACTGTTATCTGAGATTGTGATCTGAGGCTGATCTGAAACTGTAATGTAGGGACTGATCTGAAACTGTGATCTGAGACTGATCTGAGATTGTGATCTGAAACTATGAGTTTAGACTGATCTGAAATTGTGATGTTAGACTGATCTGAAACTGTGATCTGAGACTGATCTGAAACTGTGATCTGAGACTGATCTGAAACTGATCTGAGACTGTGATCTGACACTGTGATCAGAGACTGATCTGAGACTGTGGTCTGGGACTGTGATCTGAGACTGATCTGTGATTGTGATCTGAGACTGTGATTTTAGAATGTAATGTTAGACTGATCTGAAACTGTGATCTAAGACTGATCTCAGACTGTAATATTAGACTGATCTGAAACTGTAATCTAAGACTAATCTGAGACTGTGATGTTAAATTGATCTGAGACTGTGATCTGAGCCTGATCTGAGACTGTGATCTGAGACTTGTGATCTGAGATGGTGATCTGAAACTGTGATCTGAGCCTGATCTGAGACTGTGATCTGAGATGGTGATCTGAGACTGTGGTCTGAGACTTGTGATCTGAGATTGTGATCTGAGAGTTGTGATCTGAGACTGTGATTATTAGACTTACCTGAAACTGTGATCTGAGACCGTGTTCTGAAACTGTGATCTATGATTGTGATTTTAGGCTCTTTTTGAAATTTTATGATCAATTGCATGCTGGTGATTGTGGGTTCAAATTGATGGAACAACTTATAATTAAAATTTGGCCTGTTACAGGTAAAGAGTGAACCTGTTGTATAATATATGTACCGTCACAATACTTTCTGAAACAACAGATATAAGATAATATATTTGCAGTTTGTGTAAAATTAATGGTGTCATGCTAGATCTGAAGATATGAGTAGAAAGCAAACTACAATCTGATGAAATAAATCCTTGTAGATTTCAAGTTAAATAAATAACTCATTATGAGAAACATGGTTGATGACATTTTAACACACATCATAGCGAATTGAACTTTGTTTTGTTTTTTGCCTGAAATAAATACCCCCGCCCCTCTTGCATAATGTGGAATGCATCATCTCAAGGGATGTTTATTTTGTGTGTGTTTGTTATGTCTCTTTAAAAACACAAACATATTTACTTACAAGAAACAGTTATAAATTTCTCTTTCACAAGAAAGCCTGATAAAAAGCAACATTTTTAATCATTTTGCAACCAGATTTGTCTTTAGCTGCCTCTCAAAGGGAGAAAGTAAATACAAATTAATAAATCGTTAACAATGTAATATTGTATTTTTAAGGGATTATATTGGCAAGTAATACGAACACGCTGTTTATCCAGATTTTTCCTGTATGCAGAGTGCACAAAATAATGCTTATGTATTGACGTATAACCTTTATTTACTTGAAAGTTATCAAATTAACAGTAATTGCATATTGGCCAAAACTTTAATATGTCCCGCAATAAAGTATTGTGCAATGTTTACATTGAACTCCGTAAACTTCCCGAACAAAGCCTCGAAAACGAGATCAGGAACGAGTCTTCACAATGTTATCCGATGATTGATCGGAAACCTGAAAGCATGACAGATGTAAACAAAAACAAAATCGTGGCTTCAAAAACCCAATGTTTGTAATAAAGAGGTTATGCAATAAGACACTTTAGACGCATATTTCATAGTTATAAGTGTATCTTCATGCTGGGCGTGTGTATTTAGGACAGGGAATTGACGGTAATATGCCAATATAATCCCTTTAAAGCAGTTGAAGGCTTTTTGCTTTAAAATGAGGAATTGTTACTTATTACACCCCGATGATGGCCTACTGCAGGTTGGCTCATTACCATCAGAAACTGTCGCAGTATAATTTATGATGACTCCGTCAAGACATGTCATTGCTTAAATCAGATGGACTTAAATCTAGATCTGAATGTATTTACAGCATATGTCATTGTAGTATACAGTCAAACCTGTCTTAAGCAGCCAGTCAAGGGAAGGAGCAAAGTGGTATTTTAAGAGAGGTTGTTGTTTTATGCAGGTCAATTTGCTCTGAAAACATATAAATGGGAAATGAATTTGGCTGCTTAAGACAAGTGACTGCTTAATTGAGGTGACTGCTTATACAGGTTTGACTGCATATGAATATATTATTGAAAAATCTGTTACCCATACTTTCACAGCAAGCCCAAAAACACGTGGAGAATACGCTGAAGGAAATGATGGATCAGAAAAACAAAATGGCGTATGAGAATGGTCGTCTGCAAACACAGGTTGAGCAGGCTTCCATCGAGCTGGAGAGTTTGCGTAAGGCTGATCTGGAGGTCACACAGTACAAACAGCTGTCAGAAACACTCGCACACAAATATAGCCAGGTTGGTTGCTACATATTATAGTAAATGAGTACTTACTTCCAATATACAATTAATGTCAAAATTGGATAATTAACATTGCTGGGAATTAAATGTTAATGAACAAGTAATAACAAATAAAAAATGAATGCTTATAAGCAAAATTTATGGGTGTGGTTGATTACAGTCAATACCTCATTTATATTAAAATGAATGTTTCAAACAAATATCTGAGTGATGAGTTCACAATAAAATATCCTGTAGACAATCTTATTTAAATAAGACACCTTGTTTCTTTGTAATGGTGATGTTGCAGAACATTTTGTAGAACATAGAAATATAATTAAAAAGTAGTGTATTGGCAGCTCACGCCAGAGTTTGCAAGTGCGATCCCCGGCACCACCTGATGCCTGTCTAAAAACAACACTCTGCTGATTGTACTCGGGTAGCGGACTAGAGAGCGGTTCGCAATCGAGTTAAAAATAAATTACTGGGTAGTATAAACTAATTAAAACTCTTACCTATATGATAAGGGTACCATGACCTCATTGTCCAATTCTTATTTAAGTGTGAAACAGAGATCAGTGAGTTGAAGATCACAATTCAGCGACAAGAAAGTCAACTAAATAAAATGCATGTTCAGCTCGATACCCGCCAGAGTGACTTTAGTTCTGTCAGCGGTGCCAAAGAGGAATTATTGAAGGACAACCAGAAACTTCTTACAAAGTTACAGAGTGTGGAAGAGCGGGAAAAGCGCAAGGTTGGTGGGCAGTTGTGTACAATGTTTCATTATTTTATTTTAATTATTATTGTTATAAATTATTATTAAATATAATGTGGTCTAAGGTGCCGTCTCAAGATCACATACCTCTCACTGCTAAGGTCATAGGTTCGAGTCCCGCTCGCTCCAAAAACTTTATGTGAGAAAGTTTCCAGTTGCGGAATGACGGTGGTTCTACTCAGTCTGAGGTCTTCCTCCACCAGTAAAACTGGATATGCCATATATAATCTGAAATGTGTTGAAAATGGCTTTAAACCCAATTAAAAAATAAATAAATGTAATGTGTAATATCTTGCAAATGATGTAGTGCCTCATTCAGACAATCAGAAAAGTTACCATATTTATATTGGCGGAGATATGTTTAGAGGCATTGACCCCAGGGGTCAGAGTTTGGTGACTTTGAAACAGACAGTCAGTACCTAAGAGCAGTAAAGGTCCCTAGCTGTGAAGATAACAGCCTCATTTTCTGTCATTATGTGAACTCAGCACTTGAACCTTGGTAGTATCACAACTTAAACATACATGACTCTGTATACAGTCTTTAACTTTTCAGGTTCGGGCTCTACAGAAAAACAATGAAGATGCCAAGGCCGTGAATAAAGAGATTGCTGCAACACTGGAGTCTGTAATGGCCTCACACTCTCAACTACAGTCAGTTGTAGAGGGTTTACAGATAGAGCTCGGCAAAAAAGACTCGCAGATTAGTAGATTGAAAAATGACAAGTATGCCGCTATTGTTATATGTGGACTTAATTTAAAATACGAAGAGTTGTTGCATAAAATTCCACTGATCTGCACAACTTGATGGGACATTTTTGTGTAACATACAAGAGATTTCTATCATATTTAGTACTTTTAGTCTTGAGTGCGTGATCCAGTGGTAGTGCATTGTACCTAGGATTGTGGGTTTGATCCTCCCTCAAAAGAGTAAGATACTTTTAGTTTATCCGCAAATACTTAGTATTGGTTCTACCGAGGAAGAATTTGAGCGTGATGTTGTAAGAACTTGTTTCACAAAACCGCGGCGTGGTCTAGTGGTAGAGCGTCTGCCTCGCATGTGGAAGGTCATGGGTTCAATCCCTGGCTGGGTCATACCAAAGACTTTAAAAATGGTACTAGAAGCTTCTTGCTTGGCTCTCAGCATTTAGAGAAGAGTTCTAGGTCTGGTCAGCCCAGTGTCAGTATAATGTGACAGGGTGGGGTATCATACCATGTGACTGCGGCATGATACTCCAGTGTGACAGATCTTAGAATACTGTCTCAAGTAGACACCGTCGCGATATGACTGAAAAATTGTTGAAAGCGACGCTTAACACCATACAACAACAAAATTGTTTCACAATTGATGTAAAATAAATAAGTGCTTTTAAACATTTAATCAAATGTTAAGGGATTGGCCCTGTTTTTACAAAACATCTGAAGCTGAAATTTCAGTTAATATAACATTATTTTTATGAACAGTTTTTATATCACTGATGATTATTACGTTGATGTGTTGTTTATAGATGTTAATGCCTTGTTTGTAGAATATTTTAAATGCAGCTGAATCTTTATGAGTTTTCCATTTAATTGATTGATTGAGTATATAGCATCAATTTTATGACATCGAGGGCTAACAGATGATCAGTTTACCTAACCAGTCTTTTCTAGGATTCTGGAAGGTGAACCAGTACTCTAACACACTGTCTTCACAAGTAACTGGTAACTTTCCCACTTGAATCAGTAGGAGGGACTTATGATAATGAGAAGCTATGTCGTATGTCAATCATCACAGAGACTGTGACTGGGCCAGGAGTCAAACTTGTGACTCCTGGATTGATAGTCAGACGTGCTACTGTCTGAGCTAACCTGCCAAATGAGGCACTTTTAAAAATACAGCTGGTGCATATGCTCAGGTTGAGGCATTTTGTAAATATGATACAATATACTTTTGAATTATATTAACAATCACCCTCATGCTATTTTCTTTCGATTCTATGGTTTGTGACCCTCTCACCTATGCTTAGGTCACTTAAAACCCTTACAGCAACAAGGTGCTATATGTATGTGAAGCATGAAGGCATATATCACCCTGATGCTCTAAAGGGTCAACTGCTGGAGACACAAATTAGTGCTTATGTAAATTAAGAAGAGTTCTTAATGAATATTTTAGAGTTAATGATATCATTTCTATATTTAAGGAATAGAGAACAACAAGAGTGGAAGGTAGAAATGAGACGGTTTGAAGAGAGGATGGAAAACCTAAGAGAGGAACTGCGCAAAGAAAGAGACAAGTCAACCAAGAAAACAACCCGAGACATAGCAGATGTATGTATATGATATATTTAACATGAATATTTACATCTCAGGACACACAGGGTAGAATCAGTCATATTAACAAGATTTAGTAATTCTCAAACAGGCATCTTTCCTTTGCTCAACTCGCAGGAATGCATCAGTGTGCTGAATTACACTGAGTAAAAAAAAAGTTAGAAATCCCTCAAGCATTATGATTAACAGGCACATATACATGCATTACCCAGATTATAATTTTAAATGGACTACATTCACCTTTCATGACTATGTTCTATAAATAAATGAATACTGTATGTCATTTTGATAATTGATCGAAAATACTCATCCTATTCTACTAATGGTGAAGAAATTGAATCATTGTTATAATTTGAAATGTTTTTTTTTTTTTAGTAGCACGCCTGATTAGCTCAATCTGTTATGCATCTGACTATCAATCCAGGGGTCGTGAGTTTGAGTCCCCGTCCGGCAACAGTGTCAGTGATGATTGATATACGATTTTTTTTCTCATTATCATTCATCTCTCACTATTGGTTCAAGTGGGAAAGTTGTCAGTTACTTGCGGAGATGGGGTGTGCTTGAGTACTGGTTAAACTCAGGAAACAGTGGTTAGGTTAACTTGTTGTCTGTTAGCCCTCGATGGCATAAAAATTCTATATATACAGTCACTCAATTCAATCAATCAGTCATGTTTTTTAGTTCATTTTGCTTAAATTGTAATGATAAGATACCTATTATTACTAATAGACTATATTAGGAGAACTATAATAAAGTATGTGAATTTTGAATATTAATGCAACTTAAAAGTCTATTCATGCATAACTAGACCAGCAAGGTGAGCCTAAATAACTAAATCTATTATGCAATCTTAGATCACTCAGCCATGGAGAACACTTATTAATTAGATTGTGGATCAAAAGAACTCTGCTGATTCAATTCATTAATTGATTCTAATTTTCCTCAGACTCCTAAACACTACCTTATAGGTTATTTTAAAAGTTAGTCCTTTGTACGACATATACTGCGCTTAAATAGATATTAAATTGGTCAGTAACCATTAATTTATAAACACTTCACATTCTTTAATTTTTCTTAAAGCCCCTTAAAAGGTTTCTGTCCCAGTAGGGGTAGTTATTGTTTAACAACTGTTTTGTATACAGAAATACACCAGCTATTGGCTGCTTCAATCCTGCTGAAGTTGTATTAATACAGAGATCACTGTGATTTGGTTTACTATTAAGAATGCATGAACACACAAACGCCTCTCTTGAATTTCAAATTTTTGTCAGTTAGATTATTTTTTTAAAACTGCAAATAAAAAACATGTTTTGGAAAAAAATAATTTGTCAATTAAATGTTTTGACAATAAATAGTAACGTACCAAATTGTAAAAAAAACAATGCAGTTGACTGGTGACTGTGAAATTAAGAAAGGGATCTGGTGGGAATCTTGTATATAATAATATAAAACCTGACCCAGAGCCATCTTGTGGCTTTTATATGGCAGTTTGGGCTTTAAATCGTAGTTTTGACTTTAAAATTTCACAAGTTTGCTAAATTGAAATATAATCATTATAATAAAGGACTTGTGTAGAAGGATAGGTAAATTGCATCTCATGACTTGATGTTGATAAAACAGCAAGGATTCTTTATTTGGCAAATTAATCATTCATAACTCACAGGCAACTAAGATGAACTATAAGCTGTATGTGATCTTAGATGTTTAAACATGTTTCGATCATGCAAAATGATCTTGAATTAAAGATATTGAGGTTTGATGAGGTTGAGGTTTGATTTGTTGTTATTTTAGCTGTAGTATACAAATTTTGTAATCGGATACACTTTAACAGTTTTAAACACAAATTGTTGAGAATGTTATTGTTTTGATGAGAATTTCATTCTGCAATGTAAGAATTTTGATTTGTGTTCCTGAGGTGAATGGATGTTAAGATATTTGAAAATGAGATATTGTGAGATTTTGCGTTAATACGCGAGTGTTCAAAAATTAATTTCCTTCACTTTATAATTCCTTGTTATAATGAACGATTTTTCAGATCAAAAAACAAAATGACAATTTGTCAACTCGCAACATGGAGTTGATGAAGGCAAACACAGAGTTACGACAGAAGACGCGGGAACAGGAAACTGGCCTTCAAGAGATGAAAGATAAGATAGTGGATCAAAAACACAAGATGGAATACCAGCACAGAGCGCGAAAAGATATGGAAGACAACATACGAAAGATGAAGGTGAGGCAATGTTGTTGTACAGTACATGTGTAGTTTGAGGAAAGGGGATTCGAGATGGTTCATATGAGTGTAAAGCTTTTTTCACAATTGAGCTCAAATAAATTACATGTAGTATAAACTTACAGTAACATATTGTTTAAAGCACCTGTTTCAGCCAATTTATTTTTCGTTTGTAATTATACAGTTTTAGTGGCATATGCAAGTCGGGTACCAGAAAATGAAACAAGTTTCAGTTGAAAATTAATCTTAGATTAGAAAAATAAATTTTACAGCAAAAACTGATTTTGAATGAACTACATCAATGCTCATGTATAACTTTTCTTCTGTAAGGCCTAAATTAAAATATTGTTTGTTTTTGTCCTTCATGTACCTACCCGATAATATTTCCCCATCTCTATTAATTTTATTGCATTTCCAAAGAAATAATTATTTTTATTGTTTGTTATATCTGCAGATTATCTCTTGGGAGATCAGAGTTTGAATCCCATACAATAATGACACTTTTTTGTTCATTTCCATGGCAGTGCTATTTTATTCCGACATTCATATCCATAAAATTAGGTTCCAACAAATAAAAATGTCCATATATGCATTTATATCTTTGCACATATCTTGCTACCATTCTTATACTGAAGTATGATGGAATTGCCCTAGTATATACAATTTAATGGAAAATTTTACAATAATTTCTGTGTCAGAGCTAAGCAGCTAATATGCATTTTAGAATTACTGATCAGTAAAGTAAATATAAATTTAAAACATAATTTATTCACGTGTAACAGAGGTATTATCAGCTGTTATCAGTCCATGGATGGCAATGAAAATCCATGAAACTGTTTGTCATTCATAACTTTATTTTCATTTCTTTATTAAATAAACGTCTTTAGTTACTGGTTTTGCCACTTTTAAGAGATAAAGTGCAAGGAAAAGGTCATAATAAGACATTATGTCAATGAAACATAAAATATAGAATAAAGTACAATAATTTACCTACCTTCATAAGATGAAAATGACGGATAGGTAAAGGACAACAAAACATTTTTTTAATTTAGGCATAAGGTTGTTGCAGGGTTAATTGACCAGATGTGGGCTGTCAATCAAACAAGTCAATAATCCAATCATTGATCAGTATTGTTTCCAGGCCGCCATTTTCCTTAGACAAGCGAATGGTAAACACTGCATTGTATTACATTGTATTTACTTCGACAGACATCACCATGTGGCTAGTGGGCAGAGTGATAGTGGCTCTTGTGTCCGGTCAGTTATTTATGTATTATGGTTTTCTCTTTCAGGCTATGAAATCGGATATAGAAGAACTTGAAAGTCTCAGGGATCAATATATGACAAAAAATCAGGAACAGGTCAGTGAGGAACTGTAATACATGTATAAAAAATTATGTAGTTTAAATTATTAGTCCCCTACCAGTTGAAAAATCTGTTTTTTGTTCTGGTCACAGACAAAGCTCTGGCATATGGAGGCTATGTATTTCCATATAATTATGTACTGCGTTGTTTGACTATGATTCTTGATTCACTTGTTTAGTTTACATAGATTGTGAAACAAGTTTGCACAGCATAGACACACCCTGCTCAAATGAACAGAACTGTTACTAAGCATAAAGTGTCTTGCTTAAGACCGTGGTTGGATTTTGAACGCACATCCTTGGCTAGGTCTGATGTTCTACCACTAAACTATGTGTTCCACACCTACACATTGCACAGTAGTTTTAAAGAGTTTTCTTTTGTGTAACAATTGTACTGTCAGCCAAACCCCATGTTAAAAAGTGGGGCAGTACTGTAGTGGATAAAGTGTTGGCAGCTCACCCCAAAGGTTGCAGGTCTGTTCCCTAGTTTGACCGCCATGAGCTGTTTATATACATGAAAGCTTTCTTCTCAATCAAGCTAAAATAACTTTTGCAAATCTGTAACATTTTCCTTATTAATACAAATATAATAATATATACATGTACATGTATGATATGATTATAATGATGTATATACAAAAAAAAATAAAAAAAAAATATTTATTCTGTGTTACTGTTGATTTACCTATCATATAATGATGCATATATCAAATACGAATATTTTACAGGCCGAGATGATCTCAACATTCATGTCACAGATAAACTCTCTACAAACAGAGCTGCGTCAACTGGCGCATGCTCAGTCACAGACTAGCGATCTTGTGGCTCAGCGAGATAGAACACTGGAGAAGGAGAGAAAACTTAAAGATGATATGAGAAGGAAATACAAGGTACATGAATATCTCTTTAAATGTTTCAAACTTATTTTTTTAACATGGATTGTGAAATAAGTTCTGACAACTAATGCAAATTACGATCAAAGTAGAACTAGTGCTAAACAAATGCAGATAAAATGTCTTGCTCAGGATCAACCATCATCCCACACCCTAACATTCCCATTTGAATCAGCTGTCAGAGATGAATAACAATGAGACACAATGCCATATATTAATCATCACGGACACTAATGCCAGGCAGGGATTCAAACTCACGACCCCTGGATTGATAGGAAGGCGCAACTGAACTAGCCAGGCTCAAGATAATGCAGATTTCAAGGTGTATGAATTACAATAATTATTAATGAATACATGTATACAATCTTGAGGTTAATTGTCATTCATTTTCTATCTAGGATTCAAAAAAGAGAGAAGACGATGTAGAACAGCTGAAAGCAATATCAGAAAAGAGGCTCAATGAGGTTAGAGAGGAATCATTGGAAGTAAGAATTAACTTCTTATCATTTTGGTAGCTTTACTGTATCAGTGTTAAAATGTCGTGGTTTTCAAATAAAAAACAGCATGCCTAAAACTGGGGTTATTTCTGATAGAATAACTTTATTAATACATTGATTTCACATTGGTTCCAAATCCATGGGACCATGGTTTTACTGTCAAAATTGTGCATTTTTAAGATATATATATATCACCCCATTGGTGCAAAAAGGTACCAAGTGCCTTATCATTCATATACACTCTGTATCGTTTTGCTATAATGGGACATTATATGCAAAGAAGATATTGCAGTTTTACTGCTGCCTGATATTGTGATATTTAATGGACAGTTGGCGTACGGCCACACAAGCATATCTGACTTTTTACCATCTGTGATACAGTTTTACTGGTGCCTGATATTGTGATATTTGATGGACAGTTGGTGTACGGCCACACAAGCATATCTGATTTTTTACCATCTGTGATACAGTTTTATTGGTGCCTGATATTGTAATATTTGATGGACAGTTGGTGTATGGCCACACAAGCATATCTGACTTTTTACCATCTGTGATACAGTTTTATTGGTGCCTGATATTGTAATATTTGATGGACAGTTGGTGTACGGCCACACAAGCATATCTGTGATACAGTTTTACTGGTGCCTGATATTGTAATATTTGATGGACAGTTGGTGTACGGCCACATGAGCGTACCTGATTTTTTACCATCTGTGAAACAGTTCTCCTATTCATGTAGACCTATAAATAGGGGGGCGAAACGTATTTTGAGGGTATGCGTTCTTAGGTGGCAAAAATGAGCAGAAGAGTCAAAAATGGCAGATTTTTGTTTGTAAAAGTAATGTCAAGGCACAGAAAAACATGGTAATTTATTTTATACTCAATATTTTTCTTAATGCGTACTCCCAAGATGTAACTTAGTATATTGTCTTCCATCAGTAGTTCACTCCTACCTTGCAGCTATCACCATAAAAGACGCAATTCGAGAAAACTGAGAGTGTTTACATGTGCCAAAATACATGTTCATTAAATGACACCTTCTTTTGGACTTTTTCTATGATATTAGCTGTGTTTTCATGAATTTTACTGTCAGTACTGTTTTCACCACCAATTATTTCCAAATTACACTTGATTAGCCCGTTTAAGACCTCCATGTTTTGAAATTCATATGTGTACAACAATAAATGAGGGATTTCGTCAACTGTATGCCATAAATGAATGGATACGTTTGATGCCCAGTAGGGAAAATACAAATATTTTCTTCATTATCTTTGTTGTTTGCTTTTCTAAAACTAAGGGAAATGCCAAGGTAGATCCTTTATTTGAATCAGTTATTCAGAAATATTATCAGAGTACAATTTATTGTTTTCAAAGAATTAATGTTCAAGACATTACTGTATTAGGAAAGAAAGCGTCGCAGATGATCAAGATTTAAAATTAAAACAGTATATTTCGTTTTGATGACGTTATATTGACATTCTCACAACCTTGTTTGTGTATACATGTAGTAACATTTATGACGAAAGGTGGTTGTATTTGACTTTGACTGAAGTCATATTCGACTCTGTTAAATACCAAATCAGGCGTGTATCTGCCCATACGCAAGTATGCAGCTGGGTCCACATGATTTTAATTTTTTAGCTGATATCAGAAAATTCGTACGTAATATGTTTGGTACTGTACAACAGATTGCATTAGTGTTTAACTATTCAGCAAAACGTCTACTTGCATTTAAAAATGAATATGAAAATGATGGTCTTGATGGAAAAAACGGACCGACTTCAAAACCTTTGTGAAACTGGATGAACAAATCGTACAGATTCCTTGTACACGTACGTTTAAATTTGCCTATTCTACAATTTTGTGAGTTCACTGGATGTACAGATGTAGGCTCTTGCAGTTTGACATAGTTTCGCAGGATGTAATGCCTCTTAGCAAGTAGTTGTAGGCAAAGGGCAATTGGAGAGCAATGTGCTTACCACACAGAATTGTCAAGTATGTTGCATCAGCTGACAACACAAAAGAGAGACAGTGCTTTACTGACCTCAGCGGTGACTGTGAGAGCTTCCGAAGTGAAGTATACTATATCCTGGGTTAGGTAACCCTAACCCTATCCTTTCCTTTCCTGTCTGGTTGAACTTATAACCATTCCAGTGCGGAAATGTCATTCAGTGTCATGTGTAGTGTGCAGATTATCTAACGTCAACTATGAGAGCTGAATGCTGCTCTGGACTAGTCATGCTACACAGTTACAGACGTGAGCAGATTGACATTGAAAATGGAATTTAAAAAAGGCCACTTAGAATGAATGAATGAATAGTGTTTTACATCGTACCAACACATTATAGGTCATTCAACGCAAACAGGAAGGAAGATTCCAGGTTCACTCTACATGTACAAATTTACAAACAGATTAAATAAAATACATCAACAAATGAATATGCAGAATGAACCTAGAACCTTGATACCTGCAGAACTGCAGAGTTTCAGCAAATTTTTATCATATTACTAAAATTGTCGCTTCCTACGACATGCATGAGCCACAGTGATCCTATTCTTGCCATCACTCACATGGCTCCCTGGAACAACACAGGAGTGAATAATTTAACCACAATAGTGAACATGACAAAAAATGATAAATGAACATGACACCCATTCGGAGGATTCCTACCCCTCTGTAGAGATCGGCAGTGATTCTATTCTTAGTCGGAACAACACGGGCTTGCCGGTAAGAAAGTCCAGAAATATGACTTTATCTAGAACTAGGGGTAACTTATTTTGTTATTATTACTATTTTGTTTTAAAACAAAATTACCCAGCACGTTTACAACTAGACTATGGCACTCAATGTGATGGATCAATCACACAACATCGTTTAAGTTGAATTTATTGGAGTTTTTATTATTGTTTTGGCAATGTATACTCTAGTATAGAATGTGCTACTAGTATCTTGAAGAAAATGTGCCAAAAATGGTTCATACCTTTATAGATGATAACGGAGAATCAAATTTTCTTTTTGATGTTCTTAGTGACATTGCACTAGGTGAGAGTGAAATAAATTTCTGCTTCTGCAGTTGTGACCGCTTATTTAAGGAAATGGCTTATTTATTCTGTACGGCATTTTACCAGGAAAGGAAAAATCATAATAAAGGACACACTATGCTGATTTTTTATTCATTGAAGCACTTTAACTGTTATAGTTTCTCAAATACACAGTCTTGTTTTTTAACGTACACGTGTAACTGACATTATGTATATTTTCCCTTCTGGGAACACATCCATTCTTTTATGGCATACAGTTGACGAAAACCCTCATATATTGTCGTACACATATGAATTTCACATATGAATTTCAAAACGAGGAGGTCTTAAACAGACGAATCAAGTGTAATTTGGAAATACTTGGTGATGAAAACAGTATAATTCATGAAAGCACAGCGTGATATCATAGAAAAAAACACAAAAGAAGGTGCCATTTAGTGAATATGGATTTCAGTACAAGTAAACACTCTCGGTTTTCTCGAATTGCGTCTCTTGTGGTGATAGCTGCATGGTAGGAATGAATTACCGTGGAAGACAATATACTTAGTTACATCTTGGAAGTATGCATTAAGAAAAATAGTGAGTATAAAACTGTGTCTTCTGTGCTTTGATGTAACTTTTACAAACAAAAATCTCTATTTTTGATGCGTCCGCTCATTTTTACTGACTAAGAACGCATATCCTCAAAATACGTTCGAGTCCCCCTAATAAAACTTTTATTATTTTGCAGATCTCAAGCCATTTGAAGAGTGCACATGACTGGTTCAAAGATAAATTTGATAACTTACAACATGAACTTCAGGCTTCTAGGTTTGTTTGGTTGCCTGATAAATGTCATTGTCATAACTTTGATGCGAGTGTGTGGTCCAGTGGTAGAGCATCGAATCTACTGATATTACAAGATTATGTACAGGCACAATGTGCACAGGTTTTATGGGCATTTGAATCACTGATAAACACACAGAAGTTCAGTGAGATCTTCTACGTGCAATGGGTATGACTGTCCCTGTACACAAGACTTGTTTAACCCTTTACCTGATGAATATTCATGAGACTCTGCCTACTAGGAATATTTAATTATATAAAATTTTACATTAGCACATAAGAGCAGGAAGATTACTACCTCAGCCAACAGTATAAGGTCATATCTACAATATTTTATTAGCAATCAGAGTAGACCCTGATCAGGCAGTTCTTATGAGCTCTGGGTCTACTCTGTTTGTAAAGGTCGTAAGAAGTTGTATATATGGAGTAATGGGTTAAATTCCTTCCAAAGAATTTGCATGATTTCACAGTACCTTACTTGATTAAGGAACTACCATCTATACCATGAATATTTTTAACATCTATCCCATGCACATTTCCGACATCTGTACCATTTCATGTATTTCTGACATCTATACCATTACATGTATCTCTTACATATATGCCATTTCGTGTATTTCTTACATCTATACCAATTCCTGTATTTCTGACGTCTGTACCATTTCATGTATTTCTGCAGACAAATACAAGAAAGGTTAGAGGGGGAAAATACTGACCAAAGAAAGAAATTGAATGGGGAAAGACAGAAAGCCCAGGTTGCTGCAGAGAGAGCAAAGGAAATGATCAAAGTAGGTAGATTGATTGATTGATTGGTTGATTGAATATTTAGCATCATGTTTATGCCATCGAGGACTAACAGATGATTAGTTAACCCAACCACTGTTTCTTGGGATCCTGAAAGGTTAACCAGTACTCAAGCATACCAAATCTCTGCAAGTAACTAATAACTTTCACGCTTTAATCAGGGGTGAGAGACGAATGATAATGAGACATTATGTTGTATATCAATCATCACGATGAATGTTACCAGACAGGGATTCAAACAAACGACCCCTTGATTTATAGTCAGATGCGTTACCAACAGGTAATCGTAGGTAGAAGTACATCTATAAATGTAATAGCTACAAACTGAAACAAACAAGCTTCTGGCCAAAACATTGTTTAAGTTGATTGATAAATTGATCGAATATTTAACATCATCTTATGCCATCGAGGGCTAACAGATGATCAATTAATCTAACCACTCTTTCCTGGGATCCTGGAAGGTTAAACAGTACTCCAGCACACCCCTCTCCACAAGTAGCAGATAACTTTTCCACTTCAATCCAGCTCAACATGTTATGCGTCTGACTATCAATCCAGGGGTTGCTAGTTCGAATCCCCCTTCTGACAACAGTCTCCGTGATGATTGATATACGACATTGTGTCTCATTATCATTCGTCTCTCGCCACTGATTCAAGTGGGAAAGTTATCAGTTACTTGCAGAATCGGGGTGTGCTCGAGTACTGGTTAATCCCAGGAAACAGTGGTTAGGTTAACTGATCGTCTGTTAGCCCTCGATGGAATAAAAATGACGCTAAATATTCAATCAAAAAAAAAATCCACTTCAATCAGTGGTGAGAGACAAATGTCAATGGGACTGTCAGACATAATCTTTTAGTTAAAACAGTTTTGTTTTTTTTAAATATCTAATGACGTTAAAGATATTTGCATTTATTCGTCACTGTGGTACCAGTTTGAATTGTTCTCATTTATTTATATAATAATAATTTCTTGAATTCATGTTCTTCATGATCAAGTGGTATTAAATGCTGTCATGAGATCACTTACCTTTCATTACTGAGGTTGCAGGTTCAAACTGAGCTTGAGGGTCCTCAGTGACCTGGTGGTATATTAGCTGTTATTCATCGGCCACTTCCCTCTCACCATCTTGCATTTGAGCCCAACTCAGTCAGAAAATTTCATGTAAGAAAGTTTGCCAGTTACTTGCGGAAGGAAGGTGGATCTACACAAGATTCATTCTAAGGTCTCCCTGCACCAATTAACCTATATATGCCATATACAACCAGAAATGTGTTGAAAATAGTGTTTAAACCCATTCACAGTCTAATCCAAAAACTCCATGTGAGAAAATTTGCCAGTTACATGCAGATAAACAGTGGTTCTACTTAGATTGACTTTGGGGATCCACCAATAAAATTGAAATATAGAATATTTAGCCTGCAATATTATTAAGCAAACTCGGTGGCAACAATCACATAATGTTATTTGTTGTGTTTTATTAATGAGGTTCAACACCATTTTTAACGTATGACTGGTTACATATATGGCATATCTATTTTTCTTTTGGTGGAGGAAGACCTCAGAAGGAATCTGAGTAAAACCACTGTCCTTCCACAAGTAACTGTCAAATCTTTTTCACATAAAGTTTTTTGGAGTGAGCTGGGCTTGAACCCGTCATTAGATGATTACGCTGTTGACCACTCAGCCACAGAGGATTGCATGATGCGTGTTTGGGATTTTGTTTAATAAATCAAGTAATAAATCAACATACTTCTCTTCAACTGGTCAAAAACATGTAATTATTAGATTGACTAACTCCAAAAGGAAACCACCTTTGTTCATATTCAGGCGAGCAGACAGACAATTTCACGGTTGAGTGATTATGCCGAGCTAGCGGACCAGGAGACAAAGGACCAGCTCCACCAACTGTACAGCCAGCTGCAACAGGAGAAGGACCATTCCAAGTTCATGGAGAAGAAGCATCAGCGATACAAGGATGCGAGTGCCAGACAGTTTGAACACTTGTTACACGAGACGGAAAACTCGTACAGTTGATGATGATGTGCTGTACAATGGACCGC
Organism: Panopea generosa; assembly: GCA_029582155.1. Lineage (NCBI taxonomy): Eukaryota > Metazoa > Mollusca > Bivalvia > Adapedonta > Hiatellidae > Panopea > Panopea generosa. Next base: position 35,373,656 of record CM055910.1, on the reverse strand, counting down.
TGTACCGAATGCAATGTTCTTCCATGCAATAATTAGAGTGCTAGGCAGTTTAAACATTTGTAACACTAAACTGAAGAATAACTTGCGTAAATGAGGTGATTTATTAAAGATCTGAGGAATGATACAATCTGTTCGGACCCTTGGAGCATCAAAGTGCCATGTGCCTTCATATTTCATTTACACATAGCAACTTTGTGCTCTAAGGGATCATGTTATACTGTGGACAAAAAGCATATCCCTACAATAAAGAAAGTACAAAATGGTTTTAAAATGTAGAGACAAAAAAAACAATTTTAATATTTGAATGGTATTGTTTTGACATTATGCTTAGAATAGTACTGTAGAAATGATGACATATAAAGTTATCGGGTTAGAGGTGCGTGGACAAACATTCTTTTTAGCGACTTTAATGTGATAACTTTGTGTTTATGACACGCACAGTCAGACGTGCATTTTGGCAATTGTTGGATAACCATATTTAATCTGTACGAGACAAAAGGTGATAGATAATGAACATTACTTAATCAACATACTTGTACTAATGATATATGTGCATATCAAGTAAGAGATTCTCGACATCACGCTTGATTGAACAATGTTGATATCAAAGGAAATGGCTGTCCCAAGTTTACCTATTCTGACATGATATTGGCTAATTTAGATTTAATAATTTAATTCAATTAAAATGGTTAGTATGGACATGTTATGTACTACAATCATTGAAAATGGCTTCAAATGTTTGGGCCAGTTGCTTACACAATGGTTTGACTGATACCTCTTTTTTATTGGCTAATCATTGGCTATCATGTTATAAGGTGGAACTTTTTCACGTGATGTTTGGATGTTTAAAGAAAATGTCATTTAAGCTATGAAAACAAAAAGGTTTTGAATCAGTGAAAAACTATGCTGTTTTTTTTTATAATAACAACATTCAAATAAAATGCAGAGATCATTCAAAATTCCAACTTGATATTACTAACACTAAGGATTTAAATGATGGGAATGGAAGGTCAAGAATAGTTTGTGAGCATTTAAAATCATTTTTGCATTTAGTAAAATTACTCGTCATTGTCTTTAGTTTACATGTACATGTATACTAATTTGTTTTAGTTTGATTGTGAAGAAAGCTCAAATCTTCTGATTTTCTGGCATCTGCTGCCTCTGTAGAACCAGTACTGAAAAATGTTATTTGAGAGGCCATTGGGTCAAACTGGGGATTAAACATGCAACCTCTAGCTTGAGCTGCCAATACTTTATTCACCGCACCACCACTGCGTCATTGACTTTGTGACAAACAATGGCAGTAAACAACCTCTAACCCTTTTCATGCATAGTCATAATAGACTTGGACCATTATCATGTAAAAGGGAAGATAATTTAGAATTACCTGACTGAGACTCGAACCATGTAGACTGATGAGTTATTCACAGGCTTGTCTTGAGGTATACATTGTTTGTAAATAATGTCATTGATGAAAATACCAAGCTAACAATGAAGATGCCAATGTCTTGTTTGTTGAGAATATGATTTAATTTCATGCAGTTACCATCAAACCTGCATAAGCGATCATCTCTATTGAAATACCACCTATCTTGGTTTAAACAATATTAATTTGTTATTAACATATATCATATATATATATTCAATATACAGTCAAATCTGACTTAAGCAGCCAGTCAAGGAAATCAGCAAAACTGGCCTTTTAAGACAGGTTGTTTCTTAATGCAGGTTAATTTGCTCTATAAGCATAGAAACAGGAAATAGCAACTGTGGCTGCTTCAGACAAGCGGCTGCTTAATAGAGGTGGTCACTAACACAGGTTTTACTGTACAGTGAACCATAACAACAGAATTGAGAAGAAATCTATTTCTAGCTTGTACAAAGTCTCTCTTCTACCACCTGCTTTTAAGCAGCCATATTCGCTATTCCCTATTTCTATGCTTTTCAGAGCAAACAAACCTGTTTTAAGCAACAAAATTTCTAAGGCCACTCTTGCTCCTTCTCTTGACTGGCTGCTTAAGGCAGGTTTGATTGTATTGATAGGTACAACATTCCTCTATGTGGCAGCTATTCACGACAGTGTACGTTATACTCCACATCACTCGTGTAGGCATTAATCTCATACTGCCTGGCTCGTATAATATTCATTTATTACATTTCTCATGATGAATTACCGTCTAGATACTTGGAGTATATAATTCACTGACAATATCAAAACATAGTATAACTACTTAGTCTAATTCAGCGGTGTTTATCTACCTCCTATATATACCAGATGCTTTGTGACAGTTTACCGAACTGATGTATTGCAAAACAATGACATGTGTTAGGACACTGGCTGAAACCAAAATCGAAAACAAATGTAGATTGTAAAACAGTAAATACAACTGACTTTAAAGGCAGCAATTTGTGTTGTAATGGAATGTCTGAAAAGTCATTTTTATATTATAATTATGTGGTATATAAAATTTACCGTATCTTTCTGAATATAAGCCGCCACCGGAGTTTAACCCACAGGTAGTGCATATCAAAGCAAGTTGTCAAATGATTTGATTTAATCGATCGTCTGCTAGTCTCACCCCTATTAAATGAGACTAAACCCACAGGCTGATTTAGAATCCATGAGTGGTAGGAAAAATAACTTGTACTCATGTATAATATGCAGATTTTGAACCATTTCTTTTCATACTCTAGTATAACCAGCACACTGTTAAAGATATTACAAACTTGGGAGAGAAACTGCGGTTTATATTCTGAAGGACACAGTAACAACTGTATTAAAGAATAACAATGGTGCTTTGAGCACATGGCCAAATATGTCTGTGATATTTATAGTTTGTGTAACATGTGACATATATTTGCGATATCTTAACAATCGCTCCCAGGTTTTCTTGCGCTACTTCCCATTCACCACTGTAAACATCATTCTTCAAAATAGATTGGTTTTTACCTTGATATTGATGTTGGAACAATAAAAAAGTTCTGTGGATATATATATATATTTATATATATATATATATATGGATGGAGATAATTATTTGTGAATAACCAAGACATAAATGTACAGACCAGATTAAGGCAAGCGCGCCTAGCTACAATGCAAACCATAAACACAATATCAAGGCCTCTGCCAAACCAATACATTTGGTGTCAACCATGACTTATGTACTATGGATTTACAGGCAACGAACTGGACGAACAATATATATACCTGTTCACTTATAATACACATGTATACTTTCAACAAAAAAACAACATACATGTGTATAAATCTCTCTGAAAATCACAACTGTGGAAGTCAATGCATATTTGTGATAAATTAACCCTTTCCTCCATAGATACGCATTTTCCCGCACCAATCACAGGAAGCCTTTGAAAACAGTGCAGGAAGAATTCAGTTTGCTCGTAACAAGCAATCTGAACACTTCCTGCACTGTTTTCCACTCTGTCAGTTAATATAAACATAATTCACCCAATAATTCAAAAGCCTTCTATATTAGGTGTCCAAAGGCGTCTATATTAGAGGCATCCAAAGGCGTCTATATGAAGTAAAGGGTTAAGAAAACTGCCACATCTTTGTTTTGTTAATTGCTTGAATAGCTCAGATATTGCAAGATTATTAAACATTATCATAAAAACTACATGGTGAATGGAAAGCAGTTCAGGGTGCTCTGGAAGATATTGATATGTTAAAAGATATCTTGATATTTTTATTGTCTATTGTTTTGGGTGCATGTTTGGGCGAGATTTTGTATTTATTCACTTATTTTTTTGGCTCTGTGGAGACAGGGAAATGATAATACTATCCAAAATAATGAAATGTTGGTCTTAATTTTTAATAAAATTATATTTGTATTTGTACTTTGTTAAAAAGGTTTATATTATTAAAAAGAAAATTTGAAGAACATGTTTCCATTTATAAAAAAATTGATTGCTGACAAGAGTATTTTCTACTGGACGGTCGAATATTGTTTTAAGATAAATGAAAATGTGTTTCAATTTTCATAGAAAAGCTTTGTTGTGTTTTTGTTTTTTTTTAAAAAAAAAGTATTACTGTTAAAAAATTGGTTAATCGAAAATACCACATTTTATGAATCTTGAACCGAAAAAAATTATTTCAATTCTAATATGTCGTATTAAACTTTGTTGGTTTAGGGTCCTGTGTAGCCAAGTGGTCTAAGGTGCCATCTGAAGATCACATACCTCTCACCACTAAGGTTGTAGGTTCAAATCCTGCTCACTCACACAAAAACATTATGTGAGTTGATGCCAGTTTCTTGTGGAAGGACAGTGGTTCTATCCTGAGATCCACCAATAAAACTGAATTTATTATGCAATATATAGCTGTAACCTGAAATATGTTGAAATTTTGCTTTAAACCCCATTAAAAAATAAATAAACCTTGTTTTTTTTAGAAATATTGTTTACCAAACCATTCATTTGAAAATGTTTTTAAAAAAAGCCGAAACATGAGCCTGAAGTAAGATTCAGTATTAATATACATGTATACAAGTACTAGCATTTAGTTTTAACATTGTAATTGACAGATATCTTATCATTATGCTGCAATAAAGTTGTTATTGTAGCTCTTAAAATTGTCTTGTTTTATTATTAGCTCTACTGGACAGTGGTCAAAGACTAGCAGACGTGAATATCTTGGTGAAAGTAAATCAGGTTTAGTAGCCTTGCATTTCTTTTGGGTAACCTGTATTCACTCATTATTATTGACAACAGTTCATTGCTTATATCTGGCAATAAAAAAACAACAACGGGTTGGTTCTTGTTTTTTTTTTTCATTTGAATATTTAGCACCATATTTATGCCATTGAGGGCTAAAGGACGATCAGTTAACCTAACCACTCTTGCCAGGGATCCTTGAAGGTTAACAAGTATTTGAGCACACCCATTTCCACAAGTAACTGATAACATTTCCACTTGAATCAATAGTGAGATGAAGGACAAATGAGACACATTGTCGTATATCAAACGCTGGACAGGGATTCAAACTCGTGACCACTGGCTTGAGTCAGATGCGTTACTGACTGAGTGAACCAGGACTGTGGTCAGATAGGGATTCAAACTCATGATCCCTGGATTGTTAGTCGAACACGTTACCTATTTAGCTAACAGGGCTCTGTCAGGAGAGTGCATCAAAGACCTCTTGTTAATTTTAGAGGGTCCTTTGTGGCTTAGTGTCCCAAGAAAATGTATTTAATGCCTGAAACTTAAAAATATTACAGCAAATTGATATTAAAAAGAGGCAATAATAAAATTAAAAAAAAAATTAAGGTTTCCTTATAAGGGCAGTTCCAGAATTAAATGTGGGGTACCCGCGGGCAGCACCCGAAATATTTATTGATGGGTGGTTGGGTCTGCTTTAAATGTAAATTTATAGGTGCTGGGGTCCGTAGAAAATGCCAATTGATACATGATAGGGGTCAGTGAAATACAGGAATTGTGGGGTCGAAGTGTTCATAGGGGCTATTTTTTAATTGTGGGTAATCGATTTCGAACTGCGAATCTCGACTCCCAGGACAAAAATATAGCGCCGAACCACTGTGCAAATAGACATCCAGCGACAACCTCCTTAGCAGAGTTAGCGTTCGTTACAATGTAACTCATTAGAGTAAATGTTATAGTATTTATTCTTTCTACATATCAACGCAATTATAATTATTAAATCATTTGCTAACTAGATATTGAGCCTTCCTCAGCAATAAGTTATAACACAAGGAAATTCTTGTTGAATCTCCAAGGAATCTATTCAGGCATAGTACCACCATTGCAAAAAGGAAGTGCTTCCGTGGGGTAGTCACATGATGGCGGTTATAAATAATCCTCATTTCTTTTTCTTTAAAAATGCATTTTCCTTATTTTAATGCTCATTTTTTTATTTGAATGGCATTATTGATGTATTTTGAACATTTTGATAGCATTGTCATGTTTGAATTGTGAATTTAGAAAAAAAAATTGATGCTTGGAAATTGGGGTATGAATACATGATTTCGGAAGTCTACTTTCACTTTGTCACCAGTGTACACACTGAGCAGAAAAAAAATCTCTTATATGACACATGACCCCTACTTTTCTCATCATATTTTGATAGTGCAGAGGTTGACAAACAGTAAAATGTAGGTTTCACTTCTTTCATTTGGGATTCTCTATGAATGACAAGCCTTCAAACTTTTATTATTTACTATAGAATAAAGAATAAAAATCAATGGTGGGGTTACACCTTCATCGCGAATCGATTGCAATTTTCTAGTATAAAGTATTGAGGAGCGCATGCACAACTTCCTTATCTCGGTTTAAACATCAGGCTATTTTCCGGTATTTGCCGTGGTTTATTTTTTGGACAGGAAAACCCCGGTATCAAAGTTGATATTTTCTATACAGTAAATATCTACATAAGCACTTGATAATAAAGTTTATAAAAGTTTCTACCAACCGACCCTGTTTTTTTAAACAAAATCACACTAACATGGTTGAATTTTTACCAATCAAATAAAAAAAGAATGCTACTTTCACCACTTTCATATTCATTCAGAAAACTTATTTGTGTATTCGAGTAGTTGTTGTGATGAATACAATTAGGATTGAGACTTATAAGGAAGTTAGACTGCTAGGTTTTAAAAAAAATGGTTGGTTTGACAGTATTACCAATTTAAGCAAAAGTTTCGAGGCATATTAGAGTATTCCGTAGATGGTATAACATAAGTAGTTGACATAGGCAATGACAGAAACGCCAAATCACCGAGATAATTTTTTTGAGGGACTGGTGAACAAGTCTCTCTCTTCCCCCCCACCCCTATAATTAATAGAGGTAAGTTACATTTCACTCATCTATTAAGCAAGGAAAAAGGCGGTACTTTGAACATGGACACTTGTCAAATATGAGTCATAGCTACCATCCCTCCCTTTTTTCCTACTCTGTCTTGCCCAACTCTTCACATGCCTATGTTTATATGGAATGAAATCGGCTCTTCCCTAGTGGAACCCCTGCCCAATTTTTTTGTGTTGGTGGGGATGAGGGAAGGGAAGGTAGATGCATTGTCCTATTGGTTGCTATATGACCCCTGCCTCATAAAAAGGGACTACATACTTTGTTTTAGCCTTATGGTTTTCAGTTCTAAAATAATGAATGATAATTGTCTAAGTACACCTCGGCGACGCGACACCTTACACCTCCAATCCAGCATATCTTTACATAACCTGGACTCATCTGTGAAAAGAACACCTTTCCACTGATTTTGTGGACATTGTAGATGCCGACGACACCACAACTCACGGTTACGTCATCTCTCTAGTGTCAATTCGTTACCAAGGCTTAAATGGATCATTGGCTGAAATTCCAGCATCTAACAGTCATCGACGCACGGTGGAGCGACTAATGCGTTGGTGGTTATATCCCCTTGCTTCCTGGGCAGTCCGTGATGCTGTTTGAAAGTGATCTCAGAGGTGCATAAGGACAATATTGCTCTTGTTGACGAGACGTCACTCTTTCGCATTATTGACGCGGACGATCGGCAATAGAGCTGGTTTCTTGGTGCCGTCTAATAACGGGTGATAGTGGAGTGAGAACAATACATACTACGTGCAACAGCGTGATATGACAATCCCCCGGCTACAATACCGGCGCCTTCATGACGTTGGGCATCATTTTTAAACCATAATGTCAATGAAGTAGAATTATTTTGTTGGCGTTATAATTGTCTATTAAAGCTTAGTTATGAAATGCTACCATGTATACATTAATCTGGTTCATAATAAACATGATTGTCAGCAAAATAACGGTTTGACCATTTAGCGAGTCTGACAAATCGTTAATGTATGCAAAAAAAAAGAGGACAGGTATGGGCCACGAACAAAGTCTTGAGGTGCTCCAGACGTGACTAGGGTATATAGTCTTACCTCTACAGCTACTGTTTGAATTGTTTCCAGTAAAATGCACTTAATTTGGGGTGACATATAGTAACCGCTGCTTCCGTCCGTCTTTCTGTCCGTCTGTCTGTCCATCCATCCATCCGGTATTTCGTGTCCGGTCTGTAACTTTGTCATGTATGAATGGATTTTGGTGATACTTGCTACAGATGATCAAATAGCATTGCGACATGTCGCGAGTCAGACCCACACCTGTACCTCAAAGGTTAAGGTCACAATTTGAGTTTGTTTGACAACACTTTGAATCTGTGTGAGATTTCTTGTCCGGTCTGTAAGTTTGTCATGCATAGATAAATTTTAATGATACTTGCTACAAATGATCAACATAACATAACGATGTGTCAGGAATAAAGCCCACACCAGCACCTCAAAGGCCAAGGTCACAATTTGAGTTTGTTTGACAACACTTTCAGTCTGTGTGAGATTTTGTGTCCGACCTGTAACTTTGTCATGAATAGATTTATTTTATAAATACTTGCTACAAATGATCAACATAACATGTCGACGTGTCGCGAGTAAGGCTCATACCTGTACCTCAAAGGTCAATGTCACACTTTGAGTTTGTTTGACAACACTTTCAGTCTGTGTGAGATTTCGTGTCTGGCGTGTACCTTTGTCATGCTTAGATGGATTTTGTTAAAACTAGCTACAAATTATCGACATAATATGACGATTTGTTGTCCGTTACACCCAGACTACCACTTCAAAGGTCAAGGTCACAATTTAACTTTGTTTGACGACACTTTCAGTCTGATTGAGATTTCGTGTCCGTAATTTTGTCACCTATGGATAAATTTCAAAACCACTTGGCTCAATTTATCAGCAAGACATGAAGTGTCACGCGTAAGACCCACATGCTTACCTCAAAGGTCACGGTTACACTTTGAGTTTGTTTGATAACACTTTGAGTCTGTGTGAAATTTCATTTCCTGCCAGTAACTTTGTCATGCATAGATGAATTTTTATAAATACTTGCTACAAATGATCAACATAACATGATGACGTGTTGCAATTAATACCCTGACTCCAACTTAAATGGTCAAGGTCACAATTTAACTTTGTTTGACAACACTTTAAATCATTTTGAGATTTCTTGTCCGGTCTGTAACTTTGTCATATATGGATAAATTGGCTCAGTTGATCAACATGGCATACTTAAGTGTCGCATATGTAAGTATTGGGATTTCAACAGTCCTTTAACTTTGTCATACATGGATGGATTTCAAAAACACTTGGCATAATTTATCAATTGATTAACAATTGATCTGTAACATTGTCCTACATTTAGGGATTTTAAATTAGCTTGACACAAGTGATCAGCATGTCATGATGATGTTTCACCTGCATTTAACCATTGAAATACCCAGACCATTACATCAGATGTCAAGGTCAAGGTTACACAAAGGTCAAGGTCACGCTTTAATGTAAAAAAAAAACCCCACATGAATTACATGTCTAGTGTGAAACATCAGTCCATTACTGTTGATGTTCATGGATACATCGTTACCTATTATAACATATATTGTTATTTTTCACAGACCATGCAACACTTACCAGTGACATTTCTTGTTTGTCCATAATCAAGTAAGACAATCATGCAGCGTACAAGAAAACTTATCATTACCACATATTCTATTAACATGAACGTTAAACGATTAACGCAAGACAACAAATCTATAACTAGAATTGCAAATGTTATCATGTAAATCATATATACACCTCTCAACCATGTATACCATGTATACGTTTACCTCGAGTGTGAAAAAAAGAATATTACAATTTCTACAGTTGTATGTATGCGTTCTATTTCGCCATTCTTTGGTATTAGGATCATCCGTGAAATGGTCAGAATTAGGCTACTAATCATGCCCGAAGTGGTCGTGGGTAGCAAATGCGATTAAAGTATCTCACACATAGCCGTTGCGTAAAATATTGAACCCGCAACCCTCAGATTCTGGGTCCAATCATATGACTATACCACTGGACCAGATATATAAATAAAATATGTCTATATGGCACTTATTTGACATAATGAGTTAGCGTCAAAATCAAAAGTGCTTTCCAATATTGACTTAAAATCTGACTTCCTTCACCAAATCACTAAGTTAACAAGATTTGTAAAAATGTGTAACGTCAGATGAAAGAATTTATGGTCCTAAAAGATCACCGTAAGTACAATGTCTTTGGTACTATGTTTACGGCGGTGAAGAACTCTCAGGGTGTGTGTGTGGTACTAAGGTTTATAGTCCCTCCGCCAGGGGGAGAACGATCCTCAATTTATAGAGGTGTATCGTTGGTGTTTATGCCTCGCTCTGCATAATTTTCAACCGGTCGTGGCAATTAAACCTGTTTGGCTAGTTTCGGTTCCGTCACCTGTCATTGTTATGGGCACCAAACATCTGTTTCGCAATTTATTTCTTCGAATAAATGGACATTTTTGGAAGAAGAAAAAAGCAACTTTATAAAACTTCCAAGACAAAAACATTGCAGTTTTGGCCATATTTATCTGAATAATAATACACGGAACCACCTAAAAACGTGAACTGACGTCACTGGGTTTACTTTTTTGCACTTTGACATATGCCACCACATGATGTAAATAAAATAGTTCTTTGAAAAACGTCATTATGATCAATCAATGACTTTGCTTTAAAACCGAATAATGAGGTATTGTATTTGGAATATAATAATTGTTTAAAAACTGTCATAAACGGTCAAAAGCATATACTTTTCTTTAAAAACATAAATATCCACCTGCGTCCTGTTACCTGAATTGTGATTGGCTAACATTCCAGAATTTCAGAAAAACTATGTCAGTTTTATCCAATCAATAAGCTTCTTTCATTAATAAATCGTCTGGCGTATGAAGATACTGTGCACGCCTGCGCCGAAGTTACAATCTCTTGTTGAGGTGAGGCAAAGTTGCGTTTCGTACTTACGAAGTAATTATTTTGTTGGTTTCTGTAGATTCTGTCTAAAAGATTCTTATTTTTATACTTCAGGACGAGAGAGGAACCAAATTGGAGTCGTCTAAGGCTAATTGTTTTACCTAGGACGGATTTTTGCGGACGCAGTACTGTAAGTAAATATGTCAGATCGACACGTCAAAAGCATGTCGACGTGGACACAATATTTACAATATTTTTCGCTTTATTTGAACAATTTACAAAGTTAATCCATTGCTATGCAAAATTGTATCAATTTATGATGCACACCACTCCACGATATGGTTGAACTGTCAATATATTTCCATATTTTATTTTGATAGTGAAATGTAAATTTGACAGCAGATTTCTCCACCCACTTTGTATCTGTCAAATTAAGACTGCTTTTAGCTGCGAGTTTAGGAATCACTGTTCGGGCTGAAAATATGTCAAAAATTATATTCTGTGTCATTGTTTGTCAGATGACTTATATTTCATGACTTGCTTAATTCTATCTGTTGATCAGTCGTCCAATTTTTAAAAAATAATTTGAGATATAAACCATGCATGACAAATCCTGTTACCAACATCTTTTTGTCTAGCAAGATGATGTAACATTTCTGATCACTCAACAGCAGCAACCAAACCTGTACAGACTGTAGCTGTTTTCTTGATCATTGGGGACATACGAGGTATTTCTGTGTAAACAATGGAACGGGTGTTTTAAAAGTGTGAAAATTGTCTTGTTTCCTAACATATTTTGACATATGCCTAGTGATCGCAAATGCTACAGTATCATCATGCTCGAAGCAGCTTTTCCAAAAATTATCAAAAATAGTAACTGCAGATTGGATATCCAACCGCCATTCAACGTTGTCCCACCAACGTCCATCGCTACCTCCACTGCCTTCTCCAGAAACGTTTGGGAGATGGTGATTGTATGCAAGTAGTATTAATAGCAAAAGACAATCTTTTTTTTTTAATAAAGCATACTTACAACAGTCTTTTTGGACACACAATTTGTGCATATTTTCAGATTCAATGTGGCACAATTCGTTTTTAAAATGGCCAAGCTTTATCACCAAAAATGAAGATTTTCTTGTATCAAAATGTTAAAAAATTTATTCTGCCGTTTCCAGGATTCAAAATTAACACTGGATTACTCACAAATATGTATCATTAAATCAATTAAATTTGATATTGAACATTCATCAACAACCAGTTAATATGATCAAATTCTTGTTGAATATCCAGGAAACTTTGCATTGATTAATGTTTGCAGTTTTGTTGTATTGAGTTTTCTAATTCAATTTTAAGTATCGCTAATTAACGAAATTGTCACAAACTCCTCTCATTTACAGGCCATTTAAGCACAGATGCACCCCAGCACTTGACTTTTAGAAATGGTATTTCCCTAGCACTTGAAATCTTAAACAAACAAAATTTTGCAAAAGCTTACTTTCTTCTAAATCATTAATTTTCTTTGCATATCTTTTCTCATTTTAATGCCTAAAATGAAACATATTAAATATGATGACTTTATAGGCTTCTCCACAGGCCAATTAAGCACATGGGAACCCCAATACTTGACTCAGAAATGGTATTCCCCTAGCGCTTGAATTCTTTACCAAAATTTTGCGAAAGTTTACTTTCACCAAAATCATTATATTTCTTTGCACATCTTTTCTCATTTTATTGCCTAAAATGACACAAACTATGTTCGACTTAACTGATTAATGCAAGTTTTACTAATGAAATATATTTCAATGAGTGCCTTACACGGTGCTTGAAAATGTGTTGAAGGTGTTTATGCTGCCTTACTCCCAGCGGTTGTATTTCCCTCCTGTGGAGAACCCAGTTGATGTAACCAATCTATAGGGTAACGTTACTTTTCACAAGTGAAGTTTTTATTTACCCTTGTGTAATAACCATGAAATCATTAGTTATTTTTTTGTCCTATAAATAGCCTTCCTTAGGTAGTCTGATCTATTATTGCCATTATGTTGTAGACTGTACTGTTCGACTTGGAACCGTTTAATTGACAATGAGTTCAGAAATGGCAACTACTTCTGGTATCGAAGAGGATGCCTTCGACTATGGAGATGCATTTCCGAGTTTGCCTCAGCCCCAGGTGATCCCAGGATCCGGGAACAGCACTGCCCCAAGGTCTGGTACTTGGAACAATAAGTTCACTGTGAAAACGTCCAAGTGTACACAGGTATGTTCATCATTTTACCTACAGAAAATGAAAAGTAGTACTTGAATAATCACACTTAATAATTTCCAATAGACAAAAACCTGAGAGTCAACATGAGATGAAAAATACTTTTTTGCTTGTGCTGTATCTTTTAATTTGATTTATTTAGATAAATATAATTGATAGTTTGACATGCATATTTTTTGGTCTTTGTTTTAATGTATTTTATTAAGGTGACTCAGTCACTGTGTATTCACACTATCAGCATTATACTTGTGCTTGTTTATGTGATGTGGTGTACCTGATTAAGAAGTCCTATAGAAGATTGGTTTTGTTATTTGAGTTTCGCTCTACAAGAAAATAATTTACTTACTTAGGTGTTCACTGTGCCACTTGAGGAACGTAGATTCAAGGATGATGATGAGGCAAGCTTTGGTGATGAGGGAAAGCAAGCTGAAATTTGTAAGGACATCATGTACAAGACAGGTGGGTGAAAGGTCTACAACTTCACCTTGTTTTGAGAATTTGTGCATCTATATCATTTTTAGCTCTACTGGCCAAAGGCCAGAAGTGCTTATGCGGTGGCGTGTTGTCCGTCATCTGTCATCTGTTAGCAGCACTTTCTCTGAAACCACTAGACCAATTAAACTCAAACTTCACATGGATGTTTCTATTACACAGGAGACTATACAGAATAATTTTTTTACCTCATTCAAGATGGCCGCCGTTACAATAAATAGTCCAAAACTTAAAAAATCTTCTTCTTATGAACGGCCCAACAAATTTTCAAAATGTTTATGTAGTAATGATGACCATCTTTAGTTTTCTTAGATTTTTTTAAATGGTGTCCCTAGGGTTAAAAATGACCCTGTACCGAGAGTTCAATTAGGGGACACATGTCAATATAATATTTTTATTTAAATGGAAATGATTTTGCCTATATCTTCACAAAAGCATTGTAAGGTGAAGGAGGTTCACATTTGTAAATATTACTGGGTTCCTGTGTCTTAAGGGGTCAGGAGGGGCCCAAAAGAGTACAAATTGGGAATTACTTAAATCGATTTCTTAGGAACCGGTATGTCATATTTGTACATATTTGATATAAATTATCCCTATGTGTAGGGGTTTGATTGCAGATAAGAGTTTAGGGGCCTTGTAAGGGGACTCAGAATTGAATATGGGGATACTATGGGAAAACAGAAAATTCTTTTTTTTTTCATTTCTTCTGAAACCACTAGGCCAATTAGATTGAATCTTCACATGGATGTTTCTGTTGCATAAGAGACTATACAACAGATTTTTTTTTCTATCCAAAATTCAAGATGGCTGCCCTAACAAAAAATAGTCGAGAACTTAAAAAATCTTCTCATGAACGGTGTAATAGATTTTCAAAATGTTTATGTAGTAATGATGACCAACTATAGTTTTGTTAGATTTGTTCAAATGGTGTCCCTAGGGTTTAAAATGACCACGCCCTGATGTTTCTATTGCATAGGAGAATTTCAAAAAGTGCTATGATGACCATGAGTCGGTAGAGTGTCCTCAGGGCCTCTTGTTTTGTGTGTGGAGTCTAGCTTTAAATACAGATCATAACAGTTTCATTGGTCAGTACCTTTATACCCTTACTTGTAGGCACTTGCTATTTCACATCTTTCCCAAGTAAATATCATGATCTTTAGTTGCACCATTACTTTGAGTAACGACCCTATACATTTCCGGCATTCTTGTCTGTGCTTTTTCTCTTGGACCAGCACAGTTCATTGAAACATGCAAGAAGGAACAGTTTTAAATCTAGTTTTTAATATTTGAATGAAGAATCTTGTCAGCTCTCGTTTCATGAACCATCAATTTGAATCAGTTAAAACTTGCTGGAAAAGGTCAGACTGGGCCTAGTTTTGCATATCCCTTTTGGATTATAGTTCAGTGATTTTTGGTCCCTTGAATTTCGCGAATAAAAAATATTGTCTGGGCATCTTTTCTGCAACCAACAGCAACATTTTTTTTACAAAACTTACTGCGAATAATCAATGTAAAACCTCGCTGTGCATATCCATTTTGCTGTTCGGTGCCATTGTAATTTTTCTTGCAGCGTCATAAGCAGTCTTATGTAACTGGCCAGTTTTAAATATTAATAATGATATTTCAGATACTTCTCATAATTGTATGAGGCAGAAGACAATGTCATAGATTTCCCCCGAAAAACAACTTATAGTTCATTTATTCAAATTATTTGATATTGTGGGTTATATCTAGATCCTTATGTGTGTTTTGTTTATCTAGGAGTGACAATTGAGATGAGTTTGGCAAAGGATCAGACCCTGACCGTCGTTGTAACTGGCAAGGAAGATCAGGTAAAGAAAGCCAGACGTGAAGTCATGACCAAACTACAGACCCAGGCTAATGTAACCATGAAGATTCCACGGGAGCACCATCGTTTCATAATTGGACAGAAGGGATCAAAACTTCAAGAGCTCGAACTAACAACCGCAACCAAGATCACCATTCCGAAATCGGATGACAACTCTGACCTTATTAAGATCGTAGGAACCAAGGAGGGAATTGACAAGGCCATGCATGAAATACAAGTGGTATCTGACATACAGGTATGCATACTTTAAAATATTGTCATTGTTTCACAAATCACTTGTCTTGAAAGAGAATGACTCTCTAGTTCCTTTAAAATAGTTGTAAGAGATATCTGAAAACAGTAGCTATCTTGTTTCGGTGTTATATTGGTCATGAAATTTTACTATTTATTTATTCTAAATGTTTTTTTCTATCTTGTTGAAATATAATGGATGTTACAGTCAACTAGTCCGTTTATAATAGTTTTCTCGTATGGCATACAAGGATTACATGTGGTACTGATTGGTAAATGATGATTGACTTGTATTAATTTCTGATATAGGAAAAATTATCTGGAGCTCCAAAATTATGTTTTGTATATGGAAGATATTCTTTTAGAATTGCACATTTCCATTTAGACTTGGTAGTATAATATTTCAATAGCAATTGGTACAGAGAATGAATCTTGTTATTGCCCTGGAATTGATGAAAAGGAATATAATACACATGTACAATGATTTTCTCTTTTTTTGTAGTCAAAACTTGCTTATGAAAGACTCCATGTGCAGAAAGTGTATCACCCATTCGTCTGTGGCCCCAACAACTCAACAACCCGCCAACTGATGGAGGAGACTGGAGTTAGAATCAATGTCCCTCCCCCCAGCGTGCAGCAGGATGAGATTGTCGTGTCTGGAGAGAAGGAAGGTGTCATGAAGTGTAAAGCAACCATCATGGCTATATATGAAGAAAAGGTTGGTATTGTTCTGAAATAGAAATTGTTAAACATTTTATGAAAATTGCTTATTTCACTTTTATATAATTCTTGTAGATATGACCATACATTCATAAAGATCCATATGGGGTATATGTTAAGCTTCAGTTTACATTCTCAATTTGTTTTGTCTTATTCATTTACAGTTACTAATCTGCAAAATTAATTTGATAAGCAATTCATTTTGCTATGGTATGCATATCAAAATAAAGTGTCTAATGTTTGAATCATTCCATAATAAAAGTCAGTATTGAAGAAAAACAGCAGCCTTTTTTGCTGTTATGACCCTTGTTTTGATAGTTTACTCTTTTAAAAAAAAATGTAAAGCAGCTCTGCCAATAAAACAAATCTTTAGTCAAAAGGTCTGTGTATGCAACCAGGTCTAAAATGTTATTGCTGTCAATCTGCCATTTGGAGCAGTTTTTTTGGCTGCAGCATATATACTGAGCAAAGATAGAAACTTTATCATTGTAAATTTTCTGTAGAAAGTCTATTTTTAAGCCAGACAGTACAATTTGAAAAGATATCTCAATAATATTTATATTATTTGCGATATTTACAGTTTCAGGTTATGTATGTAAAGGTATTTGATTTAATGATTTTTGTCAACATGATCATTATTACTGACAAAATACACACATATTTGAAAAATGTCAATATCACTTACAATAGTTTGATATTGTGGCTCTGAAATTCAAGCGAATTTTATTTATTGTTTAAGTATATTTCAACTCTCAAATGTGAATCACCCAATTGTACAGAAAATAAGTAATAATAAACTGTTTTTTGTTTCACTATGACAGTAGGTACATGTATTATTTCAATATTTTGATCTTATATATTCACAGAAACGCAAATGCCAGACAGTATCTGTCGAGGTGAGAAAGTCCCAGCACAAATATGTTATTGGACCCAGGGGAAACAACCTACAAGAGATTCTTGCTACTACTGGAGTGTCTGTGGAAGTTCCCTCCCTTGATAGCCCATCGGAAACAATCACACTACGAGGAGAACAAGACAAACTTGGACCTGCTCTCACCATGGTTTACTCGAAGGTCAGTTATTTTGATGTTATTAATATTAAAATAAAAGGTATATATCCTCATTATGCATGACACATGATGAAACGTAGATTATTATTTTTAAAAAAAAAAAATTTGCTTTCTGCTCTTTTTCTGACAATGTAATATGTTGAGTATGTATTACATTAGCAAAGTTCAAAGTAATTTAATGCATAACATGAACAAAATAATGTTATTGCAAATGTAATCAAATTTTCAATGTTATTGTAATTTAATTAATTGCATTGCAATGTAATTGGCCGTGCCTGATTACAGAATTGGACACATGTCTTGTAAAGATGAAAAAAATATACGGATATTTGTAATCTGTTTATTCTTGTGGACAACCACAAAATTTTCAGTCCATTAGAAAATTAATTTGAAATGGTTGTGCTGCATAACTGTGTTTGAGAAATAAATTCAAATTTGTCTCTGAAAGTGAAAAATATTTTGATCAGGATTGTTGTAATGGTGTTGTTGCATACATGCTTTTTCTGATCTTTAAAGCATTCTTACAATTACATTTTATAGGCCAACAGTGTTGTCTACGCAGATGTTAAAGCACCAGATTGGCTACACAAGTACATCATTGGCAAGAAAGGTGCAACCATTCGAAGTATAACCTCCAACTTCCCCAAGGTATGTAAAACTTTTGTTTTTGCTTGAAAAATTGAATTGTTTTAAATGCACTTGAAAATATGATAATAAAAGTTTCATTAGCTTGAAAATGTTTCATTATTTATCGTATTGATAATTAATTTCTGTACTTTTTGCTTTATATTTCTCAATATACCTTCAATATAGATGTCCAGTCAAGAGACTGCACAGGTTGATATTAACTGTCATAAAAATGATTTTTTTTCTTCAAAATGGCGG
Organism: Panopea generosa; assembly: GCA_029582155.1. Taxonomy (NCBI): domain Eukaryota; kingdom Metazoa; phylum Mollusca; class Bivalvia; order Adapedonta; family Hiatellidae; genus Panopea; species Panopea generosa. Next base: position 35,355,320 of record CM055910.1, on the reverse strand, counting down.
AATGTTTCTGAAAAAAAATTGTGTTATATTCTCTTCAACTAATTCATTTCGTACAATATTTTTAAGCATATCCGTGACTTTGAATATTCAGTTGATAATCATAAAAACACATCTTTACTGTATTTTTCACAGGTGCACATTGAGTTTACTGAAGGTGAAGACAAAATACAGGTGGAGGGACCACCAGAAGAAGTTGACCAGGCCGTTAAAGAATTGGAAACCCATGTAAAGGATCTGGTAAGAATACTTTTCGCATGTTTTATTTACACGCATTCACAAAATGGCTTTTATTTATCTTGATAAAAACATTATAATATTATAGACTACTGCTGTCAATGATAAATCAATACAGTAAATATGCATCATTGTAACAACAAGAATGAAAATACAAGGTCAAGTACTTCAAGGTGCTGTTGTCCAATGACCACTTGCCTCTCACTGCTGAGGTCAAAGGTTCCAGCCTATCTCAGTTCAAAAACATGGGTTTTCGAAAGTTTGCCAGTTACCTACTGAAGGATATTAATAGTACTTTGATTCGTTTTAAGTTCTTCTTCCAGTAGTAAAACTCGCTAATGTATAACCAATGTGTTGAACTCCATTAAAAAACAACGAAAATATCATATAATGTTTGCCAACAATTTTTTGCCCACACTGAAAATGAAGAAAGTATTTATGATTTTTATGTTCACCAACAATTCTTTACTCATTTAACATTTGTGATACTATATCATACTGTTACAGCTTTGTTTATGAGAATAGTCTGTTTATCATGCTTACGTATGATACACTGCTGTCTGCTAAGCATCAAGTATGATGAATCCGCAAACCAAATGACTCCTACTGCAGAATGATTTTTACTTTTTGTTTGTTTTGTAGCGAGCCCGTATGGACTTTGCAGAAATTGACATAGACCAACGATTCCACAAACATATTATTGGCAAAGGCGGCTCCAACAGTAAGTGTGCTAACTGTTTAATGTAGTGTTTTAATGCTGAAATAACAAAATCTTGTGTTAAAATGTTCTAGTTGTATTTTTACACTGATTCATGTTCAGTTAAACTGATTGCAATTTACCTGTAATTTGTTAAAAAAATCTGTTAAAATGTTTGGTCATAAATACCAGGTTGTGACGTTGAGCTGATAAAATCAGTGCATATTAAACTTTTGAAGACCATTGTTTTAATTCCTTGAAATATACCAAATAAAACAGTATCATACCTTTCCCATTGTCTTGTGTGTTGCACACATTGATTAGTATAATACATGAGTACTATTTCATATCTCTCTTTTAAGAACAACCTAAAAGGTGTTCCACTTTATGATGTAATTATGATGGGAAGATTTTATATTTACAGTAAAATATTTACTAAAACAAACGTTTTTACAGTAACCAGAATTAAGAATGACACTGGTGTAGCTATAAGGATTCCTTCTGATTCGGAGAACAGCAATACAATCAGAATTGAAGGTGAACCATCTGGTGTACAAAAGGCCAAGAAGGAGCTAACGGAAATGGGATCTAGAATGGTAAGAATGAGTAAAATATATACAATGATTACTCAAAGTACTTTAATAAAAGTACTGATAGCCGTTCTTTAATAAATAATTACGCCTTCAAATTTTGATTGATATTTGAAATTATTGTATTTCCAGAAAATATTTTATGCATGGTTTAAGTCAACTTTGATTTCAGTTTGATGAATAAATTAAATATGAATATAATTCTGAGTAATTGTTAGTTTACGCCTAAAACTATTGTTGTCTTAGGTTTACTTGCGAAACACACCCCTGGTGTCTGATATAATGTACCTCAAGACGTTTGAGAGACTTCAATGACTCATAATTGATTATTATTCATGTATGCACCTGGAATCTGATCTTGCGTTTCAAATTAATTTGATATAAACCATACTTTCGTTGGCTTTCAATTCATGATGGGCCATATATTATTTTTTTCACAACAGGAAAATGAAAAGAGCAGGGACATCATCATTGAACATAGATTCCATCGAGTAATGATTGGAGCCAGGGGAGAGGGCATTAAAACAATAAGAGACAAGTTTAACCAAGTTCAGATCACGTTCCCAGACCAGGGGAAGAAGAGTGACGTAGTAACTCTTAGGGGACCAAAGAATGATGTGGATAAATGTCACCAACATTTACAGAAACTAACACAAGAAATGGTGGGTTGGGTTTGTTTTATGTCTAACATTTTGTACCTTAAGTTATTTCACTAACTTCCATCCTCACTTGGCGCTCAGCACTAAGAGGATAGTTCTATGTCTGGTTGGCTCAATGTCAGAATAATGTCATGATATGACTGAAAAATTGTTAAAAAGGATGCTAAACACCATACAACAACTAACTTTTCATTTAAACTGTGTTAGATATACTTACCTTACAAAAAACAACCCGATATGTTTTTAGTTGTTACTTTTGGCTTGTGTTAGCTAAGGGCTATTCCATTTAAACATACAACCCACCCATGGAAGGCACTTTGAAATTGGACCCTCCCCCTCTATATTTTTAATAAATTTAATCAGGCCCTCCATTATATTTTTTTTACAGTTGAACACAACCCCCCCTAGAAGTGATTTTTGAAAACTTAATATTACAATTCTGAAAAAAACATTTTATTGATATAAATTGAAAATGATAATGCAAATCGATGGACTGAAAAACTATTGTCAGATTGCAAATATGTATAAATGTCACCTTTGTCAGTACATTTTTTTATAAAAGTGTTAGTTTTAAATGACAAAAAGAACTATACTGAACGCGCCACTAAAAATTTGCAATATCTTTTTATCTAACATTATAAACTACAATTTGATAGATCACCATAATCTTAGCCTGATTTGTAATTGGTCCAACAATAAGCAGTTAACCATGTATTTAGCCATCAGGTTGACTTGCCGTTTCCTTGTGCCGTGTGTTTGATTTAACTATGAGGTCAGTTCAGTTAAAATGCATTAGATCACTTATAAGCTGAATACATGTAATTCTAAAATTCAAAACGCCAAGATTAATTTGGAGAATCATGTGTGAATTTTGGGACTGTTAGGAAGTGGGCTTTCTCAGGCTGAAGTTAATAGGCATTTCCACCATTGTTAGGCTAGTTTGACGTGTAAATGTTACTGGAACAGCGTCAGATATACCCAGATCGAGCTTAGGTTGTGTGACATAAATGAGGCTTGATAACATGTCAACTGTATAAAGTCAGAATCAACCAGATAGTTGTTAGTTACAGTTGCAAGACCCTTTACAGCTCCATGCATCGCAGATCGGAAGCAGTGACAGACTGTAAAGAGGGACACACTATAATGACATTTTCCACAGCGTACTTAACTTTAATCTCCATGCATCCATGTGCTTTTATGATTTTGTTTTAATTTTGATTATCCTTTAATGCAATATATACCTTGTTATACTTTAGAACTCTAAACTGAGAAGTTTTTTTTATACTAGTTATAGAATAAGATCATTTAAAAGTACAGTTGAGCATTTCTTTTTGAAGTCATTATATAAATGAATAAGAAATCATTTGTATTCTCTTTTATGCTGTACTGTTGTTTAAGTTGTATATCATCATGATGAAATGAATAAGAAAAGTTTATATCAATTCTTTGTAATAGTTTGTTACGAACTAAGTGAAGTAGTAATTTTTTCAAATTTATGTGAAAAGGGACCTTCGAGCATTTGCCAATAGCATATATGTGTGATGCTGTTTTTTATTTCAAAATTTGATTAACAATAGTGAAAGACATGATCGAGATAGATGTGCACTAGCCAGAAATGCTTGAAGGACATTTTTCACACAATGTTGGACATTTATCCTGGATTTTTGAAAAATACTCTACACAACGACTCTTGAATGCAATGCTTTGTTATGTCTTTTAGAGAATGTAATTATGTTCTAAACTTGCCCGAGATATTATGTTTATATAACTGATGTGTCAATTTGGTGCAGATCAAATGAAAACTGTGAGCGCTAGTGTGTACAAGGTCAAGTTTGATAATTAAAGGGCCATAACTCTGACACTTACAAAATTTGGCCACGTCAAGCATTAGTCCTAGAAATGGTTATAATAGCTACAACGGTGTTGGAGTGCACATAATAAGTTCACAGATAGATGGATGGAAAGGGGTGACAAACTTAGGGCAATCAAAATAGCTCAACTTGAGCTTTGCTCAGGTGAGCTTCAAAGAAGCCAGTTTCTGCGAAGTTTTGCAATGGCTTTAGTATGTTATTTAAACTGCAGCAGGGTCGATTCAGATTTATTGGCGTTATGAAAGCTTACCCCAGTTACTTGGTTTTATTAGTATTAAATATTAAACTTATGTCTGTCAGAAAGGTAAACTGAAGAAAAGCTAGGATGCTGACTGAAAATAACAAACAGTTTTAATATAAAATATATATTTAATACCACAGGAAAAGGCAAAGAACAATTGAAACTCAGATTAACCCTACAATTACAGTAGGAACAAAACAAGAGGTCCATAAGGGCCTGCATCGCTCTACTGGCTTGTACTGGCAAATGATCGGACCCTGGCTGATTTGACTCTGGTCCTTTTGTTTCCTGTAAAAAAAAGAGACATACATTGTAATGCAGACATTGTTTATAAAATATTTTAATATTAAAGTTTATCTGTGAGACAGAACTAGTCCTGTGAGCCCCACTTAATATTTTATATCAAATAATAAAAACAAGAGGGCCGGCTTTTCAGATATAATGTTGAATGGAACACTTTTCATTCAAGTGGTGATTTAATGAGAATAATAAAGAAAAGAAACCGACAGAAAAACACTACATTATTTTTATACTAAAAAATGTCATTTTTGTTTGAATGGGGTTTCACTCCTTTTTTAACCAGCATTTCGTTATCTAATGGCGGCAAGTGTACCTAATCATCGTCTGACCTAGGAAACTTCATCGAGTTTACATCATCATATACATGGTATATTTGAAAAATCGAATTTTTAAATATATAAAAATCGTTTGTATTTTTTGCTTGTATACACAGATAAATTGTCAACTAAAGGGAAAATAAAATGCCATGTGAATTATCAATGTTTCAATCATGATAAACTCTTATTACTCTCTATCAAGTTCATCAAATAAAAACACCTAAAACTTGGTGTACATGCCGACACCACTCTTTTAAATTCATGTTATAACTATATGACATATTTATGTTACCTTCACAGAATGTAAGAGGGCGCATAAACAGGCGCACGGCCCCATTTTGGGGACTAAATCCTTTAAGACATTGTCAGTCAACAACAACAGCGCTGCTCCATCAATGTACTCATCTGAAATAAATTTGTTAAATGTTGACATTGTGCGTTTTAAAAAAAATCAGTTCTTTTATTGGTATTTCAGAATTTCAATAAAAATTCAAAATAAGTATGTGTTGGTTATTAAAAATAAGAAAACAAACTATTTCTTAGAATCTTGTACTGGAGATAAGTTAGTTGCATATTTATTAATTAGTATTACATCTAAAACCTGGCGCAAGGCAATACCAACTACTCCAGTTCACAAATGCATTATTGCCCAAAATTATTTTCTTCTAAAAAATATAAAGACTTTAAGTTACTTGAAATAGTTTTTCATTTCCAAAATGTGCATATTTAATAAACACAATATTGAAAGATAATAATACTAAACTACCGCTGTCAGCAATCCTACCATAGAACATATCAATTTCGCTGATTTGGATAATCGATTGTTAACATGCCATATCATTTCATTGGTGTCGGTACCATACCGTATTGTCGCTTACGGTATCCAACCCTAAATATGACAAACCTTGTTCCTCATTGTTCTTTAAATTGTGTGAATTTGATGAAAAACCAAATAAGAGCGTTAATTAGTAAATAAACAAGCATCTAGTTCAATATCCTCTTCGTTATAATAGTTAGAATATTTCATATCAATTTAATTAAACTGCATGACAAAACATTTGTGATGATTATTCATTTTATTAACTGTCACTTGCCGTTTCTTGGCATTATAAATGAAATCCAAATTGTTCAACTGGCTCAAAAAAAAAGTATGAGCCTTTCAGGTATTAAGGTGTAATAGAGATAAGGCCATTTTAAAAAAATGTTTATTTGCTGTGTTCTGATCCAGTATTTTTCATATGTAGGAAGGGAGCAATTTGTTTTTGCCATATTTGATTTTACATCGTCAAATTTTAAACAAATAAGGTCAGATTTGTCAAAAAAAACTTCAAATGCTTTTAAAGTAGGAGCACAGCAATCATTTTTTAAAGAACAGTCGGAAGGAATATAGACAACACAAAGCTATTTAAATATTTCCTTTATACACATTTTAAATGGACTCTTCCAAACAGAAACCAAGTGAAGTCATGAATGAGTACCTGTTTAAGTATACTGACAGATTAGAAAGCAGTGCAAGTTCTGTGTTCTGATTGCTTTTTATGTGTAATCAGTAAAAAAAAGTTCTACACAGTGTAAAGTGTTAAACATAATATGTTAATGCTGCAGGAATCACACTGGGGACCTCTGGTTGTTGGACAAAGCATGCTATCCACCAGATCACCGCAATTATTTTTTACATACCAAACAATACACATCCTGCACAATTTTGCATGCTCCAAGTCTACTGTGGGCACAGTGAGTTTAAAATCAAGCAGTGTATGGGTTATTTCAAGTGTGGGACGTACAATTATGCAGAAACTCCATTACAGTCAGTGTGCATGTATACATGAAATTTAATTGATGAATGGTTTAGAAAAAATGTAACAATAAAATTATAGAGCATTTAATTCAAAGTTACTTCAGATGATGGTGTTTAGTTTTGTACAACAAAGTACTTCAGTGTACTACTGTATTAATTTCTAAGAAAAAATGAATGGCTAGGAATAGACTGCTGAAATGTCTTTTCTTTTTAATATTATATGGAGGAATTAAGCTACAGCAATACCACATTACAATGGAGTAACTGCCATCATGGCCATTTAAAAAAGCAATGAAGATACATATAGCTATTTCTACCACCACACCCATTGTGCTTACCTTTTACTTATGTTTTGCATTGTTCTACAAAACTGAAAATATAACACATGTACATATATATCATGAGGTGACCAGTTTCGGTGACCCTAAGATTGAACTTGAATTATTATAAAGATAGAATGTCAAATATGAAATAACTTAATTTTGCTGTTTAGTGTATTGATGTTCTCACATTTTGTAGAGTTTTAATATATTTTAACATCATATTTTGAGAATTACAAGAATTTTAATGGAGGCTTGTTTAAAAAGAAATATACATTTATAGAGGGTAACCTGTTTCAGTGACCTGTAGCTATTATCGTGAGTGCATGTATTTTCAAAAAGTTTACCTTCATAAATCTTTACTTGTGACATGAACATGTAAAAATAACTAATGAAAAAACATTCAAATCAGGAATCGTTCAATGAGGTAATTTAATTGTCAGATACACTGCAGAAAAGCTGAGCCAGAGGTTGCCATAGAAACATTATATTAGGGACAGCTTTTATTCACAATCGACCAATAAAGGTCGAGAAATTATTTGAATACGTTGCTTGATCAATCTATGGAGAAGAAATCAACAAATAAAACAAATGGTTTTAGAAAATGACGTAAACAAAATTCTGTTTTTAATAGAAATATGCTAAATATATGATTGTGTTACCGGTTTTCGATCACTTAATAATCGCTGCTAAAATATTTCAATGCAAAACGGATTTTGACACTAAATGCTTGTATACAACGTTAAAATAACTATCAAATAATTATTTTCTACCAAAACAATTACAAATACATGCCCATTGACTTCACCATTCACGTTAGATCATGGTGACCCAGTATACGTTCAATAAAATGGCGGCACCTGATATCGAGCACATGATAGGATGATGTAATGTGTCAAACTAAAGTGACACATGGCTTCAAAAGCACAAATAAATGAAAGCAGAGAAAACTGCATTACCTTTAACATGAATAAATATTTCTCAATAGGTTAATTTCATCATAATATCAATTAACTTAACAGCATGAGGTTTTTAAAAAAAATACTTTTCATTTTTTTTAAAAATCATAGTAACCAAATAAAAACACTGATTTAAAATATATATATCTTCTTTTTTATTTGCTACTTTATTATTTATTCTTTATATAACCACCTCTTCTTATCCGCTTCTTATAACAAACCTTTTCAACTGTTTGCTTGTTTTTATTCTACATTTAAATGTGGTCCTGTACTAATTTCAATCTCATTCTTAAAAAAAAATCTACAAGAAGGTCACTCGTCCGGAACCTCGATAATTTCTGACATGCACAAGCGAAATATTTTATAACTTTCGACCTTGACCTGTATTGCATCAGTTTACAGCAGACGTGTATGAAATCGATATTCGTAAACAAACCTAGCATTTGTCGAGGTTTTATGTAAACTGAAAAATGGACCTAGTGAGAAATGCATTTTTTCAGGTCTGTACCATAAAATGACTTTCACACTTCTATCGAAAGTATTATTTTTGATATTTTTCTTTGCATTCAATGACCACGTGGATACTGTTTGTAAATATTGCCAATAGTGTAGGAAGTTGAAATATGCGTGCGCGATATTCGTAATTATGGGAAGTGATCGATTTCAGGTGACGCTCGAAAACAGGTTACGGCACCATATATATATATAAGAATGGGTTGTTTTTTTTAAAGCAAGGCTATGCTTTTAATTTTGACTGTCACTCATTTTCTATTATACACAATGATGCAGCATATACAGATCTATGAATATATAGGTTAATCATTCGGTCTGTTGTGTATTATGAAATGTACGATTATTTTAGAACGTATCAAAAAAAGTAATAAGAAAAGTGGGTAGTTTTTCACACAAGTCCTTCAAAATGTACTGTAAAAATGTTTTGAAGACAATATTTATATTAAAGTTGTCTTTTTCCATGCATGTATATGTATTCAAGACACCTGGGAAGTTATAGTCTATTCTGACAAGCAGAACTTCCACAATTCATAAATAGCCAAACGTCACCAAAACAGGTACATTGACCATACAAAACCCTGATTTCAGCACATTGCCATTGTATAAAAATAGTTTGCGTCGTGTTACATGTATATCAATTTATCAATTTTTCTACCATTTTGAAGTAGAACTACTAACAAAAATCTTACAATTTATGCTACGACATTATTATTAAAATGTTTTGATGTCGCGAATATACATTACGAATGTGAATAATACCGTAATAGCTATGAAAGAAACCGATCAACATTATAAGACATTAGTTTACCAATATACGTACCGACAAAATCGTTAATTAACGACATGATTCCATTATCTGTCAGCCACGTTGAAACTTCGTCGACTGTTAAAAATCGGCGATATTTACCTGCCATTTTTCTAAGGGAGGTAACTCACATGTACTCATTTAATACCCAAATACTGGAAAAGAGCGAAAAGACACGCAAATATGCGCAGTGCACCCGATGCACCTGAATCATTGCGTACGCGGAATTATCGAGCGATTGCAGGTTGGATTGTTTGCATGTTTGAGGGTCTTTTCAGCTTTTAAAATCAGAGTTATAACCACCCCTTTAGAAGTGAAATACATTTTAACCCCACCCACATTATATTTTTTTTTTAAAAATACCCCTCCCACCTTAGAAGTTAATTATTTTGCCGTCCATGGGTGGGATGTATGTTTAAATGGAACAGCCCTAACTGTTTTGTGCTTTTATTGTGTGATTAAAGACACAGTTAAGGACATGCGGCATAAAAGTCATTAATATTCTTTTTTTTTTGTACATTTGCTAAATTATTCTGTGCATGAGTGCTTGAAAACATTCCCCACTTATGGTGAAAGCAGTTTTAGTACACAAACATTTTTCGAATTTAAATTCCTTTCGAGCATAATTGAAGTAAGATGGCCATTTTGTCATCTGAGTAATTACATGTAAGTAACAAAAACTTACCCATAGTATTCAAGTCACAAAATATTTTTTTCAATTGATTTTTAATAATAATAATCATTCATGATTTATATACAACTTGACTGTTACAGGTAACGAGCAGTTATCAGGCTCAGGTTCACATCTTCAAAGACTTCCACAAGAATATTATTGGAAAAGGAGGTGCTACAATAAGGAAGGTAATGTCCATGTTTCTGTATGCTTGTTTAATTGCTGTTAAAATTTTAAACAGCTTTCTCAGTTGTTATTTTACATTAAAATCATCTTATTTAAGGATAATTTAGTACAGAACATTGTATAGTAGAAAAATAATTTGTTCAAAAGTCGAGTTATTTGCCGGGAATTTCAATTGTAATTATTTTCCAAGCATATGTAATGGTGACTGCTGGTCCATTGTCCCTTGCAAGGTGAGTGGGGTACCCAGATGACCAAAGTCTCTTTCTTTTTAAATAAAACCCAACACAGAATTTATGAAAAACTAGAGTTGCAACATGTATATAATTCTATACATAGATAAGAGAGGAGACAGACACGAGGATAGACCTACCAAATGAGGCATCTGACTCGGATGTGATTCTCATCACTGGAAAGAAACAGAATGTTGAGGCAGCTAAACAGAAAATTGAAAGCATTCAGAAAGAATTGGTAAGATTGTTTTGTTTTTTTTCAGTATCAAATAGAAATTTGATATTAATAGAGTAAGGCCATAATAAATTAATTGCTTGAATATCATTCCCACCAGTCACTAAATTTCTTGCTGCATCGGCCCTTTTTATTTTAAAAAAAAAAAGAAAGTAAATAATAGAATCCTCCCCCTTTTAAAGAAAAAATTGGAAAAAATTGCATGATAACCTAGCAATTCCTTTATAATGGCCTAAGAGAAATTACATGCATAAATAGTAAAAATATTTTAAATAATTAAATATTCAGAAGTTAATAGTCTACAGAATGGAATATGAAAAGGTTTTAAACTTAAGAATGAATAACAAGAATGAATAGGGTTTTATGGCGTACCAACACAATAGAGGTTATTCGACACCAACAGGAAGGAAGATTCCAGGTTCACTCTACATGTACAAAAACAACAAATTAACATACAGATTTAAAAAAAAAACACCAACAAATGAATATGCAGAATGAACCTAGAACCTTGATACCTGCAGAACTGCAGAGTTTCAGCAAATTCTATCGTATTACTCAAATTGTCGCTTTTTACGACGTATGAGCCACAGTGGTCCTATTCTTGCCATCACTCATATGGCTCCCTTAAACCACACAGGGGTTGATAATTTAACCATAATGGTGAACAGAACAAAAAATGATAAAATGAACATGACACCTATTCGGAGGATTCCTACCCCTCTGCAGAGATCAGCAGTGATTCTATTCTTAGCCAGAACCACACAGGCTGTTTTAAACTTAACAAGAGTCTTGATATTTCTTTACAAAGAGAAGAAGTACGCTACTGTGTACAATAAGGGAGCACAATAATGACACAGATCATTGCACATTGATAATCAAATGTAAAAACTTAAGACGATCTTTTCCTCTTGCAAAACTGATTTATGGAACTGTGGTAAAATAGCTTCTGCTGAAGATGCTTGTGTTTTAATTTTTACTCTGTCTAAATATTTTATGTCAAAGCATTGTTGCCTTTTACTTGTGCAAGAATTTTTGGATTTATCGATGTAAATGATTTCATTATCCTACACATACAGTCTAACCTGTGTAAGTGGTCACCTCTATTAAGCAGCCACTAGTCTTAAACAGCCACATTTAGTAGTAATTCTCATTTCTATGATTTTAGAGAAAATTAACCTGTATTAAGCAACAACCTGTCTTAAAAGATCATTATTGCTCCTTCCCTTGACTTGCTGCTTAAGAAAGGTTTAACTATACTGTACATTTCCTGCACCATTTTGAGAGATTTTGCATTTACCTCATTTTAGGTTACATGTTACTGTCATTCTTAATATAACTCTTCTTCATTTCAGGCGGACATTAAAGAGCTATTCGTGGATATTCCTCACAAACTTCATAACTCTATTATTGGTGCTAAAGGCCGTCTGATTCGCTCTATTATGGACGAGTGTGGCGGCGTTATTATTCGCTTCCCTGCGGAGGGTAGCACAAATGACAAAGTGACAATCCGGGGACCAGCAGATGATGTTGACAACGCAAAGAAACAGCTCCTTGAATTGACCAGTCAAATTGTAAGTTTTGTATACTTTAATCTTTTCCTTAAACTGCTTATAAATGAGTAGATTCAATCAAAATTAAGTAATACTGTTCATAAAATATTTCTGTAAAAGTTGAAGTAGGTCTGGGTAAATTAAGTAATAATGTTCTATATACATTCATGTAAGAGGTCAAGAGTTAACTTGAAAGTAAAATTTCGGCAGATTAAATCATAGTAAAAGAGGTAAGGATGTTCTTAAAAGCATGTTTGTTTGTATGCCCGTGTGCCCCTATCTGCTCACTTAGATTTGCAACTACCTAAAATTTCTTATTAAATATTGATTTTCGAAGCAATGCTCTCTTTCGTGATTTCTGTCAATACCTACCTGCCTTCACACATGAAATATTCTAGTTCGGACACAGCAAACAATTTTATTAAGTATGGTCTAAGTGTGTATGAGTAAGTTATTAATTGCTTTTACATTTACAGCAACATTCCAGCAATGTTGAAGAAGTGAGGGCCAAGGCAGAATACCACAAGTTCCTGATTGGACGCGGTGGTAGCAATATTAGAAGGGTAAGTTTATGTATTTAAATCCCTATTTCTGTGCAAGTTTACTAATCGCTCCAAAAAATACTTTGTGAGAAAGTTTCCAGTTTTTTGCAGAAGGACGGTGGTTCTGCTCAGTCTGAAGTCTACCTCCACCAGTAAAACTAGATATGCCATATATAACCTGAAAAAAAGTAACTATTCATTTATATACGAGTCGTGAAATTATGTAAATGTATATCAGTTCTACTGAATTATCCCTTCATTTCTTTGATTATGAATAAAAACAACTCGGCAGTTCTATGTAAATTAAGACGAACCAGTGGCGATAGTACACTCCGATTCCTCTGTTATAGTTGCAAAAGGTGTATCCAAGGGGTTAATATAAAAAGTAAATTTTAAAAAGACGAAATAATCTCGCAAGTTGAGCGATAATGTCGCATCACTATAAAAAACAGTCAAATGCACCAAATGGTACGTAAATCCTTGTTGTAGCCACAGCAAATGTTGTATCAATCGTATACATACGATAGATAAATATTATGTTACCTGGTTTAAAACGAGTATATATTTGTATTTGCCAATTTCGAATTGGGTAGCTGGGCATGGGTAGCGTATCTTACTATCAATCGATGGGCCATGAGTTACATCCCCATTTGGCCACAGTCTCCGTGATGATTTATAGAAGTTAAATCTCATCGCCATTTTAACACAAAGATATACCAGTCAAACCTGTCTTAAGCAGCCAGCCAAGGGAAAGGGCCAAATTGGCCGCTTAAGGCAGGTGGCTGCCTACTACAGGGTCATCAATTTTCACCCAGATTAGCGAAGTATTTTTGTATATTGGCACAATTTCACAACCTCAACACGTTCATCCAAAGTCAAACACTTCTGTTTTGGTGGCATTGTTAACACACTGACAATCAAATCATTTATGATTTAAGTAACAATAAATCATTTCCAAATTTTATATTTTTCCACAATTAACGCTTTTTACAAGTGTGAACTTAATGAGTTAATTCCTTATCGTGCGTTAAAAGCTCGAACAAACTGCCATTCTAATTATCGTCTCAAAGCTTCTTTAATCTTTTTATATGCCGACTTTTTCACAGTTAACATGTTTACACAAAACACTTTGATCTGTCTATTTTACCAATTACGCAACTAAAAATAGAGATGTGAAAATTATCACGCGCTACACTTTTGTTTGAGTCGGAAAAATTGCGATTATGTAGAATACAATAACAGCTTTGTTGGGTTTGAGTCGGAAAAATGGCGATATGTAGAACACAATAACAGCTTTGTTTGGTTTGTTTACGGCCAATTAAGAAAGTTTAAACTAATTTTAAATTAAAGATATATTATAATTATTTGATTTATTTGGTTTTTAGTACTTTAATTAAATATTAATTCTGTGGCCGTAATGAAATTTTTATATGCCAAAATCGATATTATACGGTAAAATTTGTTCATTTGGTGGCCGTTTAAGGAGGTTTTTAATGCATTTGGGACCAAAAATGTTGGCAACTGGCCGCATGGACCAGGCGACCGCCTATTGCAGTAAAATTATATAGTAAATTTCGACGGGAGGGTCTGAAACTGGCCGCTTAAGGCAGGTGGCTGCTTATAACAGGTGACCATTAGTACAGGTTTGACTGTAGTCATTATTTACTATTTACAGGTTCGTGAGAAAACTGGAGCTCGCATCATCTTCCCTGGCCAGGATGAAACAGAGCAGGAATTGATCACCATCATTGGTACAAAAGAGGCTGTAGCTGCAGCCAAGACAGAGATTCTTTCACTTATAAAAGACTTGGTGAGTGTCCGAACAAATCTAAATAAAAGGGAGAACTACCAATTTTATATTTTTATGACAGGTTAATTCATAAAAATATCATTTCAGCCTCTGTGAGAAAACAACCGCAGCTGTGATCTAGTAGTGGTTGCTCTCACATGAGGACGGTTGAGCCCAGTACAGTAAGGTCATACTAATTATAGGAACAACGGCAGTTGAAACTTCCTTGCTTGACACGCTGCTTTCAGTTTATTTCATTGTGAAACAAGTTTTTGTAACTTTTAGTCTTTTTGGATAGAACCAGTACTAAGCATATGTGGAAAAAAAGTGTCTTGCTCAATGACACCACACATAGCCATGCGGAGGATCGAACCCATGGCCATCCAATAATGGGACTAAGCATGTATCACCAGATCCTGTAATTGTTGAAAAAGACATTAAACTCTTATTAAAAATATTTAAAAAACTGTTACGATTTTCAGGCTAGGATGGGTTATTTAGTAAGTAAATGATGGAGGTAGTTGATTGCTTAGTATGTGTTTGTAATAATACTTCGATTATAATTTAAACAGGAAATATGTGTTGAGTTTATGGGTTATTATAATTGTTGAAACTGATAAGTAAAATTTTATTTGAAATATTATAATTTTAGGATAACATTGTGGAAGGAGAGGTCAATGTTGATCCTAAACATCATAAACATTTTGTGGCTCGTCGTGGTGAAGTACTGAGGCATATTGCGGAGGACTTTGGTGGCGTCACTGTCAGCTTCCCACGTAGTGGTGTGAAGAGCGACCGAGTGGTGATTAAAGGTGCGAAGGACTGTGTTGAGGGTGCTAAGAAGAGAATCCTGGAGATAGTTGAAGATTTGGTGAGTTGAACGTGCATATTGTTGTGTAACTCGTGATCAGAATTAATCTTTTTGTGATTTTTTTTTTCGCTGTGTGCTCATGTAAGGGCCTCTTTATTTTGCAAAGCATTCTGCAATATGCTAACATAATAAAATTATCTATTGAAATAAAAAGAAACTTATCACAGTTACAATGTCTTTGTATGGTTTAGCAAAAAGAAAAAGAAAATTTGTGTATTGTCCAATACAAAATTCTCATCTCTTCCCTTGTTTTGCAGGAAGCCCGGGTGACAATTGAGTGTGTTATCCCTCAGCAGTTCCATCGAACAGTGATGGGGGCTCGTGGGGCCAATGTTCAGGAGATTACTCAACAATATGCTGTGGCCATCAAGTTTCCGGATAGACCCGATCGCCCCGTTGCCAATGGAGGTTAGACGCAGCATTATTTGTTTCATTTATTTTGGCTTGATTGCGAAAAAAGCTTCCCTGTGTAGAATTAGTTCTTGTTACTACATTGCATACATGTACTCTGCTCGAGATGTTATGCTTAACTAAAAAACAAATTCAACTCCTTATAATAAAATAAAAGCAAAATCCTTGACTGTCAAATTGAGTCAAGTTAACATTTTTATTTGTGCTTATATATTAATTTTGGAAGTTGTATTTTATAGCCATTTGGTCTAGCCGAATATGACCTCTGGTGTCAGATTAATCTAATATATCCATTACTATACCATCCTGCTTAAATAGCAGCTTTTCAGCTCGCCGGGACGAAGTCCAAGGGGAGCTATTGCCATGACCTCCAGGTCGTCGTCTGTAGACACCCAGGTTAAACTTTGGTGTAAGTTTAAGATATCAATGCAATGACTCATTGGATGTGAAAGAAACTTTGCATGTGTGTTCACCATCATCAATGGAACACACACAGACAAGAACCATAACTCTGGATTGCATTTTGGCACAGTTATGGCCCTTTTTGGACTGAGAGAGCGGAGTAGGGTGATATAGAAATGGGTTGCCTCTGTCTGTCCACAACATATCTCCTTCAGTTGTTATTGGAATTAAATAAATTAAATAACTTGGCACGAATGTTCACTAGGACAAGACGATGTGTCATGCGTGTGACTTGGGTCTGTTCGTCAAAGGTCTAGGTCATAACTCAATGTCATGTGTTTGGAGATCCAGTGTATGCACTGTGTTTCCTCTTGTCCGGACCGTATCTTCTTTAGTTGTGATTAGAATTTAAAGTAACATGGCACAAATTTTCACTAGGACAAGAAGATGTGTCATGGGAATGACTTGGGTCTGTTCGTCAAAGGTCAAGGTCATAGCTCTGTCAGCTGCTGTCCTGACCTTATCTTCTTTAGTTCGTATTGGAATTTTAACACAAACGTTCATTAGAAAAGATGATGTGTCATGCCAATGACTTGGTCTGTTCTTCAAAGGTCAAGGTCACAGCTCCGTCCATCCACTGCTGTTTTGACCCTATCTTCTTTAGTTGTCATTGGATTTTTAAATAAATTGGCACAAATGCTAACCAGAGTTTGGTCTGTTTGTCAAAGATAATTTTTCTTTGTTTTGGGGTTATAGCACACATATTTATGGTTCGATTTAGAACATCACACCATTGCTCACTTTAATAAGACAATGTGTCATATAACAATCGGCTACGTATTTCAGTTTGTGGCATTTACATGTGATTTGTGTGCTTGGCGACTTTTTCATTTTGCATAATTTAAATCCACTTCTCTGGAAATGCCATTAAGGGTTAACGAGGTGGCGGTGGATATAACCACATTAGTGGCAACCTCTTGTTGTTCCAGTAGAAAGACTAGGCTTATGGTAGGACATACCTTCAAAAAGCTGTCACGAGAACGGCTATTACTCAGCCCACTGGTATTGTTTGTCCAAGTAAATAGATTGTAATGTTTACTTCAAACATTGTTTATGTAAGGAAAATGGTGAAATATCAACTGATATTGATCGCTGATTGGATTATCAACTTGTTTGATTGACCTGGTCCACCTGTCTATTCGTGCAAGTATGAGCATGACATTACTGACTTTTTGATTAACATAGTTTGATGCAAATAAAATCTGTGACCTGTAAATTCACATGTTTCTTTGAGATTTGCTAAAAAAAGGACTGCATTCAATTTTTAGAATCCTAAATTGATAAAGTTTAGAGGAATGTGAGCTTTTGAGAGCTGTTGTACATCTTGATCTGCATGTTTATTGTTTGAATATTTTCAGCTCCAAAGGAGAATGGTGAGGCCCCAGAAGACATGGTGAATGGTGATGAGGATACTTCAAAGAAGACTGACACAATAACAATCACTGGTAAAGCCGAAAACTGTGAAGGTGCCAAAAAAGCTCTCCTGGTATGTTGAAATACCTCTTGACAGAAGAATATAACAATAATATGTTTCTTAAACCATATCTTAATAGCCTCCTTTCTTCGCATGCCGAAGATCGTAATTTCGATTTCGTATCGTACCATACTTGAAAAATGATACTAGAAGCTTCCTTGCTTGGTGATCAGCATTTAGAGGATAGTTCTAGGTCTGATCGGTTCAGTGTTAGTACAGTGTGACTGGGTGGGGTATCATACCATGTATCTGTGGCATCATACTTCAGCGTTCATAATACTGCCTCAAGTAGACACCATTGCGATGTAACAGTAAATTTGAAAGCACTATTCAACTCAACACCATACAACAACAACAGTAATACATGATTTTACTAACACTGCATATTTACATTTGTTCTCTCCATTAAATTTCAAAAATAACAAATATTCTTTCTCTTCCTAGGATTCTGTGCCAATCACCAAAGAAGTTGATGTTCAGTTTGACTTCCATCGCTATATTATTGGCCAGAAAGGTCGCGACGTGCGCAAACTGATGGATGAGTTCAACGTGAACATCTCCATTCCACCACAACAGGAACAAAGTGATACCATCAAAGTCACTGGACCACCAGCAAATGTTTCCAGGGCTATAGATGCTCTCGCAGATAAGGTGAAATCTCTGGAGCTGGAAAAAGAGGACCGGGCATTAAAGAGCTTCGAGTTGACAGTAGAGGTTGACCCGAATTATCACCCGAAGTTGATCGGTCGAAGAGGTGAAGTGATCAACAAGCTTCGTGCTGAACACGATGTTAAAATTCAGTTGCCAGAACGCAATGAAGAGAACCAAAGCCTGATTCGTATTGTTGGATACGAGAAGTCTTGTGAGGAAGCACGCGAGGACATACTGAAGATGGTTCGAGAATATGTAAGTTAAAAGAAATTTTGCTTTACTATTTTATAGTAGAGATTATCAGTTGTTTGAATATACATGCATAATTAATTGGTAGATAAAAACATATATGTCTTTGGTTGTTTTCTAACACTTCTTGGAATGTTAATAGTGTTTAGGCTTCTGTATCATCAACATTTTACCTAAATACTTTAAAAACAACAACTAAGTATTAACCGGTTATTTATCTATTTTATATTAAACATCAATGAAACCATATGCAATTTTCCTGGAACCTGTCTAAAAAAATCATGGCTGCTTTCTTTAGTATTACTTTTTTAGTACTTGAGTATATGTTGGTGAAAGGAGTCGGAGGGAATACAAAAGAAAACAATAGTTTTTAAAAAAATTTGTGAAGAGATTGAAACTGCCAGTTCTGAAGTTGGAAGTTGCATGCTAATGTTTTATTTCATGTTGAAGGAGGATATGGTGCATCTGGAGGTTAAGGTCGACCGCAGAATACACCCCCGAATCATTGGTCAGAAAGGACGTGGCGTACGCAAGATTCAGGATGACTTCAAGGTTGATTTACGATTCCCACGTGGCGAAGAAGACCCAGATGTCATAGTGATCAGTGGTAATGAAGATGATGTCTATGATTGCCGCGACCACCTTCTTAATATTGAGGAAGAATTTGTAAGTTGATTAACTGCTTTATTAGTTTATACTGATTTATTTTAGCTTGATTGCGAAAAAAGTCCTATGCTTATATGAACTGCTCTCGAGTCTGCTTCCTGGATAGAACCAGTACTGAGTGCTGTTTTTTGAGAGGCATCGGCTCAAGCTTGGGATGGAACCCGCAATCTCTGGCGTGAGCTGCTAACACTATCCACTACACTACAATCGTGCTTAACTGCTTTATTGAATGAAGCCTCTGTAATTTGATGAATAAGCAAGAGGTTTTACACTTTGGCAAACAAAAGGTAGCCAATAAGGAAAATTGAGGTTTTTTCTATACAAAGCCGACGACATAAAGATGAGTATAAAAGTAATCAACAAATTAACAATGTACTAACATTACACAACCATGACCTCTGGGGTCATAAATGGCTCTGTAGTGGTGTCAAATAGTTTGCATGAGAGCTATATTTGAAAAAAAAAATCTATGTTTGCTGAAACTTTGAAATTTTAATAAGTGTACCAAAATTACACAAACAATGACCCTGTGGTCAGAAATGGCCCCGCACTGGTGTCAAATAGTTATATAAATATAAGAGTTGTATTTGGAAAACAAGTTCTTTATCTCGGCCTGTATTAACTGCAAGTTTTACATTTTACATGAAGCATTAGCTTATGGTGTATGAAAATTACTCAAACAATGATTTTGGGGTCAGAAATAGCCCTGTCATGGTGTCAAAGAGTTATATATATGTGATTAAAAATTGATATTGTCTGTTTTGACTGCAACTTTGAGATTTTATTGAACAATGTACAAAACTAGCTTATGGTGAACCAAAGTTGACATAATCATTTTGCATAAGTCAATTGCCTTGCGATGGTGTATCAATGTAACACAAACACTATACTGTTATCTTGATTTTGCGTGTTCCCTACTTTAGATAATCTATGTTTTATTACGTTCAACAGCTCCAAGACGTTATTGACGACGAATATCTGCAGAATCTTCAGCAACCTCCAAGCAAGAAATACGAGGATACGCGATCAAAGCCTGACAAAGGATTTAAGATTAAGAATGCACCCTGGGACGCGGCAGCTCCAGATACCAGCAGCACGTCAGAATTCCCAAGCTTCCCTGGGGCAGCAGGATCAGCAGTGGCCCCGAAAACAAGCCATGCCTGGGGGCCGATGAGGAGGAATTAATCCTGTCGTATATGAATAGATTGATTGATAATACACATACTAACACTTGCTTTGTATAAAACATGCACTTTGTACTACATAGTGTTGTAATTTTGAAAATGTACATGTACAAAGAATGTCCTGATTCTGAAAGCTCTTAATGATCTGTACATGTTTATTAAAATGAAAACTACACATTTTCTTTGATTATGATTATCTGTATACGTGTGGAAATCTGTTGAAAGACTGATCCGCTGGTTCGAATTGTTGCAGCTTTGGAAGTTTAAAGTTCTTTATAATCATCTTATCATATACTGTATAGTGGTATACAATTTACAAATAGATCCATGCAATAAACAATGTTTCAAGTCTTTCAGTTGCAAACACTATATTATCATGCATTACCTCTCTCATCTTATAATGATAGTCGTGGGAAGATTACAAAATAATTAAGGGAAGTTATTCTGTTAGAGAATAATCAAGTTTTAAAATGGGAGTTGGCTCCCTTCTAATTTCACTCTTCACTTCATAAAAAGGTTTTTGGTGGGGTACAAACCATAACTATTGTTTCTATTGTCGTCGTTAAATAATATAATTGTATGATATTATACCAATCGTTTTGATTTTACAATCACTGTCTACTGCTGAGATATTTTTTTTTATGCGACTACGAAGTTTGATATCGGTCGCGGTCATTTATGTTATGCCTCGAGATTGTGACATGGTTATAAATGCCATTGTTCCCATACCTCTTACACATATTTATACGATATTGTCCATGCTGATTAAACCTGGTTGTGTTTTTGACTGTTTTATTTAAAAAAAAGAAAGAGAAATATTTAACGGAACGTTAAATGTAAAAACAAATTTTAATATGATTCTATTTTATTTTATAACTAAGGATTATTTGTTGTTATTATTTACCTTGAAAATAAACATGTTTTTTTTTTTTAAAAAAAAAAAAGCTCCGTTATGCTCTTGGAAAATATAAAGACATGTCAAAGATTTTATATGTGTAATGAATTGTTCAATTGGAACATTTTGCACTATAACTGGTAATGATTTGACTTTCAATTTCGATAAATTTATTTATTTTATCAGCATTTAGGTTAAGATCTCCTTACTTGTGCAATGTAAGTTCATTTATAAGAAAAAAAGTTGATGTTATTATTTAAATTTTGGAAAATAATTGAAACTTTGAGCTAGTGTATATACTATGCTAAGTTAACGAAGTTCTGTTCAATATTTCTTAGAATAAAAAATCTCAATATTAGTAACAACTTGTATATGCATAATCATGAACACTTATTCGATTTG
The DNA here is from genome assembly GCA_029582155.1 of Panopea generosa. NCBI lineage: Eukaryota > Metazoa > Mollusca > Bivalvia > Adapedonta > Hiatellidae > Panopea > Panopea generosa. Next base: position 35,333,546 of record CM055910.1, on the reverse strand, counting down.
TAAGGAAAATACAGTTCCAAGTGTCAACTACTGCCAAAGTGAAATTAGTGCTATTTTTTATGAAAAAAAAAGAGTTGGGTTCTATTGTTATTTAATGAATTTTTGAGCAAATGTTTTAAAATGTAATATTGACTGTTGTTAGATAGTATTGCGAGGTAGCTTAATACTTAAAATATCTCCCCAGACAGGATTTCTGGATGACACTAACAGTTCTATTTGTTAACTACTCTATTTCAATAATATTTTGCTCAGGAATTTATTAATATTTTGTTTTAATATTTTTAGTGTCGCACCCTCTGTGATCCTTGGTAATTTTTATTATGCATGTTGGCGACTTTAAGGAATTGCAACCTTTAAGTCTTGTTATTATTACAAGGTAACTAGCAAGTATTCAGCACTACTCGCATGTTGTTGACATTTTTTTTATTTTTTAAGACTTTTTCAAATGTGGTTCTTGTTCTGTTATATGTTTGACATGTTGAAGTTTGTTTCCTGTTTTTGAATGAGAGAGAGACCAGAGTCTGGATGTTTGGTTTGGTTATGGGATTTCATTTTTTTTCCTTCTGTTTTATCATAATACATCTTTGCGTACTCATTTTTACCATTGGCCATTGTCAACATCAAGTGACCTTTTGTTGCCAGTTAATTTTCCATGAGCTTGTTTCAACTTAAAGATAAATTTTGCAATACAGGTATAAGTATGACATTTACTTGATGTTGTTTTTTTTTAGTGTTCTGAAAATTTGTTAGCCTGTTAAGAAAATTTTGTTGCTACTACATGACTCTATTGTAGTTATAGACCTTTTGCATCTAGCTCGTCAATTCCATTTTGCTGCTCTTAATATTCCCATGGAAGTGTAACTGAGAGTTATAGGTCACTCTGCACTCACATGTTGCTTTTGGGACGGTTTAGCATTGGTCGCGATACCTCCATAAATGTTGTTGTCACAAGTCACTATGTACTGATTAATTATTGGAACTAGTCATATCAGATTATAATAAGCACCAACATGAGTTTTATTGCATATTGGATGAATTGCATGGGAAGTGTGTCTAGGCTTAATAATATAAATAAAACACGCAAGTTTGGAGGTTTACATTGATAACTGACTTTTAGTACAACATTGTTATTTTGTTATAGTGTCTTGGTTTTCATACCGTACAATGGTTATCCAAAAAGTAACTTGAAAACCTTTATAACTTACTTATAAAAAAATTAACCAAAACCTAGAGCAAAGAAATTTGAATTTTTAACCTATTTACATTACTTTTTGATTGACCCTCTTTTCATATTACTTTTTGGATGGCCCTTGTACAAATAATTTAAGGTTATATGTGTCAAACTTAAGTCTATAAATTATTATTATTTTTTGTTTATATTAACCCTTTTTCCTTTACTTAATTTAAAATTTGGTACAGTATGTCTGAAAAGATGTGTTGCAATGTTTGATTTTAATAAAGGAAGTTTGAAAATTATGGAAAATGTTTAAAGGGTATAGCTGTAATGTTATCTACATCTTTTTAGATGTTTATATTGTGTAATCGGATTTATTCCTCTATGTTAAATTAAAAGTAGGTCCGTATGAAGTATTGTTATTTTATGCATAAAATTTAAAAAATATATATATATGAATTCAATTCCCAAAATGTATATGAACGGATATATTTTTGAGGATGCATGTGTTTTTTTTTCCCCCGTCCTTGTAACAACTCCTTGTTTTGAATGCATTTATAAAGTTATAAAAGCCTTTGGCATATGGTTTTTATAGTTTAAAAAAAAAAGAAGTAAACACATGTGTATGAATAAAAATATATGTGGATGTGTGTGTATGTCATACATGTACACACTCTGTAATATATAGAAAGTCTGTGATGAACTGTATGTCTGTATAGGGTATATTTTTAGGTTTATTTCACACCTATGTCGATCGACATGTCATCAGTAGTTGCTTACTCTGGGATAAGAATACAGATTGCAAGAAAGAAAAAAGACCGAAAGAAATTGTGTTGACAAACGTGACTAAATGATTTTTGTTAATAAATTTTGGTGTCACTGTTGTTCACATTATTTTTGTTATAAATGATTGAAATTATGAATATTATATTATAACATTTGTGTTCACAAGGTTATAGGCAAATGACCTGGTTTGTTTTTATGTGACCACCACCACGAAGTGTATTGCCCGGCAATATTTAAGGACGACTGGGCTCCATTTGTGTGCTGGTGGCTGTACAAAAGTGTATTTTGATCACTTGATCAGAATTTGATATGTGCATTGGAGCAAATGTACTGGACAGACGAGTCAAAATAAAGAAATATAAAATAAACATGTACGTTTTCTTCTCTCTCTACATATCCAGTATTGTTACTATTAAGTGAATGGACAACACAAATTGTATTCAGTTAAGATTCAATGATTCTTATGGCTCTCGAAGTGTAAGCAAAGCCTGCCCTTTTGCCCGGCCGTTTGCATAGGTCAGTCGTCTGAACTTGTTTCCGGAATATAATTTAAACTTCCTGAAGGAAATCGATTGCCACTTCGTAATAGCAGGTAATATATGGAATTGCAGAACTTTATTTTAAATAATGACCTAATTATCTCCCCTTTCATACTTTATTTTCAATTACATTTGCTTATCCTGAGTATATTTTTAAACGCGAGACTTGAAACATGGAAAGAAAACTGCCATATAATGGCAGAATTATTTCCCTGTCTATTTCGTACTTTGTTCGCTCGTATTTTTAAAAAAAAAACGAAGAGCTATTGTCGTGACCCTGACGTCATTGTCCACTGGTTAAAGTTTTATGTTAAGCTAAGCCTTTTCTCTGTTTCTGAACAAACAACTCGTGTTACGGTGACTAAACTTCATAAACACATTCATATGTTATACAAACAATGTATATAGCTAACTTACCTAGATTTACATACTTTGGGCTCTAAAACCTTGGGTTAAAGTTCTTTGTTTAGCTCGGGTTTTGTTAAAGTTTTAGTTTAGCTCAGCTTTTTCTCTGTTTCTGAACAAACTACTCATCTATTGGTGACTAAACTTCATAAACACGTTTATATTATGTTGTAGAAACAATGTATACAGCTAACTTACATTAATTTCCATACTTCTGACTTTAAAATCGTAGGTTAAAATATTTTGTTTAGCTCTGGTTTGATTTTTTTTTTAATCAATTTTATTTTTCAGAAATACTATTAATTCTGTAAGCTGATCACCATCAACTAAAAAAAAGTTTACATCACTGACCTATTGAATGAATTTTTCTGCCTGAGCCCAACCAAGACCCCACCCTGTTGCCCATTCTTTTTTTTATACCCCCAAAAACGATCTGTCCGTTGCAATTTTCCTTGTCCGGAGCATCACTTGAAAAGTACCGGATGGAATTTCATCAAGCTTCATAAAATGGTAGAATATAATGAGAGGAAGTGCAGTGTACAGGAAACATAACTCTATTCTTGCTAATTACAGAGTTATTGCCCTTTGATATTTTTTCTTGTCTGGAGCATAACTTGAAAATTACCTGATGGAATTTCATCAAGCTTCATACAATGGTAGAATATAATTAGAGGAAGTGCAGTGTACAGGAAACATAACTCTATTCTTGCTAATTACAGAGTTATTGCCCTTTGATATATTTCCTTTGTCCGGAGCATTACTTTTAAAGTACTGGATGGAATTTCATCAAACTTCATACAATGGTAGAATATAATGACAGTAAGTGCAGTGTACAAGAAACATAACTCTATTATTGCTAATTACAGAGTTATTGCCCTTTGATATATTTCCCTTGTCTGGAGCATTACTTTTAAAGTACTCGATGGAATTTCATCAAACTTCATACAATGGTAGAATATAATGACAGGAAGTGCAGTGTACAAGAAACATAACTGTATTCTTGCTAATTACAGAGTTATTGCCCTTTGATATATTTCCCTTGTCCGGAGCATTACTTTTAAAGTACTGGATGGAATTTCATCAAACTTCTTACAATGGTAGAATATAATGACAGGAAGTGCAGTGTACAGGAAACATAACTCTATTCTTGCTAATTACAGAGTTATTGCCCTTTGATATATTTCCCTTGTCCGGAGCATTACTTTTAAAGTACTGGATGGAATTTCATCAAACTTCATACAATGGTAGAATATAATGACAGGAAGTGCAGTGTACAAGAAACATAACTGTATTCTTGCTAATTACAGAGTTATTGCCCTTTGATATATTTCCCTTGTCTGGTGCAGTACTTTTAAAGTACTTTTAAAGCCATCTGTGATAATAGTTTAATAAAGTTCATGAAAGAACCAAGTTGATGAATACATGGAGTTCGAGCAAAGCAGGTTCGATATTGTATTCCTAGTGCTCTTGTTTGTTTTTTATCCATAAAATTGTTGTTCCTCAACATAACTCGAAAAAGTATAACATTTATTGATTGCCATGAAAGCTTGTACACTGCACAATAATTAAAAAGACCGTTTTTAATTTTAACAAAACCATAAAAAAATTAACAATACAAATAACTCAATCCATAACATTCTCTTTTATTAAGAATTTTTTTTGTCTGGAGCATAACTTTAAAACTATTTGATATAATTTAATAAAACTTCATACAATGGTTAACCATTTTCTGTCATGGCGGCGTTCGGGGGTATTCATCACTACAGTGATAGGTCTAGTTTAAATTTGTTTACTATTAAATCAAATACTCTGCCTCATTTCAACTTTATTACCGACGCAAATACCTTCACCTCTACCCCAACCCCCATCCCCGCCCATTTTATTTTTGTTGTTTTTTTGTATTAAATCAAATACTCTGCCACATTTCAACTTTGTTACCGACCCAAAGACCCTCACCCCTAAACCACCGCCCCCACCCATCCCAATCACCGCCCATTTTTGATTTTTTTTTAAATTTTGTTTTGTAATAAATCAAATACTCTGCTCAATTTCAACTTTGTTTCCGACACAAAGACCCTAACCCCTACCCAAACCCCACACACCCTTCCCCATCCCCGCCCATTTTGTTTTTGTATTAAATCAAATGCTCTGCTCCATTTCAACTTTGTTACTGACCCCAAGACCCTCACCCCTAGTCCCCTCACCCCCCATCTCCGCCCAATTTTTTTTTTAAATTTTGTTTTGTATTTGATCAAATACTGTGCCCCGTTTCAACTTTGTTACCAACCCAAAGACCCTACTCCCTCCCCCCACCCCATCATCACCGCCAATTGTTTTATTTTATTTATTTATTTTGTATTTAATCAGATACTCAGCCCCATTTCAACTTTGCTACGAACCCAGTGATAGTATTGATTTTTTTAACTAATCACAATCATGTCTAAAAAGTTTACGTCACTGACTTTGACATTTATAATAGATTTAGAAAAAGACGAGCGTCTGCATCCGCTTGCGGTGCTCTTGTTTTTACTTGTCTTCAGTATATTTTCAAACATGAGACTTGAAACCTGGATTGAAGTAGCATGGCAAAAGTATCTGCTATAGCAGAATTATCTCCCTTCCCTTTTTGTATATTCTTGCATGGAGTATATCTTAAACAGAATGAAAGGAAAGTTAACTACAACATCAAGTAATTGTTTATGGAGCATGCATGATCCTCTTTGTTATTGAGTTGTGACCTTTTGTACAGAAATGAAAAAAACAAGCATAGTAAATATTGGTTATGCATAAAGACACTTGACCGATTATTGGACCCTCCGTCGATTGTACCCCTCTCCTTAGATATACTGATGCCAATCGTGTCTTTATTTCATCGTTATTTTCTTTAAATAAACCTTACATAAAATTGTTATTTATACTTGCATATATGCTTAACCTCTTGATCAATAGTTTAATATAAATATTTTGCCGGGAAGGGTGTTACTTAACGATACTAGAACTTGTGGCCCGACCTCTTTTGCCAATTTGTAATATATAAACAAAATATGTTTAAACTAAACTACACTTCGTATTGTAGTGCCTTTCAATTGTATTATTTGACACATTAATGTCAATCGATACCATTCTTTTGTTTACACCAGAATAAGATTACACTTGTACATAATTATGTAAAGTAATATACCACGTGAAGTATAATAGCATACGTTTTCTTCAGTTTAGATCGTTTAAATGTAACACGATAACTTGTAGTTTTCAAATTACTTTAAATAGGCGTAAATAAGGATATGTTTATGTATTTTGAAAATAAACTTTATTGGGACTTATGATCACAAATTAATAAAAAGTGCTTTTTAAATTAGCTAAACTTGAAAGCGGTTCGACCAGAAAAAATGGTTTTGTTGTCGATTTAATGGTCTAGTTTACAAACGAGAAATGGATTTTATATTTCTGTATGCGTAACCAAAAACGGATCCAGTCTTCCGCGACCGAGTGGTCTAAGACGCTGTCTCAATATCCTTTATCTCTCACCGCTAAGGTCGTAGGTTCGAATCCTGCCCGCTCCATAAACTTTATGTGAGAAAGTTTGCAAGTTACGTACGGAAAGACGGTGGTTCTACTTTGAGTCATTCTGAGGTTTTCAACTGAATAGGCCAAATATAACATCAAAGTTGTTGAAAATGGTGATCAGCCCTTTGAAAAAAATAATAAATAGATAAAGAGATACACAAGCTACACTAATACGATCGATGTAGCATGAACAAGTTAAAACTATACACACGGCGATAAATATTTAAGCGTTTTTTATGCAGATAAGTTCATATTTAAAAAAAAAAGTCAGGTGTTGGAATGGAGTTATGGATTTATATCTGACGAAACAATAATAAAACCAAGTGCTTCATCATGGGTGGCATCCATTGTAGAAATAGGAGGAAACATGACGGACGCGTTCTGTTTCTTGGACCTAAGGATTCGGGTAAAACAACGGCTCTGTATTACTTGAAATTTAACCAATCTGTGACTACCATGCCGACACCCGGATACAACGTTGAAACCATAGATTTAGGAAGGACTCAGTAAGTTACGTTGTTAATTTAAATTATGCTTATCAAACTAAATTAAATACGCGCTTTTTGGGCGATATGTGTTTTTTTCAAAATTCATTCTTGAGTTAAATTCTAACAAAACGGTATCATGTCCGGTCTGTAACTTTATCAGTGTGTGTTTTGAATAATTGTCACAAAATACATATTTTCGTTTACAAACGGCTTTGTCACTTACTTGTGACACTTTATGCTGTCTTTCTATTGTAGGTACGAGGTATGGGACATAAGCGGGACGATGGAAAAAAGGGACGAATTTCTACGTTCTGCGTTCAATGTGTCAGCCGTTGTGTTCTTCATTGACTGTAGCAAAGGAAAAAAAGGGTAACCTTTATTGTTGTCGTTAGTATTTGAAAGTGATCAAATTTATTCTTTCAATGATGTCATTGGTTAAGTAATCAGATTTAGCCAATTGCGTAGAGCTTATATACGAATAGCTCTCGAGTCCGCTTCTTGGGTAGAATCAGTACTGGGTGTTGTATTTTGACAGGTCATTAGGTCAAGCCGGGGATCAAACACACAACCACATTCTCTCTACGCTTGATTCCGTCACAAAGCAGTGAGATTTGAGCACGTTTATAAGTCAACGATAGTCCAATGACGTCACAGTTTAGCAAACGTTAAAATACTATGTCTTGTGGTACTTCCAACCATGGAGTTAATTCCATTATACATTATAGTTTTTTTAACTACGCAGTATACATGTATATATAGTATACTAAGTAAGTTTTAACTTAATACATTCAACGTGTTACATTTATATTATTCGCTTCACTAGATTAAGCCGGGTCCGAATAGCTCAGTCGGTTACGCGTCTGACTATCAATTCAGTGGTCATGAGTTCGAATCCCCACCTGGCAACAGTCACCGCTGATTCAAGTGGGAAAATTATCAGTTACTTGCGGAGATGGGGTGTGCTCGAGTACTGGTTAACCTTTCAGGATCCCAGGAAACAGTGGTTAGGTTAACTGATCGTCTGGTCTGTTAGCCCTCGATGGCATAAATATGACGCTAAATATTCAGTCAATCAATCAATCATTCACTAGATTAACCACAATAATCTGGTAGCAATTTAAAGTAATGATACTTCCAATTTCCCCACTCGTGCAATCATATTATTATTTTTGTTTTTTTCTGCTGTGAAGTTATTGATTTAAGCTGCTTACAGCGTCACATGTTTCATTTTTGTTATAGATAAAAGGACAAATATATATTTATAAAAGCGCAATTTATTATCGTCATATTATATTTATAGAATACAATATTTAAACAATCGACTTACACAGGTTCACATAGTACTGTCAATATTTAACCAATATAATAAGTCGACCATGTAACGTTTGTCTGTATTCAAACGTATAATTCCTCATTCTAATGTATACTTTGTGAGAATTGTTTATACCTTTTAAAGAAAACTTTTCCCAGCATGTTTTGCGATGTCCTAAAACTCAAGTTTTCAGCACTAGCTATGCCACGCATTACGTTGTATTTAAGAGGAATAGCTTTTATGTCTTCGTTGCTTTCAATGGCATACCTTAGTTTATATTTAAGATGCATAAATGGTATATATTGTAATGAATACCTGTCATTGACTGATGGCTGGGGGTACACTATATGTGTATTACTGGTTTATATTTTGATAAAACGTATTTACATATCCTCTCCTGAATTACAAATTAAATGATGTCGTTACAATAGTCACTTATCTATCTTTGTGCTTTGCTTCATTGAGTTTTTCAGTTATTTTATACACGCATATCGACCCATACTGCCTCACGGTGCTATATGTAAATGAAACATAAGGGCACATAGCAGCTTAATGCTCCAATAGTTCGATACAATACTGTCGACGAAGCAAATTTGTCCACTAGAGACATTGTACAAAAACTACCACGATATACAAAAATGTCAATTTATTATATTTTGTTGACAACATAGTAATATATGAACGTGGCGTTGTTTGTCCAAGTAAATACAATGTCGTTAGCTTGTATATGGAAAATGGCGGCGTAACCACCAATATCGATCGCTGATTGGATATCGTCTTGTCTGATTGACAGCCCGCGTCAGGCCACTTATCTGTGAGTTATAGACAGTACTTTATCTATGTTTTATTTATCGTCAGCCTGTCTATAGCACTTAGACGCTTGGACATCATGCTGGCGGAAGACGAACTGCATTATTGTCCAGTTGCCATATTAGCAAATAAACAAGATCTACAGGAGGACCTTGTCGATATAGAAACTATTTCACTGGCATTAAAAGAAAAAAAATGCATGCAGGTCAGATACTGGAACATCTTCCCATGCAGTGCTCTGTTTGGTGACGGATTGACAATAATGGCAAAATGGGTGGATGACAATTTTGGTATAGAAAAACCGAGGATATTAGACAATGAAAATGAAAATTCTGAGAAGTATAAACAAAGCAAACCGAAGAAAAAGACGAAAAGAAGAAGAAGAAGAAGAAAAGTACAGCATGATCCAGTGTATTGATAATATACGTTATCTAGATACGTATATTGGTTTGGACTTACATTTAAAGATTGACCGACGACTTATTTATTATATTTATGAGAATTAAATTTTTACATTTAAGGGCGTTGGCTAGGAAGTATTAGATTAACTAGCTTATGAATTTTATATCTTAAATTGAAGTTGTGTTTCTTTTAAGAAATCTTTTTTGTTGTAGTCTTATGAACATGGGTACATTAATTTACATCACAGTTATGATCTTTTGACAAAAATCCTTTTGTATACTAATTGTAGTATTTTTTCTCAACTTTTGACATTTTTTTACCATGAAAAATAAAATGAAGAGGTTACTTTAAGTGGACTTACTATCTTTTGAAAAGAGAAATCTTGGTGTTTTTTGTCTTTTCGAAAAGTACCCATGTAAATTCATGACAATTTTAGTATGCATTGGACTATTTTCAAATTTAAACATTAACTATTTGATATTATTATCTGATATTATCAAATAGATCTATATAGATCTGCATTTTCAAAATAACACAACATATGCCTTATTTCAGATAATTTAACAAACATTTCTTTAATATTTTTCGTCCATAATAATTGATGCATCGAAGTAATTGATTATATTGATTGAACATTTAATGTCAATTTTATGACGCCGAGGGCTAACAAACGACCAATTAACCTATCCACTATTTCCTTGTATCCTGGAAGGTTAACAAGTACTCGAGTACACCAATCTCCGCAAGTAACTGATAACTTTTCCATTTGAATCAGCGATAAGAGACGAATGGCAATAGGACGCAATGTTGTATATAAATCATCACGGAGTATGTGGCCGCGCGGGGATTCGAACTCACGACAACCTCTTGGTTGATAGTCAGACGTGTTACCGACTGAGCTTACCGGATCCGACCATAAAATAGAAAAAAAAATGTTTAAATCACACAATGGTTATACAATTCCATATTAAATTTCTGTCCAACAGCTTTACATAAACCAATAATTAGTATTTAAAAATGTGCTGCTTATATTTGAAAGCAATTCTGATACATGCACGTTATTTCCAGTGCCGTTTGTGCAATGAAATGATTAATTTTCATACGGCCGATTTCACTTCATTACGGCGATGGCGACCGCAAACATTGATTATTTCTAATCAAAGCTACGACTCTTTGTTTAGTTTATGTAATCCTGTCCATGTCGAAAGTGTTCGCCATTAATTACAATTCAATTCTTCAAACTGTCAGATGGACTTTTTTATGATTGAGAGTATTATATGGATGTTCATTCAATAATGGGCTACCGTTTAATTACAATGTTATGCGACCTACTTTGTTTTACCACTCAGAGGACGACCATACTTCCGGTAAATATCACATCTCCCTTCATTTATCTCGTTTATGTCATTCATTTCATACTCCAAGAGATCGCATTCCCGAATTTTCCTCTTACTCTTTACGATGAATTACATTTTCCGATTTAGAAACGTAAAGGCTGTACAATGAAGATTACAACAATGTTCACACAATTCAATGTATTCAAATTTCATACACAAAAATAGCAATATAAAACGCATAATATGTGCATATCGCTATAAATGGGCACACAACAGTCGTTGCTTTGTTCAAATTCTAAATCGGTTTAGTGCATGGCAGACTATTACGCATATATATGGAGATACTTGGTGAACAAACGAATATAGCCACAATGCAAATCAAAAACACAACACAAAAATTCCGGGCCCGATTAGCTCAGTCGGTTACGCGTTTGACCATCAATCCAGGGGTCGTGAGTTCAAATCCCCGCCCGGCAACAGTCTCCATGATAACTGATATACAACATTGTGTCTCATTATCATTCGTCTCTTACCAATTATTCAAATGGGAAAGTTATCAGTTATTGCGGAGATGGGGTGTGCTCTAGTACTGGTTAACCTTTCAGGATCGCAGGAAAATGTTGTTAGGATAACTGATCGTCTGTTAGCCCTCGATGGCATAAAATTACGCTTTATATTCAATAAATCAATCAATTAATCCGTCATATCTCAAGAATGCCTATGTCTGACAACAGTCTCTGTAGTGATTGCTTAATATCTTTGTCTAACGTTGCGAGTCTCCCACCAATGAATATGGGCAAAGTAGTCAGCGCCTTGCAGAGAGGTTCATTGCCAAGCGGATCCCAGGAATGACAACAGCAACAGCAACAGCAGCAACAACAACAACAGTAATATATGATTCTTTTTTTAATGGGTTTCATGCCATTTTCAACACGTTTTAGGTTATTTATGACATATCAAGTTTTATTGGTGGAGGAAGGTCTCAGATTGAATGTAAGTAGAGCCACCGTCATTCCGCAGGTAACTGGCAAACTTTCTCATAATGTTCTCATATAATGTTTTTGGAGCGAGAGGGACTCGAACTCACAACCTTAGCGGTGAGAGGATAGTGATCTTGAGACGGTGCCTTAGACCACTCGGCCAAGGAGGACCTAATATATGATCCAAAGGAGAGTAAATGTATATTTGAAAGAGTTTGCCGAGGTTGCTGAAATTGTCACAGCATTGTCGTTGTGTCCTCGTTACATATCAAGTGGGATGAAATCGTGTGTATTACAGGTAAGTGGGTCCTGAACGATTATCCGGAATTTACTCATCTAACCCATAAAGCTTTCTACTGGGCTTACTGTATCTATTTACTAAATCCTTAAACAAACATTTTATTCACTTCTGCTTATATAGGATCCAGTATCAGAGGCATGTAAACGCAGACAGGCAACTGGAGGCACTTGTCTAAATTTCAGGTGGTACATTTTGCGTTTTATAAATCTTGGAGACACTTCTTCTGAACCAACCAACATATTTTGTCATTTAAGTATCAAAAGAAATGGTTTTATGAGTGGTGAACTTTTCTTTTTTTTAAATTAAAAACAGTTAAGAATCTTTACGCTTATATTTATGGGTTTTTTTTTATTTTCTGACTTTTAGCCCATTTTTAAAGTACGAAAAAGCTTCTATAAATATCCATATACAATTTTTCGTCATCGGTGTAGAACTTATTATTCATTTTTCTACATGTATTTTTATTACTATGGTGTGTTGTTAAATTTTTTTTTTGTTAAATCAAGTACATTACCGTTTTTTGTTTAAAAAATAAATTTCGTTAAAAATTCCAACATTATTTGTTTTAAACACATAACAATTTTAATTCTTAAGTAAAATAGTAAATAATTGATTATTGAAAATTGTCATCATAGTTATCAGATTTACTCTGGTACCAAATGATAAAATTCAGACAAAGATTCAAAGTGTCATTAAAGCAATACTACAGGTGCCACCCGAAATTTATGCCGTGCATATTATATTGAAAATAGCCTGCAAGTCTCTGCAATTAAGTTTTGTTTTAGTTTAATCATATTTTATTGCATTTATAATTGCAGCAATGGGGTTGGGCCACAAGTTCTCACAACATTAGTTACGGCCCTTCCCCTAAAATATTACAAATAATTAAGGAAAAAAAACAACATGACATGGCATAACACATGATAAAGGGTTAATACAAAATGAAAAGAGACGTACCACAGTGTGTACACAGTTCCATCAGTTAATACCAATTGAAATAATAGAAAAAAATTATTTCTAAAAAAATCAGTTATATCAATTCCATTTAGTTCTTATAAGGTTAAAAAAAAAAGAAGAAGACTGGAAAAGGAATAGGAATGCAATAGATGCATTTAGACACTATGCAGACTTGTAACACAACAATAAAAAAAAGATTAACCCGGTATGATCTATAATCTATAATCGATGCAATTAAGTCCCTGCTGGCACTAAATACTAGGTACACTAATATCTGATAAAAAGTATGTCTTCGGTGCATAAAACGCGCCAAAGAAACGAAATTTGTCAAACACTCAAGAGGACACTTTGTACCTGCGCAAGGAGTTGTAGGTAAACTTATATAACATATCGGCGACAGTTCCCGTTTTTCTCTTATGTCTCTAAGTCCTTGCAACCTCATTGTAACGTCGTTAGAAGTTTTTAAATTATTTTCAAAAAAGCTAGATATAATAACACCGTACTAAATGTCACTTTGACATAGCAACTGACCAAACATGACCGACTTGTTTTTTTTTAGAATGCCACGAATCTCCATAGACCTTGATTTGAATTCAATATCTTGAAATTTTGTCTAGTATCATCACATTGGAATGTATAATAGTAATACCCCAAGTACAAACATTATGCGGACAATCTCTCCACCCCCATCTTCCTCTTCATTGCGACCAAGGTAAACAAAGAGTACTGGTATTTGTTATTGATTCATTGTTTAATCAGGTGCAAGCTTCTCTGATTACACAGATCATCTGCATCTTGACGAGGTATGACACGACGTTATTACATCAAATCGTTGAACTATTAATTCCGCATAGACCGTGGTGTTAGCTCTATGAATTGTAGTATTTCCTATGAAGCTCCAAACTGCATGATACTTTCCAGAATTCATATAATTTCACGCAGAACACAAAAACAACATGATCATATTTTGCTACTCCAATTTCACTATTCTGCTCAAAGTGAAAGCAGTTGTCAATATTTCAACATTTGGAAGTCAAATTGTACAAAAAAAAAGTAGTCCAATAGCTTGTTATAGCTAGGATATCTCGCAATTTTTATTCTCTAGGAAAATGTACTCTCTACAGAAGTATACATTTCAGTATTACATTTGAAGTGCACTTTGATACTCACACAACATTGAACAACCACTGTCAACTTTCTATGGAACTATCATTTTGCCATCTTGTATGCCTTCAAGTGAAAAAAGTAGGATAAGGGTTAAAAACTCTGATATAAAAATAGGAATGATGATGGAAGGTAGAATCTGATGAAAACCAATAAATCCCATGTACTCACACTTACAATGCGGAATAAATGTGCGATAAGATCTGTCCATTTTCATGTGGTTTTGAGATGCCATTTTACATAGCTGCCATCAACCTGGATTGTTTTAAAACTTTATTAAATAAATTAATCATTTTATCAAATCACAAAACATGATAAGAAAATGACTCACGCTATCAATATATCTACTGATACTGCAACACCATGTCGCGAAGATTATGTGCAGGCACAAACATTTCATGTTTACGGGCATTTGAATCACTGATTAAAAAAGCATTCGGTGAGAACTTTTACATGAACTAGGTATGGCTCTGTGCATGGGGTGGACCGCTTTAAATTTCCTCCGAAGGATTTGCAAGATTTCAGAGTAACTTGCGCAACTAAGGCACCGTGCGAGTGAATTTGAAAAACAAAACCCGGACGGAACCCCACCGGGAATCAATCCGGGACCCCCGGGTCTTGGAGAGCAAGCATGCTAACTACTAGACCGCCAATATTCCTGTTCCAGAGAAAGAAGAACATGTGGAATGAGGATGTCTTGTAACAGGTGGCTTTGGGAAAAATTGAATTCTGCGGCTGGCAGTTATATGTATTGTGCGGACCTAGGTGTGGGAAGTATGAAATGAGTGCAGATCAATGAAATGTGGTTCTGAAAATGAAAATCCAAGGATTATAATAATAGAAATAATCAGCAAATACCCCCATAATCTTTCCATGAAACAGTCTATAGGCTAGCAGTATCAATGATATTACAAAAGAAAGCAGTATCAATGATATTAGAAAAGAAAACTCATATTAGATGTCATGTGGCTGCTCTGAACAAGCAATCAGATACTTTAACAGCAAATGATGTATCAACAGTCCAAAGCCATCACAACATGTTCAAGACAGCCACTGTATATTTTCTATATTGTACTAATATGTATTGCACCATTCAAGCAAACTGGCAACCATATAAGATGCACATACAAAAGGTGAAATCTACTCGATTAAAGCCCATGATCGGAGGGTTGTGGGTTCGATCCTCCGCCACGGCTATGTGTGGTGTCCTTGAGCAAGACACTTTCTCCGCATATGCTTAGTGCTGGTTCTAACCAGGAAGACTTTGAGCGTGATTTGTCCAAGTTGTAAGAACTTGTTTTAAAATCAAAGTAAAATAAATAAGTTTTAGCTAAATTAAAAGCAAGAAAACATGAAATACAAAAGTTCTGCATTATGAACTTGCTAATATGCTGAGAGGCACAAGTATTACCTTAGCTGATTTGAATGATGTGCACTCTGCAGAACACATTGTAAAAGCAAATGTATTCAGGTCACACCACACAGTTAACTTTTGTTCTTTGTTCAATAATAATAAATTCTGCGATTTCCAAAGTAAACAAATCCACATAGACTTTTTATAGCAGGAATGTATCCGCACATGAAATGCATAATGACTAGTAGGTTGACCAGCTTATCTATTTTAAGACAGTGCAGTGACATCCCTAATCTTCTTTTTAAAAAAGAGAAATCTTCAAATGCTCACTTATACACCCATCAATTAAAATTCTATAACATTTACTTTTGTAACACCAATGATGTCTTATTGTAGTACATGCTATGCCAACTGTTGGTCTACTCATCCGCAACAAGATATCACATATGAAGATATTTGTTTGTACATGATCTTATCTAACATACATATTTCAGCACTTACTATCTATGTCTTGCCTTTTTTCTCTACAACTCTCAAATGTTCTATGCTCAAGTGAGTTATCTTCTTGAATAAAGATGCTTCTATTATTATCATTACTTTATTATAGCCCAGTCATTCGACGAATGGTGAAAGGGCATTGACTGTTTACACTGTTGGTCCGTTCGTTCGTCCGGCTGTCAAATCACTTCTGAAAGGGTAAATGTATTTAATTAATATTTGGTGAGTAGCGACGAAAACGTGTGTACCTACAGAGTCCCAACATAATATATCTAAATTCTAATACTTTGCAGTGTTTTCTATCAGATTATATATTATAACATGAATTTCAACATCTGGCTGCCATTTTGGCGGCCATCTTGGATTTGTGACCAAACGCTTCAACAGCGGTTAGTAAGAAATGGATTTTTGGATTCAACATAAAATTTACCTCTAGAAACAAGTTTCAAACCTTTTGGACATAAAAAGTAAATGAACACCCCCCTATCTCTGGGACTAACATGTGCAAATTCTAGAAATCATTTATTATGTTAAGTGTACGAGAACACGTTTAATGTAATACTGGACCGTTATCTTAGCCGTATACCTCTGTTTCTATTCAAATACTGACACAGTGTTTCATTGTATATATTTACTTACACTACTAGTGTGCCTTTATAATGATACAATAAGTATAAGGTGTCATTGTGTAATGCCTGTAAAATGAACAATACTGTGATACCTTCCATAGAGCATTGGCTATGGGCTACAAATAAAATCTCTACAATTTTGATTTTATAGTAAAACGTACTCGTTACGCCATAATATATTAATTGCTTAATTATAATCCGCACCTGTCCCCTAACGTTTCATGCCTCCCGACCCTTTTTATTTTCATGAAAAAAAAATTAAAAAAAATAATAAAAAAATAGTAAAATCCCTCCCTTCCCATTTTGAAGAAAAATTTGGTTCAAAATCTAGCGGTAATTAATTTATAATGGCCTTATAGTGATTTTTTTGGCTTTACCCACCAAAGTCGTCAGTCAGTAATAGTACCAATATTTCCAATTTATGCCAACTTTTAATGCAATAAAATTCCATCTTAACTTATAAAACAACAACATAACAACAACAAAAAACAACAACAAAAACCTCCTGACAGTAGACGAAACAATAATGGATAGACATACATGCTAGAAATGAAACCAATTGAGCAATTTAACAAAACATTTTTCGATTTCACTCACAAGAGTGAATTTGAAATTGAGCAGTTGTATTACAATATGTTTACACAGAAAACCTAACGGCATTGAGCAGGAAATTGAAATATAATGCAAGCGATTGGTTTATTTTTTTAAACCGATGCTCCGTTGCAGTAACTAGCCAGTTTGCATTCAACTTTGCTTAAACGATTAATCACAAACACTGAAAGACTCTCCACCGGGCGTGCGTATCAGGTGTGTAAATTCCAATTACCAGGAACAATAAAATAATGGTATCCGCAGTGTTTGATCAATCACAAGAGGGAGGGACTATAAGTCTGCAAAGAAATATGGAACTGTTGAAGCGTTGTTTCGAAGTTTCGTCAAAACGGTACCGGTACAGTGCTTATAACTTCCTAACATGTGTAAGTAAATAAAGTTTGCACTTCACATTAATTCTCTTTCTCTTTCATAGAGTCTATATCGACGTTTGTCAAGCAGGAGATTCATGAATGAAATCGCACAAGGTCAGCTACAACCTTTGAGACGAGCCCTCTGATTGGCTGAAAAAGTATAGGGTTGTTCAGGGCATATATTTTTATAGTACGCTTAATTCTGGTTGGATGGAAATGTTAAACTGGCAAATGATCACAATAAAATATAAGTTTATTATGTTTGTGTCAATAAAAAATTAGAATTATGTTTCTGTGATTGACTAAATTCATTTTGTCAAGGAAACTGCATGGGAAGTAAAATTGGTGAAAATTACTTTTTTAATGCTGAAAGTGGTGGTACTCAACTTCAGGGGGCAGAACGTGGTAAAAAGTGGTACTTTTGACCCTGTTTTGGGGACATTTTAATTTGAGTCTAGGACAATACTTTAATATAATATAGGACTTTTTGGTCCGCGGATGATAGAAATAGTGAAAATTAGGTCAAACGTTATAATGTAAGTCTATGGAAACCGCAATGGTGGTAGCTGACCACAGCCAACACCACAGTCTAGAGTATACGTGCTTAACAGTATGATACCACAGAAAAAATAGTTTGACTGTTGCATACTTTGCATTTAAAATTCAAATCATATTGGCATTTTTTGAAAGAGTGAAAACGTTGAAATTGGTATTGTTTAAAACTTTTTATCAAAGGTCGAGAGTTGTTGATACATAGATAGTGCAATGGATAGAGTGTTGGTCACTCACATAAGATGTAACAGGTTCGATCCGACATTTAGTTTGAGTAAATGAAATAGTGTTGGGAGGTTGTTATATGTCAATGCACACGAATGCTTTTTCAATTAAATCGTTCTAACCAAGTAGGCCACATTCATTTACTGTAGCATTTCTTTAAACACGTGTATTCCGTTACGCAATTAGCATCAGATATCTAAATTGCTTCAATTTTTACAATACGAATATGACATATTGAAATGACTCGCCTTTCTAATGGACTGGAGGGCAGGTTTTATAGTCTCTTTGGTGTTATTAAGTTTTCATTTGGTCATATGCAGGCTACAGTTTGTGAGTGGAAGCCTCATAGTCGCTTCTATCTGTTTATATAATTAAAGTCTATGGATTTTTGTGTGTTCAATAAGCTGATCTGCATAACTTAGACCTGCATGAAAAAGTTGACGTTTGGTGAATTACAATATTTAACTATTTTGCTTTGAAATGGATACGGCTAAAATTTGAGATGTAAAATGGTGTGTAGATTGCTTCAATATATTTAACCAATACATATTTGTTAAGTTCAAGTGTTATCTGGATCGTTTTATGAATTACAGTAAAACCTGTCTTAAGTAGCCTGTCAAGGGAAAAGGCAAAAGTGGCCTTTTAAGACCATTTGTTTAAGGCAGGTTTAGTTGCTCTGAAAACATTATAAATGAGAAAAATAACAAATATGGCTGCTAAAGACAAGTGGCTGCTTAATTAAAAGAGGTGACCGCTTATACAGGTTTGACTGGATATGCACATTTCGTGCGAGGCTTTGTTTGAATGTAATGTCTTTAGTCCTCCCGCCAATCAAAACTGGAAAATATCTTTGAGGTGGCACTAAAACATAAAGCCTAGACTATATTTTCATTGCAAAACCATTTTTGGATAACACTCACACGTAAAGTTACGTAGCAGTATTTTTTGAAAGTAATGCATTATTTTAAAATAATGTACGGCATTTTTGATATAGCTGGATCAATCTTTTAAGCTGATCGTGTTCGCATGTTTGGTTAAACTTATTTTTTTATTGTTTTCAAATAACAAGCAAACGGGCTTGCAACATTAGTTACGGCCCTCAATGTTCAATGTACAAATAACATTAATATCAATTGCAAGATGGCAATTATAACATTCAATAAGAAATAAACCAACAATCAAAGGAAATTTAGAAATAAATAAAATATTAAAAAGTAGGTCATCAGAACAAAAGAGAGAAAAGTGCTGTCATAATATCGTTCCGATGCATTTGAGGGCTGGATAAATTTTGGTATCTGATGCCAAGAGAGCCAGCTGTTGACAAAATGTTTTGTGCTTATAACGAATTGGTGTACCTGTATATCATAATTGTATTTTCATCACTGATATATGTATTCTTATCAAAATAAAAGCGCGCGTGTACTTAAGGGGTGAAAACGGCGTGTAGGACAAAAAAGACGAAGTCGATCGTCAGTATATATAGGACTTTGCATAAAGTAGTGTTCGGCGTCTTTTTTTTAATTACCCCATCCGTCACAACTTGCATCAAGTGTTAAACAATTTAAGAAAGTACCACACTTAACTGCGAAAGGTATAGTTAGTCTAGTGATAATTTTGACATAAGCAGCAGTTGTGCGATGAAATTTTCTTGGACGTATAAAAGTTTGATAGTGTTAAAAAGGGCATTGATGATTTTTATTTTCAAAACTGTACCTTAAAAAGCTCTCGTAGTATGATACTAGTGAAGAAAAAATATTCCACGCAGCAAGTAAATCAGTTTTTAGTTATGATTTTATTAGTTGTAGACAAGTATGTTTGTTTCACAGATTGGACACAACATGGCATGGCAGGTTAACACAGTGATGCAGCAAAGATCATTGTTGACCCGTTGTTGGTCTGATAATAGATGACCTTTTTTGTTTTCTGAATTTCATTAATTTAATGATTTGTATAATAATCCATGTAGTCAATGAATCCAAGAAAAGTGTTTTTTTTACATTCTTTATATCTTCTTTACTGTACGGTACAGCTAACCCGCCACTTTTGTATTTCCAACTATACTGAACAGAACAGCTAACCCGCCATTTTTGTATTTCCAACTATACTGAACGGTACAGCTAACCCGCCACTTTTGTATTTCCAACTATACTGAACAGAACAGCTAACCCGCCACTTTTGTATTTCCAACAATACTGAACGGTACAGCTAACCCGCCACTTTTGTATTTCCAACTATACTGAACGGTACAGCTAACCCGCCACTTTTGTATTTCCAACTATACTGAACAGAACAGCTAACCCGCCACTTTTGTATTTCCAACAATACTGAACGGTACAGCTAACCCGCCACTTTTGTATTTCCAACTATACTGAACGGAACAGCTTACCCGCCACTTTTATATTTCCGACTTTACTGAACGGAACAGCTAACCTGTCACTTTTGTATTTCCAACTATACTGAACGGAACAGCTTACCCGCCAATTTTGTATTTCCAACTATACTGAACGGAACAGTTAATCCGCCACTTTTGTATTTCAAATTATACAGTACGGAACAGCTAATCCGCCACATTTGTATTTCCAACTATACAGTACGGTACAGGTAATCCGCCACATTTGTATTTAAAATATCTTCGTCAAGATATGTAGTAGCGCTATAAAAAAATTGTATACGACATTTACACATAATTGTGTATTTTTGCTGAGACTAAATGTTCTTTTCTATCCAAGTGCAAATTTCAAGGAAATTGTTTTGATATTTTTTGGGAAAATAAATAAAATGTCCGGTACACAAAATGACAAGTGGCGGTTAGCTGTTCCGTTCAGTATATAATGGAAAGGCTCAAGGAGTTGTTGCTCCATAACGTGAACTAACATATAATGTTGCCGTTCATTTTCAGTGAATGCGTGCCAATGAACGGAATATTAAGTATCGTACATAATTGTGTATAAAATCATCTTTGTCAAAATTGTGACATTTGCTGTTTCTTTTACCAACTTTAACTTGAGGTTGAAATACATAATTTACCGGTATATCAGTGGTAAATATTCACAGAATAGTTCAAGTACCCCTATTTATATTGTTGAGAGTATATCGTTGTTAGTTTCTCCCCTCTACCACTGTGTCACTCTAACATTTATTTCTAGTTTTCTTTCAAATCATTCTCACTAATTTATTTTCACATATTCATGTATAAATTAGTTTATTTTGCCATGTGTAATTTTTAAGAGAAAAACTTCATAAGCATTACTCTTTGGTTCTTATCCTTCATCAATGTTTTGTTTACACGTCTTATGATATATATTCAGAAATAAAATACACTGTCAAACCTGTCTTAACCAGCCAGTCAATGGAAGGAGCAAAAGTAGCCTTTAAAGACAGATTGTCGCATAATACAGGTTAATTTTCTCTGAAAATAGAAATGGCAAATATACTATGGTTGCTTAAGACAGGTGGCTGCTTTTTAGAGGTGACCGCTTGTATAGGTTTGACTGTATATTTAAACTAAATAGAAAAGAAACAGAACATGGTGTTTTTATTCGAGTGGTTTGATATAAATACAAGGAATCAACATTATTTGTTAAGCCTTCACAGGTTACGAGCAAAGTTAACGTCCATTCATTTCCTGGAGTTGATTTATTTTACACGTGCTGCATGCAATGCGTTCGTTAATCATTATAACGAGTCTAAAAAACTATGATGTATTGATATAGTAAAAATATAGAAGGCAATCGGAACAACTCGGAATAGCCGATTATCCTATTTCTAATATCGAAGAATGACGGAATTGACTGAGTATGCACGATGAATAAAGAAGATATACAGAATGTTAAACAAAAATAATTGAAATTGTTTAATTTTAGGGTTCAATGATTGAAAGAATTTTAGTGATAATAGCGCTAATTTTTAAATTACAGAACAGATTTTTCACACAAATGATCTTCAATCATATTCGTGTCGAATAGCATTTTGCTTTTTTCGATAACATTCGTAGATGTTTCATAATGAACAAAAACAAAAATGCACCTACCTTAATTCTGACTTTCAAAGCGCACAACACCTGCACCGGATGTCGCACATCACATTTGAAGCGTATTCCCAGCGGGAATGGTGTTGCACGTTTACCACCCGTGAATTTGTTGTACTATGACATTAACATATTTTGATAATTCGCATTGTCAATCGTTGCAATTAATTCTAAATGTTGTATTATCATATAACAGGAAGTTATGTAATCACATAACAGGAAATTAAAACTGTCAATTCTGAAAAACGTAATTATAGACATGCAAATGAATAATCGAATCCATTTTCATAACTACATTTCTCAGAGCTGCATCATATATAATATCTATAATGATTTCACAAAACAACAAAATACATATTTTGTTCAAGAACGAAAAGTTATAGTTCACCAGCGATAGGTAGACTATCACACATTTCAAAGAAATATATTCGATTTTTCATACGGAAGAAATACTATCATTCACACGGAACAAAACAATTACATCGATCAGCTTGCACCATTGCATCCAAAGTTTGTTTTGAACTACGAAACGTTGTACTAATTAAAGCGATAGTTATCTTAAATGCTTCGATATAAACGCTGGTAAGAAATAAACGCATTGATTTCTGACGTAGTTTTAACATTTGCTTGGTTATATTTTGGTATGGTTCCGTTAGTTACAAAATTAAAAGAAATATAGGTAAATTCACGTTTAAACGGCGTCACTGATGCTAGCAAAAAGACAGGGACTAATATTTTATAGAGGATTGCTACTGTGGTAACTTATACATACGACTTAGTCAACAAATAGTTTAAAGGATTATTGTGCAATAACAAAAAACAAACAATATTAAATGTTATATTAAGTATGTACGCGAAATTGGAAAGAAAAATAATAAGTTGCCAATTTGTTCTGAATACTTTAAAAGTATGTTTTACATTTTTACAGGAACGCAATTAACAGAACCCAAATGCCTCTACTAAAGAGAAGCCACCTAGATCCATGATGCGATATCTTCTGTATTGAAATTGTTGCAAGCAAGAAAAGTGAAGTTTTACATAAAGCTCTTAGAGTAAATAGCAAGTGAACAATTTTTCTTTACAACTACATTTAGTTATTCGAAGTATACGGATCTATGTATTTAAATTCGATTGGTGCGTACATCAGCTATTAGTGTGAAAAGCTATGGAACAATTTACTTAAATACAATTACATTTAATCATTCGAACTATACGGATCTATGAATGAAAATCGAATGATGCGTACATCAGCTGTTAGTGTGAATAACTATAGAACAATTTACCTTTACAATTACATTTTAGTTATTCGAAGGATACGGATCTATGAATGAAAATCGATTGATGCGTACATCAGCTGTTAGTGTGAATAGCTATGGAATAATTTATCTTTACAATTACATTTTAGTTATTCGAAGAATATGGATCTTTGAATAAAAATCGATTGATGCGTACATCAGCTGTTAGTGTGAATAGCTATGGAACAATTTACTTTTAAAATTACATTTTAGTTATTCGAAGGATACGGATCTATGAATAAAAATCGATTGATGCATACATCAGCTGTTAGTGTGAATAACTATGGAACAATTTACCTTTACACTTACATTTTAGTTATTCGAAGGATACGGATCTTTGAATGAAAATCGATTGATGCGTACATCAGCTGTTAGTGTGAATAGCTATGGAACAATTTACCTTTACACTTACATTTTAGTTATTCGAAGGATACGGATCTTTGAATGAAAATCGATTGATGCGTACATCAGCTGTTAGTGTGAATAACTATTGAACATTTTACCTTTACAATTACATTTTAGTTATTCGAAGGATACGGATCTTTGAATGAAATCGATTGATGCGTACATCAGCTGTTAGTGTGAATAACTATTGAACAATTTACCTTTACACTTACATTTTAGTTATTCGAAGGATACGGATCTTTGAATGAAAATCGATTGATGCGTACATCAGCTGTTAGTGTGAATAGCTATGGAACAATTTACCTTTACACTTACATTTTAGTTATTCGAAGGATACGGATCTTTGAATGAAAATCGATTGATGCGTACATCAGCTGTTAGTGTGAATAACTATTGAACATTTTACCTTTACAATTACATTTTAGTTATTCGAAGGATACGGATCTTTGAATGAAATCGATTGATGCGTACATCAGCTGTTAGTGTGAATAACTATTGAACAATTTACCTTTACACTTACATTTTAGTTATTCGAAGGATACGGATCTTTGAATGAAATCGATTGATGCGTACATCAGCTGTTAGTGTGAATAGCTATGGCACAATTTACCTTCACACTTACATTTTAGTTATTCGAAGTATACGGATCTATGAATGAAAATCGATTAATGCGTACATCAGCTGTTAGTGTGAATAGCTATGGAACAATTTACCTTCACACTTACATTTTAGTTATTCGAAGGATACGGATCTATGAATAAAAATCGATTGATGCGTACATCAGCTGTTAGTGTGAATAACTATTGAAGAATTTACCTTTACAATTACATTATAGTTATTCGAAGGATACGGATCTTTGAATGAAATCGATTGATGCGTACATCAGCTGTTAGTGTGAATAGCTATGGCACAATTTACCTTCACACTTACATTTTAGTTATTCGAAGTATACGGATCTATGAATGAAAATCGATTAATGCGTACATCAGCTGTTAGTGTGAATAGCTATGGAACAATTTACCTTCACACTTACATTTTAGTTATTCGAAGTATACGGATCTATGAATGACATTTGATTGATGCGAACATTCCTGAGAATAGTCAACAAGTTGAGGGGACATCTAAACGCAAATGTAAATATTATACAAGTTCTGCAATTTGTTTTTTATACCTAATCTCCTGAGTATAAGCTCAACGACTGTATAATTAATGCTTTTGTAAGCTGCTGACAATATGGAAAATGTTACAGATAATTCAACGTCACCAGAACAGTCTGTCACAGCTGAGGTTGCGCAGATAATTGACATATACCTACCACCTGTCCTGATTGTTACTGGTGTCACGTGTAATATACTCGTCGTACTTGTGATGCACGCTCCATTCTTTGCGCATGTCTCCACGTCACTTTACATTAGTTTTAACGCATGCTTGGACAATTTGAGTCTATTGATTGCACTTCCGGCACATTGGCTTCACGTGAACTTTCCCGAATTTATACGGAGGGGAGAGCACTCTGATATAATGTGTGACATGTTCAACTTTATTGGATGGAGCACAAGCGATCTAGGAATTGTTCTTACAGCGGCCATGACAATGGAAAGAGCATTCGCCATTAAATTTCCTTTAAAAGCATCGCGAATTTGCACCAGAAAGAAGGCAAAGTATGTTATTGTTGGACTTTTATTATTTGTTGTAGTAAAGGATTGTCATTTCATAGTAAAATCTAAAATAGTGGAGGACATACATTTGCCGCATTTGTGTGAACTATATCTCGATGACGAGGGATTCCGAGCCTACGCGGAGGAATATTTTCCCATTCTTCACAATGTGTTTCTTCTCATATCATTCATGCTAATCATCGTCAGTAATATCATAATCTTACGCTGTGTTAAGTTATCTGGTTTATTTCCGGCACATCACTCCGATGCGTCAATAAATGCGCCACCAACCGATGGTAAATTAACTTCCGCCAACCAGTCTACCAGAGGAAGATCTGCTAGAGGAAGGGGAAGACAACTAACTATTATGTTGATATCAGATTCGTTAACAATCATAGCATGCACGTTGCCATTTGCACTCTTGAACGTTTTGCAGCCTCACATAACATTCAGCAATGGTGACGTCAGTCATCTCGTTTATGCCGTCACGTTTTACCTGTTATACGTCAACAGGTGCGCTAATTTCTTTTTGTATTGCTTGAGCGGAGAACGATTTCGATTGGGTCTTAAAGGTCTTTGCGTTCGAAAACTTTCAAATACGATGTCAATATATTCTATTCGGTTAGGGAATGGCACCATACGCCGATCATCCAGTGATGACACCGATAAATCGAGAAGGTATTCACTGACTCAAGAACAAAGCCAATCTGGTAGCTTACAGTAAGAACACCGTTTTACATAAACCAGTGTTTCGATCTACAATAAAGAGCGTTATGCCATTGTTCTGATTTAACAATATATTATACACAAAATAAAACAAGAGAAAACACGTTTTTATTTCATAATATGTTAAAGTAATTATAAGTTTAAACATATTTTATTTCAAATATTTTAAAATGGGGTTGGGCCACCAGTTCTTCCAACTCTCCCCCTACAAGTAACAAATTTACAGTGAATAACAAAACAAATTACATGTTTATGCTAATTTAAACAATTATAAACATACAGTAGGTGATTGAGTGAGAGGAAGAAATAGATAGATAGAGAGAGAGAGAGAGAGAGAGAGAGAGAGAGGGAGGGAGGGAGAGAGAGAGATTTTGTAAGCAGATAAAAGAAAAATAGTAAAAAGTATATGATTATATTATCTTGTCTCCCTTATGACAGGCATTCTCAGATATCATAACTTTGTGTTTGGACAGGACATACTAGCACACAAGTGGGTGTATATTTTTAACTAGATATATATGTTTAAAAACATTTATTATTTGTAATCATTATTATTATGGTTTTTATTGTTATTATTATTATTATTATTATTATTATTATTATTATATCAAAATCTATGGGTATCTTTAATACAGTTATGGACAGCATCTACAATAGTTATGTTATCTGCTATAGATATAGTTTCACTTCCACTCAGTAGTAGATTAATATTTAATAGATGAAATGCTCGTGTTGTTTGAAACAAGACGAGTCTTTGAATTATATATCTAGGACATTTTTTTTCGAGGAGGGCAGAACCAATTGGTGTTAAAACGTGTAGTCCTACCTTTTCGCATTCGGTTTATTATTTACGCTGCAAATTGATGTTTTGATCATGTAAAATTTGCAATAAAATCTTAATTAAATTTAATACCATTCACATTTGGCCAATGTACGGTTCTCGCCTAACTCTGCAACTGTCACTTTAAGATATTTATATAATTAAAAAATGATGATTGCAATTGGCTTTTTCCATCTTTTTTTCTAGCAGTAAATTTTGATGAATAGCCAATGTGTTGATAATGAAGTACACGTTTTACAGTTTTAATGAAAATATGCATTTTTTTTTGTAATGCTTCAAATATTAACAACACTATGCCCAGGAAATTCTAGCGAAAGAGGCAATATATAATATGCTGCAAAAATAGTGTTTATTAAACAAATTGTAGTTTCTTAACCAGGACACGTTGTTACAAATGCTTTGAAATTTTAAGATCTCATAACTTGATATTGTATACTCATAATTACTAACAATGTTAACTATATACATATATACTTATATATAAGTGTGCAATTTAATTGAAATATAATTGAATTTTTCAATAAATGCCACTGAAATCAACATATCTTTTCTTATTCTGTTTAAGTGAAAATAGTAAAATTACTAAAATACTAATTAACTGAGAAATCTCTACCCTTCGTGAAAGAGTATTATATAAATTGTTATAATGTCACACACATATTATAATGACATAAATCCAATACTAGGTTAGATATATTTGCCACTTTATTTTCTCACCAATGGTTATTTGTATTTTGAAAATGTTCAGACCATGTGCACTAAGTGAAAAAAGAGCAACATTATAATATAGTATTAATGTATTTTTGCCCCCTTCCCCACCCAACCCCCACACACACCCGTAATAAAATTATATAATTTATGACAAGGGAAACAACTTCTATATAAATAAAAACCTTATAATCACGATTTAAGTCCCTTCCACTGAACTGTAACATGCCATGTATTTTTTTGTCTTTAAGTTTAGTTCTCACAAGAACTTTTGTAATTAGTATACACGCAGTTGGAAAGTATATATATATAAAAAAAAGAAAAAGTGTACCAAAATGTCAAAATTTACCAATGAGTCTGATAAAAGTTGAATTAAGTTACCTTGCAATGTTCATTGCGCAGGGTGTTTAAATAACTACATGGCATGGACATGGTGCATTTTTATTGGCTGTGTTTAATAATTATACATAATATTGCGTCACTCGAAACTGACTATGGATCAGTTGACCTAACCTGTGTTTCCTGGGATCCTAAAAGGTTAACCATTACTCGAGCACACCCCATTTCCGCAAGTAACTGATAACTTTCCCACTTCTATCAGCGGTGAGAGACGAAGGATAATGAGGCACAATGTCGTATACCAACCATCACAGAGATTGTTGCCGGGCGGGGATTCGAATTCACGACCCCTGGATTGATAGTCAGACGAGTAACCGACTGAGGTAATCGGGCCTGGGTTTGGGTTGAAACCTTATTGCAACTCCGTTTAAACACACGTTTATGACAAAAAAGAGAGTTAATACACATATAGAGAAAGTTCTGAAACAACACAGCTGTAACCTATAACTGGTACAAGGAGCTCTATTGAAATACATATAAATAGTTATTCTCACTAACTCGACAATGTCTAGCATGGCATGAATGCACCGACACCTATGTTTATTTGAATGCATCAGTTACTTTTATTACTTGACCACAACCGAATCCCCATAAATAGTCAAAGTTGGTGACCGATCAAGTCCAAAACACGCTGATCGTCGCGGTTTAAATGTGTAATCAAGTTACGAATAAATGTGATCACGTATTATTCGAATGATGGGAAAAGAGGAAAAGGTAAGTAATGAAAACGGTTACCGTAAATCAAACATATTTGAAAATGACTAGTGGTTCTTTATTACTTGTATATCCTGTTTATTATTAGGAAATGTTTAATCTCTTTAATTATTGTAATTGTAATATTTTCCCGTAATGTAAATTAATTTTTTGGGGGTAATGTATTGACTCGGTTAGTGGCGGAGTATATCGTTCTATTTCGGTGTCCACGAGAGATGTCCATATAGATATATAGACGAGAATATTTTAACGTCATGTATTAAAATATTTGCTTCATCAAACACTTTCTGATACTGTTTTTTTCGGTATACAGGTAACCTGAAAGATGATTGACCCACATTTACATTAAGTTGCATTGTATGTATATGTTATGTGTTCATTGAGGGAACTTTTCAAAATTTTAAAGTAGAAACCCAAAATGAGACAAACGTTATAGATGCCGTAGGTTTATGTTTGTTTAACAACTGCGTTTTATAGAAAACATATTTTAAATACGGTAAAACCCACGCTGCGTTATAATTTTTAAACCTATGATAGTATAAAAAACAACAACATAAACGAATTTTATTAACTTCATACATTATCTTGTACTATAAAATCAATTTTCAAAATTTCATTTTTATTTCGAAAGTATGTAAAAAGTCCCTTTCTTAAATATGATCATATACCAACAAATATCGACGACACCAATCTATATATGGGATATACGTTAGATCGGTTATATACACGGCTACCACAGCGTTGGTCTAGGGGTATAGCGTTGGTCTAGGGGCATAGCATCCGCCTCGAGTGCGGGTGGTCGAACATGCTCATTTTAAAAATGAAAGTATGTTGTGTTTAAAAGTTTAATGAAAGATAATGGATTTCAGAGCTTTATTATCAAACTTATCCTTTGTTACTTTGTCAACTCATAAAATGTCAAGTTTATAATTCTGTTTACACTACTCTACATCTGCCCACACGGAAGTAGCGTTTTTTCACAATTGGTTTTGTTGTTTTTGTTGTATGGTGTTTAGCGTTGCTTTCAACAATTTATTAGTCATATCGCGATTATACACTTAAGACAATATTAGAAGCACTGCCACACTGGAGTATCATGATATGATACCCTACCCAGTTACATTTTACTGACGCCGGGCCGACTAAACCGAAAACTATTCTTAAAATGCTGAGCGCCAAGAGTACCATTTTTCAAGTATTTGGTATGACCCGGCCGGGGATCGAATCCGCGACCTCCCGCATGCACAGCGGACGCTATAGCACTAGACCACCGCTGCGTTATGTTTATTCAAAAATTAAATTTACCGTGTAACATAAATATTCATCAATTATCATTGGAGCCTTGTTGTAGGTAATTTGTTTTTACTACTAGGTTGTCAGGCTGTCGGGTTGTTAGACTAAAGGTTGGCAGGCTGAAATGTTGTCATGTTGGAAGATTATCTAGCTAAAAGATTGTCAGGTTGTCGGGATGGCAAGTTGATAGGTTGTTGAACTGGCACGTTGACAGTTGCCAGGCTGGCAAGTTGGCGGGCTGAAATATCGTCAGTTTGCCAGGCTGATATGTTGCAACGATGGAAGATTGTCAAGTTGCAAGACTGACAGGTTGGCAGTTGTCAGGTTAGGGAAGTTGACAGGTTGGAATGTTTGCAGAATGTTATAATGTCTGGATAGTTTATTGACAGTATCTGCCGACTTTAAGCATACCTTTGTCAGCATCTGTTCTAGTTGACAGATTCATGTTTTATTTCTTTCCTTCCTGAAGCAATATACATTCGGAAATATTCTTCTGATTCCAATCTCAAAATTTCCTTTTCTTAGATTTTGAATATTTTGCAAATGAATCATTTTTTTCAAAGTATGATTTCAATCAAATTTGCTGATTATTTATGAATCGGAAAAAGTAAAATTACTACCGCAAATTACAAATTTTCTTTGCATCGATTGTGTGAAGCAAAATGACACTGTCGTAAACAGAAACTCAATTAAATTGGTTTTACTGTATGCGTTTTGGAAAAAGAAAACTAACTATTCTTCAGCAACACTCACTAATGTTTAAACAACACAGACATATTGAAACTACAGTCAAATCTGTCTTAAGCAGCCGGCCAAGAGAATGCGCAAAAGTGGCATTTTAAGACAGGTTGTTGCTTAATACAGGTTAATTTGCTCTTAAAGCATATATACGGGAAATAGCAAATGTGGCTGCTTAAGACAAGTGGCTGCTTAATAGAGGTGACCGCTTACACAGGTTTGACTGTATCTATGTTTCCATTGTGTCTTTCTGGAGAGTAAAACAAATTCCCCTTGCTTTTTTTTCTAACGAAAATGGACCCCAACAATATTAATTTATTAATTGAGCATATCTGAAGTAAGTTAAAATCACTCCGGCCAAATATTGATTAATAATGCATATATCAAATATTATCTGTTGTGCTCCATTTTCTTGAAATGGAAAGATCGGAGTGATTATATTCGAACACGCCACACTGCAGTGCCGTTTGTTTATAATTCATTAATAATTAAAGTATACGCAAATACATGCAAATGCGTCTATAGACTATTTCTGAATAACGGGGGCGGAAGTACGGCGGATGGGGACAAATAGAGCGGTGGCCACGCATGCAAGAGGTCGCGGTTTCGATTCTCAGTTTGACCAGATGTGTCTCAAAAACAAAACTCATTTCTATCCACGAGAGGAAACTCCAGAGCGATTCATATAACCTCGGAGTTTACTTTACAATTGAACCAAAATAAATAACTAAACAGGTACAGTTCTGACAGTAACATTCTGAGCATAAGATGCAGTAATTCTTTCTTGATTTTATCTACAATAAAATGTTTAATGTGCATCTCTATCGTTGCACATTTTGGCATTAAATATTGGATCATTGTATCTTCGGAACGTTTCATTACATACACATGTAATACAAAAAATCTATAATATTGTGTTATTAGACATAAATCCTACCACTAGCACACAAGTAATTGTAAATACAATATCAATATCTAAAGGCTTAATTTGTCTCTATTTTATTTGTCAATCAAAACTACCCGGGAACCGTTAGCCATTTACAAAAATCAGGAATGTGGTGCAGTGTGCAAACCAATTTACATATACAGATGAAGGGAGAAGATATAAGTAGAAACGTGTCAATAAAATGCCCGTTTTGCCAACAGAAACGGTGAGAAAATGTCAAACTTGAAAAGTAAACAATACTTAACACCATCCAGATAAATTATATGGTATATATTTCAGGTATAAACCTGTTTTTACCTCCAGTTAAACCGTATTTAAATACGTTGCCAGGGGACAATTTGGACTGCATTAATATCGAACAATGTCACCACCATTGTTGATGAGGTTTCTTTAATCGTGCTTTTACGACTTTGTCCACCACGTGACCCCGCAGTTAACCGTATTTAATTGTTGTTTAAAGGTAAAAAGACATTGAACCGCGGCTTTTAAATCATCGGCGGGTAAATAGATTTATTGAAGTAAAACATGAAAACGAATGAGAGAACGTAAGATAAACAAACAAACCAAAAATAAAGGAGAAGAAATTACTCAAAGCGCGCCGGTGGTCTGGTGGGTAGGACGTTAGACACCTACGCTCGATCAATTCTGAGAGCGATTCTCAAACGCCCTGAGCGTATTTTGCAATCGAGCTCTAGTAATTTAGTCAATAAATCAATTGTAGAAGTTTTTTCTCAAGTTCGATCCGGCCGAAATAGGCTTATATTTCTAATAACAGGGAATGGGCCATTTCTTGACTTGACCACCAGGAGCGAAACAATTTATTGCAGTTTTTTGTATCCGGTTGAAACTTGATTGCTATTTATATATATAACCGAGAATTTAATCATTCCAGGTCTATTTCAGCAAGGAGATTATCATTTAAGCAGTGTTTATTAAATTCGATCCATGTATTGCATAGGTGATAACTGAATATTTAGTCAAGTGAAACTTAGATCAACAAATTTCAGATAATATGTAATTCCCAACACGTGGAGAAGTTGCATACTGTCAAGGATAAAAACATAGGCTCCATATCAGAGAAATTATATTTATGTTATTAATCAATCATTGAAACATATATATCACAGCTATAAAACACATTAATAACCTTACACAATTCTACGCTTTCAACAGCGTGTAGGTCGGTCGGTCGGTCGGTCGGTCGGTCGGTCGTTAGGTAGATAGGTAGGTAGGTAAGTAGGAATATTGTAAATGAGTTAGAATACTTAATCTCAGTTATATCCGCAACCGTTCGGAAATTTCCGTGTATCATCGTTTAAACCCGCAAAAGCAGTTAGGCTTAAAATTATCTAATCCCTGCGTGATTCAGTAGTTACATTATGACTGGGGCGATCGAATTCCAATCCCTTGACAAAAACATTAATTTTATCTTTTTTTAATTTCCGCAGTAACACTATTTTTCATACAGTGCTCACTAATCGGCTTGCCATATTGACAGAATGAAAATATTTCATTCTGCGGTTCTGCTATTCTGCAAACTTGACCGACTTTTTTGGGGGGTCCATATAAGCATTTATATCTTTGCAGACATTTAGCGACTGTTTTACTACGTTAATTTAATGGATTATGGTTTAGCTTTGTTGAATTTCTTAAACGTTTATTTTATACATTTTATTTTCATATACATATGGTAATATTGTTATATATGAAATTTCAATCAATTTATTAATTATATATATATTTATCACAGTTTTGTAAGTTTGGAAGGGTTGTAAAGCCATTTTCAGCACACTTCGTGTTATATTTTTGATACCGCTGTGCTCGAACCCTGAAAGTATTTTTTTTTCTTAAGATGACGCCTTGAGTTACTCCACCACGGAGAACAGTTTCGCAGTCTTGCAGTGCAATTCAATGTTTTTTTATTTTTAAAAATGTTATCAAAAACAAATTTTCACTTAGTTTTGAATATGTCATAAAGGAAAAACGGCTAAAATCGTCCAAAAAATACGTACCGCTAGGGGGCGATGTTCACGAGAAGCTACGATACTATATTAAAAAAAAGGTTAAAACAAAAGCTACGACTTCAAATTACAGGTGTACAGATTTTTGATAATTTACGCCAGGTGTCAAACAATTCGATAGGACCGCCACGAACTACCTTTAAACGGTTATTGAAAACAAAATTATCAGAAATGTTCACCTGCGTGTTGAGAAATCTCCGGGAAAATCCCCTGAAACCCCAATTTCTCCACGTGTTGGGAATTACCCATGACCTGAAATCCGCATTGGATCCCAGCTTCCCTTAACTAAATATTCAGTTATCGTCTTTGCAATAAAGGGTCGACTTTAACAAACTAACTGCTAAAATGAGTGTCCCATTGTTGCTGAAATAAGAATGTCTTCGTGGAATTATTATTTCTCGGTTTTATAAATATCAATCAAGTTTCGGCAAGATAGTAAAACTGCAATAAATCGTTTTTCGCTCCTGGTGGTCGAATCAAGCAATGATTCATTCTTTGTTATTAAAAAAATATAAGCTTCTTTGAGTTGGATCGATTTTGAGAAAAAAAATGCTTTACATTGTCTTTCACTCATAGGTGAACATATGGGTAGGCACCCCTTCTTTTTCACAATTGATGTAAAATAACGTCAAAAAGATACAAAGACCGTATCAAAGCACATGTGGAAAGGAATGGCAAAAGAAATACAAAAGTTCTTGTTATAAATGTACAAATAATGTAATTCAATAAAAATACCTCAAAGAAACTATTTCATACCTATCGGCCTATGCATACTTTAAAAGGAATGTGTGGAACGCGTGGTCCGGTGGTAGAGCGTCGAACCAATGATTGGAGGATCGGGGGTTCGATCCTCCGCCACGGCTATGTGTTATGTCCTTGAGCAAGACACTTTTCTGCATACAGGTGCTTAGTATTGGTTATACTCAGAAAGAACTCGAACGTGATGTGTCTAAGTTGTAAGAACTTGTTCACAATCGAAGAAAGTTTAAACCGAACGGGAATATTTATATTAAATGAAAATAGCTGTTTACATTCGCTCTTTACCCCTGGCTGTCTCCGAAATAGACCACTGGCTGTCTCCGAAACAAGCGCTCAAAAAATAAACAACAACAAATAGAAAATAAACACACAAATGAAACGAAAACTGTCAGAGCATGATTCAAACATACGACTGTCAACATCACCAAGACGACATTGTGGATCACACCAGGTTAACCTTTAAAACCTTTACCGTCGACGTCTTTTGTATAACTTCCGGGCTGCGTCCGAAGTAATAAATCACTTAGAATATGGAATGTGATAAACAAACACAATACCCCAATCGACAATTTACTCAAATAAAAGTATACACTCCTCTGAATGCTATATATAATACTAGTACTGTTCCGTGGTGGTCTGCTCTTGAAAAAAAAAACAGGCGTACGCCCCCTCCCCCTCCCCCATTCCCTAAACTCCCATATTTTTATTAAAAATCACTATATTTCTACTAAAAAATACATGTGTCCCCCGCTCAGATTTTGTATTGCGTCCCCTAAATTCGCCCCTTTAAACTGAAATCCTGGATCCGCCCCTGCCGTTCACTGCGTACGGAACAATAAATTTCTGATTAAATGGGATAATTACATCCGTCTAAAATCGAGTGTCTTATGTCACGCCCGAACATGCGTAAATTTCCATGACTAAAAAAACAGATTTAAAGAAGACCGTGTATCATTTATTGACATAAACGATGCGCTATTGTAATAACAGAACATGTATTATATATCTTATTGAAAGTAGATTTTATTTTTCTCCAAACCAAGCCTGAACTCTGTTTTCAGTTGAGATAACACATTATTCCCATCCTTACGTCTATGGTATTCCCGTATGTAAGACACTATTTTCTTCACGTATATATTTTCTTAATACATAAGCAAACACTTCTATACAACAGTTTTAAGATGACAACGCTACTGTTATAACATCAGAGTAACAAATTCACACCAATAACGAATAAGTGACAATATGACAACGGTATGGCGACAATACGACAATGGCAACGCGATAATAAAACAATGGCAATGTGATAATACAAGACTGCCAATATGACAATAAAACAATGAAAATGTGACAATATGACAATGGCAATTTGACAATACGACAATTGCAATGTTACAATATGACAATGGCAATGTCATTTTACGACAATGTCAATGGGACAATACGACACTGGCAATGTAACAATAAGACAATAGCAATATGGTAATATGACAATGACAATGTAACAATATGACAATGGCAATTTGACAATACGACAACGTTAATGTGACAATAAGAAAAGGCAATATGACAATATGACAACGGCAATTTGACAATACGACAATAGCAATACGGTAATATGACAATGACAATGTGACAATTTGATAAAGACAATGTGATATTATGATTAATGCAATGTGATAATATGACAATGGCACTATAGCAATATGACAATGGCAATATAGCAAAATGACAATGAAAACGTGATAATGTGACAATAGCAATATAACAATATGATATGACAATAACAATGTGATATGACAATGGCAATGTGCTTATACGACACTGGCAATATGACAATAAAGCAATGAAAATGTTGCAATATGACAATGGCAATTTGACAATACGACAATGGCAATGTTACAATATGACAATGGCAATGTCACTTTTCGACAATGTCAGTGGGACAATACGACAATGGCAATGTGACAATACGATAATAGCAATGTAGTTATATGTCAATGACAATGTGACAATATGACAGTATCAATGTGACAATGCGACAACGTTAATATGACAATACGACAAGGCAATATGGCAAAATGACAATAGCAATACAGTTATATGACAATGTTAATGCGACAATATGATAAAAGCAATGTGACAATATGACAATGGCAATATAGCAATATGACAATGGCAATATAGCAATATGACAATGAAAACGTGATAATATGACAATGGCAATATAGCAATATGATATGACAACGACAATGTGATAATATGACAATGACAGTGTGATAATATGACAATGGCAAAATCGCAATTTGACGATATGCCAATGACAAAGTGATAATATGACATTTGAAATGTGACGATATGACAATGGCAATGTGACGATATAAAAAGTGACTCTAACAATCAGGTTATGTGACATTACGACAATGACAATATAAAAAAGCTGACAATAACGAAGCATTAAGGATAATGACAGTGTAATACCGAAATACAAATTCAATATAATTTTTTTTAACAATGACACTGCTATAATGAAAATATATTGATCACATTGTGGAAAAGAAATGCACATGACAATGTGATAATGAGGCAATGACACAATGGTAATGTTAAGGTGACACTGACAATTTGGCATCGATGATATGGAAATATCCGTGAGGCATTTTCTATGTTAAAATGACAATGCGCAATGTGACCATGTGACCATGATCATGTGACAATGACCATGACCATGTGACCATAGCCGTGTGACTATGACAATGTGACCATGACAATGTGACCGTGACAATGTGATCGTGACAATGTGGCCATGACAATGTGACCATGACAATGTGACCTTGACAATGTGACCATAACAATTTGACCATGACAATGTGACGTGTGATCGTGAAAATGTGACTATGGCAATGTGACCATGCCAATGTGACATGACAATGTGACCACGATAATGTGACCATGACAATGTGATCGTGACAATGTGACCACGACAATGTGACCAAGACAATGTGACCACGACAACATGACCGTGATAATGTGATCGTGACAATGTGACCATGATAATGTGATCGTGACATGGTGACCACGACAATGTGATCATGATAATGTGATCGCGACAATGTGACCACGACAATGTGACCATGACAATGTGATCGTGACAATGTGATCATGACAATGTGATCGTAACAATGTGACCATGATAATGTGATCGTGACAATGTGACCACAACAATGTGATCATGATAATGTGATCGTTGCAATGTGACCATGACAATGTGTAACCAAAACAATGTGATCGTGACAATGTAACCATGACAATGTGATAATGACAATGTGACCATGTAATGTGATCGTGACAATGAGACCACGACAATGTGATCGTGACATTGTGACCATGACAATGTGATCGTGACAATGTGACAATGACAATGTGATCGTGACAACGTGACAATGTCAATGTTATGGTGACAATATTCCATTGATCATTTCAATATGATAATGATAATGTTACGATGAGCAATCGATACAGGCCATGATCAATTACATTATAATGACCATATCTTACTGAATTATTAAATACTATATACAGTCCAATGAAGGATTTAGAGTGGGGGCAGTGTGTCCCTGATGTGTATTGAATATAAGAAAAGGTTAATAATATAGGGAATATGGAAAAAATATATAGTTGGATATTCCACTGTAATTTTGGACCCCCTCTGATATTTACAAAGTCTTCATTGGACCCCCTTACTGACTGAATATCCTGAATTGGCCCATGCAGTATGCAACAAAAGCGTGACTTGTTTTATAATTATTGACTGAAACCGTATACGGGTGACACCATCTGCACAGCCATGAATGTTACCTGTCACCAAGTAACGCTGAACGTGATCTTGTTTCGAGATAGAGAGAGTAAGTTATGAGAGATATACAGTAAGAGAGAGATACAGTAAGAGAGAGAGAGAGAGAGAGAGAGAGAGAGAGACAGACAGACAGACAGACAGACAGACAGACAGACAGACAGACAGACAGACAGACAGACAGACAGACAGACAGACAGACAGACACGAAGGGAAAGGCAGGGCAGGACAGGGAAAATTACCGTATTTTGAAATACAGAACTCAATATTAAGTCATTTTTCGAGTCATCATTAAAAACGCATTTTAAAATACACCTTTATTACTAAACAAGGAAAAGTTTTTAAAACTCCCTCTCAAATCTACAGCGTGAGATCATAATCAAATGGACTAAACACCCACAGGGACACATATTCGCATACAGGTACTGAACAATATAAATGTGCCTGAATCAGTACAGGTATGGTATGTAAAAATGATACTCTTATTCGCCTTTTAATTTTATTATCCTTTTTCCTGTTGACATTATCTACTTTCGATTTTTTTTTTAATAAATAAATGTTAATAAATTATGTTAAATAACTTATCTTTTTATAACACTTCATTTGTTGTTGTTTTATGGTGTTTATCATATAAACTATTGTGACATTATTAGATTTTATAAAAAAAAAAAAATGTAAATAATTTCTTAAATATAAAGTTTTAGATAATTATTATAATACTTTAATTTAGATTAATGTGATGTAAATATTCAACTGATTCGTGAATATGTGCAGAAAACCGGCGTATATACCGTGTTTACCTTTACTGATAAACTTAGCAACCAGTCATAACCTGAATGATTAGAAGTTCCCCAAATGAATCACAATATCCGTGACTCAATGTACTCCCATCCTTTGATATATATTCACGAAACGATTTAGCGTCATCATGCATTTAATTTTATTATTTCCAAAGTTATTAAGCATATATCAATAATATATAATAATCATTGTACTTATGTGTATATTCAGTCTTGTTACGGAATGCTTCGATTCATTTCAACGCTCAGTAAAAACTAGAATTGCTGTATATCATAGTGGGTACAAACACGCATAGACGGATCCAGCCAGAAATTTCTGTCAGGTGGGAGTGGGGATGGGATGGGGGTGGATCGTCCAATTAGTGTTTTGTTAGTATCAGAAGGGAAATCAAAATACCAGTGGTGTGGGTTTAGGGTAGTTACATGTAATATGTTTCACGATTTTTTCACTGAAAAAAAATATTCACCTTTATTCCATCGATTTTGCCATTCAAACAACAAGCTTAAACGGTTTTAAAACAGATCAAACTGTCATTACGAAATGATCATAATAATTGACAAAATTCACTTTTTTTTTCAATAAAATCTTATTATGAATATTTACCACGGTCAGATGCGATTATCAGGGGCTGATTCTTAGAATATTCTTAGACTTACGCTTGAAAATCCAATTTTAAAACTTAGATATCCAGTTTACCATGACACATAGAATGTTTGTGAGAGTTTTTTTTACTGTATTAGGTGTCCCTACATGTATACACATTTGGTTTCAAAAATCGTTCCTAAATGTGTTTTTCAAAATTCATTCTTGAGTTGAAGTCTAAGAATATTCTTAAGACTGGTTGGTGAATACCACCACCGTTTTTATCAAACACACATTAATAACACTCTGATCTAATATCATAAACGGTATTTTGTTGTGTCCAAACAGGACTTATAAACATCTCATTGACACCAAGAAATCAGGAATTATAACAATACTGATAACGCTCGTGACGTCAGTGCTGTACTCGTGCACGCATACACTACGCTCGATTCAGAAAGAGCAATTGAATTATTTGATAACCAATGCTTCGGAAGAGTTATTCATAGTATGAGATGGCATTTGATTATAGACTCATACATGTAGCACATGCGACTGATATTTTGATTGCCAAATATATATATTTTTTTTTTGAAGAACTGAACCCAACCTATAATTGAAAATGGAATTCTTTGTTTTATTGCTCATGACTAATGAAATCTGCAAGAAACAACCCCACGCCATCTAGCATCTGTGAAAGATATTTCTATTGTCGAGCAATGTTTTATGAGCTGCCTGGTTCTTATGACCCAAGGATAAAAAACAACAGTTTTAATGAAATAAATAGTTTGCAGATAAAACTCAAACCTTCCTGATAAAACGCTTTGGCTTGGATATTTTGAAGACAACTTAACATCGTCCAGTTAGTGCGAAAAGGTACCAAGTGCCTTCTTATTTCATATACACTTAACATCTTATTGACCAATGGGACGATATAATCGTAGTCTTTACCTAATATTCATGTCTTTACATCAAAATATGAAGGAGATCTGTTTTTTTTTCATGACATAAACAATGGGTTTCTGCATCCATTCTAATGGTAATTGTAATCACAATAAGATGAATTCTAAACAGCAAGATTTGTTTGAAAATTAAAGATGCTATAGTAAGCCAGAATTATATCAGTATTTTCAGACGAATTTCAGACGAATTTCAAGAAACCAAGGTGCGTTTTACAAAAACAAATTACGATAATTTTAAATTCAACCAAATGAACCCAAAGTTGGCCTAAGTCACCCCAACAATTTCTGGAAATACAATCATTTTGTCGTTGATTAAAATTTGAACATTTGAACGAAAAAACTGTCAAATTGATTGATGGCGATTCTTACCGTAGCAGGTTATGTGGTAAAACGCAGCGCAGTCTAGGCAAGAAAAAGAAAATAACCTGAAAGTGTTTACAGTCTTCATGCAAGCTGTCTAGCGTATGCGCCTTTCTTGTAAAACCAACGTCGCAAAAGCAACATATGCGACATTAAGTATGCAAACTACCGGTACTCGAGTTTTCTGTGAACTTAAACACATCATCTACAACGATTGATCTTATATTTGTTACAGACAGAAAGAAACTTTCACATTGTGGTGTTTGGCATTTCGATTAGTGACCATTGCATGAGTTTTTATACTCGAAAATTAACTCGTCCTTCCATAGGTAAACATACCAATGTAAATATTAGGTCCTTGAAAAACTATAACAAGGAAAACATTCAACAATCTTTATCATCTACAGACTGGAGTTCAGTTATTACTTGTGATAATGTATTTGAAACCTGGACTAACTTGGAACTAATTGTATGACCGTTATAGACAATGTTGCACCTGTAAAAGATGTCAGAATCAAGTAACGTACTGAACCAAGGATTAATTCTGATACCTTGCACAGTATCAAGGAGAGAGATAAGCCTTTTAACATTAAATGAATAATAACTCTGAAAAAAAAGTTAATTATTTTAAAGAACTTAGAAATCAATCTCAGTATCTCATATATAATGCCAGGAAAGATTCTTTCTCAAAGTCACAGGGGAAAACCTTAAAGCGGTTAGGTTTGCCCTCCAAGAAAGGGATTTCTTCTTCAACAAGAAGCATTGGTCTCAGAACTGGTGGTGATGTTTGTTATAATAAGCCTAATGTTGCAGAGAAAATTTTAACTCTTTTTATACAATTGTTGCCTCAGAACTTGTAAAAAAAATGCAAAATAGTTTTAATATGTATGGTAAGAATTTCATAAATGCTTTTTATGCTGCTAAAGGTATATTTCCTGAAAGTAATTCATTCTCAAATGTATCTGAGAACAAGATAGTAAAATACTTGAATAATCTTAAGACCAACAAGGAAACTGGCTTAGATGACATCCCCTCTAGGTTTGTAAGGGACAGTGCTTCCATTATAGGTTGTCCACTCACCCTTGTTGTTAATCTTTCCATATTTCAAGGTATTATTCCCGAGGATCTCAAGACAGCCAGAGTTATTCCTATGTACATGAAAAATGATAAAACTGAGTTGGCAATTATCGTCCTGTGTCAATTCTTACCAGTAAATCTAAAATATTCGAAAGGGTCATTTATGATCAAGTTGAATGTTACTTAAATGAACAGAAACTTTTATTTAGTTTGCAATCTGGTTTTTAAACGTGTTTTCCCCACAGATACTTGCCTTACTCACCTTTCTGATTTCACAAGGTTCCATATGGATAAAGTCAACATGGTAGGAATAGTGTAACTTGAACTACAAAAGGCCTTCGTCACTGTCAGTCATAGAATTATGTTAATAAAACTTGAAGCTATTGGTTTCACCTCACAGTCTGTCTGATGGTTTAGGTCAAGTCTTTCTGATAAACATTCATTTGGTTGATATATTGGATATATATTCTAATCAGGCTACTGTCTCATGTGGGGTCCCTCGAGGTTCTACACTAGGTCCCCTACTATTTTTAACTTATGTCAATGATATGTCTGTCGTTGTAAAAATAAACTTTAATATGCTGATGATTCTGGAATCCTGGTTACTGGGAATACAAGTAATCTATGTTCTTTCTGGTATCCAAGTTTGACTCAAAATCTGAAGATTAGACTTTAAACTACACAAAATAGACTCATACGTTTTGTTCTCAACCTGGATAACATGTTTCATATTGGACCGGAACATTTTAAGTTGTTTAAACTGTTATCAATCCCAAACAGAGTTGATCGGATTACTCTTTGTCATGTTCAAAACATTAAGTTGGGTACTTCTCCAGATTATCTAAGTGAACGTTTTGTGCCACTAAACTGTGTACATGACACTGTACCCGATTTAGCTTGACTGCTCGTTTTCTCCCTAATTTCCCTTTTAGTTTTATATTTATATATAATGGAAGGTTTCCTTTACCAAAAGTAGGCAGTTTGGGGAAGAAGTCATTTTCATATCGAAGTGTTGTTCTGTGGAACAATCTTCCTCAGAGTATTAGAAATATTGACAGGCCAGATAATTTGAAGAATGCTGTCAAGAATCACATGTTGGCCATCTAACTATCCATTGAATATAACATTGACCTCAAGAGGTTTTTATTTAGTTTCCCAAGCATTTTATTATTTGAACTTTTTCATGTCCAATATATTTTTTATTAAGTACTGGTACTTTTTTAATTTCTGTAATTTATTAATGTAAGCATAGTCAGCATTAATTGGCAGTTTGATTTCTAGTACTTACGGTGGTGAAGTTTTTT
Source organism: Panopea generosa (assembly GCA_029582155.1). NCBI lineage: Eukaryota > Metazoa > Mollusca > Bivalvia > Adapedonta > Hiatellidae > Panopea > Panopea generosa. The sequence continues at coordinate 35,289,632 of CM055910.1, read as the reverse complement.
GTGGGCTATTTATCATGATTAAAGTAAAGTGACGTTAAAATTAGATCGTGTCAAATAACATATTGTTTAAGTATAGTACGTACTACAAATAAGATATAGTAACAATGATAAAGTCTGAAATATGAAATAATAATGAAGTTGTCTGTGATATTCGATAATACATGTATACTCAAAAAACAATAAATCAATCAATTGTGATATAATGTTTAACTTATCACTGTGATATATAGTAAATTGATTACTAACAATAACATGACTATCTATAGCATGCCATTAATATCCAAGGATCACAATGTAAATAAGAGAAGGGCCATTTTCTCTGTGTTGTGTTTTCTTTGGTATTTATGTGCATTTCATGGCCTTTATATGTGTACCGTTTAGATAATTTCTATACAAGTGTCGTTATATCGTTCATGCATCATAGTGCACGTACATTTATCACCAAAATGATATCTCTATAAATCTTTAACTTTTTCGTCCAGTTTTATTGGAGTAAATCGGTAACCAAACAGACCTTGATCTGTCATTGTGTCTTTCCCATTTTGAAACAAATTAACACATTATAACAAACTATGATACATGTATTGGTTCGCTAATTTATAATCACCAATGCATTGTCATATTAACATATAAAAAAACGCATGTAAATCAAACTAACAATATATTAAACTCATTTAGAAATTACAGAAGTAGTCACTAGTATTAGTTCACTCCAGCGACTACTTCTGAAATCCGTAGTAAGTAATTAGAACACTGAGTTACGAGACTGCCGTAGTGATAATACCAATGATTAATGATAAATGACATTCTTGAAGTAGCACACGAAACATAACCAAGAAAAAAGCTGCAGCGTATTTGTATCACGTATCTCCCGCACAGCACACACAAAAAAACATAAATAAGAAAAGGTATGTCTAAATACGTCAAATATTTCTACTCTCCCAGCTAAACAGCGTCAGTCTGAACCATCCCAATTAGATCCCTGCTGACTGTGTGTTGTTTATATCACAATTAGACCCTTGCTGACTGTGCATTGTTTATTTCACAATTAGACCCTTGCTGACTGTGCATTGTTTCTATCACAATAAGACTGTAGCTGACTGTGCGTTGTTTATATCCAAATAAGACCCTTGCTGACTGTGCGTTGTTTCTATCACAATTAGACCCTAGCTGACTGTGCGTTGTTTCTAGTATCACAATTAGACCCTAGCTGACTGTGTGGTGTTTATATCACTATTATACCCTAGCTGACTGTGCGTTGTTTCTATCACAATTATATCCCTGCTGACTGTGCATTGTTTATATCACAATGCGTGTCATTTTATTCGTATTAAGAACGTCAGAATATTGAACTGGTATGTCCATTTTTATTTATAACTCACAGGCTGCACCCCTATGCCGTTTTCATCTCCTGGGACTATACGTATATCATCTCTTCTTAAAAACAAAAATATAAATATCAATACAACAACAACAACAACAACAACAACAACAACAGCAACAGCAACAGCAACAGCAACAGCAACAGCAACAGCAACAGCAACAGCAACAAAAACAACAGCAACAGCAACAGCAGCAGCAACATCAACAACAGCAGCATAAACAACAACAATAACAAAAACAACAACAACAACAACAACCAACCAATCAACCAACCAATTCAACCAACCAACAACAGCAGCATCAACAACAACAACAACAACAATAACAACAACCAACGAACCAACAATTATAGCAACATCAACAACAACAACAACAACAACAACAACAACAACAACAACACAAACAACAGCAACAGCAACAGCAACAGCAACAAAAACAACAACAACAACAACAACAACACCAACAACAGCAGCAGGAGCAGCAGCAGCATCAACAACAGCAGCATAAGCAACAACAATAACAAAAACAACAACAACAACAACCAACCAATCAACCAACCAATCAACCAACCAACAACAGCAGCATCAACAACAACAACAATAACAACAACCAACGAACTAACAATTATAGCAACATCAACAACAACTACTACAACAACAAACACTAACAACAACAACAATAACAACAACAACAACAACAACAACAAACAACAACAACAACAAAAACAACAACCAACCAACAATAGCAACATCAACTACAATAACTTTTATTCAGCATAAAGCAAATTTACTTTGTCTCTAGCATACACAGACAATTTGTATGCAAATATAACACAGTTGTTATATAAAAGACATAAAACACTTTCAGTATACATGTAGTATACCTGTATGATAATTATATTGAGTTTTGCCGTCAACTGACACTTCAATGTATTTTTTAGAATTCGCCACGAAGCTGCTAATGATCACGGCGTCACTTTAAATGCATGTCTATATTAATTACATATCACATATCACATGCTACCTTCATCGTGCTTATCAATAGAAAAAAACTTTATCTTTTCCACAATATTGACAAATATTGGCCCAGCTCGTGTATTCACACTAGACTGCACCTGCAGACATGTAACAGGTGTTGTAATAAGACACCATTTGTTAATGTGTTAAACAGTTATTTTAGAGCTTTACCGTGTGCATTTTACAAACTGCATTATTGAACGAACCTAGCTTTCCACGCTAAGGGTGCGTCACATAGCAGTGAGATTTGAGCACGTTGTTGATTGGTCAGTGGCTTCAGAGCAAGTTGAATGACGTCACAGAGTGATTAGTTAAGGTGTTGTAATGAATTGTGGGACAGACACATTGGGTTTTAACACACCTGATTTGGGATATATCTTTTTTTGTATACACTGCAATCTGCATTACAAAATGTGCATATATATTCGCTGTATACCTTATATGCATTTTTTTCTGCAACGACTCTGGTGCAAATACGCAAATATAGCTGATTTTGTCTTTTGACCTTGAAAAATTAGGCATTTCTCTTACTTTGACCGCTGGCGTTCCTTTTTGAATTCACCCCTTGTTTTCAAATGAGCTCTTTTTCGGGTATTTATATGTTTTTCGAACCCCAAATTCCATTTTACATATTAGAATATGTGTTGAAATCTACGCAGGTCAACACATACACTTACCTTATTAATAATCAGCCAAATCTGTTCACAATAATACATGTCATAGAGAAAAAACTTCTTATCCATATTTAAACTTCAACTGATTTGCATGTATGTAAATTTGAATAAATGAATATGTTAAAACTAAGCAAAACACAACACTATATATGTAGTTTAGATATATAGTTTAGTAACGTCTCATAAAATTATATACAATTATATAACACAGTATCAAAACAAATAATATATTATCAACAGATGCCATTCTAAAAAAATTACAAGAGACGGAGAAGGACAGGTCACCAAAGCTCTGTCTTTTCCTATTCGTAAGTACCTAAGGCCACTTAATGTTTATCATTATGGTGACTTAAATATTACATAAAGAACACACATATTTACAAATAATAAAACTTGAAAAGTACTGCTAATCTTGACTTTCGTCTAAAATTGTTTTAAAAGCTGTTTAACCAAATTTGACAGATTGAATATATTAAGCTCTATTGCGCAACTTACAAAATGGTTTAAAAAATCGAATATCCCTTCGAATAAGATCTGCAGTATTAACATATTTAAAGAGTGTGTTTGCCATACAAATAAAATATAATAACGAGCGCCGTAAACCGTAAGGTTGGATTACAAACTGTATGTAAACATTGTAAACGGTGTGTTAACATTACGAATTCAAATTGAATGGTACATGTAAATGAAGCCCATGTACGTGAAAGCATACGAAACACATTATCGTTCTCTTCTTACAATCCTTAATATTTGCACAATTCCCGGTGTCCTCCGTCACCAAGAGATCTTAGACGATGTGGTCTAATGCTGACTTACCTCTCATCGCTTAAGTTGTGGGTTCGAGTCCAACTCGGTCCAAAATCTTTATGTGAGGAAATTTGCCAGTTACTTGCGGAAGGACGGTGGTTCTATTCAGATTCATTCTGAGGTCTTCCTTTACCAATAAAACTGGATATGCCATTTATAACATGAAATGTGTCGAAAATGACGTTAAGCCCCGTATAAAAAATAAATAAAAAAGTGTACTTTTATTACATTAGTATCCTAGCGGAAAGCCAACACCATGTGTTTATAACTCGCGCATGCCCTTCTGGGATTTAAGTTATTTGTATGGTTTAATATTAATGTTTTGATGGGAGGAATGCATCCCATTAACTACTACAAAACCTATTGTCACACCTGTATTAATAATGATGACGTAGTTTGTATCCTCTTTCTGACTCGGTTTATATCCAATTGCTGCGCTCTTCAAAAGTGTCATTCAGTAAAGAATTATTTTAAATGTGAACGCACGTCCCGAGTACAAAGGTGAATTTATTGTGCTTGATCTTGGGTTTATTTGAAAGTAAGAGTTTTATACCTCTTCTAGCGAGTTGGCAAAAATTAACATAGGGCGTGGATGAGAACGGCAGAACTAGTTTCAGATACAAAAATTAAAAATGCCGAGTTCGTACAGTTTTGGAAATAAGGAAAAGGATAATACACGGTCTTCGGTAAGTTTTTTAATGCGGTAATTTGGATTATTTTTATAGAGCCCCCCATCCCCGACCTCCGCCCCGAAATTTTTTATATCCGATTTGAAATATTTTAGATGTTAAAACTGCAACTACTCATAAATAAGTAAATTTGACTGTTCTGAGGTTATTGAACGTACGTCGGCACAATTAACAATAACACAAAAAAGTAAGACTGAGTTAGTTAGCTAGTTAGTTGGTTGGTTGGTTGGTTGGTTGGTTGGTTGGTTGGTTGGTTGGTTGGTTGGTTGGTTAGTTAGTTAGTTAGTTAGTTAGTTAGTTAGTTAGTTAGTTAGTTAGTTAGTTAGTTAGTTAGTTAGTTAGAGGTCCAATGTTGTTATATAAATCATCACGGAGACTGCGGCCGGACGGGGGTTCGAACCCGCGACACCTGCATAGATAGTCAGACGCGCGACGGACTAATTTAAACAGGCCCTGCAGCAATTCTGAGACATTTGACCTCAACCCATGACCTTTCAAGTTGCACGCGATAATGATGAATACGATTTATTGTTTACGAATCAAAATGAATATTTATACTTTATCAATGTACATTTACACTAATAAATTATGCAAACATCAATCTCAGACTGAAATTAAGTCAAAAGTTAAGAAATGTTAACAATAGTTTTACAAAACCATTTGTCGCTATTGAAATTAAAATAAATAATTGTAGTTTGGTCGTTATATATAGATGGGAACAAAAGTGCAAAATGAGTTGCCTTCGAACTATTTAATAGTATTGCCCATTTTCACTATCAGTCTGGTACAAACTAGATTATTTTATTTTTTATTATGTAGAAATATACATAAACGAAACAACAATAAAAAACAAAACAATAAAAAACAACAAACAATACGAAACTGTATATATGGTGCATTTTTTACCATAAACATAAAATGTCCACATATCTTTATATAAATTTCATTATTCACATGTATTGACTGATTAGCCTCAAGATGTCGTTTTTGTTATTGTTAGGCTTTATATTTAGCTTGTAAAGTACACTACCCCAACCCACCACACACACAAAAAAACAACACCAAAAACAACCAGAACAAAAAAAAAAGCACAACAGCTTGAAAAAAAGTCCTACGTACTTTCTATGTTGACGTCAGTTACTGTTTTCTTGTTAAATACATTAAAAAGATTTTTTTTGACCATAATCATAACAGTTGCAATTTACTGGTATGAGTTTTTGCATATTTTATTTTCATACCACATGTTCGCATATGTATACCTGAGAGACATAAAGTATAATAAAAATAATACTCAGTCCTGAATAATTCAAAGACGTCGCTACGTTGGCTTACGATATTACCTTTTAACACTATTTTCCCATTTATAAGCGAATCAGATAAGACGGCTACGCCCCATCTCATTAAAACATGAGAATATTAAAGGTACATTTTTAAATTAATATTGTAAATTTCTTGATAGCGAATCCAATTGAGGTTTTTGCATCGGTTTGCGTCATTACCTCTTAACACAATTTGTTTACTCCATTTATCAGCGAATCAGATGGGACGGTCAAGGGAGTGACGCGCATAGTTTTGGCTTTCTCTCATTTTAATTGAAACATGACAAATACTTATAGGTGCATTTCTAAATTAATGTTTGATAATTCTTGATAGCGAATCCATTTGAGGTTTTGGTATGGAACATTCTAAGATTGTATTTAATATATTTTTATTTGGCCAATATATTTTGTTTCTTTTCGTAGATCTATAACAAAGAGTTCAGTTTATGATAGTTTTATCAACTAATAATACCAAGTATAAAACAGGTTCTTACAAACTAATGTTCTATGTCATCCTGTGCAAAACCAGCATTAAAACTATGAATACCGAATATAACTATACACTAATCTTTATAGTTAATAAAAGCTATATAAAAGTTCAGTTAACAAGTTGCAAATGTGAGATTAGAGGTGGCCTTGAGCAAGTTACTATATCTGCATAAGTCTTGCTTAAAGATAACACACATGATGACTCTCATTTATAACTTATATTATTTTTTATACAGTTTTTCATTAACTATTTACCGTTCTAATGCTAAAGGTCTGTTGCCCCGCATGCGGGTTCGATCCCCAGTTTGGTCATACCAAATACATGAAAAATGGTAATAGAAGTTTCCTCGCTTGGCGCTCAGCATTTAAAGGATAGTTCTAGGTCTTGTCGACCCGGTGACAGTATAATGTGACTGGGTGGGGTATCATACCATGTGTCTGCGACATGATACTTCAGTGTGGCAGCGCTCGGGAGACTGTGTCAAGTAGAGACCGTCACAATATGACTAAACAATTGTTGAAAGTGCCGGACGATAAAAGCATACAGCAACAACAACAACAACAACATTGGCTATAAAAATATGTTTTTAAATTTTAATTACTAATTTTTCTATATGATAGATTAATGCTGTAAGCATTTGATTCAAGACATTATTGTCAAGTCATGCAGTTTTAGCACTTATTTAAACGTTTTATAACCTGTTTCAAGTTTTAATGGAGGATGGGCAGATTTTTTTATTGCCTTAAATTACATCAGATTTTCATCATTACACATATATGACACAATAAAAACACATATACACACCTTTAATGTAATGGGGGCGTTGTGACATAATGCACCGCCGTATTAAGTAGTTAAGTTAATGAGCTGTCTATTGTCAATTGAACTCTAAAATACACTAAACATGAGGTTACACTGAACACTTGCTACATGCTAGTATGTTAATAAAACCTTTTAAAAGAGACAACAGGCGTTGATAAATCAAGACACGGTTTGACGTATGCTAATTGCATACATGTATATACATATTGTGTAATTGAATGTGCATCTGAAAAGATCCCAAAAAATTGGAAATTCCCTTCATGAAACATATATATATATATATATTATACATATACATGTACCATTATAAGTTAACACAAACATGACATAAATGTTTCAGCACATGATTTGTTAATTTGTTTCGATATGTTGATGAACAGCTATCATGTATGCTAAAGTTAAAATAAGCATCCTGTATTCTATTTCAAATCAATGCCAATTTACCGTACGTATTTAAGAGGAGTTTCTTTTAACAATTTGTCATTTATGTATCTATTTCATAAGTAGTGTTGCACTATCAAACCAATCCACGAAAGGATGAGCGGCAAATGAACATACTGATAGCAACTGCATACCAAAAATGGGGGAATCCATACAATTTCTATACCACATACAAGACGGATATCCAGAAATATAGTGACTGATTATGTCAAACACAATAAATTCAATGTTAAATCGTAAAATCTATCTAACTGCATGCAAGGCGAATGTTTTGCGACATGGACATCTATGAGTAAAACTTTTTCAGAGCTCCAAATATTTTGATGCATGCTGTTCATATGATGATGGGAATACGTAATGTGGTAGCGTTCAGTCGTGCAGACTAAATGTTTGTTGTATTACCGCGGGCAATTTGTTAACTGTTCAAAGTTGTAATGTAATGTTTACATGCTTTGTTGATGTTTTATGTATACATTGTATATGTAGTTGTGACGACTCCAACGATATGTTAGTTTAAACATATTTTATTTATTCAAATTTACCTACATACAATGTACCTACCTACCTACCTACCTACCTACCCACCTACCTACCTACCTACCTACCTACCTACCTACCTACCTACCTACCTACCTACCTACCTACCTACTACTTAACTCCCCCACAACACAATACAACATACAAATCAGTTTAAATATAAGTATTTATCAGTGGCTATATTCATCTACCATTCATCTACCATTCCTAAGAATAATCTTAGACTTGACCTCAAAAATGAACTTTGAAAAACACACTTAGAGGCCACTTTTTAGAAACCAACATTTGCAAGCATGTAGAGAAATCTAATATGTCTTCAAATAAACTCTCACACTTATTCTATCTGTCATAGTTAACTAGGTATCTAAGGTTGAAATTTGGATTTTCAAGCTTAAGTCTAAGAATATTCTTAAGAATGGTTGGAGAATACGACCACAGAACGGAAGATAAAATGATATGTATAAATAGTGAAATGAATTGACAAATCATTAACAATTTTATTTACGCTAAATATGTTGTACACCATTTTCAATTCATCTAATTAATATTTACCGTACGTTTTTACTGGAATCATCTATTATTATACTTACTCAGTTAAGTAGATACGATATATTACTTCGTTAAGTAGATACGATATATAACTTAGTTAAATAGATACGATATCTTACTTCGTTAAGTAGATACGATATATTACTTAGTTAAGTAGATACGATATCTTACTTCGTTAAGTAGATACGATATATTACTTAGTTAAGTAGATACGATATCTTACTTCGTTAAGTAGATATGATTTATAACTTAGTCAAATATATATGATTTATAACTTAGTTAAGTAGAAATGATATATAACCTAGTTACATTACTTGGTTAAGTCGATATGATTTACACTAGAACTTCGTTGGCTCGAACACGGAATGGCTGTAACACCACATATAGCTCGAAACATTTATCTGGTTCCGGCGGAATTCCTATATCGATGTATATACACGAACATATTTGGTTGATGTCGAGCCATTGAAGTTCTACTGTATTACTTAGTTAAGTAGATATAATATATTACTTGTTTTTAACAGTTTACTTAGCTAAGTCCATGTTGGTTAAATTCCATCGAAGGCATAAAGCCTGGGCGATACATACATGGTGGTTAATGTCATTTTTAACACATGGTAAGTTATACATGGCATATTCGGCCGCAGTTTTCGTGATGATTGTTATACGACATTCTGCGTCTCCTTTTGATTCGCCTCTCACCGCTGATTCAAGTGGGAACGTTACCTGTATCGGTGGGACGGTAGTGTAGTGGATAGAGGAGTGTTGGCCGTTAACACAACATGTTGCGGTTTCGATCCCCAGCTCAATCATGTATTGCTACTCAGTTCTGGCTCTACCCAGGAGGCAACCTCTGGGACTGAAGAGCGGACAATATAAGCTCTAAGCTTTCATCGCAATCGTGCTAAAATAAATTAGTATAAACCTGAAATATTCAGTGTCTTGTGTGTGTGCTTGGGAGTACTGGTTTACCTTTCAGAAATCACAGGAAAGAATAATTAGATTAACTGATCGTATGTTAGCAATCGATGGCATAAAAATGAAGCTAAATTTTCAAATACATTAGTCCAACACTTTCTTCAGATACTGTTTAGGTTTATTGAAAACGATCGACCTAACTTCACAAAAGATCACATACAGCCCAATCTTAAATCGAATATTTTTTTAATATAAATGGTACTTGAAATATTTATTACTTAGTGTGATTCTAAAGTATTCATCGTGCTCTGGTGAGGATATAAAGGACTAATAAAAATATACATTTATAAAACACGGTATGACCTGGAAACTGTAATGTGTTGCAATGACATTGTTGTTGTTGTTAGCGTCGCTTTCACCATTTTTTAACATATCGCGTCGGTGTCCACTTGAAAGTGCATTCTAAGCGGTGTCGTACTGGAGTATCGAACCGCACATGGTATGATACCCCACACTGTCTCATTATTCTGACACACTAAATGCTGAGCGTTAAGCGAGGAAACTTCTAGTACTATTTCTCAATTATTTGTTATGACCACTCGGGGGGATCGAGCATTCCACATGTAAGGCGGATGCTCAATATCCGCTACGTTTAACGTTTAACGCTATGCTGTTTTGTTGCGTTATATACATTTTCCTGTGTCCCTTTAATGTACATTACACAATTTAAACAAGTAAATACATGTAGGGCTATACTTTTTGAAGAAAAAAAATGGTGACACTTTCTCCTTATTTTGATAAAAAGAACACATAGTGTAACTGATGCTATTTTATTCAATATACATATGGATACTTTTAACAATTTTATTGAATAATACGTTGTATTTACAACAATTTTGTTGTCTTGCACATTTGCCATATTGACATGAATGATGATAAAAAAATAATAGTAACATGAACATTTTTTATAATCAAATATCAGTCATAATGCATATTATTTATCATAATAAATTGTAGTTTGCCGTACATAACTTGTGCACGTTTTTATTTTCATTTTTTTGAGCAGTGTAGAAAAACACAGGTAACTTGAAGGTACGAATTGGAAAGTTGGGTACATGAGATTGTTTGCATAGGTGTTAAATTAAAAGGTTGGGAACCGATTTAAACACATTTATAAACAGATTTATATATTCACACTGGCTGTAGCTCCTTTACGTAAGTTTCAATCAAGTTCAAATCATCTTATTTCGGTGCACTATGTTTGCTGTCAATGATCATCTATTATGTATTTGAATGCGATTTTATTTCATTGATACCAGATGAATATAAATGACCCGTATATTAGCACAAGGTCATCGCATACTGCGTGCATTAACATATGATATAAAAGGCAGTTCAACTTTGGAGCCATGAGAACTCATTCAGTATTGCTCGAAAACAGAATACCGCTGAGGTCGGTGCGAGTGTGTGTGTCGGAGGTGGGGAGGTGGGGAAGGGTTAGGGTTTTGATACATTTATGTACATTTCGTGAAAGCATTCTCATTTTGAAATTTTTGTTTCATTTGATAAATATTGTAGGATATGTATTTGCACTGATTTCCGTCATTAATTTTTTTAAAAAAAATCTTAAAATGTGTTTGTTTATATTGACTTGTTTTTGCTCATAAATCCTAATGACTGAAATAATACTCATCATACTTTGTGCGGGTTAGTGTGGGATGTCTCGACCCCACCAGACCTATTACGAGAAAATAACATCTTCCTCTTCTTCTTCTTCTTCTTCTTAAACACAAGGTCACTCTTTTTATTAAATTGATTGTTCGATTGGTTATCGTTTGGCTATACATTGTACAACCTTTCTCATTTATACACGTACATGCATCAATTAAATCGAGACGGGCATTCAACGTACCATGCAACTTAAAAAAGACAAACATATGATTAGTGAGTTGTCATGTTTCAGGGATGTCATTAACAGCGAAGAATGTCGGAAGCTTGCGCTATATTTGACATAAACATCACAGCGCAATAAACTACGAGGGACGTTCAATATGTAATGTTGTAGTGCACTTAAGCAACATCTATTTCTTAAACACATTGAAGACTCCCCCCTGTGTACATATGGACAAATAGAAAGCACAGCTCACTTCTTTCTCAATTGTCACCTTTACCAGCATCAACGCATACCACTCCTGACATCTGTCAGTGAGTTATGTACAGTTTCTTTAAATATATTTCTTTTTGGTGAACCACAACTCTCTTATGACAATAATGTTAAAATATTTGAAGCAGTTCACAAATATATTTTATCCACTAATCGTTTCTCCTGAACATGAAAGTAAGTCTGAAGAAATAACAAGGCTATTTCTATGTACGTGGTGAGGTTAGCCCGTCTCCAAATTTCGTCCATGCCGTTCAGAACTTGTCCAAAAATGTTAACCATTATTATTATGTGAATTCACATAATTATCCATTACTTTAATCATTTTAATCACCTTCCTTTTTTTCTAATTAATCACTTCATTTTCTAAGTTTCTTAAATATATCAGAAACAATATTCCTAAAAGTATGTTAAACATTTTTATTAAATATATTTTGATCTATGTTATATTCGTAATGCTTAAGCATAAATTAAATTGTTAATAATCTGCCAAATTTGTTCACAATTGATATATGTCATGGAAAAGAACTTTATAAGATTTTATCTTCCGTTCTAATCCATATTTATACCTAAACTTATGTGTATATATATACATTTGAATGAATAAATATGTTTAAACCAATAAAATGAAAACAACAAATAATATCTTGATAATAATAAGTTCACATCTTCAAAGTAATATTCTTTGACAGGAATACATTTTCTCAGTCGTTCAATCATGTCCGGATTGTGTTCTCGTAGTCCGTTTTGTGTATACCCGTGAATAGGCTCTGGTGGGGGTAGGGGGGAGGGTGCGGCCCCCAATGTTCAGGTAGGAGGGCAAGCATATACTTTGGCCCCCCTCCCCCAAATATTTTACTCTCTCCTCAGGTTGCCTCCCCCACCCCCAATAATTGAAACGCCGCTACACCCATGCTGTGGGTCACCAGACATTGAAAAATAAACAACTGACACAACTGCTTGTCGGGGAGTGTAGCGGTGTTCAACTTAGTGTTTCTCTAAAGTTCAAACATCTTTAATTGAATTTGACACAACTTTTTAACAAAAGTTAGGTTATGTATGTCATAACCAGTATTACTATCAGAGAACTGCCTCAGAATGAACCTGAATAGAATTACCGTCTTTTAGCAAATCACATATTGTTTTTGACCGATTTTGACTCGAACCAATGACCTCGACAGCGCTATGTAAGTGGCCAAAGGTGCATGTGACCAATTCAGGTTGCTGATCGACGTTTACGAACCTTTGCGAACTGCAACCTGAATTGCAGGACAATTGATAAAGAAAATGACTATACCTCATATTTTTCTCACTTCTGTTGGCGATGTAAGAATGGCTTTTTCTGCCTTCGGTGGCTGCCGTTCTTTATATGGGACTGAAAATAGTATCTTTCTATTACTATATATATTTAACACCGTGTATTTATGTACATGTAGCTCTGTATATGAGCACATTAGCAGTTGTTCTTTAAAAACTGCATGTGACTGCAACGTATACGACTTGTATGTGGTTAAAACTACGATAAAAAGTCAGCAAGTCTTTATTTGTTTGCTGGTATCATCGGATACACAAGAAATATATCTAATAATAGTACTTTACTGTGAAATTTCATGATTTACAGTGTTCACGGTTGACTTATTGAACGCCCCTCGTTTATCTATCGAAAATACAGAGGTATGGGCATTTTACATAAGCTGACTCAGATTACTTGCTTTATTAATGCGTCGACAGGCGATTAGCTATAACATAAACACTTATCAAATATCATTTATTTTATTGAAACAAGAAACTGTTCCCATTATAGTGCAGTATAATAGAGTTCGCTTTAGGTAACATATTTGAAGATAACTCATTTAATATTTCATACAAAGATGAACACCGTCTCTGTATGTACATGAACCATTGATGCCATCAAGTGGTCATACTCATATTTTTTGTTGCAAAAAGTGCAACGGTGGTAAATTGTTTTGAATCAAAAAACGAGTTTTGCATGGTCAGCTTGATCACACCGATTGGTCATGTATATGTAACAACGGCGCTCGTCTTTGTTTCGTGTATTTTCAATTACTTAAGAAAGTTGTCTGAAAAAATACTATCTGAAACGAGCTCCTTTTCTCCGTTTTGACACCATTAAGTCACGCTGGATTCGCCACCGTGATGAAGGCAGATAGATAAACCATAGGGCAATAGTTACTGTTTTAAATATATAAACCTGGAGGTTGTCAGAAATGCTGCATATTATGTAACCACTCATTGAAACAAAGTTGGTTTGCATTCACATTTTGGGTGTACGTTCGTCACTTCAATGGGATCGGATATTAACGTTATCTATTACTTTCATTTTTGGTCATACACTTGTCACAATGGCTAACGGCCGTGGTCAGTGTTTGTCTTGTTGAGAAGGCGATGTACCTTGAATGCTACATCTCCTGTTGGAAATACATATTAAATACTTCCTTTATATACTTCCTTTTTTAATGAAATATTTAATTTTATTTTCTTTATTTAGATCTTGCCCTACTTTCTCAGCTAATAAAATTGCTAAGATTTTTCAAAAAAGAATATTCCATTTTACATAAAATGTCATGACCGTCAGTAGATATTAACCTACTTCTTCGGCCAATAAAATCGCTCCAGCAACGAGAGAGTAGATCACCATCTAAGCAGATTAGAAGTTATATGGAATTTTCTACTGGTGTAGAAAATCTCATGTAACATCTAACCTTTATACTTATAATTGCTTTTTTTTACCTTTGGAGAAACATTGTCTTATAAAGAATCACCGTCGTTGTAATTGAGCGCTGGCTCCACGAACAACACACAATTTATAGAAATAGTAATAGTAAACACAGTAGAAAGAGTTACCATTTCACAGTTCTGAAACATATAAAACAGTATTCTTAGGTAGCTTTCGGCTTTATACCTTCACCAGAGGAAGAAAATACCCATAAACAAATAATGCTGTATCAATATGTATCGCATATATCAACAGACTATAACAATAATAAAATGAGTGGCTAAAGAAATATAGTGCAGAAAGACTAAAAGCTTTCTAAAATACTACATACCTATAGCACTGACTCATTCAGTCAATATTCAATTCAATTGAATTAAACTTATTGTACTCCAATTTGCTATATTATCAACCGTTGGTCTTACAAAATATTACATTTCAATTTATTGTTTAATTACAGTTGATACAGACCTACAAAACTGACTCATTCATTCAATATTCAATTCAATTGAATTAAACTAAATTTACTACAATTTGCTATTTTATCAACCCTTGGTCTTACAAATTATCATATTCCAATTTATTGTTTTATTATAGTTGATACTCATTGTATATTCTTCCACGACTCTTTATTAAGGATACAAAAATTACAACAAAAAACAACAACAAACTAGAACTTTCACCTTGTATAATACCATCTATTTATCAGGAAAATGGCCAACATATGACAGGATTTCGCCCAGGGCAAACAGTAACGCGACACGTTGTACACAGAATCCTATAAAACAATGACAAGTATATCAATTTTTGGTTGTTCGTCTTTTTTATGATACTAGTTTGCATTGTTGAAAAAAATGCAGATTAAAGAACATTTTTTATTTGAATTGCAATTGTGGGACAATTCTGATGAAAGGCTAGCTTACTGTAGTTTCTCATATGAAAAAAAGTTTCTGGACGAGCAAGTGTTAAGATTTGTTGAGACTGCGGTGTGTCCTGTTAAGATTTATATATGCATATATATAAAACTTGACATACACTTATTATATCTTTACGGTTTATTGAGGGATGACCCGCTCCGAGTCCTCGAAAACCTATTACAGGGTGGATCACTTTTTTGGTGATTGAAATTGAAAAAAAAAGTTTCTCATAGATCACATTTGACACATATTACCTGGATGTGTATGTATTAACATAAGGTGGACGATGAAATACCTTCTTTTGAAACGACCGAGAATCGAGCCCACAACCACCTGCATGTCAGGTGGACTCTTTATCCACGAATGAACGTTACACAAATACATATGCAAGCATTTCATATATTGGTATAACCACATCGGTGGTCTTTGGGGAGAGCGTCCCGCCTTGCATGCTGAAGGTCCTGGGTTAAATTCCCGGCCGGGTCATACCACATACTT
Source organism: Panopea generosa (assembly GCA_029582155.1). Lineage (NCBI taxonomy): Eukaryota > Metazoa > Mollusca > Bivalvia > Adapedonta > Hiatellidae > Panopea > Panopea generosa. The sequence goes on along the minus strand of CM055910.1, from coordinate 35,273,677 downwards.
GAAAAATGTTATTAGGAGCTTCCTCGCTTGGCACTCAGCATTTAGATGATAGTTTTAGGTCTGGTCGACAAGTTCGCAGTATAATGTGACTTGGCGGGATACGATACCATGTTTTGCGGCATGATACTTCAGTGTGGTAGAGCTTAGAATACTGGACTCAAGTAGACACCGTCGCGATATAACTGAACAATTATTGGATGTCGCGCTAAACTCCACACAAAAACTACATGATATTGATGATACAACTAATCTAATGACGATTAAATGCTTTTAGTATAACCATGTTGACGATAATGTACATTTGTATAACAATGTTAATGCCCTCAAGCTATTTTTGTATACCAGTTATGTAGTATCACTCTTACATTTGACTATCTGTAATTTATCTAAATTACCTAGCTGGAACAAAGAAAATCTGTTTAATATATGTACATACGTTCTATGTGAACTAGGTCATACACTTTTTGTTAAGTAATGTACAACTTCCACAATGCAATGTCACATTAATCAACCCCAGTCTTCTTTGTAAGAAATTGCCCTTCGTGGCCTAGTTGTCTAAGGCGCCGTCTTAAGATCACTTACCTCTCACCACAAGGGCTTTAGGTTCGAGTCCCTCCGTCTCTAAAAACCTTATGTGAGATATTTTACCAGTTGCGGAAGGACAGTGGGTCTACTCAGATCTACCCTGAGGTATTCCTCCACCAATAAAAACTGGCCCCGAGGTTATAAAATATTTTTCATGCTCAACTCAAATTCGTACTCAAAACACAATTTCTAAGAGTCACATTCAAACCCAATTTAAAACGCAAACACTTGACTAGGTCTCGAACTTTAGAGTATTCATGCAAATTTGAGGTAGAAAAATATACGTATTTACGTTTATTTTGTTGTAATGAGCTGAGTCATCTTTGAGTTGAGCATGAAATCTTAAGTTGAGCATGGAAACAATATTTATATCCTCGGACCCTGGATATGCCACATATAAACCGAAATGTGATGACATTTACGTTAAACCCCATTAAAAACAAAATAAAACACCCAGATACGAATAACGGTTTAACTGGTTTTAAAGGGATATCCTGATATTTTGGATTTTAGGAGCTTCTTGCATCACAAACTGTTCCCATTTATAAGTGAGTTTAGCGCTCCAAACGAATATTTAAGAGGCTACTATTCATATCATAACCGATTTCTAACACGTAATCTCAGCCACAATATTTGTTCACAAACTGTCCCCGCTAAATATAATACTCATACTAAAAAATAAATCTGCCCGAGAACACAAAACCTCCGGTTAAAGTTAACAATAATCGATTACGTTGGTTCGCCTTGTTGAAGTCCGGACAAATAGTTATGTTCAAAGTACGCTATTTCTCTTATTAATTAATAACGATATATTAAGTCATGTAATCGAAGAAATTTATTGCCTTACTTGGCTAATATCAAAATAAATCAATGCCAGTTTCAGTAGGAACTGTGCCATTAATACTTTCCTTCGCTTGTATAATATTAAAAATATTGGCTATTACTTAAATTAAGTTATTTTATATTGCTCCAGTTACTTTTACTCGGACAGTAATATTGACCCCCCTACGACCTTGACCCACTATGACCCTTAACTCACTAACTGGGCTAGTATTAAATCATTTCATGACATATTAACATTATATTATATTTTGCAGATATCAGAAGTTAATGCCACCGAAGAAGAGGCGGACGATGCGAAAGTGGAAGACGAACGCGGAGAATGGGGAAGCAAGTGGGAGTTTATACTGTCCTGCGTGGGACTGTCCGTGGGTCTGGGCAATGTCTGGAGATTTCCATATCTTGCCTATGAATACGGCGGAGGTTAGTTAGTTAGTTAGGTTAGTTAGTTTTATACAATATACAGTACAGATACTGAACGGAATAGCTAACCCGCCATGTTTATATTTCCAGTATCTTTGTCGATATATTGAAGTACTTTATTTAAATGTGTATACGGTATCATTAGTATTGGTTTTTTTATTTTATATAATCAAAATGTTCATTCTTATTCACGTTCAAATTTCAAGGAAATTTCTTTAATACTTTGTGAGAAAATACATAAAGTGCCAGGCACATACAGTGTCAGGTGGCGGGTTAGCTATTCCGTTCAGTATATATATATATATATATATATATATATATACTGAACCCGCCACCTGATATTGTATGTACCTGCGACTCGTTTCACCAACCTTTGTACATCTTACGAATTTTGTACGAATTTTGTACGAACAAATTGTGACATCTTGGAACGTTTTATTCGCCCAGTAATTTGGACATTATAGAAAGAATATGTTTTATACAGTTTACAAAAGATCGCAAAATAAGCAACACACTAGATAAAATTCCCGACGTTTATAATAACAAATTTTACACTAAGACAGTTCGTAAACTTACAAACATAAGTAAAACGGGCCTCTGACCTTTTATATATTTTCTCAAAAAGTATCAAAACAATTTGCTTGACATTTAGACATCAACAAGAAAGGTTATTTAGGCTAGTATTTGCTAATTATCTGTTAATGTCCTATTACTCGTAGACAGATTTTATTAACGCTAATCATTATGTTGACGAAGATATTGGAAATACAAAATTTTTCGTTATATGTCTGGTAGAGGCCTTTCCTAAACTAAACCGTACAAAGTAAAACAAGCCATCATGACTTATGAGCAAAACAATAATATAAACTAAGTTAACAATATTTATAGGATTTTTTAAATACTCATTGGCGGCAGTGAGTTTGACTAAATTTTCTTACAATACTTATCAAATGCAACTGAAAATTTTCAATATGAGAATGTCTCAACAAAATTTAATATTCATTGACTTAAATATTACCACTGAGGACAGGGAAGGAAAATATTCTGCTAACTAGAATTGCATTTGTATTAAAGATTTACTTGTTTTACTTGATAAAATAAAACAACTAATTTACCAAATAAGTACTTTTTAAGAATTCAAAAGATTTAAATGTATGCATCGAATATTTTGCATATCTCGTCTGCTTTCAGACTTAAACAGGTGTATCGGTTTAAATACGCTACAATGTCTTGAAAATAAGACTTAATGTATTTTTTTCTTATATCGATTCCATTTGACATTCAAATGTAAACTGAAATTCACCTTATGACGCAGAACATACAGTACATTTCTTATTGTCCTACTTTGTTTGGTTTTACCCAATTACCTTGCCTCAGTTTTGAGACGATGTGAAGAAAGTTATTTTCAGGCAATCCTAAATATTCTTACAATCACAATATTAAGATATTGTTAAAACTTAAATTCTGAAATACTACGATAAAAAGTTGCACTACGTTATTGATTTAGACAGTCATTCTAGTTTTGTATATTATTATCATTTAAACGTTGTTTTAGAATATTGAAAAAAAATATATTTAGATGCCAGGATTCATTGAAACCTAAATAAATATTTTCTTATAAAACAAGCGATGCCCAAATTGTTTCAATTGATATTATTTCTAAATCATAAAACAGCATCTTGTTCGCAATTTAATTATATTGACGTTCACTTGCATTTAACCAGTTTTAAATAATTCTTAGACGAAATTCTAAAGATTGACTTCCGTTTCCAGTTGCAAATTGCTAATTGAAAATTGAGTATTCCAATGGGAAAGATAACTTTCCAGCTTGGAAAGCATGCAATTTTGGATTTTTTTAGATCACAATTGTGACATAAATCGGCAACTTATAACGCGTTTAGTTACCTTTTTGTGATTGCATAGTAGTACTCTTAAAACTGCGACATTTATCAATAAAATTAACGAAAGATATAAAAAACAACGGTTTTTTTTAACACCCCCCCCCCCCCCCCCCTTCCACTGTGTTGTGTTAATAAGTTTACCGTAAAGTAAAGTTCATGAATTAACAACGTTTTTACTTTCTAATAGAACTTAGATGATGGACCCACCATTACATTTTGTTCTATATCATTTAGTAAATTAAAAGAGTTTGCATGCTTGTTATTTATAGAGAGAGAGAGAGAGAGACCTAAATAAAGGAAATGAAACTTACATTTGATTGTTTGTCAGTCTCTGCATTACTAAAATATGATATGAGAAATAAGGGTAATGTGTCATCATTTCTTGTCATGACATTCCTTTTAATATGTTCAAAATACACCAATAATGCCATTCAAATAAAAAACAACAACATTTAAATAACGAAAATGCATTTTAAAATAAGGAGAAACAAGGATTATATAAAACCGCCATTAAGTGACAACACTGCGGAAGCATTTCCTGTTTGCAATGGTGGTACTTTGCCTAGAATTAAACCATAAAACCCACCCATAGAACGACTTAGACTTTAATTATCCATGATACTGTAGCAACAAAGCAACAAACTCTCTTGTTACATGTAATGGGTGTGGTATGACCTAAGTACGAATATTCCATTTTGTTTTCAGCGGCGTTCCTTATCGCCTACCTGGTTTTGCAAATACTTATTGGAAAACCTATGTACATGATGGAGTTGGTGATGGGACAGTACTCAGGCAAGGGGCCAACCGCTGTTTGGCACATGAATCCTGGGGCCAAAGGTAATTTAATACATGTTCACGTACTCTCCCAAAGCATCGGTTGAATAGATCGATTCCCTTCTATTTAGCGAAAATGAAATTGTCCTGAAGATGAAAATAGTCGTGATTAAAATATAGAAGAAATCCGTCTGCTAGTCGTGGGGATTTAAATGTAGAGGATGTCGTCTGCTAGTCGTGATTTAAATGTAGAGGATATCGTCCGCTGGTCGTATTTAAATGTAGAGGATGTCGTCTGCTGGTCGTTATTTAAATGTAGAGGATATCGTCCGCTGGTCGTGATTTAAATGTAGAGGATATCGTCCGCTTGTCGTTATTTAAAAGTAGAAGATATCGTCCGCTAGTTGTAAAAGATTTTAATGTAGAGGATATTGTTCGCTGGTCCTTATTTAAATGAAGATGATATCGTCCGCTAGTTGTAAAGATTTTAATGTAGAGGATATTGTCCGCTAGTCCTTATTTAAATGTAGAAGATATCGTCTGCTGGTCATGATTTAAATGTAGAGGATATCGTCCACTAGTTGTGTTTTAAATGGAGAGAAAATCGTCTACTGGTCATGATTTAAATGGAGAGGAAATCGTCTGGTGGTCATGATTTATATGGAGAGAAAATCGTCCGCTGACCAGGGAGTGTAAGAATGGTAAAATATTATTATAGAAAAATAAAATAGAACTTCATAATCGATGCAATATCGTAATTGAAACTCTATATTTCAGGTATTGGGATTTCCATGGCAATAATTTCTCTCATTGTGGCCATATACTACAATGTGATAATGGCGTACACCCTCTTCTACTTCTTCTCATCGATGCAAGGTACACTACCCTGGACAACCTGCAAAGACGTAAGTATAGTTGAGGTTATCTTTCTTCATTCTTTAATTTTAACACAATTTCATCAATTTCCTGTGTTTTAATTGATTGATGTAATTGGATTTGTGAATATCAAAAACTGCGTTTGGATACACTGCAGGTTAAATTACCACGTTATATTCATTACTGGGTCGTTTGTTTACAACAGAGAACGCAAGTTTTAAACTTACGTTTTCTTTGTATACTAATACACAATAAAGATGTATGAAATAGTGTTGTCGATTTAGTTTTGATTTTCACCAGGATCTTTTTTACTAATTCAACTGTTGATATGAGTAATTCGGCTAAATGGTACAATTCGATTTGAACATTAGTCATCTATAGTAATTTGGGTCAGAAAGCGAATTTTAAAGTACACGTACAAGGGCGTTAACCTAAAGTCTACATATACATGGACTGAAATTTGAAATTTGCGACCGTTCATGGGTTTTAAATGGTCACAAATTATTTTACCGATTCCACTTCCAATGCCCCCATTAAAACATTGAAATTCTCATATCCGGTTGCAAATTTTAAAATTATTTCAGGATACATAACCGACTATTAAGACACAGGGCAGAATTTAAAGGGAAAATAAGATGTTAAACACAGATAAGCACGCGGACTCACTCACTCACTCACTCACTCACTCACTCACTCACTCACTCACTCACTCACTCACTCACTCACTCACTCACTCACTCACTCACTCACTCACTCACTCACTCACTCACTCACTCACTCACTCACTCACTCACTCACTCACTCACTCACTCACTCACTCACTCACTCACTCACTCACTCACTCACTTGCCTTATCACATACTAAATGTTTTAAATATTTAAGCTGCAGTGTTACCAAGGCGTATCGATCTTGGTAGCAAATGCCTGTCTGACCTAAATGTATGCCGCTTATATAAATCAACCCAAAGTATAAAAGTTGAACGACCGAATGCACAGTCAAACATTGTCATAATGGTGGCGATATTTGAACACATCATGAGATTCCCAGCATGCATCTGTTCATTGATAAAAAAGTAGACTTTTCCTGACAAATGTGGCTTAGGGGAAGATTTATAGAACTTATTATTGCCCGTTTTGTATAATTATTTGTCCCATACATTACTGAAGCAAATATAAGTTGTCACCCATAACGGATTCTTCGACTTGAGAAAAATTCTCATCAATTTCCACCATAACATATACATACAACACAATAAAACATGTAACTATGTTGTTATTCTAGGTAAATACTAGTTTTATAATGATTACAAAAGCGCCTTTTAAATTGAATAAAATAGTGATACTTAATACGGAGGAACATGAATACTTTCTAAATTGTTAACGTCAAACCTTCATCTAATCTCTATATATTAATTTCTTGATTTTATTGAAGAACATAACATATGCTAAAATCAGGGGCGTAGCTTGGCTGAAAAAGATGTGTAAGCACAGTTGTAGGCTACCCCGAAAAAAGTTATGCTAGACTGTCGTAGGTGGCTTATGACGTATATTTAATATGTTTTTAGGTTTTATAACTAAATAAATTGATAATAAATGTAATGTTTAACGGTTTGTTCAATTTAATTATGTGAAACGAAGTAGCATTCTGTCTTATGGTTTCAAGTGGCAACTATTTTATACATCAGGGGTTACAATGCTTATAGTTTACCCCTATACCCCCTAGGATATGATTATTATTGCTTTTTTTTTGGAATTTTTATTGTTTTGGTTTATTAGGAAAACAAGTGTAGACACGTATCTACAGTGCCTATAGGAAGCCTTGCCTCTGAAAACTAATACATTTTGTTTGTGGACTTTCCAAGACAGTTTGTGAATAATTTTCGTTTCTTTTTTATAATTTACATTCCAAAAAAGATATAATCGGTCTCCGAAGTTTATTAATATTTCGTCAACTCGAATTTGTAAGTTTTATATTTTAATCTACAATCTAGTGAACAAAATCATTAGAATTATTTTTAGAAAAATTGATTTTAATTCATACAGAAGTAGGTATGTGACAGCTTTTTGAAATGCGCCATCCGCAAAGTTAAAATTCATAATCGTATTAGTATCTTGTTTGGCAGCTATTTGTAGCAATAAAGGTGATACAGCTCGACTTCATTGAGGTTGACACAAGTATGCATGAAAGGGATTTGTTTGAAAAAAAAAACCCAACTTTCACAGCCACATTCAGAGAGTATGTTCTATATTAATGTTATACGCCATGCTTTTGTGTTTTTAGGAATGGAAAGATCTAGGTTGCACTGCACAGACTGAAAAGAAACTGGTGGAATGTACCGGAAACTCAACTGTAGATTTATTGATGCCAAAGTGTCTTTGTACCAAAAATTTTACATTCGATTCAATGCTAGACGTCAATTGCACGAACACATCAAACGTTGCCGTCGCCGAGTTATATTTTGAGTAGGTTACAATTAATATGCCTTTTCCTTACCGTATTACACCGAACCGGCCATACCATTGTACAATATATGAGGTACTACGGTGTTTAGATGTATACTGACCGGAACAGCTAATCAACAACCTGCCATTTTATGTATTTTCTCAAAATGTATCGAAGCAATTTTCTTGAATAAGAACAATATTTAGGAATAAAAATTATTAAGATGGTAAAAGCAATACAAAATTGTCTGTTAGTGTCATGTACAATCATTAATAACTGTACGCAATATCTTGACACAGATATTGGACAAACAAAAGTGGCGGGTTAGCTGTTCCGTTCAGTATATGTACGTTCAAAGTTGATGGTTTAATTTTGTTATTGTTGTTTTGCTGTTGAACATTATTATATGCTACTTGTTTTTAAGTGTGATTTACCTTCTGTTGCGCCAAGATTTAAATTCCAATTTTAATTTTGAGTTGCTATTTATGTATTTATATTAATCAATTTCAATGAAAACATATGCAGTTTTATCGGAAACAGTCTGTAATCATGATCACCTGTCTGCTTTCCTAAGTTTTAAAATTAAAATTAAAAGTTCTAAAAATATTTAACTATACACTTAAATATGTTGACGAAACAGGAGTCAGGTTCTTTTTGGGATAAACTCGCTTAGTGTGACCATTTATTTCATACTGTACATAGTTAGGAGTGCCTAGGTTAGGGGACCATTTTTTACTTAAGGATTTGATCCTTCAGACTGGTTCCCATGGATACCAGAACTCCGACCAATCAATTCGACTGTTTCATTATGTATCCCTATGCCATTGCATATAATTAGAAAATAACCAATGAATTACTAACTTAAAGGAAAGTTAACATACAACTACTGGTACATTATACAGTTGGCCTCCGTATGTACTTTGTCTGAATAAGGTACCTACTTTATGGTTAAACGAAAAGTGCCATTGTAATGGACAATGAAAGTAATTTAAAGTTTCATCTAACAGTTTATGAGCAAGTATAAAATATTTAATACCTGGCGTGAACTTTTCATTTTCAAATCCAATATTTCGAAATACGCGATTAATCTATGAATACTACTTGTAAAATGAAACAATGAAGGGAAATACCATTTAATTAACAACACATCAGAGCTATGGAATGAAAAAGAAACTATGTGACAAAAAAGATGCTTTAGACATCAAACATTAATTATCTTTTATTGAGTAGGGTAACAAAAGAAAATGACATCTGACCTATTGACACGGTTTTGAACATCAACATTTTGTATTACGTCTGTTATATATTCACGTATTGTGTGGGCTTTAAGATAGTATATCAGGATATTTCAAAAGTTTTAAATTAGCTATAAACATTTTTTTTAAATATATCATGCTTATATATTCTAACTGACCCCATATATATGTATATATATTGAAATGGTCGTCAAGCAGTATTTAAGTGTTTTTTTTATCTTTAGAGTGAAGATTTGGTTTCAAGTTTACCACTTCGATGCAATTTTGTTTTGCAATTTTGTTTTGGACTGGTGAATTTCATATACCAAACCATTCGGATTTTATACATTGATGAGTATGAGATGCTTTGTATTCATTTAAAAAACATTATTATTTTTTAACACATGTTAAGCGTTTTTTTACCTTTAACACTTTTTCCAACAACTAATCTGGACATACAAGCATTTTATCTAATTTCATGGTTAATATTCGATCGTCTACCTTAAATTTATCACTGAGGCTTCATGAATGTGTAATTATGTGAATGCTTATAGGTCATAGATATTACACTGACATTAATACAATACTTAACGACATTGATAATCTACGCTTGATTTCAAACTAGGGCATCATGCATCCGCAGGTTAAAACTGAACCTCTCAAACGTGCATTTTCTTATCCTGCTGTGGAAGACTGGAACAATATATGTTCATCAATCAAAAAACGTAAAAAACGATGTTGCTTTTAAATAGGAGTTCAAAGAATTTTTGATTACTAAAACATTTCGGTCATGAAAATGAAATATTGTTAACATTGTATAGATTAAGCAGGTATCTTCTCCAAATATTTTATATGTAAAAAAAATAAATAAATGTGTTATTCAGAGGGCCTCGTTGAAAATGATACATTTATATTATATGTAAAACTTATGAGTTTACCCTCTCTAAATAAAGACATCATCATCATCATCACCACCACCACCACCATCATCATCATCATCATCATCATCATCATCATCATCATCATCATCATTATTATTATTATTATTATTATTATTATTATCTTACACTTTTCAAAACTTTGTTTAACATACAAATATTTATTTCGAAAAAAAGTATAGATTACAATTTTTAAAAACAACAACAAAACAACAACTCTCTTAAAAACAACAACAAAACAACAACGCTCTTAAAACCACAACAAAACAACATCTCTTTCATCTTGTTTTCAGTTTTTGGCCACACTATTGATTTTATCTATCCCAATGTGCTGATTGTTCATACCTAAATATGTTTTACTTATATTTGGTTAAAACAACCCTTAAAGACAACAATAAAATAGTATGATAAAATCTAAATAAGTATGACATAACCATAGTCTTCGAATACGAAATCTGAAGTAAAGGTATATCCACATATATGCACAACATATGTTTCGATGCAATTAAAAAGGTCACAGAGCAATTATATAATAAAACACAACATTTAACGCTTTGAAATGAAATTATGTTATCCACGTGATATAAAGGTGATATAAAATATATCAGTCTGTAAACAGAACCTTAGTTCCACTTCGCAAGGGCTCATTTAGGATTTTATTTGTGATACTCTTTTACTCAGGTTTTCAAAACAAACGTAACAACTTTATTAATTTTAATCCAAATCAACTCAATTTCATTAGGCAATTAGCTACAAAAGTGCCATTGGGAAAGTACATAGCAAGTTATATGAAAACATGACCATGGCATGTAAAAAAAAAATAAAACACATTAACAAAGAATTTACATGTTATTTCATGAAGTACAAAGATAATAGTTGCATTTCTATTATCGAATTTATCAGGGAGAAAGAGATTATATTATATCTTTAGCTAAATTAATATTGATGTTATTATGGGCGTGAATTAAATTGAATTTAACTATGTTGCCATTGTTACCTTGGCACTAACGCAAATGCTGACAGCCAATAAAATAAGTCAATAAGTGTAAACCATGATTATGGTATTTCTGTCTATATAATAATTATTTAAAATGTATGCTGTCTTGCAGGAAGAGCGTGATTCATAAGTCGGCAGGGATCGGCGATGTTGGCGCCCCCATTTGGCAGTTGTCTCTCTGTTTGTTGTTGTCTTGGATCGTCGTCGTTGCCTGTCTCATAAAGGGAGTGAAATCATCCGGGAAAGTAAGAATTAACACATTTATAGCACAATTATCACCTTCTTTTGTTTAGGGTTGTATCTTTCATGACTTTGTATTGATAGGTTATTACATAAGTAAATAAATTAGCAACGGTGCAGTGCGGATAGCTTAGCCATAACCTCATTGGCTGTTTGATTTTTTAATGAGCATGCGCGGCAGACCAATACAGACTGTGTCTCTGTAATGTAATCCAGAAGGCAAGACCGAAATTTTAACGCAGTTGTCCAAATACCCATATATTCTAGACAAACAATATGTATAGGTCTGAAGTTCTCTTCACTTAACACATTAAAAATAGGGTTTTTTCTCTATCTTGTCATAATTAAAAAAGGACACGCATTTATCAGATATTATCGACTATCGACACACGCAGTCTTACTGTTTTTTATTTTTTTATTTTTTAATCATTTAAATTCTGGAACTCACCCATTCAGTATTGCCCGAGAATAGCAAACAGCTTATTAATAACCTTGCTAGGGGACACGAGGGGTATTGCATATTTTATTACACGCCCCCACCCCCCACTCCTGAGGAACCCCTCGGCAAAAATGAGTCTGCTGATTTCTTCTTCTAGGTTTCTTTATGGGCTTCCAATGGATCCTTTATATCAGACAGTATCAAAAATGCTAGTTTAGATACTGCTCTAAACAAAGGTTCGTGGATAAATCTCTAAATTTGTTCCTTGAAATAGTTGATCGAAATGAGTCGGTATGACCGTGGTTCAGCGTCGAGTTGGTCACCCTGTCCATATATCTTAATCTATATAACTCTACAACACCTACTTTCAAGTTTTTAAAAACAATTTAATCATTAATTCATATATAATCATATATAACATCAATTTATTATTTATCTAGAAAAAATGGGGGAGTGGGATGAGGGGAGAAAAAGTGTTGGATGGGTGGGGTAATATATATATAATGTATATTTTTACTTTTGGAGGTCAGGTAAATTGAGTAGTCTAAACATCCAAATGAAGGAATGGGCAATGTGTATATGAGTGTGTATATGTGTATGTATATATATGTATATGTGTGTGTATATGAGTGTGCGTGTATGCTTATGCTATATGCATGTAAGTAAAAAAAAATGTTAACATGTTATGTATCTTTGTTACTGTCGGCAAATATCTTTACAGCTAGTATTTTTTATTTGTATATCCGACACAAAATAAAGTTTCTTTTATTTCTTGTATCTTATATATTCTTGTACTGACGTCTGTTGCTCGAAAGAGAACTGTTGTCGCTTCATCTGTATGTATGTCAAATATTTTTGTGATTAATCTAAACACTGTTTTGATATTGTAAGAATTAACATTTCATTTGAGTGCTTCTTCACGTAGGTTCTATTTTTGTAATTATGGTCGTATATCACAAGCATCGAGCTGAGAAAATTCATAATACGGTTTTAATTTATCGTGTTGGTGTTATGGAAAACGTTTTAATAATGACGTGTAGAAAATGCATGAATACACGTTAACACCCCAGCATTTATAATCAAATAATCTGTTAAATTGGTATACAATTTCATGTCAGTAATTCAAGTACTATTTTTTGTATTTGTTACATTGTTCACACATTATATATTTACACTGTTTACATTGTCAGATTTAATATCACACCTTCGACTCTTTGCGATCTTATCATATTAGAGAGCTAGTGCTCCAGTTTGGACAAAAGTATCCAATGACGCGCTAAAATAGATTGCTACCTTACAAATATATTTACATTTGTGCAGCCTTTTATTTTTGTTAACGATGTTTCAATTTGTTGATGAGTTTTTCTTTTCTTTCTTACCTAAAAGTGTCAAAACATATAAACGAAATATATTGCAAGAAACAGGAGAAATAACGTCTTTGAACATTTGATACAGTCATTTTAGTTGAAATAAAATAGTTCCATAGTTTCAGAGATGTTGCTTAATGGCTGAAATTCTTAAAACGGCCAGAGCCTTGACCGCCATCTTAGTACTATGAAAAGCAGGACTGTGTTCGATAACGTTGAACAGAACATAAAGGACCAGGTTCACGAAGCCCCAATATCGGCCCTGTAAAATGCATTTCTTTTAAATACTTATTTTTCAGTAAATTTGGTGTATAAGTTTTTAATATAGGTTATTCTTTCAAATTATGTATATTTAAATTTTTTTATTTCATGTTTTTCTATTCTTACCAATGACCCCGAAGACGGTTAAAATTAAGGAAAATTCACTTTTTCCTCTGATTTTGTCCTATTTAAATATTTTTTTTATTTTGTAGTTATTCTTGCCACAGTTTGATATTTATTGGATATTTATTCTGATCAGTGTCAAGTACTCTCGGAGTACTTATGTCGAAATATTTTCTCGTGGCAAGAGTACCTCCACTGATGAAACCATTACATCAAACGGCTTTAAATGTAGGAAAGTTCAATATTTTCACTGCACTTAGAGTACACTTAAATGGTATTGTATTAAGCGAAAAATGTAACATTTTTAAGGTTTAACTTTATTGCATTAAACAGGGCCATTTTAAGGGTCTCGCAAACCTCGTCCTATGATAATATTACCTTGGTCCCTAAATATATCGTACAATGCTGGCTAATTTGAAGTAGAGCACTTGTCCATGAAATAAATTAGGTAATATTAGCAAGTCTATCCTAGCAACTACCATCTCCCGATTCAGGTTTGAAAAGGCATTGGAACCCTTGCCTGTCCCACAGTTCATAGCACTCTAATACGTTTAACAACTGTGACGTAATATAATTTCCCTTAAATCAACTGACTTATCAGTGCTCACATTTCTTTGCTATGTAAGAGAGGGAGAGAGCAGGAACATTTTTGTGCAGTCTATAAGTCTATAATGTTAGTAAACGCTTTACGGTATTGAACGCAGCCCTGGCTCTAAGTGGCTCTTAGTGGCTCTTAGTGGTGAAACCTTTACTGTACCAATCACATTTATATTATCATGATTATTTTATACATTTTCAGGCAAAATGAAGTACATGTATTAATAAAAATGAAATAATTAAAAACTACCAAGAGCAAAGTCTGCTTAGGCTTGTCAGTATGCATGTACGTAACCATGTTTACATGTGCCATATAAACTGTACATTTCTTCCTATTCCAGGAGCCGTTCCGATTAGCTCAGTCGGTTACACGTCTGACTATCAATCAAGGGGTCGTGAGTTCGAATCTCCGGTGGGGTGTGCTTGAGTACTGGTTAATCCCAGGAAACAGTGGTTAGGTTAACTGATCGTCTGTTAGCCCTCGATGGCATAAAAATGACGCTAAATATTTAATCAATCAATCAATAAATCCTATTCCAGGTGGTATACTTTACTGCGACGTTCCCCTACGTTATTCTCCTCATATTACTCGTCAGAGGTTGCTTGCTAGATGGCGCTATTGACGGCATTAAATATTTCGTTATCCCCGATTGGAACAAACTACTCGAAATAGAGGTATGTTTATTTTAAAACTTCTGTTGCATATGATAGCATTTGGCAATTATTATAACCGTATATAAAACAGACTTCTTCAGCTTTGTGCTGGGTCAAATTTCGACTGTATCACAGTCTTTATCAGCACAAAGCTAATGACGACTGTGTCATACCGTCGAAATATCTTGTAAGTCAAATATTTTGTTCTGAGTAATAGATTATAGTTCATCTAAGATGTTTAATCCAGAACAAGAGAACAACCTAAAAAGATGTATAAAACAGTTCATTAACATGCAGATAATTCTGTGTAACCTATGATACGAATAAATCCTTGATTTGCTGCCTAGGCTATCTTTTGGAATCAGTCATATTACTTTTCTAGGTAGTTTTAAACATGAAACAAATCAATGCAGCGTCTTGGCATTGCTATGAGAAATCATTTAGAACCAATAGTAGAAGTTAATAGAGTGTGTGGTGAACCTCATCAAGATATGATTTAACCAGATATATTTGGCTGTGTTTTTTTCTATCTCTGTCTTGCACTCTTATATCTGCTCTTATGCGTTTATATTCACAGAAACATGCATAGGTATTTACCATGACGTCACATAAAACAGTTAACGACTGTACAGGGAGACACAAATTGGTCACTCGCAGATTATTAACTATTATGTATTGGTACAAAATAAAGTGAATGAACAAAATTATAGATTTCACCCACAATAAATTACTTTTTTTTATCTTCTTTGTTCTAAACATACGACATAAAGTGTCATGTTCGCCATACGTAATCATGGCAGGGGTTCGGACAAACAACTTCAACTCCTTTGTCCAATGCTCTACAACAAGACCACGTTCTCTGACATCACATTTTGCAATTGTAATCGATATTGGTATTTCACTGTATTGTATTTAATTGAGCAGGTCTGGGTGGCGGCAGCTGGACAGATGTTCTTCTCACTCAGTGTATCGTTTGGCGGTATTCTCATGTTCGGCAGTTATAACAAGTTCCATAACAACGTATATGGGTAAACATGCTTATTAGATCTCACTTACCAATTACCTCCCCTTAGTGACGGTAGCAAGATTAGTACGCTCAATAAATAGAGCTGTGTAAATCGGTTGGGCATTTTTTAACATACTTAAAATGGTTATATTTCTTTAAGCATGGTATATAGAAACATTTTCATGATCTCTGCTGAGCTTAGAATACATTGGGTACTGTTGGATGGATATATAACAGTTTGACGATGTGCAGTGATGCACTGCAACAAATGGGCAGAATTGTTAAAAAATGAAGTGATGTCATGAAATCATCGAAATTTAGAAAAAAAAGCAATCAATTCAATTTCAACCCCATGTACACGCTACCATATTTGTAAGACGGTAGACGTGTTGAACTCCTTTTATTAACACTGTCGCCTTTTGTGATGTGAAGACAAAGGAAGAATGAAGTTAGATGTATACATAAATCAGGTTTGAAACAGTTCTTAGGCTGGTGCTGCTGACCGCTCTTAGGCGATGAACATTGCTGTCACATGTTCTGTATATAGGAATGGAATGGAATGGAAGTCTTTATTTAAAGAGGGTAGCCCAATCAGTTTGAAACTAATCTTCATTAGAGCCCTTAAATGATACATTTACATGCTATTTACAAAATACAATTATAGCAAAATAAAATAAAAAAAAACATTTTAAGCATTGCAAGCAAATTGATTGTATATGAAATATGAAAACTATATATATATATATCCTTTTTTAGGTTTTTTAAGTAACCCTTTGAAAGTTTCTTTGATTATTAAAAAAATATATATATATATACAAATATATGTACAAAATTAATCAAGAAAGTGAATATCGCTATATCTGTTACAACAACCAAATAAGCAACAGCAACAAAACAACAACAACAAAAATAATTATATATATATATACACTATATTCATTATGACTCTTGTGTATGTTGATTTAGTGTATGTTTAGAGTTGCGGTGACTGTGTTCTCTGAGTGCCACGGAATTATATATTATATAGTTCAAAGTACTCAAAGTACCGATAGGCGGGCTATTATAAAATATTCTTAATTTGATTGATACTATTGTAGAGTTTGGTTTATTTTATATAACATTTTTAGAAATAACATACTACAGTGAAATATACCATTATTATGTGTTGCTGCTTGCATATATAAAATACATGAGAAAAAGTGACATTCGAAAAAAAGTAGTCCCTGTCGCGTATGGTCATTATGGCGGTGATCAGGCGTGCAACGCTATGCCTTTTGCACAATGCCCGGCTAATCATGATGACCAACAAATAATAAAATCCACGGATGAAAGCACTGCTACTAAGGCATGAAAAGGAATTAAAATAAATATAATATAATTATTAGTCATTTTTTTTTATCTTTATCAGGGATGCTTTGCTGATCAGTATTATGGACGTAGTGACGAGTATTATTGCTGGCTTTGTCATTTTCACAACCTTTGGTGGCATGGCGAAAAAAATTGGCGTAGAAGTTAAGGACGTCGCCAAAGGCGGATATGGCCTTGCTTTTGTTGCGTATCCAGAGGCACTTTCGAATCTACCTCCGCCACAGCTGTGGTCTATACTGTTTTTCTTCATGTTGTTCACACTTGGACTTGACAGCGAGGTAAATGTTCTGTTGAATATTTTCTTTTAAATGTTTATCATTTTGATTTAAAAAGCCAAACACATTTATTCTTTCGTATACGACATTTATCTATAAAATAGCACATTTTTTTATCATTTTAATTTGGCAGATATTTGTACATTTTATCGAGGCAAATGGCCGTTACAAAGGAGAGTACAGACAAACTGCTAGTTTGATAAATAAAAAAAGAAGAAAAGTACTGTTGCAAAACGTGTTGATCCCAGAGTCGAATATTTAACACTGAAAGCATTATGAATTTTTAAAGCAAAAATGTTCATGTTTATCAGATATCTTAACATTTTTCAATACCACGTCAATTTCTCGATTCCAATTAACTGAACAAGTTTTAAACATATCTGTACGTTATATAAAATTAAGATTAGTTGATATTCATAAAATGTATCGAATATAAAGAAAAACATTTAAACGTATAATAATGCCACATTACAGCGATAAAAATGTTCCGAATGTAAGTGTGTAATGTACTAAAATTCCTTAGTCGCTGAGTTGTCACTAAGGAATATGGACGAATAATTTATATTGTTACATGCTCTATTTTAAGTTTGCATTGCTCGAGACAGTTCTAACGTGTATACAGGACGAATACCCCCATCTGAGGAAATATAAGAGTTATATGTGTGTTGGATTCGGCGTTGTGTTGTACTTCTTAGCGTTACCCTGTGTTACACCGGTAAGTTAATTAGACCATTCCTTAACATAAATGATACAAAATCCTTGAAGGTTAACCAGTATTCGAGCACACATCTTTCCGCAATTAACTAATGGCTGTCCCACTTGTATAATCAGTGGGAAACGAATGAGAATGAGACGCAATGTCGTATAACAATCTTCACGGAGACTTTGGCCTGGCGGGGATTCGAACTTACGACCGCTACCTACATACTGAGATAACCGGTCCCGGTCCACAATGTACATAGTTGTGTGTTCTTACTTTAGAAGGAAATGTCACTAGTATATAACGTTTCCCATTCATTACCAGGTTATTTATATCGACTTCTATTATAAAGGATGTTTATTGTCATACTCGGCAAAATCGAGTCTACTATATTATTTTATATTTTTTTGTGAGTTGTGCGTCAAACGTATATTTCATTGTTATAATATAATTATATATATGTTAGTCGTGGCTTATTGCATTCAACTGTCTCATTTTATAATGTTGCGACGGGGGAAGAGTAAGGTCGGACGCATCTATAAACTACAGTCAAACCTTTGTAAGGGGTCACCTCTATTAAGCTGCAACTTGTCTTAAGCAGCAATAATTGCTTTTTCCTGATTCAATGCTTTCAGAACATATTAACATGTATTAACAGCCCACATTTGCACCTTCCCTTGACTGGCTGCTTACTAATAGGTTTGCCTGTATGTTTAAACTGCCAATGGATGTTTTGTTAATGTTAATAACCTTTCCTAGGTGGTGACCAGGGGTCGGTTCACAAACAATCCCTGATAGTATTCTTTGGACTTCAGCCAAATTTCAACCTTAGATATCCAGTTCAACATGACTGATATAATAATTGCGAGAGTTTATTTGACTATATATTATGTGTGCCTATCTGCTTGCAAACTTTGGTTCAATACAATGTCATGGTTTCTAATTGTATTATTATATTATCAAGTCTAAGAATATCTTTAAATAACGATTGATGAATACCACCAACGTTCCCATCTTTTTTGGTTAAGTTTAAGTTTAAACATATTTTATTGCTGATAACATACATATCAGCAAAAGGGAAGGACCTCAACTTCTACTAACATAAGTTTCGGCCCTTCCCTACACAAAATGAATTACATATATACTCAAAATGACAGTTGCCTGTATTAAATATATTATGAATAAAATAGTTTGATCGCATATAACTGTTAAGGATATTAAGGATTTAAAAAAAAAAGGAAAGAATATATAGTGTAATAATAAGATAATCTAAATATACCCTTTAATTAGAAGAACCGTGTAGTGTACAGTTAATTTTGTACATATCATGTTTATGCTATTCTCGCGGCTTCGTCCTTTAATTGCTAACAATACATTACGTAGTAGGCATATATATCGTCCCATTAGTGTAATAAGGTATCAAATGTATATGAAATTAGAAGACACTTGGTAGCTTATTGCAGCAATGGGGCGATATGTTCTTATTTCCGCTGTTTTGTGATATAATAATTTTAATTAATATGGATATTTTGTTACAGGCTGGCGACTATATCGTATCTTTAATGGATCATTATGGAGCCGATTTCTCCGTTCTCTTCGTCGCCATGTGCGAATGCATCGCCGTGATGTGGGTGTATGGTATGTACTTTTAGCTTCTTCAACTGGTAATAATTAAATATAGTAACAATTAGAAGTATTGCAGGTCAAACGTTCAAGAGTGTGGGGGGGGGGGGGGGGGGGTAGTGTAATGGCTAGTGTTCGATCGCCAGCGCGATCCGATGCCTCTCATAAAACAACACTCAGTACTGTTTCTACCCAGGAAGCAGATTCGATAGCGGTTCATTTAAGCTCTGGGCCTTCATCGCAATTTAGCTAAAGTAAATTAGTATAAACTAACCGTTGCCTTATTAAGTTATTGTTTGTTGTTGAATTTGTATTTATATATAACTTGTATACATGTATCTATGTTGTTGTTTTGATATGTATGTGTTAAAACATAGTTGAATACAAATACAAATCCTATATTTCGTAGATAGAGGCCTCCGGCCCAAAAGACATATAATTATTTACAAACATTTAGTAGTGTCAAAATATAAAATAAAATATGGCATACAATTTATGTGGAAATATTTTACAATACTCTTTTTTATTATAATTGTGATTCATTTCGTACCAAAAAAAAGTGGATATATGCAGCAGGTTGACTAAGTTTGAAGGTGTCATTTAGTTGGAGTAGCTGATAAAACTGTTCTAAGTTAATTTCACTGGAATGCAAAGACTGTAAACATTGTAGTCTCAGATCCGCATATCTCGGACATAGAAAAAATACATGATACTCGTCTTTTATAATGTTTATATTTGCATGAATATAACAATATGTACAATTTCGGTCTTGCCTTTCAATATTTTCGTGGCGACCGGTATTATATTCATATATTTTATTTGATATATATATATTGTTGACGTTTTAGTAAATACGTGTTGGTATGAACTTATTTATTTTACTTCCATTGTAAAACATGTAATTACAATTGATACAAGCCACGCTCGGCGATTACGTGTTCCAAATATAAAATAATATGTTCTCATTGATTTTCATTTAATGTCTTTATATAATTGTTATAGTATTACTTTTTAAGAACACATGTATGTTGAATTGTTGTGGTTTTGCGGTTGATGACGTAACGGTACCTTAGTCAATTCTATGTAATAAGTATTAAGTATGACAACATTACCCCTGACATAACTTGATTTGTCATACACATTCCAGATTTCTTATTGAGGACCATTTATTTATCAATACAGAAATGAAAATCAGCGACAAATCTATGGACAACACCTATATGAATTAAAAACTATATACGGGTATAAATATATATGAAATCAACCTTACAAATGTTATTTAACACTGCATGTCCTGCAATGGTTGAGTATCTTCCATTTTCTTTGTGACACACTTGCCTTAGTCTGTGTGTTTACCACAGTTGCAACTAAACTGACGTGAGAGCGACTGTCGCTCCGCCCATTGTTCCGTTGCGTTGTTTGTCCAAGTAAATACAACGTAATACAATGCAGTGTTAACTCAGAGACCATTATTTTGTCTATGAATATGGCGACGAACAACCAATATCGATCGCTGATTGGATTATCGACTTGTTTGAATGACAGCTTGCGTCAGCTCAATTATCTGAAAATACGACAACTTTGAGAATAAGTGTTGATTTCAGCAAAAGTTATTGTATCATTTTCAGTTCATCAAAAGAACAATAAATTAGTATGATCACGAATAGCATGCAAATTTGAACAGTATTCTTGAATTAGTAACCCTAATTGATATTTCACTGAAATCAATAGCTTATATCTTTCCGATTGTAAATATTAAAAATACCGTTTGCAATTTCACTAATTAAAGAAGTAATTTACAGTGAAACCTCTGTTATTTATTAAAAAAAAACATGTAACCTGATATTGCTTCGTGCTATCTAAATTATATACACACCGCAATCATTGAACGTTCCTTAAAAAGACTAGTTGACAACGAGAACATTTCAGAGCTTATTGCATTCTCAATATTCAACCTGATACGTTTTCATTGGCTTAGTATTGCCTTAAATGCCGTTATGTGTTTATTTCACAAAGGCAGTACTACTTTATTACACGTGTTAAAACAGTGCCAAAACATTCAAATTATATGTCAGTTTTTCATCAAAACAATAAGCGAATATTCGAATTTCTAACTTGATTTAGTGCAACAATGTTTGCTCAAGAGGTATGAAAACACAAGACATGAATAACTATGAAAACGCAACACATGAATAAATATGAAAACGCAACACATGAATAAATATGAAAACGCAACATAAATAAATATAAAAACGCAACACATGGATAAATATGAAAACGCAACACATGGATAAATATGAAAACGCAACACATGAAGAAATATGAAAACGAAACACATGGATAAATATGAAAACGCAACATATTTAGCACGCGTGTATATATCCATATACTACTGTCTTTATATTCTGTTGGTGCTACTAATCGTTTTCCTTGGTATTAATGAATACTATTTGCTTTCAGGTGTACGTAATTTCATTAAAGACTGCTCCTACATGCTTGGGCATCCACCAAGACCCGTCATATTCTGGGCTGTATGCTGGGCCTTTTTCGCTCCTGTTTTAATCGGGGTATGTAAAAATATGTTTTTAAAATTTGAAAAAGTGTTTGACAGTGTTCTAATGCTTACACATTATCTTACTAGACGATTGCGAAAGTACATACATATCTTCTTTATGAATGTATGAACTTTTGGGAAGTATGAACCTTCTGACGCAAATATCCTTCAATGTATTTCCTAGTAGTAGTATACTAGTTAGTACTCTGTGCTAGTCAATGTTTAGGCCAGCATTCAAAAACACATGTGTCGCACTACATTGTCGATAGAATATTAAGTAATGATTGTTTACATTATATTAAAAGGTAGATGTTTTCTCTCATAGTTATATTATATACAATCATATATTTCAAAAGATTTGAACATATACTATTGCATATCTTGGCTGGTTTTTTAAACAATTATATAGTTTTAAACATGCCACAAAGCCTTATAAAATAAGGTTTAATGCATATTTTTTCTTAAATCGATATACATTTGATATTCAAACATAAAATGAAATTCATTTTCTAACACAGAACATACAGTACATTTCCTTTTACCCT
Source organism: Panopea generosa (assembly GCA_029582155.1). Taxonomy (NCBI): domain Eukaryota; kingdom Metazoa; phylum Mollusca; class Bivalvia; order Adapedonta; family Hiatellidae; genus Panopea; species Panopea generosa. The sequence goes on along the minus strand of CM055910.1, from coordinate 35,250,913 downwards.
ACCTATTTTGTTAGATTTTACCCAATGACCCATTTCAATTTCGAGACGATGTGAAGAAACCCTAAGTTGTGTTAAAGCAACCCTGAATTTGCTAACATTTACAATATTAACAAACCCTAAGTTGAGTTAAGGCAACCCTAAATTGCTAACATTAACACTATTAAGAAACCCTAAGTTGTGTTAAGGCAACCCTAAATTTGCTAACATTTACAATATTTTGAAACCCTAAGTTGTGTTGAGACCACCCAAAATTTGCTAACATTTACAATATTGAGAAACCGTAAGTTGTGTTAAGGCAACCCTAAATTTGCTAACATTTACAGTATTAAGAAACCCTAAGTTGTGTTAAGGCAACCCTCAATTTGCTAACATTTACAATATTAAGATATGATTGAAACTTAAATTGATTGATTGATTGATTGATTGATTGATTGATTGATTGATTGATTGATTAGATATAAAGCGTCATTTTTATATAAAACTATATTAAACTGTGGTATTTCTTGATTTCAGTTACTATTCCTGTACAGAATGATTCGATACACTCCTCCAAATATTTCCAAAGATGTTCCTTTTCCACAATACGCGCAGGGAATAGGTTGGGCACTCACCATTTGTGTGCTTATTCCAATCCCTGTGACATTTTTATACAAACTGTTCAATGCCAAGGGAAGTATAATGGAACGACTATCATTCATTTCTACGCCAACATCTGAGTGGGGTCCAAACGACGGGTCAGTAAGGAAGGCGTTGGATGCAAATACCTTTCACATGGAGCGAAAGTATGGTCTGGACAACCCTGGAGCAGTTAATTCACATATATAAAACAGTTTAAAAAAATAAAATTTCTTAAATATACATACACATTGAAACAATAATGTTTAGCAGTGTTTATAGGGAGACACAAATTACAGGACAATACTAGGTACCATAACATATTTGCAAGATGGTGGCAATTTTACAAAAATAAAAACGTTTTAGATGTACGAGCCAAGGTCTTGTTTATTACGCTGGATATTCCTTTTTATGTAATTTTTGTTTATTTTTTTTTATTTTAGCGATAAATGCATACATAAAACAAGACAGGCCCAGCTCAGTGAAAGGAATGGAATAAAAAAATGATTAATCCGACGTGGGCTGTCAATCAAACAATCTATAAGCCAATAAGTGATCGATATTGTCCTTAATACCAACATTTTCGTAAGACAAGCGAACGGCCTCTAAGTTAACAATACATTATATTACATTGTATTTACTTGGACAAACAAGACCATGTGGCCAGTGGGCGGAGCATAATTGCTCTTGCGTCAGGTCAATTGTTTTACTGAGTAGAGTCCAAACGTACGCTCAGAAAGAAAGCATTGGATGCAAATACCTAGCATATGGAGCGAAAGTATGGTTCAGTTAGTTAATGCATCAAGCTAACAATAGTAGTAATGTCGCAATTACGTATCACAAATAAAGACAAGACATAATGTGGTATTTTGATTTTAGCTATTCAAAAGCTGAATTTTAATAGTTGAAGCAAGTTTATCTGATTTATAAAGCTAAAAAAAAAGACATAGAAGTAATGTTTTAAAAAATGTGGTCGATAAACGATTGTATTTGTGATTGATTTTAATGAAACCAATTCCGCTGATTACCCGAAATCCGAAGATTTTTTATTGTCGTTCGGGAATTATCGGATTAAGGATAATTGTTGTTGTAGCATTTAGAGCGGGACGTGATTTAAGCGACAACAACACTTCATATTCTGACTGTAAAACAAACATTACAGAAGCAGAAAAGAACACATTTTCTAAACTAAAAGTTCTAAATCTAGTCTTTCTCTCCTTTATATTTGCTTAAGAAAAAAAAAACGTCGGCAATGCTCCTGCCACAGTTTTATGTTTTATAAACACAAAAACCTAAAACTATAAGTGATAATAAAACTTTTTATTTTTTATTTTCCTTCAGTCCAATGTAAGTACTTTCAGAATTAATAAAGACAATCATAGATTTTTGTGTGATTTAAAGAAAAAAAAAGAGTCAAATTACCTTAAATAGTCCATACAACATCGGGAAATAACTAATGCTATGTTTTAGTTTTAAAAAAGTGCATTACATACTTTCGCCTCATTGATGCAAAAAGGTACCAAGTGATTTCATATTTCATTTACACTTGATACATTATTGCTCTAACGGGACGCTTTCATACAATTTTACAACTTTTCGATAAGCCAAAAGTATATTTGCCGTTTTAAAAAATATATGTATATAAAATAAGCCCTACCTTCTATTTTTGATGGTTTTCTTCATAAATTGACATGCTTGTGGCTTAAATCGTATAGGGTGTCCGTAAGTATTGCAACACAGATCATGTTTTTAAAAGGAATACTTCGATTTATACGTTACCATGACAATCTGAAGAAAACTTTCCAGTCAATTTCCTTGACAACAACTACGTTTTATGCCTGGATCCTTCTCTATAATTATCGCGTACTGCGTGCTAATTTGAGGCTGTGCCAGTGTCCAGAAAACTATGTTAGTGTATAGGGTATATAGCATGTTACCTTGGTAATAACATACATTCAAATGAATCAAAAAGTGTTCGAAATGGATGATTTATTTGTTGTTTACAACTATCAGGTGTTAAGATAGCAACCTTACATAGTATCCTTATTACCTCCCTTAAGGCGATTATTAATATGGGATGTTAACAAAACAATATGAAATGTTCAAACTATACAGCATTCAATGTGAACAAATATATATCCATATAACATGAAATATAATGATACATTTCAGAGAGAGAGAGAGAGAGAGAGAAAAGAGAGAGAGAGATTTCAGAGAGAAAGAGAGAGAGAGAGAGAGAGAGAGAGAGAGAGAGAGAGAGAGAGAGAGAGAGAGAGAGAGAGAAAACGATAGGATAATATATAATAAGGGAATAGGAGGTACATTATTAGTAATTGTTAATGAGTTTTACATTACTTTGCTAGCGTCTTCTAAGAATATATGAATTGCACCTTAGTAGCGTATTTAGTCACAAGAAAGAAGTTTAAAAACAACAATATGAGGGATGTCAATAGAATAAAGAGTTACTATTTCACTAAACATTACACCTTTATACTGTTTCATAACTGAAAATAGTGAAATTACCGTTTACAATTTAAACAGTGAAACCGCCAACGCTCATTTACCGTGTATCTATATTATTCATTTAAAACATTTATAAAATAAAATTTATTCAACTTTAATTTGTGATTGTAATAAAATAAATTTCTACCATATTATCTTTCGTGTATATTCTGTCTATTGATTTTGTATATTGTGCATATGTTATATTTAAGGAGTAACAACTACACACATATACAAAGTGTACATTTGTGTAGCGGGTGGTCCAATGGTATAACATCGGATCCAAGATAGGTGTATGTTTGAACCTCCGCCACGGCTATGTGTGGTATCATTAAAGACACTTTATCCCAATTTGCTTAGTACTGGTTATAACCAGACAGCATGAGAAGTTGTAAGATCGATTTAAAATAAGTAAATTTAAAATAGCGTACAAGGTGTCACGTATCAAGTGTCAGAATCAACTTATTGAAACTTTCTATTTAATGAGATATTTTATGATTGAAATAAAACATTTAAAATGTTCTATTTGCTATTTATAAAAATTATGCCAATTGTGATATAACAGTACTGATGTAAGTTGATAACTGATATACAGGTACTCTTACACGGACTGTATAAAGTCCACAAGGTTCCTCCGTGGACAGATAAACTTCATTAAAAAAAACGTTCGCTCATCAACATGAAGTCAACACAAAGAAAAATCTCTTCCATCCGCAATTTATTAAAAGGTAGACTTGGCCATTAAACCGAGTATTTATAAAAGAATGAAAATCGTATGAATGCTATTTTGAATTGATATCCCAGATCCCGCAAGGATCGCGCCATTGTTAAATGTATTGGTTAATAAAACTCCTTTTATAATATGAAGGTAGACAACGGGTGTAAGAAAAGCAATAAAAAGTCAATATTTGAATAGAAAGTATATCACAAAGATTATGATTCCATTTGAAAAGTTATACCAAGGAACATATTTGCTCTAATTGAATGACACCAGACAATATGAAACATTAATTATTATGTAACATATATAAGAATGGAATTGTTCATCTCATATAGAAAATAATATAGCAACTAACCTTATAGGAAATATTACTATTTGTAGCTCACGAAACACAATGATTAGGGGAAATTACTAGGAGAACTGAATTAGTTTTTTGCTTGCTTAATGCAGCTCTAAAGTATCCAACTACATCAGTATGCAGCTTGTTTTGTAAATGGGAATCACAAGATACAGAAAACCGTGTTTATGGTTAAAACATAGCTTATTTCTATTTATATACATGTAAACAGAAATGGAGTTGGGCCACAAGTTCTTCCAACATTAGATTCGGCCCTTCCCCTGCAATTTAACAAATAACATTAAGAGTAAGGCAGTCGTAAACAAATAAAATAAATATGAAGGAGAAAAAACAGAGTTGTAAGAGAATATGAGCAAAGAGAAAAGACTTATAACACACTTTAAATTACTAAAATGTTTATTTAACATAAAGAAGACGACAGTGTGATCCCGTTATTAAATATATATCAACATTCGACATTGCATAAGTTTATTTGGCTATTTGTCACTTTAAACATGTATATTTGGAAAGCATATCACTTGTTTTCGTAATGTAAGAAAGCTTAATTTGAAAACCGGTTTGTACTTTTAATATAGTCCTAGAGAGCTTAACATATTTAAATGTTTTCTTTCAAAGTAAGCCTTTAGGGTCTTCTTTCCAGATAGTAATACATTAATATAAAGTGGATGAAATTCTTTCGTAAATTGGAAAAGTGAATATCTTATATTTCTGTAATGACTGCATTGAAAAAAGAAATGTTCAGCATTTTCTTCTCCGTTTGAACAATCAAATATAGCGTTTTGTCTTAATTGATTCAGAAAAGTCATTGTTAAGTTCACTGCTATTGTTTCTAATTCTAGCATTGATAACTGATAAATATCGATTGCCGTGTAAAAAGAAGCCAGGGATCTCATTAGTGCCAAGAGGAAGAAGAAAGGACACCTTTCTTAAAATCAGAGTAAGACGGTTCTAAAGAAATCCATAATGATATAGAAGATGGGATACAATATCTTTTAAATAAAACAGTTCGTGTAAGGGGAAGCTCAATTACATTTTTGTTACGTAATGGGTAACGTGTAATATCACCATCAACGGGAGGCATAAACTCATTTATATACTAACGATTAACTGATTTAAACATAAAGTAACGCTTTTGACTTTCTCTTCTTTGGGATAGTGTTTCCCAATCACATTCTTTACATAGATTGTCTAACGAAACGGATCGTGTAAGCGCGGTAACTATACGAGCTACTTCGTTTTGAAGCTTTTCAAGGGATTCAGATGAGGAAACTGTACAACCGTCTAATAAAATAGATGCATACTGGAGAATAGATCGATCATATGATAAGTATATTTGATTTAATGCTGCTCTTTTAAGAGAAATTTTCAAATTTCGCATTATACCAATTATTCTTAGTGAGGAAATCTTTCTTCAATATGTTGTGTCCATTTTCCGTTTCTTTTAAATGTAACTCCCAGATGTTTATGGTTTTGTACAAATATTATGTCAGTGTAATCAAAAATCAAATGTGGGTGAAGATTATCATTGCTTCAATTTTATTTGGGTTGAAATTAACCAACCATTATTTTGACCATTCTGTTATTGTTGCCAAAATCGTAATTAATTATGCCTTTAATGTCTTGAATGGTTACAGCTGAATATAATAAAGAACTATCATCAGCGAGTGACTCCGTTAGCCATTAAGTATAAACTGTTAAAAGAGTATCACTTGCTTTATTAGGCTACACAACACTATTAATTAATAAGTCCACATACAACTATGTTTAAGGCTAACACCACCCAAATGGTTACACAATGACGATAACAAGTCGACATTTCAAAAGCGATAATAGTCCAAATTAAAGTCAATCGCGCTTTCGTGTTGATAGTGAACTGTAATAAATTCACATAAATACAGGAACTATGATGAGCAATTCTACTATTATATCCTAAAATTGGCCTCTCTATAGTCTTTATATAAATATAGCAAACTGTTCCACATATGCAAGTCAAATGTCTGATGATAAATTTAAATTATTTATTTTACTTTGGTTTTGAATTGTGAAACAAGTTATACTGCATTACAACTTATACAAAACAACAGCCCCTATTGAGTCATTTTGAAGACATTTCACACCAAGATTCTGGGTACAGTAAATAAAGGGGAGCAACTGTGTAGAGAGACCTACAGAGTGTAGACTGACTATCAATGCACCTAGACTGCACAAGCATGTAATATAACTACAATATATTTGCTGTTGTTGAATGACATAAGGCAATATAAAACATTGATTATCATGCAAAAGATAAAAAGTGGATTTGCTCCATATTATAAATTTCACGGTCTTTGTTCTGTTTTCACACGCTTAATAACGACCACTTGTGTGATCGAAGACGCATCGAGGAAGAATTTACTACATAATCAACGAGCCGATTTGTGGTTGTCGTTAAAAGTGTGACGTTTACTGGTAAACTGGTAGGTCAGATATCTGATGATTAGTTTAAACTCATTTATTAACCTCAATTGTGAAACAAATTCTTACAACTCACACAAAGACACCACACATAGTTGTGGGGGAGGATCGAACCCTGGATCCTCCGATTCTGGGTTCGATGCTCTACGACTAGTTAAGTTTAAACTTATTAAATTTACTTTGATTGTGAAACAAGTTCTCACAACTATGACAAACTACGCTCGAAGTCTTTTGGGTAGATTCAGTACTAAGCATATACAGATAAAATGTGTCGCTCCAGAACACCACGTGCTCCACAATATGTAATGATTGATGGACGGCCAAACGGCATAAATCTTATCCTCCATATATATAATGCCCTATTACCATGTTTGTACAGATCGTGCTCGTTGATATTATGTGTTTGCAATTAAAGATGCATTGCCTATAACTTTCTGTCAAAACACAGGTCGACATTTTCTTTTCCCTTTTATTCGTCAATGTTTTAGCATATTCCTAAACGGCCATTGACCGATTTTATCGCGGGATGCGATTTAATATTTGGTCATCAAAATTAAAGAATTTTACACTATAGAGAAAAAATACAATATAAGTAATTGAACAGAATAGCTATAATAAATGATGTTTGCTATAAATCTGCAGTTTAATTGCTCTGATTAAAAATATATCGGCGATATAGGCGATAACCAGCGAGAACTTTAACCAGCGAAAGGCTAACAACTAGCAGGCTTTAAAAAGGTGACTGGAAAGACATGTATACAAATGTTAAACGTTCAGTCATGTGGGTTGTAGAATTAATAAACTGACTATTGTATATTGACCGTTTGGTTCGGGTGCGGAGCTGGACAGAAGTAGAATACAATGCGTTTAGCACTGTTAGATATACTGTACTTGTGGATGGTTTTATTAATTTACTGAGATTGTGTATATCGCCAGTTTAGGTTTGGTCGTGGATCTGGTCAGAAGTAAAAAGATGTAGTCGAATAAAAAAAAATCCGCCTTCAGAGTTGGATTTGTGTTGACATTGTAAACAAACCTGTTATAGATTGTTATATAATATATTATTGGAAATACGAATGCTAAACATATTGATGGGTTATTCATACTTTAAGAATACTTTTATTTCTTTTATGAGATATGAACTGGCATGTGTCACGTCCAAAATAAATCCCCAGAAGGGTTCACGCGAACGTTGCTAACTTCATGTTTATTCATTCTAATGTACCCAGTCTGTGTGATTCTACGGTTGTGGGTCCCTCCATTATCTTTTCTCGAAGTTACCCAGGGTTGGCACTTCAGGTCTCAATACACAGCTGGATTTTGTTCTTTGTTGAATATAAAATAAGGTCTAGGATTTCCACTGTTGAAAAATCGACACAGAAACCTTTTTTAATAATTTCTTTTCAATAGCAGGAATGTATCCGCACATAAAATGCACAATTACTGGTAAGTTGACCAGTTTGTTTGTTTTAAAGACACTGCAGTGACATCCATAAGTTTGTTTTTGTAAAGGAAGTCCTCAAATGCTCAAAACACATTCATCTGTTAAACTCCTCATAAAAGTCTTATTGCAGTATATGCTATCCCAGCTTCTGCTTTACTCATCTGCAGCAATATGGCACAGCCCCATATGAACCATATTGAAAATATTTCAAACCAAATTACATATTACTATTTTTAAGTGCAATACTCTTGCTACCGTGAAATAAAAGGACGCAACAATGTTGAGAGATCTGCAGAGTGTGGGCTAAAAATGCTCCCAGGTTACACAAGCATGTCTTATTATCTAGCATTTTTACCGGAAAAAAGTAAATATTTTGTTCTTTTATTTAAACTGGTTAATGAAAAAGTCATGCCTTCTTAATGACCTTTCGAGTATTATTGCGATTATGCTGAATTGTTACCACAGTAACAGACGTTTTTCTAAATGTTAATGTACAATATTACAGCCTCCGCACACAGTATGACTATTTTTGCCTTAAAGGAAAAAAAAAAAAAAAAACATATCTATAAATTCCAGTAAAATGGCTTAAGCTGTATCCTTATCAATAAATGTAGATGTAGACATAACTGAGCGATTATTATCATTTTATTATTTCAAAAACCACAATGCAACAGCTGCAAGTAAGCAACACGTTTTCAACATTATTTTATGTTAGGATTTTTAAGATTTTTTTTCTTCGGCGCTTGCAGATCTTTTATCATTTTGTTGTAACAGTTAATTTTTTACTTAAGGTACCAAAGTTCAATTTTACACTTTGGGGACCAAAGTCTCTTTGAAGTATTTTCCAAACCGTTACATTAAATGGGTATCGGATATTAGCACCTTTAATCATGACAAAGATTGGGTCCTCCTCCGTGGCCGGATGTTCCTAGGCGCCGTCTCAAGATCACTTACCTCTAATCGATAAGGTCGTAGGTACGAGACCTGCTCGTTCCATAGCTCTATGTGAAAAGTTTTGCCAGTTATTAGCGGAAGAGAGAGAGAGAGAGAGAGAGAGAGAGAGAGAGAGAGAGAGAGAGAGAGAGATTTTTAAATTTTTAAATAGTTTGTCAAGAAGATGTCACTTGAGGGGAACCTAATGTGCCCACCTGATTCTCTGCAGCGATTGTACGGCACGGTATACAATTTTCGAAGAAACATTGCCTAATGCATATGTGATAACTTTATATTGGGCGTTCATAATTTAATTGAGTTTTGTCTTATCAAAGTTTTAGTGTTACACTAATGGTAAGTCTAGTCAGAGTTTTAGTGTTACACTAATTGTTAATTCTAATCACAGTTTCACTGTTCTTCTTCTTCTTCTTCTTCTTCTTCTTCTTCTTCCTTATACTAAGCTTGGTTCTTGAAAGAACGTACGTAGCTCAACGAAACTAGGCGTGGTGGTGGTGCACAGAAGTCTCAAATGTTAAAAATTTAAAACTATATACAGTAGTCATGTCTGATGAAGAAAATGTCAGGTTACTCCACCAGGAGTGACCTGAAGGCATCCAAGGTAGGCGCAGATACCGTGCTGGCAGGAAGAAGATTCCATTCTCGCACTGTCCTTGGGAAGAAGGAGTTTACAGTATCTGGTCTTTGATACGCTCCTGGAATAGCCTATGTTGCCCTCTGGTACGCGCGTCGCCGCTTTGGAGGAACTTGTCTGCGTTGATGTCTACAAGATTGTTGCGGATCTTGTACATCATGGAGAGCCGGCTGTGTTTTCGACGCTGTTCAAGGGGATCCCAGTTCAGCTCCTTAAGCATGTTGGAGATACATCCAGGGGTCTTAGTCCAATAGTCGTTGAAAACAAAACAGACCGCTCGGCGCTGAACCTGTTCAATAGTATTGACGTGGTTTAGCTGGTATGGATCCCAGACGGTGGCGGCATTATCGAGTTGGAGGCGGACCATGGCTTTATAGGAAACTTCCTTGACAGGTGGCGTGCATTCCCTCAGGTTTCTGCGAATGAAAACCTTGCTCGTGATGTTGCCTATGTGTTTCTCCCAGGTGAGGCTTTCTGTGATGGTGACTCAAAGGTATTTACTAGCATCCACCACCTCAAGTGTGTGGCCATGGAGACTGTATGTGGTGTCGATGATTTTCCGACATCGAGGGGCGATCCTGATGACAGTGCGCTTAGTGGGGTTGAAGCTCATCTGCCATGTCTCTTCCCACTTTTCCAGTGCTGTGAGGTCTTCCTGGAAGAGCTGTCTGTCATGGTCGTTCTCAATCACCTTGAAGACTGCGCTGTCATCAGCAAACAGTTTGGAGGACGACGACTTGATCATATTTGGGAGGTCATTAATGAAGGCTAAAAACAGTAGCGGACTGAGTACTGTTCCTTGTGGAACGCCGGAAAGTACGTCTGCAGTTCTTGACTTGGCACCATCAAGGAAGACTTGCTGCTGCTTTCTCTTGGATAGAAATGACTGTATCCATCTCTTGATGTTGCCCCTTACACCGTAGTGGTCCAACTTGTGTAGTAGCCGTACATGAGGGACTTTGTCAAAAGCTTTGGCAAAGTCCGGTAGAATGACATCTACATGTTTCCCTTTGGCTGTGTTGGAGGCGATTTCCTGGATGGTGGTTAGGAGTTGAGTCTCGTAGGAGCGTCGCTTGCGGAAACCATGCTGGTTGTCGCTCAGGACGTCGTACCTGTCAAAGTGCTGCATGACATTGCTATGCACTATGTGCTCCATTAGTTTGCACGTTATGGACGTCAAGGACACTGGTTTGTAGTTGGATGATAGGTGGCGGTCTCCTTTCTTGAAAAGAGAACTACGGATGCCTCCCTCCAGTCCTGAGGTACTTCTCCTAGGTCGAGGGATAGTTGAAACAGATTTGCTAGAGCTGTTACACTAATTGTTTATTCTAATCAAATTTTGAGTTTAACACTAACTGTATTTGATTGTTACACTAATTGTATTTTCTAACCAGAGTGTGATCGTTACACTTTTATTTTATTCTAATTAGACTGCGAGTGTTACACCAATTGCATATTCTAATCAGAGTTTCAATGGTACACCAATTATATAGTCTAATCAAAGTTTGAGGATTACACTAATGGTATATTTTAATCAGAGTTTGAGTGTTGCACTAATGGTCTATTTTAAACAATCTTAGAGTGTTACAGTAATTGTATACTCTGGTCAGAGTTTGAGTGTTACACTTAAAATATATTCGTATCAGAGTTTGAGTGTTACACTAATTTATATTCCAATCAACGTTTAAGTGTTACACTAACTGTATATTCTAATCAGAGTTTGAATGTTACAGTAATTGTATATTCTATTTAATCAGATTTTGAATGCTACTCATTGTATATTCTGATCAGTGTTTGAGTGGGAAAAAGTATTTGATGCGACGTTCTGCAGGACATTATATAAATGTTGATAAAGTTTATTATAGAATTAAATTATTTTTTTGTTGGTTTTTATGCATGTGTAAAGAATGTCGCTTTATGTCAGATTTGTGCGTGAATAAAAAAAACCAGAAAAAATGAATTTAATCCTTATAATTCCAATCCTGACTATATTTAATTTGAGACTCCTCAAGTGAATGAAAAAAAAAAAAAACCAAAATAACTGTACGCTGCAAATTAAACGCGTAAGAATACATCACTTCTGTCCTGGTTGACATCAAATTCTGTAGATCTAATATCCAATCATATTGTAACGGCTTCTATTTCAATTATCAGATGAACTTTGTAACATTACTAGATTTATTGTAAAATGACGAAATATTTTGAGGCTAAAAAATTAAACACCCGCCTTTTATCTCTCGATTTAGACAAATAAAAAATCAATAACTACAGGAAATACCCACACAGTGTAGACGCTGACGTCATTGTTTAGTTTTTGTCTACACGATTGTTTTTAAAAATGTGTCAATGTTTACAAAGGTCATATAAATCCACGCTGGTTGATGGAGAATCCGAATTTTAAAAGTTTTAAACGACTTTTACGTGCAAGGTTTGTCTATTTACATTGTCTCACGATCGTTTGCTTCTGAACTTCAACTACATTTACATGTTTTAATTTCATTTTTCCTGTTAAATTAATTGGTCTGTGGAAATTTTTGTCAACGGCTAGTATTCACGTTTGGTAAACATTGTCTTGAATTACATCTCAAATCTGAACATTTTGTGACCTAATTCATTGTTTCTTGTCTGATTGTGACGCCCGGTTAAATCGCTGAACCAAAGAAATCTTTAAAACAATAAACCGAATCAAACAGCTTGGACTAGAGCTAACATTTGTTTTTGTTGTATTTTATTATTAAAATAAACGTGGAACCGTTGTGCATGTTATTTAAGTTCGTATATTGTGAAACCGACCATCAAAATATCGATGCTTCTTTTTTTACGCGAGAAACGTAAAAGAAGTCCGGCTTCAGGGTTTTATCGAAAAATAAAAGTCTTTAAAAAGTTGACGTTGTCCCATGAAAATGCTTCAAATACATATATGATAATGAGATTGGAATTATTCATACATGAGCACGAATATGTTATTTGTATTTCCATTTTTTTTCCATTTCCATTTATTTTTCAATTCATAACAACAGAAATAATCGGTTTTCCAAGATGTCATGAAAGCATATGCATATATTAGTTTCAGTCATGCATTCATAAATACTATATTCTTGCGATACTATCAAAAAAGTCCGTAATTAAAATATTTAAAAAAACACACAGCTAATGCTATATGCAAGAAAAAGTATATTTTTTGTTCTTTTCAGTGCGGATGTAAAATTCTATCCCACGGGACAACTTTAGGCGGTAACTCAGCTTTTTCTATATTTTTTGTATAATAAAACACACATAAAGCTATCTATGAAACTTCACCAATATTTATTGAAACTAATGGGATAAGGGAAAATAAAATTATCTGTACATGGATGAATCCTAATTTAAAAATAAATTTGAAATAAACATTCCCAATAAAACAAAAGAGCCTTGTATAGATTAGACGTATTGATTTTTAATGACTTCAGAAAAGGCTCTCGCATATTATATTTTCCGTGAAATACAGTTGTTCTCAGTCCATGTGTTCTGCTGACTACGTTCACATAACTTATTTTAACAATTCTGTATTCGTCATCCGTTCGTTTTTCATTCCCAACTCCAGTTCATTAGTTATTTTTATCTCTCAAAACTTAGTACTATCTGCGTATCAGGTCTTATGGACACATCTGTTAAGGCCGGTAAACATCGACTTCTGTACACCATCTGAAATGAAAAATAAGAAAAGGGGCGTTCAATCAGTAATGTTATTCGTAGGATAAATTATGAACAGCGAAATATGTAAGCCGTGACATTCCCTAGTCAGATAGTTTATTTCACTGAACATGCGATGATACAAACAAATAAATAGTGCAATTTCCAAAACACTTTTTATTGTAGTCTTGACCACATACACTGCAGTCAAATGTGGTTGGAATATAACTGCTAAATGCGTTCATATATGGAGCTGCATGGTTGCGCGTTACACAAGTCGATTACGTGCATCACAACTTTTTATATAACTATTTGTTATATTAGAATGAAACGGAAACATCGGTTTGCTATTTAAGGCTCCATAGAACGAATGGCAGCAAATTATTGTCTCTCAAAGATAGTCTTGAATCGCCAAAAAGAAGTGTGAAAAGTTGAGGGTATACCATTTTCCTTATGTTATATTTCTTAAAGGTTTGTTAATGTCGATCAGCAACCTGAATTCGTTACATGTGTCTTCGGCCACTTCAATATCATCATCGCGGTCAAGGGTTCATATCCAAAAATATATAGGACAGATTGCCAGATATTTGCAAAAAGATGGTGACTCTATTCAAATTCATTCCGAGGTCGTTTTCCAATAGTAACATCGGATATGCCATATATAACTTACCATATGTTAAAAATGATGTTAAACCTCATAAAAAAGATTCCAACATTAAAGAAACACGAAGTTACTCAGAAAGTAGTTAGAAAGACTTCCCGACAAGCACGTGAGTTAGTTGTTTTTCAATGTATAAAACGTACTTACTCCGGAAGTAGTTAAAAAGAATTCCCGACAAGCACGTGAGTTAGTTGTTTTTCAATGTATAAAACGGACTTACTCCGGAAGAAGTTAAAAAGACTTCCCGACAAGCACGTGAGTTAGTTGTTTTTCAATGTATAAAACGGACTTACTCCGGAAATAGTTAAAAAGACTTCCCGACAAGCACATGAGTTAGTTGTTTTTCAATGTATAAAACGGACTTACTCCGGAAGAAGTTAAAAAGACTTCTCGACAAGCACGTGAGTTAGTTGTTTTGTAATGTATAAAACGGACTTACTCCGGAAGTAGTTAAAAGACTTCTCAACAAGCACGTGAGTTAGTTGTTTTTTAATGTATAAAACGGACTTACTCCGGAAGTAGTTAAAAATACTTCTCGACAAGCACGTGAGTTAGTTGTTTTTAATGTATAAAACGGACTTACTCCGGAAGAAGTTAAAAGACTTCTCGACAAGCATGTGAGTTAGTTGTTTTTTAATGTATAAAACGGACTTACTCCGGAAGTAGTTAAAAATACTTCTCGACAAGCACGTGAGTTAGTTGTTTTTAATGTATAAAACGGACTTACTCCGGAAGAAGTTAAAAGACTTCTCGACAAGCACGTGAGTTAGTTGTTTTTTAATGTATAAAACGGACTTACTCCGGAAGTAGTTAAAAAGACTTCTCGACAAGCACGTGAGTTAGTTGTTTTCAATGTATAAAACGGACTTACTCCGGAAGTAGTTAAAAAGATTGAAGCAGTGCATTTTTGTTCAAGGAGATTACTTTAAAGGTGTGGAATTAGCATCATTAAGAAATTAGTTGTTGTTTTCATTTTATTACCAATATAACATTTCTTACTGAACGTCTCTCGTATGACAACAGTTATGTCAGTCTACTAAACCCTTCCCTTTACTCGAAATACACATTTTGCAATTACTTTCATCGTTATCATAGTAAAAATCAACAGTATTTAATTGTATTTAGAGAAAGTTAAATACTGTTTGTTGGATTCGGTGATGTAAAACTTCAATATCAACGGTCTAAATATTAATTTTAAAACACAGTAGAACTTTGATGGCTCGAACCTGGACTGGACAAAATAGTTCGAGTTAAGGTTGTCCGAGCCAAGTTTTGTTCAACATCATACCATACATGTACGTGTATATAAATGTACATCGAAATAGGAATTCGGCTCGGACCAGCTAAATGGTTCAACCTATATGTAGTGTTCGAGCTATCTGTGTTCAAACCATCCGTGGTCGAGACAACGAAGTTCTTCTGTAGATTATACAAAACAACCCATTTTACTAATAAATATATATTATAGTGCTATCAAAGTGTTTTTTTTCGAAACACAAGTCACTCTTACCTAATGCATGATATACAGCTGATACGACATTTAGGCATGCCAAGTATACAAAATAATCTCAATGCAAATAATTAACATCGATGGTTGTTTCGATTACGAGTGGTGCCAAAACAGAAGATACAACTCCTGATATCTAGTTTCTGTGATGATGGTAGTTAGGTCACAGTGAATCCGACTTTGGTGATCAATGTTGTTTTTTCAATTAATTTCTTAGATATTCACAATAGTTTTCCTTTTTCAAATTTAATATTTTATTTCTTATTTTACACTCCTTTTAGGTCTTCGGTCAAGATTAACATCACTTTTTCAGTTTTAACATTTTGTAAATTATTGTAGATAAAGTAATATAAGTATATGCACTATATATGACGTCTGTGATTCATTTTTTTTTCTAAACTGTTAATTCCCAAAAATTCTACTGTAATATAGATTATTACTTTGCTCACATTTTAATTCTTAATTTATTTGAAGTTTTCAATATTATTTTTTCATTTTTCAAATATTTTAACTAGTCTTAATCAACTTTTCTTATTAAACTAGATGTGATAAAATTAATGTTTTATGCTTTGTGTGTGCTAAGCTTAAAATGTATATGTTTTAAATTGTCCATTGACTGTTTTATGAAATGTTATTATCGTAAATGTGTCTGATGTCGATAGGCTTTTAAAGCTTTATATGTAGTTTATGTTTACTGTTTATATATCATATCGATGTTAAATAAATATATTTGATTTGATCTGATTTGAGAAGTAGAAGAAGTAGAAAATAATGAGCATGTAATTACAGAAGCAATCAATCATTTTAACGAGGATATTTCGATATCTGAAATGTTTTCATCTTATGAATTTGAACAAATATTTATTTTACTTTGATTGCTAAATCATGCTCGAAGTCTTCCAGTGTATAACCAATACTAAGCATGTGTTGTAATAGTGTCTTGCTCAAGGACACCACACATAGCCGTGACAAAGGATAAGACCCAGAACCCTCCGACCATGGGTTCGATGCTCTACCAAAGGACCACGCACTTCACAAAAAAATAAGGTGATCAAATAGAAGAAACGGTTCTTAGACACTGTACTTTAATAAATACGTTATGTTGCACGTTAATCTAAATAATGAATTTCGGTGAAACGTTACCTGTTGAACTGACGTAAATACTGTGATAAACCACTTCCGGCGAGACCGGTTATCGACCCCAGCAGCATTCACCACGACGTAGCAATCCAATGAATTGTCCCAGTCTATCGACACGTTGAATGGATTTTCAACCGTATCACCGTTTGTTAATTGAAAGCGACGTGTAGCATATATTAAAGACGTTAGGAATGTCATGTCCGGTGCAACTGGAACCAAGATGCCATACCCTTGTTGATGACCGACAGGTCTTTCAATGAGGACCGCGACTGTAGGCTAAAATATAGTATAAAACGTTAATAATAGCTTTATGTAATTATATATATTGTAAATATGTCTCTAAAAAGATCCCAACAAATAAGAAATTCCGTTGTTGTGATTTCATTTATCTCCCTTTATGAAATAATTACATTTGATTTCAATGTATCTTAATGATCCAACGGATTTTATCTCTGGCCTTCATATAGAGCTTGAATAATCATGAAATCTTAACTGGTGCCTACTGATATAAAGCTATCAGTCCATGTATGTAAGTTGTTCGTCCAGTCCAGATGCATGTAAGACCATAGTATATAAGTAATGGTTGACACAAAATATTGGTTTGGAAGATGCCTTGATAGTGTGTCTATGGCTTGCATTGTAGCTAGGCGCTATATATATATATATATATTTATTTATAAAAGTGTACAACAGATGTTAGATTTACAACATTAGCCAACACGTTAATAAATGTTTCATTATACTGACATTGTGTCGATCAGATCTAGAAATATCCTCTTAATGCTGTGCGCCAAGCGAGGAAGGTTTTAGTACCATTTTAAGTCTTTGGTTGGACAGGGCCGGGTTTCGAACACACGACCTTCCGCATGCGATGTGGACGCTTTACTTCTAGACCACCGCTAGCTGCGATGCTATATTCAGTAACATACTATCCAATGACACTTTATTCGATTAGAACGTGTCCGAGAAAAGAATACGACAAACTCGGTTTTATTGTGTCTGTTAATGAGAGGTTACGCCATGTGTATCAAGCCATATCACACAACACCTAATATTCACTGTTTTACATACAG
The DNA here is from genome assembly GCA_029582155.1 of Panopea generosa. Classification (NCBI taxonomy): domain Eukaryota; kingdom Metazoa; phylum Mollusca; class Bivalvia; order Adapedonta; family Hiatellidae; genus Panopea; species Panopea generosa. The sequence continues at coordinate 35,233,181 of CM055910.1, read as the reverse complement.
AGAAATGCTATTCTGAAACACTGACTGGACACATTACCAATGGTTTTAAACGTCCATTGTCCCCATAGATAGTCCGATATTGGTTTAATTATGCAGATAAAAAATGAACGATTAAAGATATGTATAACATTAACAGACTTAATATAAAATACTGTTCATTTGATTAAATTATCATACGAAAAAAATGTACATGCATAAAACAACAAATTATCAAATACAATTCATTGTATGACTTGTAATAAATATGGTTATAACAAGCTTTAAACTTGAATGTAATCAGTGTACAGACATCCCTAATGTTTAATACCATTCCTAAAGTTGGGCACATCAAACATGATGCCTTGCCATCGAAAGTTCATATTCGAATTTTACTTTTTTATCGTGCGAAGCTCGGCTCAACGGCCACGATTTAAAACCTAATAACAGAAAAAATAATGCAATAGGAAACATAGTCATCGAAAGACACTGTCAACACAACAGCAAAATTACAAAACACATATTGATTGTACAGACAGACAGGAAACATCAGTGCAATCTACCCGATCAACATTATGATTGGTGTACTTAATTAAGTGAAGCCTAACAAGAACAGTAAATATATGTATCGTCGTCATATTAAGTACATTATAAACACTTACTGGAAAGAAACGCTTTCTAGTCCATCTTGAAACAGAGTCGCCAATTTGCATTTCTGCATTTCCACTTCCTTCGGCTTCATTCATAACATTGGTGCTCCCACCTACATCTTTTTTGTCAATTTTAAACGTTTTAAAACCTTTGAATTGCCGAATGCGTCTTGCGTCATTAGGATAAGTTTGTGAGAGTATATGTAAGTTCAGAAGAGCATTTATCATGTAGTCGGACGAAACTTTGGGTTCGCCTTGATAATTCATCTGAAAAGTAAACATAAGTTCAATAAATATTGCAAAAATCAAAAGCAAAATATATATTTGGAGAGGAATTCTATAAGCTTGTCTTTCATTCCAATCTTTTTTGACAGAATTGTTTGTAAATACGCAATACTGTAAGATATTCGAAATAAAATATGTTTAAAGTATATATTATCACACTAATAGCAACATCTTTGCATACATGTATGACAGGCGGTTACATATTCGTAATACCTTCTTATGTCAAACGATGGTAATACGAGCCGAATCTTTTAAAATGATAAATTATTGTCTCAATATTATAATTTCACTATCTGCTGTTTAAGAATTAGCATATTATTCTTATTTAGTTTAAACTTATTTATTTTACTTCAGTTGTGAAACAAGTTATTACGTCGTATACAAATTACACTCGAAGTCATCTTGGACAGAACCAGTACTACACATAGCCGTGGCGAAGGATCGAACCTTATTCAAACCTGATCAAATCATTGTTTCCTAGTTCGTTACGTCCTTTATTCACAATTACACTTCTTCGCTATTTGAATATAATAGTCATGGGAACATATATGTACAACTGGCTGGGCAACATGCAAATAATTCACCTAAAAACACTAACGCAATAAATGCATATACTAATCGTAATATTTTTAATGGGGTTTAATGACATTTTCAGACGGCTTAGATCACTCGACCACGCAGGACTTTAATCATAACAAATACTACAACACATACACGCAGAAGAGATAACTGAAAGCAAGTATTCCTATAATCATAAATGCTATTTCCAAACTACAAACCAATTAAAAAAATTCTGATTACGTACTGACATAACAAACTTTTTATTTATCAAAAGTACATTTTACAAACCATCTCCTTTATCTTTAACCCTCCTCCAATCGCCTGCAACAAGGACTTAAATAGAGATTATTCCTTTATGTCCTTGACTGCAACAAAGCATAAATTTAAACAGAAATAAATTGAAAAGAATTTTTCGAAATTAAGAATAATGGTAAACATGTCTGACAAGCGTCTTACATAGTTATTTATTTATTTATAAAGCAAGTTTAAATGGTTTGAAGGTATGTATGAATTGAACAATTGCTAAGTGATAAACAATCTTGTAAATTGCAAACGCTAGCTTACATCATGATCAGCAGTTGATTCCAAAGGATTATAGCTATCTCGATATATATCGGGTTGCATACTGCTTGAAAGTGTTTTCGTCACGAGCGCGGATTTGAAAATGTATACTTTTATTAACCATAAAAAACAAGTATTAAAAACATTAGCAGATATATCCATTTTCTTTTTTTTTATCCAAAACTATTTTATATTTGCGTTTAGAGTCACTTTTGATTTAATTTCATTTCAACTGAACGCGACAAATGAAAATGACTGATTGTTCATGTAACAACCTTATATACTATGCTTGCAGCAGAATAGTCCAGTGATAATTCGCGTATCGTCTGCACTAGAGGTGATTGATAATTATCCGATAATTGCTCTATAGCCAATCAAACGTCGTCTAGATCAGCGACGCTTCTGGAGAAGTGCTTCCCACTAAACATTTCAGAATGAGAATCAGCCTTCCTTGCCTTAGTTTAAATTATTACATGCTTGTAAGTCAGAGGAGGGTAAGCTTTGAAGTAACTGTGACTAAACCTTTTATATAACATAAAGAAATAACAAATTCAAAATGAGGAAGAATCTTCCTTGATTTAGTTAAACTTTATTACATGCTTATAAATGAAGGAGTTGGAGTATTTTCTAATTTGACCGTGACTTAAATCATAACTTGGAATGAAATAATTATACTCAACATTTCAATATGAGAATGCGTCTTCCTTAGTTTAGTCCTTGCTTATAGTATAGTTTTATTTCCAGTATCCAGTAGACACACAGGCCCATCTGGCATATGATATATACACACATATATAACATACAGTGGTCTAGTAATGATAATTTACAGTTACAATGTTAGTATGGTATAAATTAAAATTTCAGCAAGGGTGATAGTGGAGAAGTAGGTAAGAATAACAGTAAAAAAATCAAAATTCATGTTAGAGACTAAATTTAATGCAACTGATCTTACCTACCATAAATATTGTAATTAAAAATTCGTTTGTATCATACATATATGGCTACATTTCCTATTTGAAAAGCTTTTAGCTATCAAAGTACTAAGTCTTTTTTATTGTACTCTTGTTTTCTGAATTTAACAAATTGATTTAGGCATGTTTTTTTTTGCAAATATTATTTATTTATATATACTTTTTTCAGATCAGAATATAGCAAACATTCAATAATTCATCCTCAAATTTATTACATACTTTCGTTCAGTCAAATGGTATTCTTTCTAATTGGACATACCCTACGGCCTACCTCTATTTCTAATCGATGTGACGAGACACGTAACCTAGTTAAGTTTTTTTAATCAATAAAGAGGGGTGTAACTTCAAAGTGGCTGTGACTAAATAATCATTTAAAGTAAATAAAGATAAACTGCTTGATTTTAGTTGTGATATAATGACTTTGTTGTCGGTGGTTTAAATATGGCATAATGTGGTTGAAGCAATTACCATCTTATAAAAGATATCTTGGGCGAAATAAACGCAACTCTCTCTGCTAAATGTTTCTATCGTGCCGATAGTCTCGAAGGCCTAAAATGGTATGTGAAAACCATGATTTTTGCCGAATATTTAACTGCCATAAGTTATTATTTTTTGTAATTAAGTATAACATTAAACAGCTACTGTGGCTGGTAAACTGTTCCAAACAGATACCGTTCGAGATAAAATGTCTAATGTATCCTTCTTCAGATGGTCCAGCATAAATATAACGCTGCTCATGTTTCTGTACATAGTTGTGGTTTATCTAGCAGCTGTTTAAACTGCCTCAAGCTCTCGTACGTGACCATGTGTATGCGTGCTCCAGTATTCTAGCATCGGCCGTACAATAGACAAATATGCTGAAGCCTCGGTTGCCTCATCACTGATACGTACATTTTTGCTGTAAGAAGTCGAATGAACTGTTTGACAACTGCTCTATACCCAAATACATCGAGGTATCCTTCTGTAGCAAGGGGCATGTCTTTTGAGGTTGTAGTCGGAGAAAAATAGTTTCCTTTTCCTGTGTGTCTGAAGGATACTTCACTTCTCTGGGTGAAAGTCCAGTATCCCCATGTTGCTTTCCACTTTGCCAGCTCTTGGAGATCTTCCTTACAGGACACAGCCGGCATAATTGCTGTTCTTACATCCACCACCTTTCTTGAAGAGTGCCGTAACATTACCTAACTTCCACTTGTCTGGCATTTGTTCAACCGCTAGGCACTATTTGTAGATGGTAGCCAGGAGTGAAGCAATATATTTGGGTAGTTCATTTGGAAGACTGGCTGAAATCACATTTGGTCAAGCACACTTTCTGGTGGGTCATCTTCATTAGTATCGAGGCTACACCCTAGAACGTGATGTGTATCATTGTTTTGGGTGATGCTGCCTTTTGAATTTCGTATATTGTTGGTAGTCTCTTGTGTGATCACAGTCTGATACTGGCGATTCAGGATATTCGCTTTGTCATCTGAGTGAAATCTCCCATTTTCTTCTTCGCCATGGACTTAATGTTGGTCGGGAATCACTTATATTTGCTTGGTCGATCTGTTAAGTCCAGGTCTGGATCACCCGTTTCAATCAAGTCCTCTATACATATATCCAATAGGATTTCCTGGAGTTGCTTGTTCACATATGTTTTGCAACATCGGATATGATTATTATTTTTTTATAACTGGTTATAGCATTAAAAATCATATCATTAGCCAATTTGAAAAAAAAACAATTAGCTGATTTCACTCTGCATAACATAGTTGATGCAGTACTGGAAAACAGATTTAATACCAATATAATTCCAATCTATCTATCATTCGTGTATTGAAAGCATTTTCATTGGATAACGCTAATGTTTTAAGACTGAAAGTTTTCAATGAAGCCCGTTGAGATGCACTACATTTTTCATTCCTAGTCGGTTATTACATTGTCAACTTCACAGGTATTACATTTGTCAACTTCACAGGTACAAACATGATCACAAAAACTACTTTTATAATTCCTCCATTCATAGTGATAGTTCACAGATGGAGTAAATAAAGATACACAACGGAACACATACCAATATTTAAAATAAAAGAAACTCACTAGAATGGAAGAGTTTACCATTTGTGCGAAAGTGCTGAAATTGAAAACGAATTTTATTTTGTATTACTAATGTCCTATTTACCATGAACTTAGATGCAAATACATTCATAATCGTTATATACGTAGACCAATATATTAAAGTTTATTAATCTTCTTTAATCAAATGATAATCCAGAAATTAAATGAAGCAGATAATTATATTTTGAATCACTTATGAAAGACGCTCCATAATGAATATTTAATAAACGTGTTCATCCTCAAAGCTTACTTTGCCTAAAAACATTTTTTGAATACAGCTCAACTAATATTAATTAATATGATTATTGAAATATCAATACTTAGCGCGAATAAGTGTGGTAGTTCAATTGCATGCGTGTGTGTTCGTGTATGTAATATAAAATATATACATAATACGTAACTTACAAATAGTGTTTATGCAATAATTATTGACATGTTATTACATCATTGTAAGTTGATGAGACACTATGTATAGTTTAAAATAATTAATGTTTTTCTTCTTCTACTTCATCTTCTTCTGCCACTTTGTTTTCATCATAAAAACATGCTTTATTCATACAAGTACATACTTGATAGTTTACAATACATTGCATAAGGTAGCTTACTATCGAAATGTGATAAATACATAATGAAGATTGTACAGACACAGCTCGGGTCAAAATTCTACGTCTCACTTCACAGTTCCGCCTCTTCTTCCACGGTAACACGAGTCTTACGTTTAAAAAAGGCCTATGTGATTTGGTTTTGAAATATTTTCTAAATGGTTCATAGTGGTTAGAGTTTCTTGCTGCAGACAAGTAGAGCAAAAATGGTATAGCATATACTGCAATAAGACATCACTGTTTTAAAAATGTGACTTTTATAGGATTTCAACATATGCATGTTTTTATGAGCATTTATAAAACAAGCTGGTCAACCTACTAGTAATTGTGCATTTTAATGTTGGTATACATTCCTGCTATGGAATTCTTATTTTAGCATTGAAATCCTAAACATTATTTTATTAAGAACAAAGAACAAAATTCAACTGTGTAGTGAGACCTACAACGGTGAAATAAGTTTATAGTGAATTATTGAAAAAAAAAATTAATGAATAAAAGAACAACAACCTATTTTGATAAACGTATTGATATCATTAGCATATAAGATTTGATAGTGACAATAAACCAAGCCTGTAAATCACATCCTCATAAAAGTCACTTAAACATTAATCATATCACACTCTATATTGATACAAATTGGTGTTGTATTATGAAACAAGAACATTTTGATAGTAAAGTTTAGGAAATATCTTATTGAAAAAAAACAACTGTTATTGTGTTAAATTGTAGTTTTGCACACTTTTTACTGATAATCTTTTTCTATATCAATATGTCAGATGATGAGTTTCACGCTATGTCAAAACTGAAAACCATATGATATAGTATGAGAATTGTTAAGTGTTGGATTAAATTTGCCATAACAAGAGGATTTGTGTCTCCTGGAAAAAATCTAATTAAATAGACATTAGTAGAACTATGAGGATTTACCTTTTCTACGGGTAGAATTTAACCGAAGGTGCATGTTTATAGGTATTTGTGATTTCATGTAAGGGTCCAGTTATTATATTGTCAAGACAACTTGGCTGTATATGGTATGTTTGGCATCACCCACTAACAGTTGGTACATACTCTTTTCTTCTTATTTCCATCGATATACATAAAGATCAGAGGGTCGTTGGTTCGATCCTCCCCCCACGGATATTTGTGTATTGTTCTTGAGCAAGACACATTTTCCGCACGTGCTTATGACTGGTTCTAATGAGGAACACTTCGAATGTGATTTGTAGTATTTCTAAAAAGTTGCAACAACTTGTTTCATCAATTGAAGTAAAATATATAAATTTAAGTTAAAACCAGTTACCTTGATATGTTACCAAAGTCGGATTAATAGTCGTAGAATAAATCCATTTGTGCATCTAACATTTGGTGATTGTAATGGACATAATAACTCGTCTATGATGAAAAAGACAGCTTGATAGAAAATAGAATACCATCCTGTTGACTTGCAATTTTTCAGATAATTATGTTGTCAATTGACCATGACACAAATGTACATATTCTCATAGATGTTTGTATAAACTTGTGTTCAATGTCAATATCATTAATTTTCTTAAAAATACTATTGCCAAATTATACTGAATGCACCGTATGTGTCTGTAAAGAAGACGATTAGTTCCGATCTATGCTTAATGTTTTGATCTAAAGTTTCTTGCATATTAAAGGATTGTTTATTATTGTTGATTACCAATGTGCTACTGATATTAATGATGTGAATTTAAGAATTGAGTTACCATTGGACTATTTAGCTTAAACGTATTTGACGTATTTGACGATATATTGTACAACAATTTATAAATATCATGGGGTAAGCGTTGTTCGAATTAAGATTTTTAGTTTTTCTTTCTTTAAAAACAGGGACGATAGCTTTTGTTTTACAGCATTTTTATGTGTACATGTGATTAAATATATTATGAAAAAGGATATTTGGATACTACCAGTGATGTCATCGAAGTCTACTGGACAACTTAGATACGAGTGTCATCTTTTTCTCTAGAGGTGTTTCAGACGATTAGATTAATAACAACTGATTCTTTCATTAATGGATCATTTAAAAGTCCTTTCATAACCGTAACGTTTCTCTATGTCTTCGAACGACGTCAAGCAAACTTTTGCTGTTTATTTATTTATTTATTAATGTGGTTTAACGCCATTTTCAACACATTTCAGGTTATATATGGCATATCAAGTTTTACTGGTGGAGGAAGTCTCTGACTGAGTCAGACTGAGAAGAACCACCCTCCTTCCGCAAGTAACTGGAAACTTTCTCACATAACGTTTTTGGAGCAAGCGGGACTCAAACCTACCATCTTAGCGGTAAGAGGTGAGTGATCTTGAGACGGCGCCTTAGGGCACTCGGCCACGGAGGACCCTCAAGCAAACGCCATATGATACTTATCACAGGCAAACGTACTGTTTCATTTTTTATTTTAATTAGAATTCATGAAATAAAATAGTGTGAACTCTACCTTCTTTATTCGGTAATATTGTAGTGAAATGAACTAAGTTTTAACATATATGATTTTCACGAACTTGTACCAGAGCTTTATTGTGCAATCAAGCATAAAACCTGCGTTTAAATCAGCCCTGTCGTAATAATTAGGCGTAAAGGTAACACAAATTGTGTTTTATCAAGGCACACTAAACAAGTTACTTAGAAATAATATTAAAATCAATTTTCAATTAATATTGACCATATTGATCAGAAAATACGTACAGCTAGGAGGGGCTCTTATCTATAAAAAATATGAAAGCTAAGACTTCATAGTATAACTTTAAAGAGTTTTGATAATTAACGCTAGACTGTCAAACAAATCCGAAAGTAACAATGCGATCTATCTTAAATGTAGTGCTTCGTGTGTCACTTTCCGAATAATCTTGGTCGCTCAATGCGCGTTAAAGTTACCGCACATCGTCAGAATGTTACAGGCTACAGAAGAACTAATTATGCTAAATATCGTCAACTGTCAATGAAATGATCACTAAGTACACATCTGCTGAAATTAGAATATTCAGTGATAGAATCATTAAGTTCATTTCTGTTGAAATTGAAATAACCAGACTGAGTGGGGGGCTCACAGAGTACATTTCTGTTCACATTTGCTTTTTTAAAATCTCTTTCGCTTAATTACATTATTGTATTTGACAGAACGAATGCGAGCGACAGATATTCTTTTTTTTCCTGAAACTAATATTAATTGCGGTGTTCCGTTTGGGCCATCGTGCTGTCGCGTTATCAACAGTTATATGCGATGCCACGATTACGCGATGGAGATGGCACGAAGTATGTCAGTACGATGCCGAGGACGCGACGGCACGATAGAGATGGCACGAAAGTACGATAGTGTCAGAGCGATGACACGATGATGATCGAACGATGGCGAGGACGCGATGACACGATGTGTTGGAGCGATGCTAATGACAGCACGATGACGAGGACGCGATCGAAGACGCGATGAAACGATGTGATGGAGCGGTGCTACGACAGCACAATGACGAAGAAGCGTTCTTACATCGCATCTTCGCCATCGTGCCATCGCTCCATCACCATCGTGTCATCGCTCTATCACCATCGTGCAATTGTTCCTTCACCATCGTGCCATCGTACCATCACCATCGTGCTGTCTTATTATCATCTTCATGTCTGACATGCTCAGAAACTCACTCATGAATACTCATATATGCTTAGTAAGATATCAAGCATTTTATTGTAATTCCATTGACGCATCCCGTCATAGAATGAATCGGGTCTATAATCGCAAATATATCTCACACAATCATATAGTAAATAGTTTAACCTAAACCAGTTTCACTTGAGAAATTATATAATGACAATAATGACATTTTTTTATCGTTGCCTTTTGCAAGAAGCGTACGTGACTTTATTTATGAATGGTGATGTGACCGGGATTGATATTTCCCAATAAACTCTTTAATTTTCTTACATGCAATAACATTAATTGGAGTATGTTCCGTTCTATGTTTTCATTTACATTCATTTCGTGACACGTTTACAAGAATAGAACAAAACTGCATTTGTATTCATATAGTTCTTTTCTTGTAGTTTGATGAAGAATAACACGACAATGTTCATATCGGCTTCACTCAAGCTTGCGTTTCAAATAAAAAAATACGCCTATAGACATATAATCATGCCAGTAAGGATAAACTGAACATCGTCGGTATGACAAAGCTCGTTTGATGTGTATCTAATATAGAATACCTCTTCGGCTGAATATGTTACACTAGGTTGCTGTATTTAACATTACTGCTGCTGATACCAGACCTTCGAACCGGAAATTGATTTCGAACTCATTAACTAGAAACTAAAAAAGGTTTGATACTTTCAGTCAGTATCATGTTTATTTCAGCGCTCACAGATGAATTGGAACAAAACATATCAACATGAGAAGAAATCCGTATCACTAGTTTTAACTATTCATTTTAGGGCATAAAGCAAACCATTCCCTATTCAAAACGTCAATATTTATACCACGTACATACTCCGATGAAATGAGTACATGAATTTGGTTCATAATCTTTTGATATAATTTGATACAAATAAAATAAAAGGCGATAATTTAGATAATAATTATATATGCCCTCTCTGGTGTTATAGCTGGTGTTAAATAAATATGTTGTGCATCAGTGTAGACATTGGCGGATGATCATCAACTGTAACACGCTTTACATTTTCGGAGGTAACTGCGCGATAACATGATATTATAGATATAAGTACACTCAGGGACTTTGAAAAAGCACCACTTGCATACATGTTATTTTAGTGTAGAAAATATCATCCGATTTCAAAGAAAGTTTATGTACGTTAAGAATGTCACCTATGTCTTCTACTGTCAAATTGTCATGACAGATTTAAACTTTTTATGTCACTATGTTTATCCATTTTTCGAAGCTACCTCCGAAAGTGAAAATTCACAGGCGTCAATAACGAGTGTATGAATCCAGGCGAATGGTTTACGCACTCGTTATTGACGCCCGTATTTCCAAAGGAAATTAAAACAGATAAGTTACAGCGAAAAACACAAACGCATATATTATCCTCAATTATTTTAACTTAAATTTTTAAACTTTGCAATAAACAAAACCTGCTATCATATATTAATACATTTCATATTCTGTTACGTTTGCATTATACGTCCAAACTTCATTTATTAATCGAAATACGTTATTACATTTAAGAAAATAATTAGGTCAGCGCCACCATTATAAAACAACGCTATGGTTCAAGGCTATTATCTATATTGCAAATTCAAAGTGACACAACACATTGGTTCCACGCTATGGTTCAAGGCCATATCTATATTGCAAATTCAAAGTGACACAACACGTTGGTTCCACGCTATGGTTCAAGGCTATTATCTATATTGCAAATTCAAAGTGACACAACACGTTGGTTCCACGCTATGGTTCAAGGCTATATCTTTATTGCAAATTAAAAGTGACATAACACGTTGACAACGTGGAACTGAGCCTCGCTGTGGGGTTATAACCTAATACTGTATAGCACTTATGGATATATGCTATCAATACGGTTTCATATTTCTTCAATGATTCAATATAAACAAATTGAAAATGAATAGTTCGTGTTATGATTTCAGATTTAGTGCTCAGCCTAATGTTCTGACAATCAAAGTTTATGTTGGCTAGTTTTATTATATCTAATCATTTTATTTAGATTCTAAACACGTATCAACGTCACGGACGCCGAAAGGCGGGCTAGACACGACACGCAAAAATAGTAATAATCATGAGTTTTATTTTTAAAGGGAAGAAAAAACGAACTAGTGCGGCGCTTCGTTTACGCCCAGAGTGATGTATCAGCGTCCGTGACTTGTCGAAAATTAGGTTAAACAGTTTAAGCTGATTAAGTGCAGTTTTACCACATCTTAAAAATCACTAAAGTCTAACAAATAGTCCTACGTGTTGAACTTGTCAAGATCGATTTGTTTGGACTCTTTAAACAGTTTTGATTCTTCAAGCACCGTATTTTGGAAGGAATGCTTTGATTCCTGTTTCTTCATACATCGTGTTTAGCGGACGTTCGTAGATCCGGCACCTTTGAGGGACCACTACAGGTTTCTGGACTTTCTGCACTAAGTCGTTGTAGGTAGCTACTTGCGTAATGGCCGTAATGATGACGTAATGATGACGATGAATCTAGCGGCTTGGTAAATGTCTCTGTTAAATCTGAAAATATGATGAGAGCAATACTATAAATAACTATACAGTGCTATGATGTGTCAACCAAATATCCCATAGCACAAAGCATTCAAGGATAGTGAGTGAATAGTTGTCAAAACAATAAAAAAAATTATTCCCTCCCCTTCGAACTACAGGATGACACTAACTTGCATACAATTATGCTCATCTCATGTATAGGCCAAACGCGTAACAGTTAGTGTCGTACAAAGTCGTATTAACTGAATTAGTTCAACTTAAATGCACGACTAACTGTTCATCAGTTAGCTATGTTTTCTTTCATGTATATTGACTCTGTAAATAGATCTATAACTTAATTGTATAACGCAAATATATCGGGGGGGGGGGGGGGGGGGGGGGGGGGAGTATTATTTGAATTTTAAACTGTCATTTTACATTCACTTTACACTATCATTCACACTAAGTTTATTCCTGTTCCCGTATAGTATTGTAAGAATCTTATATGGTTTGGATGTTCGGAAAATTCCGTTAATGGGGGTAGCCGTTTTGGATGGAACGAGGCTCTGCCGAGTTCGCGCGAAAACAGTTATCATAATGGGACGGAATTTTCTATCTGAAACGAAAACATATTGAATACTTATTTTAATTTATATTATTATATTTTATCAAGATGGCTTTTTAGGCGTCAAATTATAACGTCAAATATTTTAATACGTCACGTCATAAATTGTTCAAACGTCACAGCAGGGTTGGATGAGCGCGTGGAGGGATGTAGGATTATTCCTTACTCGGTAAAAACACGCTGAAACCCTTGTCTGGTATGCAAAAAAGACTTTCGTAGACGTTATTGTCAGTAAGAAAATGTCGCTGAAAAACATTGAAATTGGTTCAGCATTCTTAGTTTTTAATATGCCTAAAAAATTTACGCGAATGTGCCATTTACTAAACTGTGAATTATGTTTTCAATCCCCTACCAGTTTTAATCAATACTTTTATTCATTTTCCCGGGAGAGTAAACTCATAATCTTTTTCATATTTATGCACCTTTGAATACTCTTGCGATCGATACGTATATAAATAAATAAATAAATAAATAAATAAATAAATAAATAAATAAATAAATAAATAAATAAATAAATAAATATATATATCAGCACTTAAACATAGCGGATTTTTTTTTTGTTCACTATATATATAGCGGGATTATAACAACGTTTCCAAGGTCTGTTCAAGTACTATATTATATAATTAATAACATAAAACTCTGAATTATTATGAACTATTTATAAAATACAATTCACATAAGCAGCCTGACAACAATGAGTTGGCGAAGATTTATAGCCAAGTAATTATTTTCACATACACTGTATGTTTGGCGATATTTGACAATCTGGCGAGAAGAACAATAATGCATTATCTTTATTTGTAACTTCTTCATTGAACCGATGTAACAATTGGCGGCTCGTATCTCATGAACGTATGTCTACAAACATTATCTTAGCCAGCATGAGTGTGTGTGAGGGATATTGAATTACAGTAAAACTCCACCTTACAACCACCCCAATACTTAGACCACCCCGCTATTACGGGAATTCATTTTAGGGACGGAGATTTTTCTTCTTTATTCAATGGTCGGTAACACGATAAGAAAAAACTAAATCTACCCATGTATAATTTTGAATTATTTAATGTGTTGTATTTACTTGTTATTATTTCATGCATGTAAATAAAAGATAAACCATACAACATATTTATTTCAATTATCCCCTTGTGCATACAAATGCATACATTTGGGAAAAAAATGATAATAATAAGTAAAAACAGCAACAAATCAATAATTAGAAAAAAAGGATTTATTATTATTATTATTGGTATAACAGTAAATGCATACATATGCACACTATAGTATACATCAATTTACTATAATTACTGTTACATAGTCCTACAACTTTTGTCAATAATTCTGTAATTCGATAATAAGATCACCCACCTTGCTGTTAAGACCACTTTTCCCTGGTCCCAATGGTGGTCATATTAGACGGTTTTTACTATTATTCAATACCCCTCATTAGATTATCTGCTCATACTGTCAGATTTCAAACTGATCGTTATACAAGAAATTATATTCGACACTTATTTTTCATCGAGGTGTTTTGTCAGTACCTTTGATATTCAACACATATAATATATATATATTCAGTATTTATATATGACGTCAATGATAAATTACAAGTATAGAAAAGAAAGTGCTCCATTGCAATTGTATTTATGGAAGTTTCACAATTTTTGTTAATTATGGTTGTTGTCGCCATTGTACTTCTGATCCACGAAAACATCTCATTTTGGATCGTTAGCTAAATTGCTTTGTGTATCACTACCAATCATATGAAATTTAAACACTGTTGGAAAACACTGTTACTGACACTGCTAATTGATTTAAAGAGGGTTTATATATGCCCATCCTATTCGAACACTATGTAGAAGTCTGGAGACCACTAACAAGGCGTACGTGATTGTCATCAGTATTTCTGTCTATTTGTGCCTATTTTATAATTGTAACAATTTAAAAAAAGAAACGAAGGACGTCCATAAAGTTCTACCGCTGAAATAATAGTTCAACATTTTAGTTCGGAATTGTCGAGCATCCTAATTCAGCTCGGAGATAAACACCAGCTATCTTGGAACTATGTTCGTTATTTTCTAGTTTTACGTTATATTACAGTATTTTTTTCCTAACGTCATATACGAATTAAAGCAAAAACATAACTAATCAAATATTTACTCTTAATTTGAGGATGAAATCAAAGTGTATTATTCAGCAGTATTGCATTTCTTATTTTAGATGCCACTGCGATGAATTTACAAAGAATTAGGATATTTTTGTTTGTATGGTATTTTTGAACATATTTCTCTCTTATAGTACTATAAACTTTACATTCAATGATATCTGCATTTTTGAATTAAAGTATATTGAACTCTTGTTTAAAAATATATACAATGAATTAATAGTTAAAGTTTTATTTCGGTGTTCCCAAACATCTACAAAACCTTACTTCGATAATAAAGTTTTGGCATTACTCGCCCAACTTTTAAAACCTTTTTCACATTCATTTACCAAATGTTGATATATGAACTGTGATATTATAGTACAATGTATCTATATAAAAGAGATAAACCCAGTTGTTTTTTTTGTGATATTGACGATTTATTTATGAACAGTGGATATCTGCCCAATTTTACCATTTACTCCATTATTACAAAAAATCGTTTTACTCCCAAAAAAAGATTTACACAATTCAAAATGGATGCGTTCCAAATCTTTTGATCTAGAAAATCTCCTTTCTGAGAACCCCTAGATTAAATTTCAACTAGCGAAAGTAACTGCATACATGTTTTAGGATTTATTTCCTATTTTCGAATATATATCAATAATATTTGCATGTCTTTAAATGATTTCCCATATAATGCTTGATTATTTAAAACCTGTGTAATTAAACACAACTCCAAGATAGTTACACTTATTTAGTACGTCAATTAAATCATTTATTATATATCGCCCCATTGGTGCAAAAATATACCAAGTGCCTTCTTATTTCATATACACTTGGCATCTTATTGTTCTAATTGGACGATATATCTATGTTTCACTCACCAATACTCGTACTCCCCTAAAAAAACGACAACTATAATGATGATAACGTTTTAAAACTGTGGCGTAGATCTTCTGGATAGTTCGAAACAAGTACCATGTCATCCGCGAAAAGTACTTAATATTAAAAACATTTAATCAATGGAAATACCACATTAAACTCTATCTTGTTAAACACATGCGCAGCGGTCATAGAAAATCGCTTCAAATGTCTGATTATCACTGAGAGTTTTTACATTCATTTGCAAGATGTTTTGACTAACGTCCGTTTTTTTTTTCTGGCTTACAATTGTTAAAGAGTGTTGCTCTGTTCACAGTGGGGATATAAAAAATTGTTAAGCGTGATCAACAATGTCGGTGTTTTCCTTGATATTCTGGCCGATAATTTGAATGATTTTCCGATCAATGGAAAACTCTCACTAAATTCGCAAAGCGTAGTAAATAAATAAAGTATCTTACATGAGTGCTAATTTATTATTGAATTTATTAAACGAGTTGTCAAGACATATTCAATAAATGTACAATGTGTGGATTATTTGAGCATTTATCATTTACGACTAACATAGTTTACACACGAGAGCTAGTTTTATCCTATCACCAGTCCTTATTAGGCATGATAAAGGAGTGACCGAATAAATGTAGGTTTATTTGGCAGGTAATGAAATGTTAGTGTCAGAGACGTTGCAACTGAAACGGACACATCGTAGGAACTTCTACCGACTTAGATTACGACATCAATACATTTTTTAGCTTGTCAATATGATAAATATGTTTTGAAAACAAACACATATTATTTCTTTTGTTTAATCAATTATTTAAATAAATAACAAAAAAAACAGACTTGATCGTCATTTTTATTAATACTTAGAAGTTTAGTACCGCAAGCTTTATTATCTGTTTGATCAATATGTAACTTGGTTATTCAATAGAACAGAACAGAACAGAACAGAACAGAACAGCTTATTAAACAGGATAAATACAATACAAGGTAAGCGCATTTCCTTATACAGTTTATTAGGTGAAGAGCGAAAACGGATCACTGGCTCGACCGAGCCTCGGCAGAGCATCGCTATTAGTGCGTTATTAAGTCTCACCTAGTACAGACCGCGGCGTGGTCTAGTGGTAGAGCGTCCGCCTTGCATGCAGAAGGTCGTGGGTTCAGTCCCCGGCCGGGTCATACCAAAGACTTTAATAATGGTACTAGAAGCTTCCTCGCTTGACGCTCAGCATTTAGAGGAGAGTTCTTGTTGAAACCGACGCTAAACACCATACAACAACAACAACAACAACAACACAACAACAACAACAACAACTCACCTAGTACAGTTTGTAGGGAAAGGCACTAATCTAGTGTTATGTACATAGTTCTTTTATCAAATATTATATCGCAGATTTATTATACCCCTGCATCTGTAAGTTACTTAACAAATAAAACTATTTACCAGAATATGATGGCCTTGTAGATGAACGTGGAAATATACAGGGTAACGACGCCAAGGAAGGCGGAGGGTGTGACCATGGAAATGGCAGTCTTGGTAACCATGGATACATTGAAGAGTGCATGCTGGGTAATGAGGGCGGGATGAGGCTTAATGGAGATGGAAGCGCGGCCACAGCGTCGCCACGATGTCGGAACACGTCAAACATTCTCACAATGTTTTTCTCTTGTTTTCTCCATTTGGCTCGTCTATTCTGAAACCAAACCTACAAAGATAAAGGAATATAATTTTGATATATTTATTCAGGATGATCAAAAATATATATAAACCACGAGAGACCTCTAAATCACCCAATAATAGTTATAAATAAGGTAGGTCTAATAATCAATTTCAAAAAACGTTTATATGATAATTTTGAACTTTTACTTTTTCTACAAATTACACGTATATGTCCATGTAAGATTTGAGATTATTTATTTTACAGAGCAAACGATGACAAGGGAGGGTTGTTGTAAGGGGGCGGGGGAGGGGGGGGGGGTGGAAGAATGAGAAAGAGAGACAGAACCATAGAACGGGATTAACACCAACGGCAAAGCACTAAAGACAAAAAACAAAGGCAGAGATGGCAAGAAACGGATGGCATAAAATATGGTTTGAAAAAGAGAGACAGATTTATAGTCTAGGATTAGCTCTTAAGACAAAGCACCTTAGACAAAGACAGAGGCAGCAAGAGGCATAGGGCATACGCGGAGGGGGTAAGAAAGAGTATGATAGAATAATAGAATTTGCACTAAAGTCAAAAACAGAGACAGAGATGTCAAGAGAGGGGGCTTTAAGGGCGACGGTAAGAAGTAGAAAGACATTTCTTTTAAATACTTATTTATCAGCAAAGCTTAGTGTGTTTGTATTTCACACACACACACACACACACACACACACACACACACACACACATATATGGAGTTTATTATTTGTGAATAACCAAGACATAAATGTACAGACCAGACTATGGCGAGTGCGCCTAGCTACAATGCAAACCATAGACACAATATCAAGGCCTCTGCCAAACAAAAAAAATTGGTGTCGACCATGTCTTATATATTATGGAATTACATGCAACACATCTGGAGAGGGTGGACAAATTTACATACATGAACTGATATCTTTATATGAGTAGGATCAAGTTAAAGATTAATGACTACTCACATGCTATATAAAGGACAGATTTGTAAACCCGTTGGATCATATAGATACATTGAATTCATATATATTTAATTTCATAAATTCAATCAATCAATCAATCAATCAATCAATCAATCAATCAACAATCGGTCGGCCGGTCGGTAGGTCAATCTGCCAACTGTTGCTAGTAAATGATAATGTGACATTAACTTGTTCTCAACGACAGCTATACTTAAAATTGACATTATAAGCAATGATGAGATTTAGTGGGAATCACGCCTACGTCATATTACAGCAATTACCTACTCATATTGCCTCAGCAAAACATTAAAAATAACTAAAATATAAATACTTTATCGAAATGTCTTTCACTGATTTTCTCGTCTTGCGTTATCTTGTTTTTTTATTGCGGTTTGATCCATTTCAGAATAGGTCTGTTCGCGTTTTAGATGCTTACGGCTTATCGAAGCGAACATTGAAGATTAATCTCTAAAAAGAGATTTATTATTTTGTGTGCGAACACAATACTGCGATTTCTAAACTGTCTAAATAGGGCTTAAGCGGGTTGCAGCATTTAGAAAGCCCCAGTACATTAAAACGGAATTCCACAATTCGCTAACACAATTGCCACTCAGGTAATCGGTAATCGGATAATCATCTACCAGATATGCTAAATTGTTTACATTAGACTACATTAGACTTCTTTCAGACAGATTTTTATCTTTTAAATAAAATAAACTTTTCAACCGTTACGTTTAGATTTTTTTTTTTGAATTTTGTTTTGAATGTAACTTAATCAGTTTGAAATCATTGTGAAATCGAATGAATCTGTCTGGATATTCTATAGATGTGATCATGTTGAATGAAGTAATTTTTTGTACCTTTCATGTTGGGTCATGTGGTTAAATATATTTATGGCATGCTTATTTTATCAAGCTATATAATAGTGACTATTTGAACTTCCATAATGGCCGTGTCTAATGTTGTGAGAACTTGTGGTCAAACCAGTTTGCCTATTATCGTATATGATTTTTTATTTTATTTTATTTTTTATTTCTGTTGATAAACTGCCTGTCTGATAAACATAGGTTTATTACGTCAATACAAGTTTATCAAACACATGATGTCTTTATGTATACTTCATGACACTGTCAGGGTAGTGAGAGGTGTAACTCATTTTATATCCCCACTTCAGCAAACTGCTTAAAACAGAGTCTGCTATATCAGTTGTCATGTTGTGTTGCGTCGCAATGCGTTGTGTTGTGTAATTTTATGTTACGTTGTGTTGCGTTGTTGTTCATTACGTCGCAATGCGCTGTGCTGTGTTGCGTTACGTCGCAATGCGTTGTTTTGTGTTACGTTATGTTATGTTGTGTTGTGTTGCGTTGTGTTGTGTTTTGTTGTGTTGCGTTGTGTCGCAATGCGTTGTGTTATATTGCATTGTCTTGTGTTACGTTGCGTCGCAATGCGTTGCGTTGTGTTATGTTGTGTTGCGTCGTAATGCGCTGTGTTGCGTTGTGTTGTGTTACGTTGTGTTGTGTTGCGTTGCGTCGCAATGCGTTGTGTTGTGTTGTGTTGCGTTACGTCGCAATGCGTTTTATTGTGTTATGTTTTGTTGTGTTGTGTTGTGTTGTGTTCCGTTGCATCGCAATGCGTTGTGTTGTATTGCGTTGAGTTATGTAACGTTGTGTTGTGTTGTGTTGCGTTGTATAACGTTGTGTTGTGTTAAGTTGCTTTGCGTTGTGTTGTGTTACGTTGTGTTGTGTTGCGTTGCGTCGCAATGCCGTGTTGTTTTGCGTCGCCATGCGTTGCGTGGTGTTACGTTGTGTTGTGTTGCGTTGCGTCGCAATACATTGCGTTATTTTCGTTGCGTTGTGTTCTGTTGTGCTGTGTTATCTTGCGTTGCGTCGCAATGCGCTGTGTTGCAATGTGTTGTGTTGTGTTGCAATGCGTTGTGTTGTGTTGCGTTGTGTTGTGTTGTGTTGTGTTGTGTTGTGTTGTGTTGTGTTGTGTTGCGTTGCATCGCAATGCGTTGTGTTGTGTTATGTTGTATTTCGTTGTGTAGTGTTGCGTTGCGTCGCGTCGTAATGTGTTGTGTTGTGTTGTGTTGCGTTGTGTTGTGCTGTGTTGTAGTGCGTTTTGTGTTACGTTGCAATGTGTTATGTTGTGTTGTGTTTAAATCGTATCGTATCGTATCGTATCGATATTACTCGACATAAGAATAAGTTATTGTTGAAAACCAATCAAGCTACACTTTGTGATTCTTTTCGAAACATTTTTAATAATTTATACTTGCCGGTGAGTTATAAACTCCTGTTTTATGCTTTAAAAACATATTTCGCTCACACGCTCGACTCATAAATATGAGAGACATATATTCTAAAATAATAAATTATATTTACTACAAAAACACCAATTCTTGCTAATATATACCGCAAAGACTCACTTTCGTTAATTGTTTAACACTTTTGGATATCTGTATAGATTGTAGATAATTATGTGCTAATGAATTTTAGAACTGTTCTATTATTCCACCGCAAATGGAATAAAGTTTCATTATTAGTTTACCTTGGTGCTAATATTGTTACTGGCAATATCGACATTTTAATTGGAGGTTAATATACCTGATTTGGGAGATATCAGGTTCTGGGATAGACTATAACGTTTTAGGTGATATCATTAATCGTTAGGCTTATCCGAAATTATGACCGTTTACGGAACTGCGTTCACGGGAAAATGAACGTCAAAAGCATATTTAGGTTGAATGAAGGAGTTACGTCACACATGTAAATATTATAATGATGAAACGTTGAAGAATTGTTAAAAAAAATCATGCGCCAGTTTATTTGGAGAGCGTGCATAAGAAATAAAAATATAAGTACCATTGCAAGTAGGTTACGCAGACATTACTCGCTGCTTGTTTGTTCATATCTAATCGGTGTTTAACAATAAAAGTTCATTCCCAATATCTATATTCGTATTAAAACACTCACTTGATACCAACATGTCTCATTTATCAATTATTATCTAACATGATCTATATACCGGTAATACTGTTGTTATTTACGTGAGATTGTTCAATTAACCGAACAGCGAACTTTATGCCTTCTGTATCACTACTTCGTGTAAAATTCATGTTTATTTACGATATTTAAATCTTCATATTTCGGTAACATTGTTTTAATCGCAAAGTATGCCCGATTCTAAAACACCGACTATTCCCGGGTACATGTTCCTGGGGAAACAAGGGACAACAACCAATATAAGTTCAGTAAATGACTTATGTTTAAAATGTGAATATAAGAAAATATATAATCTTTCAAACGTCTTATGATATACATATATATATTATACACTAAATGTGTTAAGAATTTGAATAATAGCAACATTAAATACTTCAACGTGTAATCTATATCATAGCCTTTCCACGCGCTTCGTAATGAGGATAAGTGTTTAATCAAATCCCTTTAAGTATTAATTGATTAATCCATTTGTAACATACAAATTCAAACTTTGGCGTACTTTTCAAATGAGCTCAATTATATATTTTGTTATTTAAAATCAGATTAATAAAGTAATGGCACCTATCCAAACCTTACTGACTTAGTATCGTCTTTCGATGGGCAATTCTTTCAAACATACGTTCTAGGTAGTTCTTCTTACATTATTCTAGCATGTAAGTTTTGATTTTTTTATCATTTTTCTATCAGGAGTCTTTATTTAATAAAAATATATGGAATATGCATGTATATAATTTCTAAACCACAGAAACGATAAGAGAAAACACTAGCAATATGCCATGTATATAATTTCTAAACCACAGAAACGATAAGAGAAAACACTAGCAATATGCCAAGTATATAAATTCGTGAGATGTATATACTTTGTAAACCAAAAAAAATGAGCAAAAAGGCCACAAGAAACACGCAATGTACAAAATGTCTTAACCAAAGGAACTACAAAAATACCACGTGAAATAGATTATGTACATGTATAAAGAAACGATTCTATGAATGACATGAATATATTTCTAAACAACGGAGAAACACTATTTGCGTATAATTTAAAAACTATGAAACTATATTCCAATATTCCAATTGGAGATATTGTGTTGGAAGGAACCAAATACCACTGTATACACTGTTTTAACCAAAAAATAAAAACAAACAAACAAACAAACAAAAAAACAACAACAAAAAAAATAATAAGGGAACATGTGAAATATATCATGTATACAATTTCTAAACAGATAAAAGAAAAACATGAGATACGCCATGCATATTTTTTGTGTTGTGTAATGTTATAAATTAAATGTCTAAACCAAAGAAATGATAAGAATGAAATACACCATGTATATAATTTCTTTCTCATTCAAAGGAACGATAAGATACACACATGTCATAAATCATGTTTATAATTTCTAAATCAAAGAAACGATAAGAGGATTATGCATATGCCGTATGGTTAGTACAAAGTTTCTTAACCAAAGAAAAGATTTCACGAAAGCCATTTATATATTTCTAAACCATGAAGTAGCAATTTTTTGCGTATAATTTATAAAATAAGAAAATATTTTCCAATCCAATAGGTGAGCCGGGCCCGATTAGTTCAGTCGGTTACGCGCCTGACTATCAATCAAGGGGTCGTGAGTTCGAATCCCCCGCCCGGCAACAATCTCCGTGATGATTGATATACAACATTGTGTCTCATTATCATTCGTCTCTCACCACTGATTCAAATGGGAAAATTTTCAGTTACTTGCGGAGATGGGGTGTGCTCGAGTACTGGCTAATCCCAGGAAACAGTGGTTAGGTTAACTGATCGTCTGTTAGCCCTCGATGGCATAAAAATGACGCTAACTATTCAATAAATCAATCAATCAATTCCAATAGGTGATAATGTATTGGCAGGACACAGACACCACCTTAGCAAGAACTTGCTAGGTGCCTGCAATCAGTTGATACTATTCAAAAAGGAGAATGAAACTAAGGAAGAAGAGACATCAGATGTTGTCACTGTGGAAGAGCCAGTCGCAAAAACCTCCAATTGAGACCTATTTACAACTGTTTGCTTTGTTTGACGAGTCAAATACTGACTTTGATAAATTCCTTAATGTATTTGAAAAGATCACAGTATCCAAAATAATCTAGTACATTCCCATCTGTACTGAACGGACAGCTGACCCGCCAATGTTTAATGTATTCGAAACAATAAAAATGTATTAAATTTTAATAAAACAAACATATGGCTACTTGAAGAGATGGAACTATTTTAGAAGTTGACCTGTTCACAATGTGCATACATCAACCACAAATCATTTTTAGAGCACCCACAGATCAATTCCTGCAGAGGATATATAAAATCCAGTTAAGGATTCATGACTACTCACATGCTATATAAACGACAGCCTTATAAATCCGTTGGATCATAGAGATACACAATGAATTCATATGTATTAAATTCATAAAGGGAGATAATTAAATTCATAACAACGGAATTTACAATTTTTGGGATCATTTCAGAACAGAACAGAACAGAACATATATTTTATTGATTTGCACATAAGTACATCATCATACAATACATACATATACTAGAACATTTATATATATATATATATATATATATATATATATATATATATATATATATATATATACACACACATACATATATTACATTTCTATTATATGAAAACATTTAAAAAAACTGTTGTCACGTGACTAAGTATAATACTATCTAAACAAATAAAATATATAGAGGATGAACTAAGTGTTATGAGAAAGTGAAACACGCAGTATAAATGCGGCTTTTAGATATTTTGCAAGTTTTGTTATTGTACCAATATCAGTACTCTTTAAAAGTTCTATGAATTTAAACATACTTTCAGGTGCTCATTCACAATGAATGATAAATATATATATATGAAGATAATTATTTTATGAATAACCAAGACATAAATGTACAGACCAGACTACGGCGAGTGCGTCTAGCTACAATGCAAATCATAAATACAATATCACGGCCACTGCCAAACCAATAAATTCGGTGTCAACCATGACTTATATACTAAAGATTTACATGCAACACATCTGGACTGGACAGACAATTCACATACATGAATTGATAGCTTTATATAAGTATGATCCAGTTTCTGATTCATGACTACTCACATGCTATGAAAAGGACAGATTTATAAACCCGTTGGATCATAGAGATACACTAATATATAAGTCTACTGAAACACTATGTAAGAGTACGGGTTTACGATACTGACTGATTGCTTCCACTCGCGTGCCCACTTAGTGTTTAATCTTTATTTCTATCCGGCCATGCTGCATTGACATCTCAATTTTATACAAATGTGTTTAGTTAAAACCGAGTTATGTCTGTATTGTGGTTCTATATCAATCATTATTGCATTAAGCATTCAGGCAAGAATCTAGACCTTATGCCCACGCACAGATGTCACGTATCTAACTTCAGTAATTTGTATTTAATGCTGTTGGAGAAGAGAAGGTCAACTGTGTGTGGAGCATGCTTTATTAACACTCAAATGCCCTCATAGATCTCGTATTAATTGGTTACTTGCTAATCGGCTGATTCTCAAGTGTGTAATTGTTGATCATATTATTGATCACTTGGCTTCACTTTATTGGCAATTTACTGATTCTGAATAATACATATTGGTCGCTCTCTCTTTACCATTTGTATCAAACGAAATATAGATCATCTTACATTAGTGCTCGTTTATTATTGAGTTCGCAGAAGTGTATTATGTGAGTATGATGTTAGACATTTGTTTCTTACACTGTAGTAACACTTACTTGCACCCTTGCTTCGGTCAGGTCAACCTTTTCAGCTATCTGTTCTCGAAGCGTACAGTCTGGATAATGAGTATGTCTGAATACTGTCTCTAGTTCTCTAAGCTGTTCCGATGTAAAAGTTGTGCGGTTTCTTCTCTGTTTCTTGTGGGAAGAAAAAATGTCATCTTCGTCGATATCACCAGTGCACTCGTCATCCTGATCTGTGAAATAAGAAGTGAACTGATGATGAGGAAGCCCTACCCATAAATTTGTGTTTAATAAATGATCTAACTATACCTACCCAGTCTTAGCGGAAAATATTCAGCATGAAGAATGCTTTAAAGTTATATGTAACATCTTGTGCTACATGTATGTACTAGAAATTTGTGATTTAAAATATATTTTAGAAACAATAGAATCCGGTGTTTTTTGTGAAACATATTCATGAAAAAAACAACAAATCGGTATGTCTTCGTATTCAGTTGAGAATTATCAGGTACATTAGTATGGTTGTATATGTTGTAGACTTTATAAAAACGAGGCGTGAACAAAGCAAGGCAACAACAAATGACCCTCTGAATAGCAAAATGCACTATGATATTACAGAAGCAGAAAAAATCAATACATTTTATGGAAAAAGTTCATAGAATAGTGTTTTTATAGAATTGCATGATAGGCAATGGTCATTATCATTATTAAGCAGTATATCATAAAACTAGTACTAATACATGTATGTAGTTATTTATAATGAAATGCAGTCAAGCATATCAATTAGATGTAGTCGCGTCATACACAAGACCTGTGACCTTGCTTTATATTTAAGATACAGGGAAAAGGGACGGTGCGGTTACATTATTTTATTGCCAATCATTGACCTCATCTAAACTAAGGAATTATAAATATTAGGATATATAGTATTCAAAGGACAAAATCACGACAATACAAGCGTAATCCATGTATCACATAATTACGATAATGACTCTACACAAAATACTTAGACAGTAACACAAATAATAGCATATATACCCAACATAGGAAGCAGCATATAAAGGACACAGACACAAAATATAAAGGTCACAGATACCAAGTATAAAGGACACATACATCAAATATAAAGGACACATATACCAAAAATAAAGAACACATACACCAAATATAAAGGACACAAATACCAAATATAAAGGACACGGATACCAAATATAAAGGACACAGATACCAAATATAAAGGGCACAGATACCAAATATAAAGGACACAGATACCAAATATAAAGGGCACAAATACCAAATAAAAAGGACACAGACAAACAAATATAAAGGGCACATACACCAAATATAAATGACACATACATCAAATATAAACGACACAGATACCAAATATAAAGGACACAGACAAACAAATATAAAGGGCACATACACTTAATATAAAGGACATATACACCAAATATAATGGCAACATACACCAAATATAAAGGACCAAATATAAAGGACACAAACACCAAATATAAAGGACACATACACCAAATATAAAGGACACATATACCAAAACAACATGAACACTACTAATATACAGTGTAAGGATAATACGAACATAGAGAAGAAGCTATATAAAATTTCGTCATCTTAGAACATCATGTAGCAAAAGACACCACAGGGTAGCTTAAATCTGGTTAACGGAGGTACACCCAAACCTCGCTCTTCCCCCGTTGTCACATCAACGGTGGTACACACAAACCTCGCTCTTTCCCCGTTGTCACATCAACGGAGGTACACCAAAAACCTCGCTCTTCCCCCGTTGTCACATCAACGGAGGTACACCCAAACCTCGCTCTTTCACCGTTGTCACATCAACGGAGGTACACCCAAACCTCGCTCTTTCCCCTTGTCACATCAACGGAGGTACACCCAAACATCGCTATTTCCCCTTGTCACATCAACGGAGGTAACCCAAACCTCGCTCTTTCCCTATGTCACATCAACGGAGGTACACCCAAACCTCGATCTTCTCCTGTTGTCACATCAACGGAGGTACACCCAAACCTCTCTATTTCCCCGTTGTCACATCAACGGAGGTAACCCAAACCTCGCTCTTTCCCCTTGTCACATCAACGGAGGTACACCCAAACCTCGATCTACCCCCGTTGTCACATCAACGTAGGTAACCCAAACCTCCTCTTGTCCCTTGTCACATCAACGGAGGTACACCCAAACCTCGATCTTCCCCGTTGTCACATCAACGGAGGTACACCCAAACCTCGCTCTTCCCCCGTTGTCACATCAAAAGACAGTCAGAGTGTTATGCAAAGTATCCCCGC
This sequence comes from Panopea generosa, assembly GCA_029582155.1. Taxonomy (NCBI): domain Eukaryota; kingdom Metazoa; phylum Mollusca; class Bivalvia; order Adapedonta; family Hiatellidae; genus Panopea; species Panopea generosa. The sequence continues at coordinate 35,205,916 of CM055910.1, read as the reverse complement.
CAGACTATACCTTACGTACGGTAGCATGCATGTATTACTTGTAAAACTCATATGTGACCTTTAAGAACAGTCAATGATAAAGTTTAAATATGGTTGACAGAAGCATCCAGCTTTACTCTTCTCTCCTGCATCACATCATAGTACAACACGGTGTAAATAAACCTTTGTATTTTCTGATTACCGCTGGTAGATTTAATGATTTTATTTCTGAATTTAAACGGCAGTGATAGAGCAAGGATGTGCGTACTCGTCAACCATGTTTAATTCTCCCTTGAGGCGATGTTTTCTATCGACCGTTCCGAAGAGACCCCTGTAATGTTGTTATTTCTTTTGTAATGTATGTCATATATGCTTAAATGATTATTCTGTACATTGATTATGTATATAATGTTTTGGTGTTTGTGTAATTTGAATGCTACTTCTCCATGTTTTTCATGTATTTTTCTTATTTATTTTTCATGAAGGTTCCTCCTAGATCTATTACGTTGTTTAGAGCATTCCTTGGTTCATTTGCAAGAGGGTTCATATGGTTTCCGATGCGGTAACTGAGTCTTAATAAAAGCACACTCAGGGATTCTTGAATGGTTTGAAGGCGATGACAAAAATACACGTCAGTTAGTGAGCCACCCACGGAACATTATGTTGACAAAGTTTCATTAGAATTGATTTAGTGGGATATTAAAGTAGTTATATTTTTTATGTTTTTATTAATATAACCCAAAACAAACTTAGCACGCTGTGACGGTTATCATAAACATGTCATGAAGCTAACATAGCACAAAGTTCAACTTAAGCTGAATGACTCTGAAAATAGACGACTCAGATAATCTTGTAATAAAGTGTTGTTTTTTTTCTAAAAAATAATTCAATGAGAAGTTGTTATTTTTGCACTGCTCTATAAACTTCACATCCTGGTGACGACCGACTTAAATATTAAATGAAGAACATTTCAAAACAGATTGACGAATGAGCACAAAAACGCATCATCATGCACCACCCACATGTATTGAACACTGATGATATGATCGTCCACATTTAAAGTATTAAATGATAATTTAAAATATTTTAATTCAAGTCTATGTACAACAAAAACAGTTATATTTAATTTTCAATAGGAACACCACAAAAGTACAGTTTCAAAAACAGTACTTTTAAAATAGACCCTTCATTTTAGAGAATTTGTATTTTGTTATGCATTTGCTTATGTAATCCCAATAGAAACTTCGCGACCCTTTGGTGATCACCTTAACTATTTTACATACACCTTTATCAAATGTAACTACACACCACGTTTAGCTACATGTATGTTTTTAGCCGGGCTTTATGCTAAAGGCATAGCATCGGCGTGATCATGTGTTGCAGCGTTGATCACTGCTAAAACGATCCTACGCGACAGGGACTATTTCTTATTCCTCGAATTTCATTTTTCTATGTATTTTAATCTGAGCAAGCAGAAACAATTCAAACACAAAAATATTTTGTGGAATTGTATTATGTCAGTTGTAAAAAAAATGCTGCATAAAATAAACTAAACGTTACAATACTATCAATTAAATGAGCAAGGCGTATGAATATTTAGTAAAGTCGCCTCTATCACTTCGATTTCTGGTGGGTAAGCTTAGAAAATACACCTTTTTTACTGCACGAGTTAATTTCTGACCAAGTATCGCCCCAAGTATATTTATCCCAAATGAAAAACTGTGAGGTAAATGCCAGCTAATTAAAGCTAATTAAATAAAGATGGTTATTTTTATAAGATTGGTTCCCCGTCACCAACAAAAGTGACCATACCAAGTTCCCTTCAAACCAAATTATCGCCCTTCCTTATCTATCGTTGTACATGTACTTATCAATCTAACTGTATCCTGTCACATCTAATGGTACCATACGGTACTTTTTAGGATGTCGTTTTTTCTGACAATTGATTCTTGTCACCTTTCCATTAAAAAAATGCTTTTATGGGTTTAATTATAAAGAAATTACACAAAAAAAAGACATCGGGTATTTATTAAAGTGCATAGATTATACAGATACAAATGAATGTCGTTTCAAAATACTCTTATGAGGGGTTAAATATCACAAAAAAACACACATGGATATACTATCATTATAATTAGATGTAAAATATATATGATTCACGAAAATATATAATTGGTGTTTTTTTATCTCTCTGAAATTGTGAAAAAAAAGTTCATACAATACGAGTATGTCTTGTTTTTTAATAACAGCATTGTAATAAGATAGTTATGTTCTTCAGTGACGGGATATTTATGTCTTTTAATTTAATCTCAAATAAAGGATTTATTCTAATACTTATCCACATTTATGAAGATCATTAATTTAAAATTATTACCTGGGGACACACACGATTCTGTCTTTAATAAGCAGTTTTAAAACTGCACTAACCTGACGTTTTTGAATTGCCATCTCGTTTGTTATCAATAATTGAAGCAATTAAATTATAGTTACGTTATATAAAATATATAATATCTGATTAAAAGTCATGTTTGTGATTTTAGGCGAAACAAGCATTATAGAATGTGGTGAGTACTTGTGGCAAGACCCTTTTTTGTTATTCATTTCAAAGTCGTGTAATGTGTATAATGTGTAAATATGCTAAAACCAAACTAAACCACGCAAAATTCATAAAAGTGGAGTATATCGGACTAATCTAAAAAATACTTTGCAGCATTTGACAGATTAAACAGTCAACTGAATCATTCAGGATATCGGATAAAATCATTCTATTCTTTCAATTTTATTTGAATGGGTTTAACGCCATTGCCAACATATTTAAGGTAATATATGGCATGTTGAGATTTGTTTGTGAAGGAATATCTCAGAACCAATCTCAGTTGAACTATTGTCCTTCCACTAATATTTGACAGACGTTCGTAACTAAAGTTCTCGGGCCGAGCGAGACTCGAATCTACAACTTCAGCGGTGAAAGGTAAGTTAGCTAGAGACGACGCCTTAGATCATTCGGCCACCGGGTACTCTTTGTCCTTTCATTATCATGTTAGTGATTTCTGATGTTGAGTAAGAGTATTAAGAGCACAAATATCTATTAAAAATATGTTGTTATTTCTCGTTTTATATTGGAATATATTTAGGCATATATTTGTTCGTTGCCTTTGGTATCAAAGCTGGTTCAAGTGAGACAGTTATTAGTTACTAGTTACATTGGGAGATAAGTGTGGTCTGGTACTGAGTCCGAAATTATAAGGCTTTGTTCCATGCTCAACAAACAAACCGTTAGCTCTCCATTTATTTTTGTTCTTTATTTTACAGAAAAATAAAAATGGTTTGCAGTCTTGTCCTTCATAGAGACACCCAAATAAAAGAAGTGAAACTTATATTTTATTGTTTGTCCACCTCTGCCCTACAAAAATAGGGATACTGTAAGGATCGTGTATCATATAGGAGATTTTTTTCTGTTAAATGTGTGCCCGATTTTCAAAGTCAAAGTCAAAATAGACTTCCGAAATAATGTATTCATACCCCAATTTCTAAGCATCATTTTCTTTTTCTAAAGTCACAATTCAAACATGACAATGCTTTCAAAATGTTAAAAATATACCAATAATGCCACACAAATAAAAAAAGGAGCTTTAAGATAAGGAAAATGCGTTTTTTAAAGAAGAAAAAATCAAGGATTATCTATAACCGCCATTACGCATTTCCTATTTCCAATTGTGGTACTATACCTTGTACACGTGGCAAACCATGTGAGAACATTATGGGTTTTTTTATGAAATGATTAAAAACAGTTTATGGCGAAATATCGTTTTCCTTGCATCGATAGAATATTAAGGTGACTTGATAGATATTTATGTAAATTTTAATGAAATATGTGTAAGTTACGATTTGAAACAGCGAGGTTACCAAATATAAGTTTATTGATTTTAAAAAAAATAAATGTACCAATTATAATTCACTATGAATGTCCCATAGCCAGAAGATGGCATAATACAAACTAACATGCATACAGTTTGGAGTTAAAACAAACATGAAACCATAAATATGCTAAATGGACGTAAAATCTTGACCATTGTCTGCCGAACTTCAACAGGGAAAAAATTAAAGTTTAGATATGAGTTTAAATATGAGTTTGATGAACTGAGACCAAGTGCAAAATAAAGATTTTGTTTTCCAAAGATTAAGCGTACGTTTGAACAACTAAATGTTGTCCAAGGTTTGTCCTCATAACCATATGTGACATGCACATTATTCGGTACGATTTCAAAACAATATAATAGTGAACATTTATGAAGTAAAACCTGTTTTAATGGTCAACCCTATAAAGCAACCTCTTATCTTAAACAATCACATTTTAATTTTCATTTTATATCAATTGAGTTAAAATACACCTGTATTAAGGACCTTTCTGCTTTTAGGAGTATTTTGCTCTTACCTTGAGTAAAGTTCAACAAGTTTGGCTGTATTGACCATTGACCTACACATATTATATGAGGACTATGCAATTGTATTCAAACGAATCCTTTAACAGAAGGAGTCGACCAACCATATACAAAAATGAAAAAGGATGTATAAAATGAAAAAAAAACAACAAAAAACCTGCTGTTGAACAAAATGTAACATCTACACGATAGTGCCTGTTTTGCATTTTTCAATGATGTTACTTTTTATTTCTTTAGGTACAGAAATAAATATATGAGATGAAAGTTTTTTGCCAAATTGATGTAATAATGATATTATTATTATATACGGGTCCATAGATGAAAATGAGAGACTTTTTATTTTCAGATTTCAATAAAAAAAACTACACACATACATACGAACACAAATATGTACACACACACACACAAGACAGACAGACAGACAGACAGACAGACAGACAGACAGACAGACAGACAGACAAAAAAATGACTCTGACCTCCTGATTTTTCGAAAACGCTGTCACTGACTACATCAATTTCGTCATCATCTTCGTCGTCAGACGGTAGAGTAGGTGTACTGGATACACTCAAATCTGTCATACTTGTTTATCTCGATAGGCCTTTTACCACCTACGTCTCCATCAGTTCTGGTTTAATTATGATTTTTTTAATAATCTTGGAATCTTGTTTAGTTCAGTCCTTAAATGTCCACTAATCAGGTTGCTTGTCTTTTTTTTTCAATATTAATATTGATGTTTATCAATCACAACAGTGTCATAACTATGCACGATATGGGAAAAAATAGACTTTTTATTTTCAACGAAATATCAACCTATAGATATCTCTTAATAAATCTTCATTTACAATGTGCTCTTTTTTCAAAATGTATAGCCATGTTAATAATACACATACCTATTAAAACATTACAAACATTCTTTAAATTCAACTATATTAAAATTTAATTCAGAAATAATACTACAGTATCTTAATAATAACAGTATCTAGTCCCACTCTTGATTTTCAGTTTCTATCCACATGCTTGCTAAATATCCTCTGACCATATGAAATAGATGCCCCAACCGGACAGGCTTTGTTAAATGAAGATTATTATGTAAACTATTCTAATTGCCTAAAATCGGCTTAATTAAAAAGGATATGTTTAAGCGGGGTCAAATGGCCAAATTTTAATCTCGCCGTGCCTTAAGCGGATAATGTTAAACTTTATATACCAATTAGTGTTGCCTACTGCAAGTCAGATAAACCAGGGTCAACGGACCAGAAATTGTTATGTGATAGCTCATGTAGCAAATTTGCCAAACTTTGTAGTAAAAACTTTTTTTTTAAACGAAATTATTTCAGTATGTGAAGTGTACTTCCTTCACATATTTAGATAATGCATTACAAAGGTATTACATAAAAAAAAACGTATATTGCAATAGTAGAGCACAAATTGTTAAATAATTGAATTTTTTACAAATAAATGCAATCTTATAAATAAGTAAGGTATTTTATGAATAATTCGTTGTAAAACATATTCTTTATTTGATATGGATTGGCTGTCGGTCAAAGGTTGTTATTTTCTTTTATTGCGCCTCGTTCTAAAGTCTACAACAATAACCATACGAATTTGTTCAATCATTCATTCTAGACTAATATGACAGTTTTAAACAAAGTTTTGAAATGTGGCTGTAGAAAAAATATCTTCAAGTCACACGAATTTCATTCAGAATACGACCATTTGGATTATTTTGTGGATAAACATTTGTATCAAATGGGAATTGGACTAGGCTTCGCGGCAGTGTATTGCCACTAGGTTTAGTTTAAACATATTTTAGGACCGCGGCGTGGTCTAGTGGTAGAGCGTCCGTGGGTTCAATCCTCGGCCGGGTCATAACAAAGACTTTAAAAATGGAACTAAAAGCTTCTTCGCTTAACGCTCAGCATTTTGAGGAGAGTTCTAGGTCTGGTCGGTCCGGTGTCAGTATAATGTGACTGGGTGGGGTATCATACCATGTGTCTGCGGCATGATACTCCAGTGTGACAGCGCTCTGAATACTGTCTCAAGTAGACAAAATCGCAATATCGCTGAAAAATTGTTGAAAGCGACGCTAAACACCATACAACAACAAAAACATATTTTATTTCAACATGAAATGGGGTTGGGCCACAAGTTTTTTCAACATTACGTTCGGTCCGTCCCCTACATTCATAATGATTTATTTTAACAATTTCTTTCTTAACCAATATTATGAGAATAGAAAAAAGTAGGAAAGGAAAGAAAGTATTAAATACTTAAACAAACAAATATTATTTTTTCTTTATGTCGTCCATACGCATGCGTCCTGTGTCCACATTTCGGTAGCACAAAGTGAGAAAATCAGATTAGTAAATAAAATAGCACAAAAATAAAAACAAAACTTTGGTTTCCTATGCAACTTAACATTTATATACAATGGGCAAAATAGTTAAATAATTCACAAGATCGAAGTAATGTAGTATAGTTAAAAACAAGACAGGAAATCATAAATGAGATTATGCAAAGCGTTTAGTTTCTTTGATATAGTATTGTACCGCTTTGACTATAATAATATTGCTAACATGAGATAGCCTTTCATCTCCATATAGAAGGCGCTGTGTACTTAGAGGGTGAAATGATCTTGACGAGTTAAATAATGTTAATCTTTGGGTTGTGTACGTAAAAAATATACTCAGCATCTTCAATATTACCACAATGTGGAAAACAAGAATCAGTTCTAATATGGTTATAGAACAAGTCATTATCTAAATTACTGCAATTATTTCTTAATCTTTCTAATATAACTAAAAATTTCTATTTCCATAATAAAAGTGTTGAGGTATTGTACTATTATTTTTTAGGTATTGTACTATTATTTTGTTTTCTCATGGAGTGCTTAAACGCAGTTAAAGAAGCGGCAGACTTAAAATTGTTATCTAAGTGGTTCCAAAATATAATTGAGGAAGGTATACATGGATTTCTCATGATTTCAGTTCTTGAAAACGGTATAATGATGTATCTGCTATTTCTTAAATTGTATGTTGTTCTTTCATTAACATTTGGTGGGAACAAATCAACTATGTAAGATGAAACCATATTTTTGCTAACCTTATAAATAAAGTAATATTGCTGTAATGTTCTGCGATAAGAAAAAGTTTCCCATCCACATTCTATACATAAATTTTCAATAGATACTGATCTGGTTAAGCCAGTGACTATATGTGCAGCTTCATTTTGTAATTTATCGAGTGAATTTGATGTTTGATCAGTGCAATTGTTCCAGACTAGAGAGGAATATTCAAGAATTGGTCGAATATACGAAATGTAAATTTGACTGAGAGGCTTTCGACCGAGTTAGTATTTAAGGCCACGCATTATACCTATCGTATTTGAAGCATATTTTAAAATATTGTCAACATGATCGGTCCATTTTCCGTCTTTACTTAAAGTTACACCTAGATGTTTATGAGATTCTATAAACTGAATTTCTACGTTATTAAATGTTATATAAGGTAAGTAATTGTAATTTCTTAAAGATAAAAACATAGCTTCGGTTTTGTTAGGGTTGAAATTTACTAGCCATTGTTAAGCCCACTGGGATATTATTAAAATATCATGATTAATTAAACCTTCAATATCACTTACTGATGAGGCCAAATAGTATAATGAAATGTCGTTAGTATACAAACGTGTTAAACTGAGTAAATTGATATCCATATCATTAACATAAATAAAGAATAATAAAAGTCCAAGAACGGATCCTTGAGGCACTCCTGCATTTAGAGATTATAAATTGGAATATGTACCCTGAAAAACTACCCATTTGGATCGGTTTGTTAAGTAATCCGAAACCCATTCTAAAAGTTGAACATTAATACCGTTTTCCTGTAGTTTAGATAGTAAACCCTTATGCCAGACTCTGACAAAAGCCTTCGATATGTCACAAAATACCATACATGCATACTGTTTGTTATCAAAGGTTTGACAAATGTGATGATATATGAAAGTAGCTTTATTATCACTAATATCAGGAGACACATGGATAGTACCTGCATTGAGATAAGATAAATCGTAAGGAATGATTACTGGATCAAGTATAGCATTAATTCCCGTTGGTTCAGTAATAACGTTCATTAATGAGTTTTGGTAAAGAACATTCTTTAAATCATGAAAGTTATTGTTAAGCAAATCTTCATTAAGGTCTCCAAGTAAAATTAAATTCATTGACATTTCATAAGCTCTTTCGATATTATTATTAAGACTGTTAAAGAAGTCTGCATCATTTGTTTTAGGGCTATAAAATACGCCTAATAGAATAATTTCTTGTCCCGATTTAACCTTAACCCAGATAGCTTAATTACAAAATGTTTTCAGATTTGGAACCCTTGAATGAATTTTATTTTTTGCTAAATATATCAAAATAACCCCACCATGATTTGTTCTATCTTTGCAGTAAGGTTCATCAAATTTGTCACTAAGTTTCAATTAATCACTCGAAACGTGTGTATTTAAGTGCGTTTCAGTAAATGATAAAATATCAAAATGTAAAGTATCAAATATATAATCAATCTTATTTCTTATACTTCTAATATTGCAATGAAAAGTGGTCAAGCTATGTGATTCATTGCCCGGACCCTGGTTTGTTTCAATATCCCAAGCTTCTAATCAAATCAGAAGTAAAATAAACATAAATTCTATATTTTGAACAAATTCACATAGTACTAAATGTAGATTATGTTGGCATTTGTAACAGGGTTACCCTAGAATCAATAATAAATAGAGCACTAGGTGGCGCACTGTCATGTGTCTCAAGGCATGAACTCTTAAATTTGTATTCGTAAGAACTATTTTATATCAAAATTGTTCCGTAACAAACCAGTAGCACCACTTTGAAGAATTTCTTCTCTCAGTGAGCATTAAAGCACCGACTTTGTCCTGCTTTAGGTTGTTTTGTTAATTTAAGCGATGTTGCATCTTTTTTTATCAAACCTGCCATGACCAGCACTACTTAAAATTCAACATTATAACATTCTATATCGTAATAGTCGTACTTATTCTGGCTTATAATTCATTTTTGACTGTGTGTCGACTACATGTACTAACAATCTATTATTGTATTATATTGTTTGTTTCGTGTGTGTGTTTTGCATTTGCCATCAGCCGTCCAACCACATTATCGTGTATATTTAACATATATATTATGTCTCTAATATAATAAGTTATCGTTAATATAAGAGGCATATATTATCGCCCACCTCTCTTTAGTACAGAAGCACCAATCGGCAATATACAGCAGTACCATAAGGATAGGCAAACCTCGATATTTACACCAGTTAACTTTTTTGCAAACAATCTGTACTAAGCGCCTTAAAAACACATGATTTTGAAAAGTGAATATATTTTATCCTCTATTTGCTATCACTGTTGTCGGTTCATATATGCCGAACGCAATCAATGTATTCAATTATTAATTTAAAGAGGTAGAATTGATGAAATAGAATTGATGTACGTCTTGTCTTGATTTATTATAGACGTCATATCTCAATTTTACACAATACCTTACCTACGTTTTCCAAAGGCGTTACGTATGTAATACGCCCATGAATAAATATTTGATGCCTTTTTCTCGTTTAAGGATTGTTTTTAAATTATTGCTAAGTGTCACTGCAAGTTCACGAGAGTGCATTATAGTACTTTTTGTTTAATACACACGTTTGGTATTTTCCTTTTTGTTAGTTAATTGACCGGACTAATTTTGACTTTGAACGCTAATACATGTATTATAGAAAAAGTAAACGAATTTGTTTGTTGGTAATAGGTCTAGTTCCATCCCGAAATAAACCGCACACACTCTGATAATTATATGATAAGAAGCCATTTTAACGTGTGGGCAAAAACAAGCACATGTTTTATCAGTTCTTCATAATATCTGATGGCGGAAATCAGAGTGACTAAATTGTCTTACAATACTTGTCAAATGAAACAAAAAATTCAAAATGGGCATAATTTTATAAAATTTGATATGACTTATATTTACTTTTCAATAAGGACAGGAGAGAAGAAATACCCCGAGTAAGTATTGATAAGTAACATATTTATTTTAAATATTAAAGAGTTATTTGTAAAAACAAAACAATAAATATTCTAAAATGATTTCTTGTATAATTTTAAATATGTTTCAATGTCTTATAAAATTAAGGTTTGATGTATTATTTTCATAAATCATTATACATTTTACATTCAAACATAAAATAAAATTCAACTTCTAACACAGAACATACATGACTAAGTGTTGCCATGAAACCTAAATTAAATGATTCATTTCCAGAAGCGAATGCCCACTTTGTTTTATTGGGCATTAGTTCAAAACCATTAAACATTATCTTGTACACCATATAATTGTATTTATGCTCACTTACATTTATTAATTATAACCAGTTTTTAATAAATATAAAAAATCTCAGATTTATATAATTTACTATTTCAAGTTTATCTTAAATAAAATTATTTAGTGTTGTATTTTACCACCTTTTAAAGATTTTGCAATTTATACTGAACTAACCCGCCAATTTCCAATATTTTCGTTAACATTTTAAGCAGCATTATCAAAACGTGTGTCAGACATAAACATTCACTTGTTTATTGATTTTACACAGCAGTGTCCTTTTTTATTGAAATCAAAATTTCAAGGAAAATGCTTTGATACTTTTTAAGAAAATACAAAAAATATCAAGTACATAAAATATCTGGTGGCGAGTCAGCTGTTGCGTTCGGTATATATTCTTAACTTGAGAGAATAACTAAAACCTTGCTACCATAATTCAATATTGGGGTAATCAGTTTGTCAACAATTTCAAACCGATGTTTAATAGTTTTTATAAAAACAATAGGGCCTGAGGACGCTCTACTGACTCATAGTGGCCATAGCACTTTTTGAAATTCTCCTATGCAACAGAAATATCAGGGTTGAGTCATTTTTAACCTTGAGATACGATTTGAACAAACCTAACAAAACTATAGTTGGTCATCATTACTACATAAACATTTTGAAAATATGTTGAGCCGTTCATGAGAAGAAGATTTTTTAAGTTTTGGACTAGTTTAAGTAACAGTGGCCATCTTGAATTTAAGATAGAAAAAAAATCTTCTGTATAGTCTCCTATGCAATAGAAACAACCATGTGCAGTTTCAGTTTAATTGGTCTAGTGGTTTCAGAATAAATGAAAACAATAGAGAATTTTCTGTTTTCCCATAGTATCCCTATGTAAAATTCTAAGTCCCCTTACAGGGCCCCTATAAATTTAAGCCCTTAAATTCTTATCTGCAATCAAACCCCTACACTTAGTGATAATCTATATCGAATATGTGCAAATCTGACATACCGGTTCTTAAGAAAACTATTTTAGTGATTCCCAATTTGTACCCTTTTGGGGCCCCTCCTGACCCCTTAAGGCAGTGACACCAAGTTATTTTTAAAAATCTGAACATTCTTCACCTACAATGATTTTGTGAAGATATAGGCAAAATCATTTCCATTTAAAAATATATATATATTATATTGACATGTGTCCTCTAATTGAACCCTCGGGGTGGGTTACATATAATTAGTGTGTGTGCTGTAGTTTGACATGTTATGATCAGTTATAATGAGTAATGTGTCCTTAATGCGAACCGAGTCATACATTTTCATTTTGTACCGTACTTCGAAAAGTGAGATTGGGTCCTTATTTTGCTCTTTAGTCAACAACATTTGTTGGCAAAGATGTTGTATGTTGTACGGTTCTACGTTGAAATTCTGCAATATCGCAATTCGTGCTATTACGAAATAACTAGGCAAAGTTTGACTGATTTTTCGTTGTGACTATAAACTTTATTTTTTGTATTTAGTACTATTTTTTCATATAACACAATATTATGTTAATAACTGTACATTTTAATATATGGACAAACACACGTTATTTTGGCGACGTTCGTAAAATGAGGAGATGTTAATGAGTTTGCATCTTTATAGGTGAGAACTAGGGAGAATGTCGGGAGATGTGAAATATTTGTTTTATTCAAGGCTCCTTTGAGACGTGCAATATATCTCACTAAGCTGAGAACGTGTTATAAATTGAAGCCATAACTGCAAACTCACTTGTTAAAACACTAATTATTCGTATCTAAATATAAACAAAATAGAATCTACAATTCTTTATTTATAATATAAATCTGAATCCTGTATTTCTTTTTTTGAAAAAAAAAACCTACATGAAAGAAGATATGTTATTTTACGGTTGACTGTTCCGCCTCTTTTGTTATTTGACATGATCTTCTAGGAAACAGTCTTACACAGAGACGGAAATGCATACACAAGATAATACACAACCATCTAGCCCTTTGACAACTTTATACTTTGTAGAATTAAAATAATCAAAAAATAAAAAGTGCACACTTTTTTTTGCGTTTGAGTATATATAAAATGTCAGATTGCAGTTTAACTGTTCCATTCAGTATATTAAACGGGTGAAATCTCTCGTTAATAGAATTGATTGGAAAAGTCAATATCCTAAATGTATGTTTCGACTGCATTGATAAAAGAAATGTTCAGCATTTTCTACTCCGTTGGAACAATCACATGTAGCGTAGCGTCTTGTCTTACGTGATTAGGAAAAAAAGATTTGATGAAGTTGATGAAAAGGCAAGTGGAGCGGGTGTTCCAGTGGTACAGCATCGAACCCAGGACCAAAGCGTCGTGGTGTCGATCCTCCGTCACGGCTTTGAGTTGTGTCTTTCAGCAAGACACTTTTCCGCATAAGCGCAGCATTGATTCTAACCAGGGAGACTTCAAGCATGAATTATATTAGATGTAATAACTTTTGTCACAATCGAAGTAAAATAATGTAACCGGGATATTTTTAGCGCATCATCTTTTTGTTGTTGAAGAAATAATTAAAATTCAGTACATATTTTAATGCCGTTTATTTATAACCATGTATGGGTGTATATTTAAGCAAGGGAACATATAATAGCATACGGTTACAACAATAAGTTCAGTGATAACATTTAATCATATACAGAAATCCGATGTTGATTTGTTAATGTAGGAATAAAAGCAGTATAATATAACAAAACAGTTATACATCGCATAAGCATCCTAGTCAATGTATCATGAAGATTTATGGTAGCTCTTCCATTTTAACGGCGTTATACTAGTGCGGTTACTGTGAAACACACCGACCTGCTCCATGATTTTTTGTCTTGACATTCTATTCGCTTTGTGAGACCCTGAAAAATAAAAAGTGAAACGCTTACATGATGTTCATGCCATCTTTTTTATTGAACATAAATATATATGTGAAAGAAATATAAATTAACAACTATGTCTTATTTATATAAAATCAAAATTTGTAATAAACAGTATTTCTTTAATTAAATTGTTTCAATTTAAATATTATTTTGTTCAGTTTGATCTAACAAACATTTTATTATCAATTACATTATTACAATAATAGAAAATAACAAATATATTACCTGAGAAATAAATATTGAAACGCTTATATGATGTTCATGTCATATGCTTTATGCGATATATCAAGCGGCGTTTACGTATAAAATAATGAGCGTTGTCATGCATTGCAAAGATACCAGTTATCTTTATTCGCATAATCAGAATTGACATTTGAATCGGATTGATTTATCAACAAGATATTCCAAAATCTAACACTTATATGAATTGAAACAATATTTTATTGCAATCGAAGTATTGAAGTAACTTATAAGAAATTATAAAATAACGAAATTGCCACTATTTTTTTATATTAACATGAAATATTAAACGCGTTACTTTTTATGATTGAAAATGAGATGTAATATACCGTTTTACCAAATTTATATACTAGATTATATGATATATAATAAGTATTTTTTTGGTTATAACAGAGCCATAATATTGTTCAGGCATAAAAATCAAATAATCAAAACTTTGTTTTCATAGTTCGATATTTTTGTACTCAAACAAAGCGGAAGTTTAATTGGTATTGTTTTTGGCAGCTCTGTTGGCAGAGCGTCCGCCTCGCATACAGAAGCTCGTGGATTCGATCCCTGGCTGGGTCATACCAAATACTTGAAAAATGGTACATGAAGATTCCTCGCTTGGCGCTCAGCATTTACAGTATAGTTCTAGGTCTGGATGACCTAGTATCAGAATAACTTGTCTGGGTAGGGTAACATAGCATGTGTCTTTGGCGTGATACTCCAGTTTGGCAACGCTCAAAATCTGTCTCAAACAGACACTGTGACAATATGACTGTAAAATTGTTCAATGCGATGCTGACCACTATACAAACACAACAACAACAGCAACAATAATGGGGCTACACAGCGAGTACTGGTCAGAACTTTCTTAAACCCTACAGCAATGCAGGTATCCAGGTTCTAGCTCTGCTGCAGGTATCCAGGTTTTAGCACTGCATGTATCCAAGTTCTAGCACTGCAGGTATCCAGGTATTAGCACTGCAGGTATACAGGTTCTAGCACTGCAGGTATCCTGGTTCTAGCACTGCAGGTATCCAGGTTCTAGCACTGCAGGTATCCAGGTTCTAGCACTGCAGGTTCTCAGGTTCTAGCACTGCAGGTATCCAGGTTCTAGCACTGCAGATTTCCAGGTTCTAGCACTGCAGGTATCCAGGTTCTAGTACTGCAGGTATACAGGTTATAGCACTGCAGGAACTCAGGTTCTAGCACTACACGTATACAGATTCTAGCGCTGCTGCAGATATCCAGGTTCTAGCACTGCATGTGTCCAGGTTCTAGCACTGCAGGCATTCATGTTCTAGCACTGAAGTTATCCAGGTCTTAGCACTGCAGGTGTCAATGTTCTAGCACTGCAGATATCCAGGTTCTAGAACTGCAGGTATCCAGGTTCTAGCACTGCAGGTATCCAGGTTCTAGCACTGCTGTATGTATCCAGGTTCTAGCACTGCTGCAGGTATCCAAGTTCTAGCACTGTAGGTATCCAGGTTCTAGCACTGCAGGTATCCAGGTTCTAGCACTGCTGCAGGTATCCAGGTTCTAGCACTGCAGGTATCCAGGTTCTAGCGCTGCTGGAGATATCCTGGTTCTAGCACTGCATGTGTCAAGGTTCTAGCACTGCAGGTATCCAGATTTTAGTACTGAAGGTATCCAGGTTCTAGCAATGCTGCAGGTATCCAGGTTCTAGAACTGCAGGCATCCAGGTTCTAGCACTGCAGGCATTCATGTTCTAGCACTGCAGGTATCCTTGTTCTAGCACTGTTGCAGGTACTCAGGTTCTAGCACTGCAGGCATCCAGGTTCTAGCGCTGCTGCAGATATCCTGGTTCTAGCACTGCATGTGTCCAGGTTCTAGCACTGCAGGTATCCATATTTTAGTACTGCAGGTATCCAGGTTTTAGCACTGCAAGTGTCAAGGTTCTAGCACTTTAGATATTCAGGTTCTAGCACTGCAGGTATCCAGGTTTTAGCACTGCAGATATCAAGGTTCTAGCACTGAATGTGTCCAGGTTCTAGCACTGCAGGTATCCAGGTTTTAGCACTGGAGGTATTTAGGTTCTAGCACTGCAGGTATCAAGGTTCTAGCGCTGCTGCAGATATCCAGGTTCTAGCACTGTAGGTATTCAGGTTCTAGCACTTCAGGTATGTGTTTATTTTTGTACATCGAGAGAAGTGAACCTGATAATTTCCTTCCAGTTGTCGTCGTATAACCCATAATGTGTTAATACGCCGCAACACTCTCAAATCATTCATAAAATTATCTCAACGCTGATTGGTTCCGATTTCCTTTACCGATAGGTCAGTTATTTCCCCGAAGATATCATAAAATTGATTCATTATCAATAGGGATAGACAAATCAATATTACTTCTGCCCAGATATATTGGCCGATCATTTCCATCACGCCAGACTTTATGGTAATAGTTGTACTTTATATTAAAGGTAACCCGACTATTTTCATCATTTTCCTGGGATCTTCCGGAGCCGAGTGGTCGAGGTCCACCATTTTAAGTTCACTTACCTCTCTCGCTCAAAAAACTTAATGTAAGAAAGGTTGCCAGTAACTTGCGACCCGCCAAAACGCCAAAACAGCATTTATCGAGATTTAGTGTTTTCGTGCTTTCGTATTGGCATTCCATATTATTATGTCACGTCGATTCGCTGCCGCATGCAACTACACAATGATCACATCGCTCAAATTCACATTCTTTTTCAGTGATAAACACGCCCCTTAAATCAATTTAATCCAATGAAAAATTAACGTCTCACACAACAATTAAATTTGTACTGTTCTACATATAGAGACATGCACTTCCTAAAACACTGTATACATTACCAATGGTTCTTAAAGTGCCTTATTCCCATATATAATCCTCTGTTTGTCCAATTATGCAGAAAAAAACATTGGGTCAACCAGGTTGTTTTTTCACAATTTCGATGGTTTGATGGCACCCCTTCTTTTTTGACAATTCCAAATGTCATTCAAACTTGGCAGAAACCATGACAATGTTCCAATATTTACATTTGCACAAAGAAAAATGACATTTTATGCATTTTTAACAAAGAAGTGCCCAACCGCTTTACACAGTTCTAATTTCTTGGGCGTAAGAATCTTGCTACCGTCATGTAAGGGATGTAATTCTGTAGTGAAACCTTAAGAGGAGCCCACGAAATAAGTATTATCAAAAATAAATGCTAATGCGCACGCACTCGTGTTTGTGTCTGTTAATCAATGTTTGTTTCCTTCATGGGCTTAACAATAACAATCATTAGATGTTGTTTGCCATTGAAATCGACCTTGCAAAGTACGTGACAGAATTTCCACAATACGTTTGATAATGATAAACGTGACTGACATCAGTAGAGATGTTTGCTTTTTGCCTTTCCTCACACGCGATTTGCCAATTTAGATTTATTGAAATAACTGGAATGTGTATATGATATACACATTTGTCACTGAAATTGTGTCAAATTGACTCAGAAAGAATTTTGCTGTGTTTCCTCATAGTTTTCAAGGTGTTTTTTAAATGATTAATACGTATTATACATGTATTTTGAAAAGCAAAGTGATGCCACTGGTTTTATAATTGTTGTTTTTAGATAGGGCATAACGCCATTTTCAACACTTTTCAGGTTGAATATGGCATTTTCAGTTTTATTGGTGAATGGAGATATCAGAATGCATCTCAGTAGAACCACCGTCCTTTCGTAAGTACTCGCGGGACTCGAGCATACGACCTAAGCGGTGAGAGGTAAATGCTTTTGAAATAGCTCCTTAGACAAACTCGGCCCTGGATTACCATATTAGTTTAAAAAAATATTTTTTTTAAAATGAACTTCGAGATATTTCCAGATTTTAATATCTGGATATTTATATCTTCATATCGTTATACATCCATACATTTAATGTTCATTTGATCCGCAAAATAAAGCATTGATTTCAGCAGTCTCCATGTAACATTATATGATGCGAATAACGTTATCAGACCAGGCAAATGTGCACTTACATAAACAAACATGATACATATACAATCATTTATTAAAAAGATACAAATTTTACGCTTAGACAATAACGTTGAACATATTACCTTTCGCTCCCACAGTGCATTTAGTGTAAATGAGTGTTTAATGGAAATGTCTTTCTTTTCGCGGAAGACGATTACGCCGTGATTGTACGTGCAGTCAGGAGTTGCCTGTCAAGGCCAAATATGTGTTTTTATTTGTAATTTTATATGCCATTCCTTATCTAAATTTGCCCAAACTGTCAGAATGCCGGGTATGCTCGCCGGTAAGCGGTACGGTTTATTATCAAACGTATGTTTATAAAATAGTTCGTTTTAAAGGCAGTTTAACAGGATTTGTCAAAACTTTAGAATTAGCAAAACCATTGATTTTCAGTTTACTTCCATGTTTTGTGACACTTACATAATCTTTATTGCTAGAAATATATATATATTAAAACATGCCAAAATAATTGAAAAGGGATTTCCCAACTAAGATTGTGTACCACGTATGTAATTTAAGATAATAGTCGCTCTAAAAATTGCATTTGTATTTTGGGAAGTATCAAATGAGTCACGTGACTTAAATTTGATTCAGATTCGATCAGCTTTAGAGGTTACATATTGTTAACTTCGGTTAATCTAAGGTTAAAGTTAAGGTCATGGTCGTTAAGAAATGTGTGCGTTATATTTATTTTTAGAAAATGTTTCGATTTCACTACTGTCGGACCGATGAAATCTCCTATTTTACTTCTTAATGATTATTAGATACTTATTATTCATTTTAAATGGATCTTTATTTTAGACATCTATGGCCATATCTTTGGTATAGGCAATATTGATACCCATAGAAGTACATAGAAATGAATTTGAAAATTAATGACAATGATTTAGTTTTATCCAATCATCATTGGCGCTGGTAGTTTGGTCTAAAACTGGGTTACCAAAGTGTATTTTTAATTAGTTTTGCATAAATGACTTGAATGATATTCTTCTTAATTCAATAAAATAAACAAAATTCAAATGGTCACATTTTTTATATTCTTTATCTCTTCTATCTTAAAACCGCCTTTCAAGAAAACTTAATCACGTATTTCCAAAAATTACACAAATAATAGACATATAATCATATCACTAAAAGTAGTATATTTGCGTCAGTCTTGGGTTTCAGGTTTCTTGCAATCTAATACCCACAATGTGTGAACTATTGAATATTTGTTTTGTTGACTGAATTTGAAAAACCATGTAACAAATTAATATAAAATGCTGATGAAAATGTTCGTTTTAAAATGTACTAAGCATATATTTAGCACTCTTTATCAGGTAAAACGAGAAAACAGTTATTCGGGCAACTCCTCGAGAAAATTCGAAATGTATTATTTACGTTCCGACATTTACGTTTACATCGCGTATTTCTCTTGTTAGATGTATACACACACGAAATTGATAGTACTATATATAAAAGCACCATGTTGTTCGATACATACTCGCGATGAAATATATGTAAAACATACATAAACGTCAGTTAGTGTCAATTGTGCTGACATCTGCCCATCGTCGGTTACCAACGCGTAATCCATTCCGATGCTTTACATTCATCACCTTCGTGTTATTACACTTGCTTTGCGTAGTTTTTATTAAGCCAATATGCAACCATATGATTGGTTCCCTCACGATTTCATTGGGGGAACGTTATCCAATCGCAAAGCTAGTTTCATGCAATCGCCGTTTAGCGAAGACGTTGTTAACGTTAGCTGTGTTTTGTTTTGTTCTATTCAAATAAAACGAGGCAGAACTATCGTAATTTCCCACGGGTAATGGACGGAGAGTATCGGAATTGATATGTGTGGGTAGCCAACGATGACATCTGCCAAACGCATTCATCTTCTTCACTTGCACTGTCATATATAATTAATGACTTGGATTGTTGAAATTTTAATAAGTCGGCCAACTTATATTATTTACAACGACTGATTACTTTCTATGCAAACTACTAGCATGTTTGAAACAATTACTCAATAATAATTGATCAAACTAATCTAAAACACGTTCAGCTATTTCCAAAATCCCCCCTGTTGTAAGTTATATATGTATAAAAGATGCGAAATCCATTCCAAATATATATATATATATATATATATTTGGAATGGATTTTGCATCTTTTGTTAATATCGATTTATATATATAGTTTTTTTTATCGTTAATCGTGTGAACAACATCTGAGTTATTCCAACATTTACCGTAGCTTATTTAACAAACCATTAATTAATACAGACAACACCAATTTGCTTCTTAGTGAATTTACAATTGATATGAATCCCCAATGGAGCGAGCGTGGAAAGCGACCCGGTTTTATTAATTACGTTACACGGCAGATAGTTTCTAACTTGCATGATAACAAACGTGCAGCATTTAACATTTTATTTTATTGAAAAAAACATTTGTCTTGGTTCACGAGTCTCCATTAACTAAGTGTTTGGGGTCGTATTCATCAACCTTTCTTGAGAATATTCTTAGACTTGAGCTTGAAAATCCAAATTTCAACTCTAGATTCTATGACAGATAGAATAAATGTGAGAGTGTATTTGACTATATACCAGGTGTCCCTACATGCTTGCAAATTTTGGCCCCAAATAATTGTCTCTAATTGTGTTTTTCAAAATTGATTTTTTGAGTACAGAATATTCTTGAGAATGGCTGGTGAATACCACCCCTGGTCCTTTAATGGAGATGAATGACAGTTTCAACACATGGCTGGTTATCATTGCATATCTCAGTTTAACTGATGAAGGCAGACCTCAAAATGAATTTGAGAATAGCTACATGTATCAGACAGAGTATAAATGGGGTTTTACGCCATTTTCAACACATGCCATTAATGGATGAAAGCCTCAGAAATTATCAAAGTAGAACTGCCATCCTTAAGTCAGGGACTGGGAAACGTTCTCACATTTTTTTTTGACCGAGCTAGAACCCAGAATCCCTGCGATGAGAGGTCTGTAGACCACAGCGCATTTGATCACTCAGCCACTGAGGACACTTTTGACCCCATAACTCTTATAACGCAGTTGCAGTAAGAACAGATTGCTGATGGAAATGATAGCCAAAATGTTGAAATTGGGCATATTCAGTCATTTTACCAAATACGAATTACCTGTCAACCTTTTAATAGTATAACCACCGTCGTTCCGAAAATGACTGGCAAACTTTCTCACATAACGTTTTTTGGGCTCGAATCCACAATCTCCTAAGTGAGAGGAAAGTGGTCATTAGGCGATAGTACGTAGACGACACGATCACGGAGGACGCTTTAAAGAATTGAAAACCTTAACAAATAGATAAGTTGCTAAAGTAATGCTTTTTTCACACATTACAGGTTGTCATCCAGTTATATTTGAAGAAATCCGCCCTAGAATACGTTTACTTTACATGACTACTGGTAGACCCATCGTCCCTCCTCAAGTAACTCAATAGATTGAAACACAATGTAGTTCAATATTTGTGATATCGTGTTGCCGTTTAAGATCATAGATAAGCCATTACGAAACTCTCTCTATGTTGCAGGCTGTGGTTTGCCATATTACGTTACTAGCTCCGATTTATCTGTAAGCTAATACACATTATTAACCCGATATTGGCTAGATGATATGGCGTGGGATGGTTATAAGGCATAGGCTATTATAATAGATATAATATACTCACAAACTGTCTCCTATATCACATTTCCGTGATATAAAGTATAGTTAATTTCACGTAAATACTTCTAATACCATATTATAATTCATGAATCTTAACAAACATATTAACTTCGCAATGAACCATTTTATTGCTGAAAATGGCCGGTTGTATACAAAAAGACTACAGTATCTTTTGTATTCACGAAACAACTTGAATTACTTAGATGCTAAGTCGGAGGAGAGATACTTCATGTCGGTAATCCGATTGTTCAGGAAACATTTTGATACACAATAGCTGTAATGAAAACAAATCCAACAGTTCATGCGTTAGGGCAAATGTTAGTGCAAAAC
Organism: Panopea generosa; assembly: GCA_029582155.1. NCBI lineage: Eukaryota > Metazoa > Mollusca > Bivalvia > Adapedonta > Hiatellidae > Panopea > Panopea generosa. Next base: position 35,183,960 of record CM055910.1, on the reverse strand, counting down.
CGCCACCTATTGGTAGCGCAATGAAGGCTCACAAAATTATTTCCCATACACACATTCCCTTGTGCAGAAGTAACCAAACAATAACAGGAACTGACATGACGCGTAAATCATACACGAGAATCCAATATAGGTTTCAGGACTACCACTTTCCTTAGACAAGCTGACGATGTCTAAGTAAACATTACATTGTATTTACTTGAACAAACAACGCCATGTGGACAGATGGCGAAGCGATAGTTTTTCTTGTGTCAGGTTAATTGCGAATATATATTATAGAGGTAATAATGCATATTATTGTATTTTAATGTCATGCTCATTTTGTTTTGTTTTATTTGAGTTTGGTGTTTTTCTGTGTATTTGTGTGGGTTTGTTTATGTTTGGCTGAGTTTATTTACACATTGATTTTCAACGAAATAACTGGTTTAAATAATGTTACATATTGCAAAGCAAATTTGTACTGTGTTTAGAGTTGAGTCGTTAAAAAAAGTGAATGTTAAACCCTTGGAGCATCAAGGGGCGATGTGTCTTCATGTTGCATATACACTTAGCAACTTAATGCTCTAAGGTGGTTATGTCCCTTGTTTAAGAACGAACGTCATATTTAGTTAAAACTATTTAATGTATTTTATTTTCTTAACACTGAAATGTTGCATCAGGAGGCCATTCAACCATTTTCGTTATATACTTGCCCACTAATATACATGTAACAGCCATACGAGACTGCAATAATTGTCACAGTGGATACGTAACCTACTGGGAGAGAAACGTATGTAAGAGGTCTTGTTAGCTTAGTCGTTAGATCGCATTCCCCAATCAAACGAAAGGTGTCGGGTTCGAGTCTCGGACTTGTTGTATGATTTTTCTTATCATGTAACATATTCTTTATTTAAAACTAAGAGTATCACAGTACATGTATAATGACGTCATTATACTGCTTTGGTTAATTATTACGGAATTGAAAATAGATATTCTTTGATTAACATTATAATGTTAAAAATAGACAGACAGCTAACTAATGGAGTAATAAGCATACTATTGCTTTATCTGTATCTACACATTAACACTTAGTTGCTGTTTAGCTGTAACATTTCAGCACAAAAATATGCTTTTGCGTATAACTTTGATTTTTGTATTGGTTTATTACTATTTATGAGTATGGAGAAGAAATACTGAAATAGTTCTAATTAATTCTGTATAATATTCATATACTTAATTAATTGATACTTGTATTTAGATATATGTATTTGGATGACTTTACGTTGAATTCAAAGCGTTACTAATAAATGAAAAAACAAATATCAATAAAACACATAATTGATTAACAAAATCGATAAAAAGAGCTTTATCTGTTAAAAATAACTTTAGGTAATGATGTTTATTTTTAAACATATAAAATGTAAATTGACATCTAGACATTGATGAAAATAGACATTTACAAATTAACTTAAAATGGTATTTATAATTTTATACTTAACAAGACGTAGTCGTCAATATCCCCTGTCATGAATGAGGTATTTTAGATGTTCTGAAACTAGAAAAATAAAAACTACTTCATAGCAAGAGGTACTACTAGACCACTAGGCTAGCATATGTACAAAGTAGCATCTTGAACAGTTTTAAAATTGTGAGAATTTATTGGTTTTGGCATCTTGTTTCAACGGCTACAGAAAAAATATTGAAAATGAAAACAAACCCCATAGCAAAAGACACTACAAAACCACTAGGTTGACACATGTACATAGTTTCGTGTTACTTCGAACAGTTTTGGAGTTGTACTGCGGAAAAGAAGAATTTTGTAGTTTAAGCTATTTAACCTTGATAACAGAACAAGTATTGAACATAAAAACTGTGAAAAAGCAATAGGCACAACTGGAGCACTAGGCTGATATGTGTACGAAGTTTAATGAAGATATTTTGAACGGTTTTGGAGTTGTGTTCCGGAACGACGAATTTTGTAATTTATGGCTATATGTTTCCATCGTAACAGAAAAAACATATCTAAAGAGAATGCTCTCAAATAACAACATAAATTAATAATGGAACATTAGGTTACATGTTAACAAAGTTTCGTGAACGATTTTGAAGTTGTGTTCCAGAAACGGTAACTTTTGTAATTTTGGCTATTGGTTTCGCTGGTAACAGTAAATATTGAAAACAACAATTCCTCGATAGCAATGGCGCGTCTTAACCATTAGGTTGGAATTTGTCCAAAGTTATCTTGAACTATTTTGGAATTGTTCTCCAAAAACGGTAAATTATTTTGTAATTGTGGCTATTGTTACAGACAAAATAGTGAAAATAAAACTCCCAAATAGCAAAGGGCACTATTAGACCACTAGATTGACATTTGTACAACTAAGTTTTATAAAGATATCTTGAATGGGTTTGAAGTAGTGCACCAGAAAAGCTTTGGAACGCTCAATAGCATGGGCACACGAATTTTCTAACAAATGGGTACTGAAGTAACTTTTTTGCGCCCAGCTGTTTACTTGTGTGCTAAGTTTCAGCCACACAAGTGTATTTTAGCCGCATAAAAGCATTTTAAGTGTCTGAAAACAAACACATACTTTTTTTGTTCGACTGTTTTTCGACCGTCCAAAAACATCCGATTTAACATTTTTGCGGGGTATGATAAACGATTTTGATTAAGTATATTGTCATTGAATTTAATATGGCCTTTTTGAACCCAAAATTATAAAAAGGGCAATTATAATTTCTCAGCACCAACCAATCGAACTTGGTTCCTTGCACATTCAAATCTATATTTACTTAAATGTACTTTTATCGGTATCGGGGTTAGCCACTCGTTTTCATACGCTTTTCGCTTTAAGACCATCCAAGCTAAAAAAGGAATTTCCAAAAACGTCCTTTTGCTTCGTAAAATGAGGCAAAAATTGACAGAAGCTTCATTTTGCATTTTCTACTGTTATTTACCCGATAACATTTGCAGACAAATGCCCCTCATAATGACATTTGAACGCTTTGACGAACAATCGTTTGTGGTTTTATTTTCAGACGAACGCTGCCACTCAACATACCGAGATGTTAGCTTTTGGTTTCATTTTCAAACGAACATTCTTGTGTGAACATTTTATGTTACAGACAAACATATCTCCATAATTTCTTTGTTATATTATATGACAGGACATACACATTGAAAATAAACTTTTAAACTGAAGAATGAAACCAAGCGTACATTAATTTTATTGTTTTTGTTGTTTGATTTGTGTTTAAATACAGAATAACCTTTTCAATGATTATATAAGAAACGTATTGAGTGAATGTAGTTTACACATTCTATTTTGTTTGTATATCGTGTTTCAGTCAATGCTCTTTAAAAGTCCTAGGACTTTCATTATTCAATTTCATTGTAACATGCGGTGCACTGTTTTTTGCATCTTCATTGTATATGGTATCATCATTTAGAAACTTATCATATATACATAATGTCATTCTGTATCAGATAAACAATGTATATATATACCATTAATCCTGTCTTTTACCGTCATACAGGACCAAAAAAAAAATATTATACTAATACGTTAAACATTGTATTATTTTCAGAAGGTGTTGTAATTTTATTGTAAACATGCGTCTTCTTCATTACAATAACTATTTGATAATCTTTAACAGCAAAATGTATGGTACAAGAGCATCAGTACATCAGATGGGGTGAGAGTATCGCAATACGAGGTATGTCCCAATAGTAATAGGACGCATCTAGAAATATGCCTTTCAGTGTTTCGATCCAAACAAAACTAGGCATGGATAATTTTCAATATCTAATATATAAGCATGCAAAATTTCAATATTGTACACCACCATTTAACATTGATTTTGTCAAGTCAAAATGTCTATGTTACAAAGTATGGGAGAGATTGACGTTATTTGTGCGACGTCAAATTGACATTCAAATGAAAGTATGAACCGCTGTGCAAAACACATTTTTTTTGGTATTGCACCCACTTCTGGTACATGTAACTATATAATGATGACTCTTAGATCCTAACCACAGAATGTACATTCCGTCACATGGCCCGAAGGTACTGAAAAGCGCTTTTTACGAAGATCTGTCTTGATTCCCAGGAAAACCACACAATATTTCGGACGTCCAGATCGCTGATGGTCAGTTACTTTTGTCTCACCATTGGAAACCCGTCTGTACCACCAATAGATAAGACTTCAGGGTATGCCTTCTGTTAAAGAGTTGTGTGAAATAAACTTCAGAGTATCATGTGGTGTCATATTACACCCAATACAAAATTTTACCACGCTCGAAATTTCCACTATAGTCGTGACGTCGTCCAATTTATTTACTATTCAAATTCACACTTGTTACTTTAAAATTGCGCACAATATTTAAATGTTTATCGATAACGTCAAATTTTTAAATGACATTCGCACATCATCTGAAATTACGTCCACTGTTATTTTATAACCTTTGGCACAATAATGAGGAAGTTGTGTGCTTTCCAAGGCAAAATTGTGTTTTTAAATGGCGTCTAATTTCAAAGTCCCCCGTACTTCCAAACTCACGTTACTATGGTGTGACAGGGTCGTCCTATTACTTTTGGGACATACCTCTTACATCTTGAGTATACTAATAATTTACATAATATTAACATTGGTGTTTACCGTATGCACGTTAAGTCATTAAAACAGATTATTAGCTTGTGTTATCGGTCTTTACAAACTTTACTATAGAGATGAAATGTTTTTTACAAGTACTTGTAATTACACATTGAATACTTGTTGCGGTTGTCTAGTGGTATAGTGTCAGCTTCGCATTCGAAAAGTCGTTTCTTCATATTTGACAAGGATTTCCGCATATTTTTACCGGGTACAGATTTTTCAATCTACACGCTCATCCTCAATCTGATCACCTCGGCCTTTATGCTACGCAATAGACCTCTGACATAATAAGGCGCCATTTTGGAAATACTTTCAGTCACATGATAAAGTAAAATGGCGGCCCCCTTATGCCATCTGTTTATATACATGTACGTTGAAAATATAAACGTTTGTTAATCAAGACTGATATTTTAAATTTCCCTATAAATATGACCCATGTCGAGTGTATAAATAAAAAAATCGATATAACAACGCCATATATAATCAATTTAATGACGGATACATTATTTGTTACTTTCACGCGAATGAACACAGACTTGTAACACAGGCGATTCGCGTTGGTGTATTCTAGAGCTATACACGAGGTGTATTCTACGGAGGATACGGAAATACCCGATGTTTCACGATTGGCTCATCCTACCCTGCTGTGACGTCAGAACACTTTATTGCGTGACGTATTAAAACATATGACGGAATATATTTAATTTGACGTCTTAAAAGCCATTGCGGTAAACTTTAATAATTATTTAAATTTGAATAAATATTCAATGTGTTTAGTATGCAAAAAAATAATCTTACATGACTTTTTCTGTTCAGATAGAAAATTCTTTCTGATAACTGTTCCCTATGATAACAGAGATTTGTTCTTTCCAAACGAAGTTATCCCTCGGTACATAACATTCTATCCGAACTTCAAACCTATCTAAGATTATGATAGGGTTCGATCCTCAGTCAGGTCATACCAAATATATTTAAGGCTGGAAATACATACCTATAAATAAACTGTTCCCGTTGGTGTTTCATGTAGAACTCCAATTTCTAACCACCATTTACCAAAATAGATAAAATAAATAAATAAATAAAATAACATGAATAGGTAAAACTTATGATATATCATAACTGGTGACTTTAACGAGGATATGAATAAAGTTCATCACAAACAGTTTTATGAGTTGTTTACCAAACCATAATAGATCCAACACATTACACATAAAACTAAAACTATTTGAATGGACTTTTCTTACTGTCTGAACCTGGTGCTATTAGATTTAGCGTCACGGATGAGCCTAACAGATCTATCTTACAAAACAGCAACTATTTTCGATTTAACATACCCAAAAATGAAAACTTGACCGAGCTGGGCTAGAAGCCAGAAACTCAGCGATGAGAAGTAGTTTGTCAGACGACAGTGATTCGGATTGCTCAATCACTGGGGATCATCGTGACCAGTTTTAAACGGAAAAAAACTCCTATAACATTACTACTCTAAGGTGTGACTGTCAATGGAAATCATAGGCAAAATGTTCAAATTGGACATATTCAGTAGTTTCACCAAATAAAAAGAACATGGCGGGCATAGCAATTTACCTGTCAAACTTTAAAGAACAAATATTTATGTAATATATTATTTTATATTTACAAATGCTATAATATGGATTATTTTTTAATCCGTTTGTCAATTGTATTGTTGTGTTTTATTTATTTTTTTACTTAAACATGTTTCAAAACCATGTTTTCTTTTTCAATAATATGTGAATTTTTTGTTAATGTGTAAAATTAAAATCAATTTGATATAATTAAATTAGTGTCCTAGCGTTTTGGGAAAATTCAGGTGTTTTTTTTAAATAAAAAGACAGTTTCACTCAATATAAATACGTTCCCATGAACATTTTTTTTTAATGTCGTGTAGATAAACGTTGAAATTTACTCGTCGGAAATGTGTTTTCAAAATGTTTGTCTCCTGCCTCCACTTCCATACCTTATTTTAACAAGTTGGTTTAGCCGGCCCCGGTAAGCTCGGTCGGTAGCTTGGCTAGGTTATTGTCCTCGGTGGAAGAAAATGATGTAAAATGTTCAAACCAACACAAATAATAGGGTTTTTAAACTACCATATTTCAGATAGATTTTAAATATGTCAATAGCCATTAATATATTAAAAATTCGCACAAGAAATTCTTAAAGCAAAGTGTAACTACAAAACTTTACAGTTTTGCTTATTAAAAGGTGACATACATGTGTCAGGATGTTCAAAATATCAAAATCGGTAGATTACTTTTTTTTCTAATAAATAATACCTTTATATACAGAATAATATACTGAAAATGAATATACTATAAAAAAAAATAATTTACGTAGACAGTTTTATAGGTACATAATATCAGGTGAAACAAATCAACATGATATATTGTATTACAAATGGCAGGTACTATATAAACACTTCGTATAATGTAGTTCTTAAAGCATATTTAATACTGAAAACATTTTATTTTCTTCCTTTGGAGGAGAATAACAGGAAAAAACGCGATAAATGTCTTAAAAACGGAAATACTTATATTTTAACTTGATAAAAAGAAGCTCATTATCATTAATAAATAAAATCTGAATGACTTCGTATGTCAAGTCTACCAAAGCTTGTAAGCTTGTTACGAAATCCCTATTCTAAAAATAGACAATATCTAAATATCGCATCGTCATTCGGACTTTTTCTTAGATGAAGCATCTTTTAAAACATGCAAACCTATACAATGAATTAAATTGAGATCAAAACGAAATCACATGACCCATTTAATACGTCAAAAATATGTTGCAATTTTAAGCGGGAAATCTATTTTAGTCTATTCTAAAGCGCGTAGCCCAAGTTAGAAAATTCTTTTTCAATATATTATTTTTGCATGTATTAATAGATAAATACGGGGCCAGTGGGTATATATGCATGCTATAATAGAAAAAAATATTTTTAGCCAACTATTAAATCTTGAAATATCCTAAAATATTACCTTTACACAGACCCGTATTGCCAAAAGGATTCGGTATTTAAATGCTGTCTATTTTTAGAATAGGGATTTCGTTTCAAGTTTACAAATCCAATTTAAATATCGATTCTGTCACGATCTGGGGAATTCGACATACAAATTTCATTTATTAATGATATTAAGATGCTTTTTATCCATTTCAAAATTAATTTTAATTTTTTAATACATTTTTAGCATTTTCCCCCTGATATCCTCGCTTTAAGGAAGACCGTAGCGTGGTCTAGTGGTAGAACGTCCGCCTCGCATACGGAAAGTCGTGGGTTCGATCCCCGGCCGGGTCATACCAAAGACTTTAAAAATGGTACTGGCGCTCAGCATTTAGAGGACAGTTCTAGGTCTGGTCGGCCCCGTGTCAGTATAATGTGACTGAGTGGAGTATCATACAATGCGTTTGCGGTATCATAATGATACACCAGTGTGACAGCGCTCAGAATACTGTCTCAAGTAGACACGGTCGCGATATGACTGAAACATTGTTGAAAGTGACGCTAAACACCATACAATAACAACAACAACAACCCTTTAAGAAAGTATAGTAGCTTACGTAGCAATTTCACATAATACAAACAGATAAAATATTGTTGGTCTATATTTAGTTATATTATTCATTAAAATACACTTCTCGCAAAGTTTATATTTCCAGACAATGGCGCTTCTAACACGTAATGAAAGTAAATTGTTTTATTGTTTAAATGGAAATAGTGGCTCAGTGATACAGCCGACAATAACATGGTCATTGACAAATCGCGCTAAAAATGGGACATCTATTTTAAACTTCTATGCTTGCGTATGTGTGTCATCCTGTTTTGTGAATCGCAATGGAGAAGTAAAATCAATGGTGCCGACTGCAACAGAATCTGTGAATATGTTCATATGTATTAGTAAATGGACACAAAGCAATGTTCATTTAGAATTGCTATTCATGTTCATGCCCATACCGAATACATATTGGCACCTATGAACATACAGTAGAACCTCGTTGGCTCGAACACGGACGGCTGGGACAGCATATATAGCTCGAACCACTTATCTTGTCCATGCCAAATACCTATTTCCTTGTAAATACATGTACATATATGGTATGCTGTTTAACAATATTTAGGCTAAGCTCGAATAACCCTTAATCGAACTATTTTGTACAGTCCCGTCGGGTTCGAGCTATCGAATTTTACAGTATTACCATTATTTTATTATTAATATTGTAGAATTACTTTCTAAAACTCAATATTCAAGAAAGTATTGACCTAGATTAAACTAGCGAAGACATTCTACAAAAAATATACTTTTCTCTTTTTTTTATAAATTGTTTTATTTCATATTCTATGGAAAAACATATATGTATATTTCACAGCTCAGAACAAATACACAATAAGACTTTAAAGTTCATGTTATTCACAATTTTGGTCTGGATAGTAGTAAATGCCTGAAAAAATTACAAATATAGAAAAGTAGTAATGTTCATATATTATCCATTCCAAGCACTAAACAGTTGTCTATTGTGAGTGTTTAATATAAGATGTGAGTGTTGACATTTTCTGTGTAATGAAAGGATATTATTTTGTTGTATTTTTTTTACAAAAAAGGTAGACAAAATAATATTAAAAAATATGTGATTGATTCTAAGAGAAGAGAGATAGAGAAGGAAAGGAACACTGATTCATTGTTTTCTATCATACCAACATAGACAGAAAGAAAAGAAATACTAATACTAGTTTTTGAATCATTTTCATGATGTGAGACTGCGAATATGTTGTTTTTTCATCAGTTTACATGATTGTAATTCCAATCTAACTTTAATAGATGTATTCGAAGCTTTCCCATTGGATAACTCCAATATTTCTAAGACTTTTATTTTTGATAAAACCCTTGACCCCGGATTACTTAATTTTACTTTTCTACACTGAACGGAACAGCGACCTGACATGTTATGTATATGAATTGTAATGTATTATCTAAATTATTTTCTAGAAAATTGCATTGGAATAAGAGAGAACAATTAAGCTATGTAAAATAAATACATATTGTTGCCGTATACACATTTTAATATCGCTACTTAATATTTTGACGAAGATATCAGACAAACAAAAGTTGCGGGTTAGCTGTTCCGTCCAGTATGGTTATGTATTCCTACGCGCTTGCAATACAACGGATAATATTTTGTCTTCATATATTTTACTTGAGTTGGCGTCTGTAACTGAAATAGTTATTTTGTAGTCAGGATTGGAATTATACTGGTCATACCTATTACCGCGAGTCTAAAACTTTGCCAACCATATAAATAATGGCATCAATAATAAACAGTAATAAAGATACTTAAGTGTGCTGAATAATAAACAGTTTCCGGCACGGAAGTTGCTAACGGAATTTGGAGCTTTGCGCATATCTGGGATATTGTTATCATTTACGGGCATTCGCGGTAATAGGTATATTGCGGTATTAGGTATACAAGGAATATAAGGATTAAATGTATTTTCTGCTGTTTATAAATGCAGGTGTGATATCAAATCAAGCATAGTTCTTTTGGACTGTATTCGATGTGTACGTGATTCTTTACATAAAAACAGAAGAAAAAAATCCTATAATAAAAATGAAATAAAGATTCAGCGCGCTTACGTGGGTATTTTTCTGTCATATTTGTATCGTGTAGATAAACAAATTTCTTTCATAAATAGTCTGGCCCTCCGAGGCCGAATTGTCTAAGACATCGTCGTCTCAACACCCCTTACATGTACCTTATATTGTTGAGATTGTGAGTTAGACCCTCGCTTGGGTCAATATATTTATGTGAGAAAGTTTTATTTAAATTTATTTTTAAGATCTTTCTCTATCAATAACACCGGATATTCCGTATATAACCTGTTTTATATTGAAAATGGTGTTCAAAACCATTCAAAATATAAGAGTTTAGTGAACAATCATCAAATTATCACGTGTCCCTTTAAAGGCGAATATAATTGGCGGTCGGTATTTCTTTAATTTGTGGAGAATATGAGATAAGGTATTCACGTTATTTAATGACAGAAACACAGTGTTATGTCAACTTTAATACGCATGCATTTTCTTTACGTCATTGCAAGGTTTTGTATAGAGAAGGAAAAATAACTATTTAAGATGCTTTTCTTTGCAAAATAGAATTCTCTACAAAATTTGTATACTGAAACGAAAAAATCAATAAAGTTTTTGCAATTTTACTTCAAACTGGAATATTTTAAATTTTGAATTCAAGATCATTTTGCGTGTATAAAACATTATACATATGAAACATCTAGTGTTTAATACACCTGACATTTTATGTAAAAGAAATCAGTTGCTATGATATTTAAATGATTAATTTGCCAAAGCATTAATTCTTCGCATGCTATTGTATCGACGTTTATTAGAGAAAAAGCAAGTGCCATACCCTTCTATATAAATCCTTGGTCATTGTAAGTATTTCAAGACTTTGCTGGTTTCAAGATATAATTAGAACTTCAATATATACTGTTGATAGTGCCTATAAATAACTGTTAAAATACAAAATCTATTTCGAAATTATCAAATAGTATGTTTTTGAATTAAGATAATGTTCAATCACAGAGCAGTTAATAATCATGTTTAATATTGGAAGTATAAGTTTAAAAACTGTACGTCAGTTTAATCATTTTCATTATGATGATACTCGTGAGGAAAAACGAGATTTTGTACAGCCTCAAACTAGATTTAAAACTGATGCACAGTAGCGGTTTTGCTACTGGCCATTCTAAGGTTATGACCTCTAAAGTCGCCTCTCCTGTATGCGTGTATTGTACATGTACTTATTATGAATAGTCAACGTATGTATTTTGTCCTTGATGGTGTGTTTATGTGGTCTGTGTTTGCTATGTTCCCTGTGATAAAAGTCAATTGTGATGTTGATATGGTCTGTCTATGAATGCTCAGTTATTTGTTTTCAAAATTAAAATTGTTTGTCATTGAAACTATGTTTCTTTGAAAAAAATGTTTTGGGTGCAATGATATAAATATAAAAATGACATGCATGCGTATCGTATACGCATACACATACATTACAACACCATTGACGCGAACAATACGCACGGACGGACACAGGGAAGGAGGCACACACACACACACACACACACACACACACACACACACAAACACACACACACACACACACACACACACACACACATTGAATAGGAATACAATTATATATCTGTTTATATGCCTGAACTAAAATATAACCATTGGTTACATGTGAAAGACTATGACTATTTCATACTGTCTTAATATTTAGTAACTTTTTTCAACGTTTACTTCAAGTTCGTTATACAATTTCAAACATGTTGGTTGATATAAACCATTTCATGACAAATATATTTGATATGAATTAAATAATATCTGATAGTCATTAAGTGTCTGAGAGAAATGGTTGAAAAGCAAGCAATGTCAACTCAATTTAAAAAATAGATCTTCTAGGTCGCTCGGAACCCAGGAGCAGAATTCACTTAATTAATACAAACTCTCAAACTGATATCCTCCCTAATCAAAATTTCTCAATTTCTCTAAATGGTTATTTGAAATCATAACATATTGAGGTAACACTGAGTTGAGGAAAATCTCAATTTGAGATGCTAAGTGCATCTAGGACCAGCGCCTGAATGACTAGAAATATATATATATAAACACAACACAGTGAATTTATGGAAAACCTTTTTTTTCCAAAACCCTTTTTTTATCTTTGAATTCGATATTTTTATTGACAAAGTATCGCAGTTTGTAGAGTACGACTGTGCAATCACAAAAAGGTAATCAAAAGCATTATAAATTGGCTATTTATGTCACAATTATAATCTAAAAATCCCAAATATGCATGCTTTCCCACTGGAAAGTCGTTTCGTCCAAGCTGGAAAATTGAATTTCCAATTGGAATTTTTAATTTCCAAATTTGAATCGGAAATCTATTTTAAGAATTGGTCAATTGGTTTTTTAATTGGAAAGTGCCGGTGTCACGTTAGATTCACACGCACTACCAAAAGTCCACGCTTTATGTGTGTACAATAATGCTTATATATCATTGATATTTAATTTTTTTTGTTCATAATACCTAAACTTTAAATTGGTAAATGTTAAAAGAAATATTTCGTCCAATAAAATGTTTAAAGTCACATTTAAAATTGATCAATATTGACAAAATGTGCAGTTTTATCCTCAATGCATTCTTTTTTTAACCTTAATTCTCGAAAGATACTCAAGAAAGAGACAAGAAAACCTGACAAAACTCATTTGATGTAATACATTTTCATTCGGTCATATTATCAAAGTTACCAATATAAGTTTTATTAGAAAAAAAAAATCCAAAATTTACTAATTTCCAAGCAATGTATATTTGTCGGCGTCAAATGGTTCTTTTCAAAACGTTAATTGACGAAATTTGAATGTTGTGTAAGGATGTTGAGTAAATATAGATTAGAAAATCGAGTTCCCAACAAGAAAAATATATAGTCAAGTAAGGATGTTGTGTTTCAAATGAGAAAATCTAGTGTCACGTATGAAATTATAGTGTCAAATAAGTAAACTGAATGTCTTGTAAGGTTATTATGTATATACAGAATAAAGAATCTAGTGCCCTGTAAGTAAAATCTATAGTCGAGTAAGAATGATGTGTATCAAGTGAGAAAAACTAGTGTCACGTATGAAAATATAGTGTCAGATAAGGAATTTGAATGTTGAGTGTATATATAGAATAGAAATTCTAGTGCCCTGTAAGAACAATCTATATTCAAGTAAGGATTTTGTGTATAAAGTGAGAAATCAAGTGTTACGTACGAAAATATAGTGTCAGATAAAGAATTTGAATGTTGTGTAAGGATTTTAAGTATAAATAGTTTAGACAATCTAGTGCCCAATAAGAATAATCTATAGTCGAGTAAGAATGTTGTGTATTAAGTGAGAAAATTTAGTGTCACGTATGAAAATATAGTGTCAAATAAGGAATTTGAATGTTGTGTAAAGATGCTGAGTGTATATATTATAGATTAGAAAATCTAGTGCTCAGTAAAAAAAATCTAAAGTCAATAAGGATGTTGTGTATCAAGTGAGAAAAACTAGTGTCACGTATGAACATATAGTGTCAAATAAGGAATTTAAATGTCGTGTAAGGAAGTTGAGTACATATAGATTAGAAATTCTAGTGCCCAGTAAGTAAAATCTATGGGCAAGTAAGAATGTTCTGTATCAAATGAGAAAATTTAGTGTCGCATATGAAAATATAGTGTCAAATAGGGAATTGAATGTTGTTTAATGTTATTGAGTGTATATATAGATTAGAAATTCTAGTGCCCAGTAAGAACAATCTATGGTCAAGTAAGAATGATGTGTATCAAGTGAAAAAATTTAGTGTCACGTATGAAAATATTGTGTCAAATAAGGAATTCCAATGTTGTGTAAGGATGTTGAGTGTTTATTGATTAGAAAATCTAGTGCCCAATAAGAATGATCTAATGTCGAGTAATGATGTTGTGTATTGAGTGAGAAAATCTAGTGTCGTGTATAAAAATATAGTGTTAAATGAGAAATTTGAATGATTTGTAAGGATGTTGAGTGTAAATAGATTAGGGAATCTAGTGCCCAGTACGAAAAGTCTACAGTCAAGTAAGAATCTTCTGTATTGAGTGAGAAAATGTAGTGTTGCGAATGAAAATAGAGTGTCAAATAAGGAAATTGAATGTCGTTTAAAGTTATTGAGTATATATATATTACAAAATTTAGTGACCAGTATGAAAAATCTATAGTCAAGTATGGATGTTGTATATCAAGTGAGAATATCTAGTGTCGCATATGAAAATATAGTGTCAAAGAAAGAATTTGAATATTGTGTAAGGATGTTGCGTATATGTAAATTAGAAAATCTAGTGCCCAGTAAGAAAAAGCTATTGTCAAGTAAGGATGTTGTTTATCAAGTGAGGAAATGTAGTATCACATATGTAAATATAGTGTCATATAAGAAATATGAATGTTGTGTAAGGATGTTGAGTATATAGAGAATAGAACATCTAGAGCCCAGTTAGTAAAATGTATAGTCGAGTATGAACGATTTGTATCAAGTGAGAAAATCAAATGTCACGTATGAAAATATAGTGTCAAATAAGGAAATTTAATGCCGTGTAAGGTTATTGAATATATATTGATTAGAAAATCTACTGGCTAGTAAGAAAATCTATAGTCGAGTAAGAATGATGTGTATCAAGTGGGAAAATCTAGTGTCGTGTATGAAATTAAGTGTCAAATAATGGAATTGAATGTCTTGTTAGGTTATTGAGTATTTATAGATTAGAAAATCTATAGTAAAATAAGGATGCTGTGTATCAAGTGAGAAAATCTAGTGTTGCGTATGAAAATATAGTGTTAAATAAAGAATTTTAATATTGTATAAGGATGTTGAGTATATAAAGAATAGAACATCAAGTACCCAGTTAAGAAAATATATAGTCAAATATGGATGTTGTGTATCAAGTTAGAAAATGTAGTGTGCATGAAAATACAGTGTCAAATAAGGATTTTGAATGTTATGCAAGGATGTTGGGTATATATACATTAGAAAATCTAGTGACCAGAAAGGAAAATCTATAGTCGAGTAAGGATGTGTGTCGAGTGAGAAAAGGTATGATATGTTCATATGCTCATCATGCAGCTGGTGCTTTCCTTGCGTACTTTAAGTACCAAACACGTGTAATGTGCTTATAATGCAGGTAACACTTGTCTTGTAAAATTTCGCTTCAAACAGGGGCTTATCATGAAATTGCTGCTTGTCTTGTGAAATTTAGGTACTTATCACGTGGTCTCGATGCCGTTGATGCTTGTCTTGTGTAATTTAGGTACCAAACATGTGGTTCTCATGGCGTTAGTGCCTGTCTGTTGTATACTAGGCATCAAACGTGTGGTTATCCTGCAGTAACTGTTTGTATTCTGTAATTTAAATACCAAACACGTGCTTATCATGCATGTAGTGTGTGTCTTTTGTAATGTAGGTACTTACCATGTGGTTCTTATGTTGTTCGTGCCTAAATTGTGTAATTTAGGTACCAATCGTGTGCATATCATGAAGTTGGTGCTTGTCTTGTGTAATTTAGGTACCATACACGTGCTTTTCATGCCGTTTGTGCTTTAATTGGTGCTTTAATTGTGTAATTGTGTAATTAAGGTGCAGTCACAGTCTCTCTGATGACTTATATACATCATTACGGTTCATTGTCATTTGCCTGTCATTACTGGGTGAAGTGGCACACTGTCAGAACTATGTTACACAATGAGCCGTTTCTCAGTCATATATCAGAGCCACTACGAAGACGATTAACAACGACAACCACTATTGCTGCTGCTACTACTACTACTGCTATTTCTACTACTACTACTACTACAACTACCACTTCTACTACAAATACTACTACTACTACTACTTCTACTACTACTACTTATACTACTACTACTACTTCTTCTACTACTTCTTCTATTACTACTACTACTACTACCACTACTGTTACTGCTACTACTACTATTTTTCATTTCAGAAATGGACTAAAATGAGAGCATTATCCCCTAAAATAGTAAAAATACCACAAAATTATGTTAATTGGTCCAGGAAGAGTTGTTTCTAAAATTTGAGGAGCGTCAAATGTGACATTCGAAATTAAAATAAGCACCTGCAGTCACCCTTATCTCTGTTTATGTCTATGCTACTACAACATGTACCAAGACTTATACTATATATTAATCTATCTTCCTTAAAGTCAAATTTATTCTGGGCACCAGGATTTTACGCGTGATTGAACAGAATAAACTATAACAGATGAGATAAACAGAGATGTGTACGGAAGGACTAAGACCAGGAACCAGGGGGTCAAAATGGCAGTACCATAAAGTACCCGAAAGTAGTTCCATAGAAAATTGACAGTGGTCGTTCAAGATGGTGTGAGTGTGAAAATTCACTTCACAGAAACTATTGCAATGTGAACGTGTGAAGGGAATATATTTTCCCGAAGAATGGTGCAAAATTCATTGGACTGGTAGCTATAACACACAGATGGGACAATTTCTTAGACGGTAAGAATTTTAGATAATTTGGCCTATTTGATCCCTGTTTACTTTCGCTTTGAGCAAAATTGTGAAATTGGAAGCAATTAATGCCCATATTTTTAACTTTTTTGTGTGTTCTGTTTGAAATGAATATGCATTCTGAAATTCTCATGGAGTTTGGAGTAAAACTGTAAGTGTGACATTCTAATGTAACGTTCTATGTGAAATTAATAGTGGGCCAGCGTCGGAAGCTATGAATGGCGAAACGAACACCCATAACTCTTTGCGCGGATCGTCTGCTTAAACGTCTGCTACAGGTAATCGCTATCGGAAATGTCCGGAATATAACGAGCGAGAGTCGCCGAGACTTTCGTAACATATAGGCAGTTTCCGGTATTTTGTTTCGCTTTATTGTTTTAGTTGATGAAATTTTAAATAAATAAAACAGTAAATAGAACCTGTTTATTAATTTCAGCAAGAATGTATACATTTTTATATATTTTATGAAATGGCAACTTAAGAGTAATCAGCGAAAGTTAATTATAAATATATAAACAAAAATTGATAAATATTAATTAATAGGGAATATATGAAAAAAACAAAACAAATGATAGAACACTGATAATCAGAGTATTGCTTTATTTCTTCATCAATAGAATCTGAAAGCTGAGATTTACTCAGTAGATTTACTTATTGAATGATGGTAGTTCTACTCGGATTCATTCTGATGTTTTCTTACAGCAGAAAACCTGGATATGCCATATTTACTTTAAATATGTTAAAACAGATGTTAAACCCCATTAATAAAATAAATTTGTTAACAATCGTACAATATCCTAAGTTGTAGTTTATAAAAAATCTTTTCATAAACTAGGATTTTTGTATTCCAGTATCTAATGAATATTAACTTTGATAAAAATATTGACTTATTTTTTTTTACATATATCTACATAATGCACAAAGGACATTACAATTCATCGGTTTGCAGACCGCTTAATTGAATGTTCAATGTTATTTTAAAACCGCTGTCATTGACTCACTGAATAACTTCTAATTATCGATAATTAGAGGACGTTTGATAACAATAATGATTTAATGTTGCATACATCCTATCATAAACCCTGGAGTTTACATATTGCACACAATACCGCGTGAAGGTGGGTGTGGGGGAATTAGTACAAGTTAGTCACTGCTTGTCCTGTAGTTTATACAATAATTACTTAAGGTCTGTTTTGCTAATTATTGTAATTTTTTATAGCTTTTTTTTTTTAAATCTAATTTGAATAATTATTTTTATCATATTGGTAACTATTTATCCAGTTAATTTATTGGTTGTCATTGAACTTGATACTTTGTCATAGTATTAGTGGCAGGTTAAGCATTTTTATTCATTTTAATTAATTAACAGTTCCAGTCAAAGTAGTTGTTTAATATAAACATGGACATACCATTTGATATTAAGCGACTGATATAAACTGTCACATATTCTGTTAACTAAAGTCCCCCCACACTCCCCAACCTGCTGCGAAAGCGTGAACAATAAAATAATATAAAATATATAAAGATATGTTCATAGTATGTGGTAAGTCATTTTGATACCAGTATCACCATAAGTCACACAATTAGACATGTTTTATTGTTTGCTAAATTTGTTTATGTGTGAAGGTTTCATTAACGAGGTAAAATTAGTTATTTTCCAAACTACATATATACTTAAAACATATTTTATTGCTTTTTTGTATACATGTAATAGCAAAAGGGTACGGCCACAAGTTACCCAACATTAAAATCGGCCCTTCCCAACAACATTTTATAAATAAATAAACAATCAAGATGGCATATATACTGGAACGATCAATGTTGTTGTATAGCGTTTAGCTTTTCCTATTACAACTTCTATTTCACATTATTCCTTATTTGTACTTATAAACAAAACAATGTATTTTACTCAGCTTTCTATTTAAATAAGATTTTATCTGTCGTGTTCATTTTACACTTTTTAAAAAGCACTCCTTTATATTAATTACCAATTCTATTGATTTCGGCAAACATCGGCACTTTACGGCAATGACCGTGTCCATAAATTAAAACTGATGTTTTTTGTCGATTTTATGACACAACCCGCAGAGATTACGGGGTCATCGATAACATTGTTATTAACGAAGTTATAAATCATTTAAAAAATATTTGTAAAATAAACAACTTAAAACTGATGAAAAATCATTTTAATAACTATCATTGGTTCTATACTTGTCATGTATTTAATGAATTTATATATATCAGGAATTTAAAAAGTGGTTATTTTGTTATTGTTGCTACGATAGCTTATGCAGAAATAATTTATAATAAAAAAAATTAAAGCAATACGACTATCAAGGAGACCTTGTAAGTATACAGCACCGTGTCAATACCGGAGCAGTGTATTTGTCATTGACTCTCCTTTTCTGTAAATGCCTTGGATTATGTTTTTTATATGATAAGATGTGTGCTATTATGAACACTGAACTTCTTACGTTTATATGTTGACATCAAGGATTTATATAAAAGGTTTTATATATAATTATTTAGTTGATATTCCTATAATTATTATGTCTTAATAAAAATTATATTAACTTCATGTACCAACCATTGTTTACCTACTATGAACAAGGAATATCAAAGAGATAGGAATCCTTGTATGTTATGATTGCGTATTAACGAGAAACATACTTTGTATTAACAAAAGAAACACATTTGATAACGAAATAGATTAAACACAGTTTCGTTCTTCTTATAGATTTTCACAAGCACTATCAGATTTTTAGAACATTTTCGTAAGTGATAACTTGATTATGGATAAATGTGTATTTTTATTATCAGTATACATCAATGTCTCGGGGCCATAACAATTTAAAGGGATATATACGACAATGTCGCAAATCGAGTTTACCCATTCCAGCATAAAAGGAATCTTCACAGCTGTTAACATATATACTAGTAAAATACTATACATAGATTATAAAATGTTTTTTATTGTTACAATTTAAATATATGTAGTTTAACCTATATCCTAAACCTTATTTATACAAACAAGGAATTTTAGAAAGTTTTCTTCTAAAATTACTTCATACAAATTGTTCCGCGTAAGTTTTAAAGTTTCATAGCAGAGTTTGGCACATTTTCTGATTATATATCATTGGCACCTTATTATAGACGTAGGTTTTTTTAAATTGTATTTCCAATTTATTTTCTATTTAATTTGCTAATTAGTTAAATATAAAGTGGATTTTTTCTTAAAGTAAATATTGGGCATCAATACTACCTTTTATTATTCCATATTGTCCCACAGACTGCGACAAGGGGAATACTATAACGCACTGTCACTGATGAGCTCACGCTGTGTGACGCCATAGTGTCTGGAGGTCTTTTGAGACATACTTTACCAAACTTATTAACATTTTCGCCATTTTGTTTTGAAAAGGTAGGCATTCATATTTTGGGGCAACGAAAGAAAACTTATTTTAAATGCGATGTTAACTTTGAATATTAAGATTTGATTACATGTACAGCTATTTCTGTTACTACCACGACTACTTCTACTACAGCACCGGGCCCGATTAGCTCAGTCGGTTACGCGTCAGACTATCAATCCAGTGGTCGTGAGTTCAAATCCCACGCCCGGCAACAGTCTCCGTGATGATTGATATACGACATTGCGTCTAATTATCATTCGTCTCTCACCACTGATTCAAGTGGGAAAGTTATCAGTTACTTGCGGAGACGGGGTGTACTCGAGTACTGGTTAATCCAAGGAAACAGTGGTTAGGTAAACTGATCGTCTGTTAGCCCTCGATGGCATAAAAATGACGCTAAATATTCAATCAATCAATCTACTACAGCATATACACTATTAACACATACTAGTACTACTACTACTACTACTACTACTACTACTACTAATACTAATACTTCTACTACTACTACTACTACTACTACTACTACTACTACTATTACTACTACTTCTACAAACACCACCACCACCACCACCATCACTGCCACTACTGCTACTACCACTACTACTACTACTAATAATAATAATAAAGATAATTATACCACAACCACTACTACTAAAACTACTACCACCACCACTACTACTACAACTAATAATATTACTACTACTACCACCACCACTACTACTACTACAACTATTACATTTCCACCACTACAACTACATCACAACAACTACCACCATCACCACCACCACCACAAATACTACCACCACCATCACCAGCACTACTACTACTATGACTACAACCACCACCACCACTACTACTACTACTACCACCACCATCACCACCACTACTACTACAACTACCATCACTATTACTTCTTTAACTACAACTTCTAATACTACCACCACCATCACAACTACTACTACTACTGCTTCTACCACCACCACTACTACTTTTACTACTACTATTTCAACCAATACTACTACTACTACTACCACCAACACCACCAAAACTACTACTATTACAACTATGACTACCATCACTACTACTTCTTTAACTACAACTTCTAATACTACCACCACCATCACAACTACTACTACTACTGCTTCTACCACCACCACTACTACTTTTACTACTACTATTTCAACCACTACTACTTCTACTACTACTACCCCCATCATCACCACCACTACTATTTCTACTACTACTACTTTTATACTACTACCACTTCTACTACTACCACCAACACCACCAAAACTACGACTACTACTACTACTATTACTACTACTATTACTACTATTACTATGACTACCACCACCAGTACTACCACTACTACTACTAGCCCCATCATCACTACCACTACTATTTCTACTACTACTACTACTATTACTATTACTACTACAACTATCACCACCACCACCACTACCTATACTACTGCTATCACCACCAGTACTGTTACTACTGTTACTTGTACTACTACTACCACTATTTCAACTATTACCACCATCACCACCACCACTACTACTACTTCTTCTTCTATTTATACTACTACTACTATCATCACCACTACTAAAAATAATACAACCACCACCATGACTACTAAACTACTACTACAACTACTACTACTACAACTATTACTACTGCTACCACCACCACCATTGTTATTACTTCTACTACTACCACCATCACAATCAACACCACCACCACTACTACTACAACCACAGCTACTTCTGCTACTACTACTACAACTATTACTACTATTACCACCACCACCACCACTACCACCACTATTACTACTACTACAACTACTACCACCACCACCATCACCACCATCACCACTACTACGACTACTATTACTACTACCATCACCACTACCACAACTGCTACTACTACTAATTCTACTACCACCATCACCACTACTACTTCTACTATTACTACTAGTACTACTACCACAACTTCTTTTACTTCTACTACCATCCCGCTATTACTGCTATTACTACTACTACCACTACTACTACTACTACTACTACTACTACTACTACTACTACTACTACTACTACTACTACTACTACTACTACTACCACAACTACTACTATCACCACCACCACCACCACCACAACCACCACCACCACCACTACTACGACTACTATTACTACTACAAACACCACTATCACAACTGCTACTACTACTAATTCTACTACCACCATCACCACTTCTACTTCTACTATTTGTACTAGTACTACTACCACCACTACTTTTACTTCTACTACTATCCCACTATTACTGCTATTACTACTACTACTACTACTACTTCTACTACTACTACTACTACTACTACTACTACTACTACTACTACTATTACTATTACTACTACCACCACCACCACCACTATTAATACTTTTGCTGCTACTACTACTACCACAACCATCACCACTACTACTACTACTACTAATACTACTACTACTACTGCTACTACTACTACTACCATTACTACCACCACACCACCACCACCACCACCACCACTACAACTACAACTACTACTACTGCTGCTGCTGCTGCTGCTGCTGTTATTTCTGCCACTGAGTACATCATACGCACGCACACATATAAATGCTTTTTTGTGTTTGCTTCTGTCACTACTACTCCTAGTTTTAATGCACATGTATGCACGCACATGCATTCACGCGCATGCTGCATTTACCAACTTAAAAAACGGATTTACGCTCCACGCACACACAGACGGACACACAAACGCACTTACACAAGCACCTACGCTGCACTCACATACAAACGCATGCCAACATTCACATTCATATGCACCTATTTTTTTACACGTAATATATTTGATCTATAAATAGAATCGTCCAATTGGATTTTTTACCTTCCAATAGGAAACTTGATCTGAAAATAGAATCTATTTAATATAGAATCTTCAAATTGGACCCTTTACCTTCCAATTGGAAACGAGTGTTTTCAATTGGAATTGACCTATCGGAAATCGTAATTTCCCATTGGAAACCAATGCCAATTGGAATATAAGAATTCGAAATGAACCGGGTGTGTTTTTTTACTACATTAATTCCATTTATCTCAGTATTTTAATAACTTTCTGAGCTGAAATTTTGAATTTAACTTCATAAAAATATTAAGTTTATATCTTTAAAGTTCGTAATGCAAAAAATGGTTTTGGAAAATAAAGTTTTTCCAGAAATTCACTGTGTTGTGATTAAACTACACATTAAAAGGCTTACGCTCTGCCAACGCACAAGCAAATGCTGTATAACATAAAACATACAAAAAATCACATATAAGTCCTTAAGTAATCTACCAGTCTAACAAACCTAGATGAGAATCAATCTAGGTGAATTGCTAATAATAGAAGTGTTATTAAAACGCTTTGCATACAGCCTATATGAAACGAAGCACACTAATTTGAGTGATAGCTACACGTATCAGTTATTGAAGTTGAATAAATACATAAAGATAAAACTGACCGTCATAAAACATTCAGCATTTACTTTTTTTTATCTGACTTTGTAAAAGGAATACTTTATTTAAAATATAACAACTATGTATTCTAGTTCTTAAAGATCTAGTCGTGATTAAGAATAGCTAAATGCTGTACTATATTTAAAACAAACAAGAAACACATTGGAGAAGAGATGGTGGGCTGATATAGCTAAGTGTCTAAATTAAATTAAAAAGGTATTTGGAATCAAACGAATGTGTCTATCAAAATTAAAAGTGAAAGCGTATCATGAAAACTATTTTAAGGTTTTATCAAAATATAAGTGGTTATAATAATTCCAAATAAAATCAAAAATGTGTATTCTGCAATTTATCTTTGCAAGATACTGTTCTGTATGATACATACTTACATATTTTTTTTTTCAATAATATGTTTTATTTACATAAAATATTTACAAAGTTTTTCATGTATATTTTACAGTACTGACATTTGTTTTTTATTTCCGAAAAAATGCCTGTATTTGTCTAATTTTAATTAGTGCCAATACTCGAATATAGTTCATCAAGTACGAGATCAATTGTTTAATAATAACACAGTCAATAACAATGTGTTTAATGATTTCTAGTTCTTTGTTGCACAAGTTGTAAATATCAGAGTATTTCATTTTGCATGTTTAAGCAGAGAATTAGTTCCTAATATATTGTGGTTTATTTTGTATTGAAACTATTGCAAATTTGTATAAATTGTATTGAATAGAAAGGTTTTAAAAATTGTCCCAGGTTGGTGCATATATCTGATTGAATTTCCATTTAGATTTGACACTTTGAGGCACCCACTTTGATATATGTGTTACAAATAACAGTTATTTTCTCCTTTTCCGGTTAACCATCCTATATAAATTGAAGAAGTAATTTTAAGCTCTTTAATTTTATCAGCATAATGATTAAGAAGTACAAAAATGAGTTTATTTTTTATATTGCTCGATTTTTTAAGATTGTTGACAATCGTTATGTGTCGATTAGTGTTTATATTCATTTTGGGCAATTGGTAAGAAGCTGTTTTATATCACGTATTTTATCATCGAAGTTCACGTCAACCAGTTTGTCTCAATAAAATGAGATTTATTTCAGTAAATTTATTGTCAAAAGAAAGATTATATTATATTGCTTTTTTTTCATTGAACCTATCCACACTGCCTTAGTTCATGAACATTGATATTAAGGCTGGAAATTTTGGCATATAATTTGAGTGATTAAAGTGTGTTTACGCGTGATGCGTCTGTACCAGCAAGCATGCGTGTAGTACAATCGGCATTATTGTGAAATATAAATTCTGTATTGTTAATCTGTATTCCTTTAATGTAAGAATTATTTCTAATTATAACAACAATGATCTCTTTTTATGGCCACTGTCTTTTGTGAATGTTCTCCTTTGTGAATGTTTTAACATTGATTTGGACTTTTTTCTCCATCTTGCGCCTAGTTTTCCTGTAATCTTATTCTTATTCCTTCTAGTGTATACTCTTTTATATATATTAATACCTTTATTTTTTTCTAATTAAATTCGATTTTGTACGATTTCCTTTTCTATATGTTTAACGTAATTGTATGGGAATTTTTCCCTTTGATCTTGCCGTTTAATAAATGAGGGAAAAAATAGTAACTCTTCGTATTTTCAAGTAGTACTACTTCAAAGAATATTTAATCACTTGTATTGAATTACAAAGCCTAATTTGGAACATTATTTATGTCGTTATGAAATGTCTCTTAAGCATGTTGTAGTTTTTATTTTTTATTTTTTTTAGTTAATGTCTGTCAAAGATCAAATATTTCATTTCTAATAAGATTTCTCTTTTCACACTTTCCAAATTCTAATGTTAAGTAAATAAGAGAATGGTTAGTTTTATATCGTGGTGTTATGTATACAGTTAAATTCCATCATTAAATATGTTAAAAGTAATCAAGTCTTGTTTTTTGCTTGACATTTTTTTTCAAAACAATGTAATATTTTTTCTTTTGAATAATGTTCCACATTCTTTCGAATTACAATTAATAAAGCTAAAAGATAACATGTTTTCTTTGTCCAGGCAGTTCGTGGGATATAATAATAACTTCACAGAAATAATTATCATAACAAGACGTCGTGTCATGTACTAGATTCAGGTCCGAGTCCCAAATGTTAAATGTCATTTTAAGAAGTCAAGGTGTACCATTTTGCTTGTTCGGGCCGTAACTCTGTGTGATGTTTACCACAGGGAAATACACTTGATTTACCACTGGGACAGTTTCTGCTTTCAAATACGTTTGTACAGATATTCCTCAAAGTGATATAGTGTTTAGCTCACAACTCTTTCAAAGGGTAAAGTCACACCAGCGGGCTTGTCTTAATTATACAGTATGATAAACTGATATATCCTGTCATCTTCCCATTTTCAGATAATTCGGCAGAATATAAGGAGATGTGACCCTCGGATGCATTCTAAAATGTAGTAACGATGTAATAGTTGCCAAATTAAAGGGTGAATGCAATGTTTCGTAAAAGAAGAGGATAGCAGATGAAGTGAAAGCTCTAAATATATTGAGGAAAGTAACGCTGGTGTTCAAAAAAGTAATGTTAGATCATGGGTTTATTACAATCATGCAATGTGACAACGGGGTCGAATTCCAACTTTAGCCAATGAAGCCATTGCTCGACAAATATCAAAATCGTTCATAGGAACCCTTATTACCATCGATCATAAGGACAATCTGGGATCGTATTTACCAAACATTCTTGAGAAAATTCTTAGACTTGAGCTTGAAAATCCAAATTTCAACCTTAGATATCTAGTCTAGAGAATTTATTTTATTGTATGTTAGGGTGTTCCTATGGGCTTGCATATTTTGGCCTCAGAAATGGTATTAAAGTGTGATTTTCAAAAAATTCATTCTTGAGTTCAAGTCTTAAAAATATTCTTAAGAATGGTTGGTGAATACCATCCCAGGAACTTAAGAGAAGAACGATTTAATTCGTTCAGTGGTTTACAAAGCATCGCTCCATAAATATTGGTGTTAGGAGAATTCTTGGTAACATCGCAAATGTTCAAGTCTGCTACAGTAGAAACCGCAAACATTTATCATCAACGCTAACTGAAAAGGATATTAAACGAAAAATGTGTATAGCAAGCAAAGTCTTTCCGCCGGAGAAAGTTAAAGAGCGCCTGCAATCCAAGCAAATATAAAATGTGAGAAAGGCTGCTACATACTAAGATATTCGTTTACTAAATTTTTTACTAAGTGTGCCAACCAGACGACATATTCTCAGCGGAACAAATAGACATTAAACCTGAAGGTAGATATATTGTGGCATTTTAAAACACGAAAAGTAAAAATAATGCAAAAGTTCGGACATGAATCGGAGAAGAATATTATAACACAATTAAACGTTATAAACAGAAAAGCAGAAGTAGCAAAAAGCTAAATTAAATATATACTAACAAAAGACTCATAAGGATAATTCAATTAAAAACATCTCCGCGCACGGTATTAGCATGTATCAAATCACGACTATAATATATACATGCTAACTCGATCAGAATTCCAGGCTGTAATGATAGTATTAGTCGACCTTAACTAAACGAGAACTGCCAATTTGCTGTCATACATCATCACATCACCTACAGTTTCTGGTACCTTAATCCCACCTTCGTTCATAACTATTGTACATTCCCTCAACGCCATCGCATCGCACCTTCGTTCAAAACTAGTGTACATTCCATCAACGCCATCTCATCGCACCATCGTTCATAACTATTGTACATTCCCTCAACGCCATCCGTCGCACCTTCGTACAAAACTAGTGACTATTCTATCAACGCCATCTCATTGCACCATCGTTCATCATTAGTGTACATTCCCTCAACGCCATCACATCGCAACTCTGTTAGGAGCATCGGCTTTGGCAATGAACGAAAACACACTGGCGAAATGAAAACGACATTCATGCATTTCGCCGTCTCTACCTAAAAAATCACATGAGAGAAAACAAAAACTTAAACTGCCTATCGTTTTTAGAAATGGGCTGCGTCCGTGGGTGCGTGCGTTCGTCCTTCCGCCCGTGCGTGCGTGCCTGCGACCCCTACACCGTATCTCGTTCAGTTGTGATTGGAATTTTAAATAACTTGACACAAAAGTTCACTAGGACAAGACGATGTGTCAAAGGTCAAGGTCATAGCTCAATGTGTCCAATGTATACACTGTGTTTCCTCTTATCCGGACCGTATCTTATTTAGTTGTCATTGCATTTTTAAATAACTTGGCACACATGTTCACTAGGAAAAGACGATGTGTTACGTGACTGACTAGGGTCGGTTCGTCAAAGGTCAAGGTCACAGCTCTGTCTGTTCGTTTGCTGCTGTCCGGACCTTATCTTTTTTAGTTATGATTTGAATTTTAAATCACTTGGCACAAATGTTTACTAGGACAAGATGATGTGTCAAGCGAATGACTTGGATCTGTTCTTCAAAGGTCAAGGTCACAGCTCCGTTCGTCCACTGCTGTCCGGACCGTATCTTCTTTAGTTGTGGTTGGATTTCTAATAAATTGGCACAAATACTAACCAACCCAAGACGATGTATGATGCAAATGACTTTGGTCTGTTCGTCAAAGATAGTTTTTGTTTTGTTTTGGGGTTATAACTTACATATTTATGGTTCGATTTAGAACATCACACCAGTGCTAACTGGGACAAGACAATGTGTCATATTACAGTATTTCAGTTTTTTATGTTTTATAGTTTATATCATGTGTTATATTCTACATTTCATTCTAAGTATTCTATTATAGTCTGTCGTATTGTTTTGTGTTCTGTATTCATGTGATATTTTCGTCTGGACAGTCATTTATTGCATTTTTCGTACTCTTTTAACATGTGAAAACTATATAAGTTTTGATATAAAATTCTGTAAATATTGAACGTCATGAAACATAATTTTTTCAGACGATGTTTGGGAATTTGGGGAGAAAACAAAAAACATTAATTAGGCCATTATAAATTTATTGCTAGATTATCATCCAAATTTTTCTTAAAAACGGTAAGGGCTGGAGTATTTTAGTTTTTATTTTCATTTTTAAATGTTTTTGCAATTAATTTATTATGGACTTATGTATCAAATAAACAGTCGTTTAAGTAAAAAATAACAATGTTTCGTTGAGTTTTAACATATCCTATTTTAAATATTTTGAAATTGGGTAGAGCCACACGTTCTTCCAATTTAGATTCAGTCCTCTCCATAAAATGCCTTAAAACACCCATAAATAAAAGAAAATCACGCATATACTGCTTGACGACCATTGCTAGTCATTCTGACAAGGTAAAACAAATTCATTATGTACGGATCGAAACAAAATAAAGTTCCGTGACTCACTCAATACGTCACAAACCACGGTGCAAATTAAAAGCGGAAATTTTGATTAAAACATAATCTTTTTATTGAAATTGTTCCCTCCATCAATTAAACTGGAACCTATGCCATGCACACCTGCTAAAAATAGCACAATTTAACCCTATCGCTAATGTCAATAGCAAGGATGGGAACCTAAGTCACGCGCACCTCAAAACAGTTGAGCTTCATTCTTCTAGAATGAAAACGTTAGCGGAAGTGAAGCTCAACTCTTTTGAGGGAATCTGGAATTGTGGGAACCTTCGTCACGCGCACCTGCTGAATACAGTTGTTTCAAAAGCTGCTTATGTGATTTTTCAGTCGCACTGGTCTATATACCAGCGAAATAGATTCCTTTAATACCCAGAAGGTCAGTGGCAACTATAAAATCTCCACACGTACCCAAAAAACGAAACGAAAAATCACCTAACCAGCTTTTGAAACAACTGTATTCAGCAGGTGCGCGTGACGAAGGTTCCCACCTTTGATATGGCATAAGTGACAAAAGTTAAATGATGCTACAATAATACCTGCTGACGCAATGCTTTGCCATCAAGATTTAGTGACAGGATTTACTGTATCTGGCTGTATATCTAACATTGACAGTCAATATAAGCATATGTGACGAATGTGTATCTAACTGATTAACAACTGCACATAAACACGCAGAAATGACCGCTCAATGCCCGTATTACAGTCAACAGTGCGGTTGTACACTTGGCAGAGTATTAGTCGCTCAGACCAGAGGTTGAAGGTTCGATGCTAGGCTCGATCCGATGGCCTCCCAAGAGCAACACTCAGTACCAATTTTCACAGAAAATGGACTCTAGAGCGATTCTTTAATAGTGTGAGCTTATTTCGCCATCAAGTTAATGTTAAAAGTTGGTAACTAAAACCAAAAGTTGCGTCTTAAAAATAGTGTACGACCTGTAAGTATGTAAGTGTACGGCCGGACGACGGACGGACGGGTGAATTGACGGATGGACGGATGAATGTACTAATTAACAGATATTTAACTTTTGATTGGATTAAATTTGTTTATTTTATATAGATTGTGATATAAATTAATAAATATTAGATAAATCATGTTTGAATCGTTCATGGGTAGTACTGAACTAAAACATATGCTGATAAAACATATTGCTTAAGAACACCACATTAGAGAAATAAGTGTGTGTGGTGGGAAAAGGGGCGGGCGAGGAGCGGGGGTGGTGGTGTGTGTGTGTGTGTGGGGGGGGGGGGGGGTTCAGACCAACCATCCTCTGGTTGGTTGTCGCAATAATGAATTTCAGTGGAAATTGTAATTGTATATTACAAGGAGAAATGTCGGGATTATTGAGATGGTTTTTGTATTGAGATGTTTTTTGTTCATGACATTTATACATCTTATCGTAATGGATACGTTGAAGTGCGCTAAATACGACAATTCGGAGACTGGTCTAACACGGCTTTTTAAACAAAAACAATCTGATAGAATAATATACAAAGAAGCATGTCTTGCTTTTATCAATAGTGTTAGATCTTAATATCGTCCACGACATTCAATTGTTATATCTGCAATCAAATGGGAAGGAAATGTCAGTTTTGTGATATCTAATATTTAAATAAGGACCACATTTACTGTGTGTAGACTGAACTTTAAATCTTAAGAGAAATGAGATCCATTCTACTATAAGTTTGAAGAAGACTAAAGAACTTAATATTACTTCCCCAAGACGTAGACAATTTGTAAAGCTTAATATTAGAATGCAATGCTTCGTGTCTTTTGATCAATAAAAACGTTATAAAAATCAGCTATGCGATCCGTTTATAATCATTGCTAGCAATGTCTTACCGAACTTTTGTCTGTGAGCTAATGCATCCAAATCACGTCTGTCACTTATTTGGTAAAACTGTCCTTAAGGTTATCACGTGAACACATTGAATGAAACAATTCGTAAAAATGTTTTTAAATATTTGTAACAGATGCTGAAGCTTCCGTCGTTTATATTTCGGTATTTTAATAAGACAACAAGAGATGGGACTTTATTCAATATCAATGAATTTCGTAATCAAATATCTTTTGAATTAATATTGAAAAAGTGGCATATCATCCATGTCATACTCGTCTTCCAAATCGTATGAATTACATAAAGTGATAATGGTCAATTGCTCTGTTCGTATAGATCAGTTCCAATTATAAGCTTATGCGCGGATAGTCTTAGTCTGGCCATAGCAATTGTAAACGTTGCTTGGCAAGCCAAGATATTGATTCGAGTCCAAAATAATGTTTAAAGTTAGTATATGTTCATAAGGTGGATAAGCTAGTGTACCATGTTTTCAAAACTATATAAACACCTCTCTGTCTCACGCGATATGAAATGTATGTAAATTTGTTATTGCATGGGTACCAAAGACATAAGAAACCCCATGCTGACTTAATATTTGAAGCCCAATATTTTTGTAATTTTATTACAATCACTAAGTAGAGATTCGTTAAGATATTTAACAATAATATTGCCAGAGTTTTCTATTTTACACCAATAGTTTACCAAACGCACATAGCTGCTTATAAAATTTGGGCATCTACCATTTTCGCCATAGACCGTCATAGCGTATGTTGATGTTTTAACGAGTTACAACTGATTGCAGAATTTAAGACGAATAATTTCAATTTCTTTAGATTTAGAGTATACCTAAATTCCACATGCATAATGTAGCGATAAACCTGCAAAGGCATCAAATATAAAAATGGCGTATAAATAAATTTAAACTTAACCGCTGACTCGGGTTTAATCGATGATGCCCGGAAATTTCCGAACGTTTACAGATACTGAGAGCATATATGTACACGTAATCATTTATGTTATTCTAAGGATCAGGTCTGATTCCAATATCAGCCGCGGTAATAACGAATTTAAACACATGTTTTTGACAATAAACAGTTATTGTATTTTTGAACAAGATATAATCCAGATAGCCCCAATTTATGCTAAATATTACAATGATTCCAGTTATTTATTGAATTAAAAGGGTAGAAAATACCGGTTATGGTGTTTAAAGTAATATTCAACACATCATAGGTTATATATGGCACCCCGTTTATGACATCCAGATTTATCGGTTGAGGTAGACCTAACAAAGAATCCGAGTAGAACCACTGTCCTGCTGCAGGTGAATCACACCGTTTCTCACATACAGTTTTACACCACACTATTAAAACCGCTATGTAACTTCGGAGAGGATTAAGCAGTAACATGTTGGAATGACTCACACTATTGTTAATTGTTATACCATTTATTTTTCGTCTGATGCGCATTTACATGTATCTATCATCTAAGGTCTTGGGTTTGAGTCCTGATACTTTGTGTAAAAAATGTGTCAAAAAAAGTTTGTCATATTTAATCTCCATCAATTAAATTGGATATATCATATAAATGTATAACATGTCATGTGTTAAAAATGGTGTTAAATCCCATTCAAAATAAATAGATGAATAAATGCAATATTAATAGTGATAGACGGACGTAAGTGTGAAGTGTTAAAATAAACTCTTATAGGAACTTGAGTTTTGTTAATTATTTCCTATCACGTCTATTGGCATTATCGAAAAGGTTTAAATGGTGCTAAAAAACACCTGTTGACGTGATGCTTTGTCAATAAGGTTTAGTGACAGGATTTACTGTATCTGGCTGTATATCTGGTATCTGACATTGACAGTCAGTGTGAGCGTGGCTGATAAATGTGTTTCTAACTGATTAATAACTGTCAATCAACACGCCGCAGAAATATCACAGAGATGGTCGTTCAGCGACTGTTACACAACGGAGCGGTGATGTAGTATTGGCCGCTAACGCCAGAGGTATGAGATGCAATGCCAGGCATAACCTGATGGCCTCCTAAAAGCTTCCTTTGCGTTAGAAATGTTGATAAACTCGTTTACTCTCACAGTCTTTGCTGTTGAAGTATTTTAAAGCTTATTTAGATCTACATAGCATCTACTATGAGGTTTCTATTCTGGTTAATTTTACTTTCTAATCAAGTTGTAGTACTTTCTCTTAATCAATTGCTCACTTGTTCATCAACAAGCCTACATGCTGTTCCAGGGAAAGATACTGGGATATTTGTTGTTATCCCTAGCCCATAAACCTTGATTTTTTCTTTTTCTGGACGATATTTGATTGATCTGCTCTCATTCCCTTACTAACCACATCCAGGTTTAACCAATATATAACTGCCATAGCTAGAATTATATTATATTAAGTCATATGTTTCAGCCAATTATTCCATATTTTCTCTCTTTGGTCGTTTACTCATCATATTTTGTGATTTTATTGAATGTTCAATTTGTATGATAGAGCTGTTAATAAATACAAATTGGTGGAAGTTATGTAAAATGGGATCTCAGAACTTTATGAAAATGGACATACCTAATACCCTGTGATCGAAAATCACTTGAAGTGTACCGCAGTGTAATTGTGAGTATAGGTAAAAGGTTTATTGGTAAGTTTGTTTACATTAGCTCCTATATTTATCATTAGATACCTACTTTATTTCATATTTTGCTTCGGCATTTTTTATATCAAAGACTTCTTCGTTTCACCTACTTTTACATCAAAATCCACTTTCAAGCCAGCGAAGACCCACCAATATCAAGACTTGAAAAGTGCAGGCGAGCGTTTTGACATGTATGCTTTACACCTCGCACCGGAAGCTCAAGAGGATAAAAAGCGTGGAATCACAGAGTTTTCGAGTGATTGAATATTTAGGGTCCTTTTTTCATGCCATCGAGGACTAACAGACGATCAGTTAACCTAATAACTGTTTCCTGGGATCTTGAAAGGTTAACCAGTATTCGAGCACACTCATCTCCGCAAATAACTGGTAACTTCTCTACTTGAATCAGCAGTAAGAGACAAATGATGAGACACAATGTCGTATATCAGTCATCACGGAGACTGTTGTCGGGCGGGGATTCGATCTCGCGACCCTGGATTGAAAGTCAGACGCTTTACCGACTGAGCTTAATGGGCTCGACACACACATTTTTCGAGTGTTGTAAATGCTCTGCTATTGCCTACAAAGGTTTATACACGAAACTCGTAGAAAATATAGCCCTACCTACCAGAAACGTTATGTCAAATTAGTGCCGGACTTCAGCGGTATCATCGTTACGACAAATAAATATATATTATTAGTTTTACTAAGAAAGAAGAAATGTTTGCATGATTTCGTCGGGCTTTCAACTTGCAAATGAGGGAGTTGACAAACTAGGGTATGGTATCGAAATAAAATACCGACCTAATTTCTCCTGATGAATAGTTTTGGAATTTTGGCATGTTTACGAACAATGCAAGGAATTATTTAACGCGGTTTTTATTTACAATGGCGAAGTGTTAGGCCTTATGGATGGCACTGAATATATAGAAGTAATGATCGAATAGTTTACACTGGGACATAACGAAGAAGACGTCCGCCGTAACATTTCATTACACCAGGCGTTAGAAAAAAAAACCGCATCAGAATTATTAAAACAGCAAAGAAACTATACTGACACCTATATTTCATTTTGATTAAACAAGTTGTTCTGTTTGTCAGATATATGAAACGTACTTCAATATGATATCATGTGCTTGTTCTTTCTACAAAAAAACTGGGACGGGAAATCAGTGATCGAAATGTTTCACAGCGTGTGTCAAACGGTATGATGAAACGATTTTTCAACTAGGGCCGGATATTTATGGAAAAACAGAAATATTTTAAACATTCGGGAAGGGTCCAATACTAAATAACAAACAATATTTAAGTGATAAATAGGTGATGGTCAGGTCAAACAGTTATATTGTTAAAATGCCATGCGTACTTACTAAAGAAATAATTTAAATTTAGTTTAAAGTTCATTAAACAAAGTTTAAAATAACGTTGAGACAGTAATATCGTAGAAAAAAGGTATTAACAAAACAGAGGCTGGACCATGTGTTACTCCGCCTCAAGATACACAAGACAATAAGGAACATCTGAACATAACCACTAGCATTGCAGCGTTAGAAAGAACAAGTGAACAGTTTAATGGAGGCATTTTGAAATTGCTGTACCAGATAATATAAACATTGTTGAAATTATCGAAGACAAAACTTAGACTATATTTAAATACTAAATTATGTACTGGAAAACTAAATAAACATGGCTTGTTATTTTTATTTGTTTATCCGTGTACAATTGAACCGCCTCTTTGAATATGTGTACTTCGCAGTAAATAGGATTACAATATCTAAACCTGTTGTACCACTTAAAAATAATGAAGTAGGACAAGTTTGTGCCGTTGGGAAACATTATGAAATTACTCATTTTTTGTCATAAGATAAAATAATGTTTGAACTAAAAATTATGTATCATAACAAGCGAGTGTGTCAACAGGACAGATGACACCTTGAGTATAATGGTTGATATTTTCAGAATATAATATAATTAATATACAGCTAAATCCATCTAATCATCTGATATGAATTGACTTCAATTTCAATTAAAATATATTTATTTTATAACAGATATGGATTCTTTTTCATTACTACAATGTTTTCCGTATATACTTGCCTTGGATTTTAGCTCTCAGCTACCATGCAGTTTATGGTTTCTTAACTGACATGCTACAAATCACATAAGGTCACAGTATTATCGTGCTGCGTTTCACAAAATAACTTACGATAAAAATCGACGTAAGTCAATTTGACAATTTCTCCGTTGTGTGTTCAAATTTTGCTCGACATTGTAAATGATTGCATTTTCAGAAAATATACACATTTCGGCATGATTTGAGCCAACTTGGCTTCATTTGGATGAAAATCGAACATATTATGAATGATTGTTGGTTTACGTTTACGACGATTTTTGTCGTAAGTTGTTTCGTGAAACGCACCCCTGGGCAACATTAAGGCATTCGATGTTTTGTTTATAATCTCCTTTATTTCAAATATATACATGTACAACACTGTCTGTATCAAATACAAAACGCAGGAATAAAACAAAATATTTACAACAAATCATGTATATATCAAAAATTATGTTCTCTAAATGTATATTAATTTTGATATACTTTTAACACAAATATCTTTGAAATTCTCATTAAACATGTTTACATGTACATTTGAAACTGTTAACATATGGTGTCACATTTTCCTTCATTGGGTCCGCTAGACGATTTGTTTGTGTGGGTATTGAGTCTCTTATTTTCTTTGATTCAAACAATCGGACTACTATGGTAATTTCCATAATAATTCAGAAAACTATCTGTTAGATTTCTATTTCTGTGTTCATTTGATATATTAGATACTTTCTAGTTGACATATATCTTGGACAAGAGAACTGCAAAAGTTTTGTTGAAATATATACTTTTTAGTTATATTTAAACATAACCATTCGGAGTTATGTCTGTCACAGTCAATAACATCAGACTTCAAGATTCAAACTTTTGTCTGCACAATGTGTCAATACATTTATCTTTAAAGTGTATCAGTCAATGTTGTAGGCATATTTTTGGAATAAGTTATAAATTATAAGTCAGTATTTTTCGTGGTAAATTAATATAGTTCATCTCTGGAGATCGGCTGAGTATTGTTAGAACCCCCCTCCCCCCACACACACACACCCCCCCCCCCCCCCCCCCCCCCCATATTTATTTGTTATCAACATATCACATATACATATATTCAATATACAACGATACATAACAACAGAATTGAAAAGAAAGCTATTTCTAGTTTGTACAAAGTTTCTCTTCTGAAGCGTATGAGCAGTACGTACCATTGTGTTACCGCTAGGTGGCGCTTAAGCACTGACGTCATCTGACGTCACACTTTGCAATCTGTATAGGGTATAGATCATTTATTGATACGCTAACGAAAGTAATTTTAAGATAACGAATCATCCTAGAATGGATGTTATTAGTGACTGTCATCAAAACAACATAGGAAACACAAGTATATTCCAACATATTAACATCGTCATATATCTTCGATTAAACCTGTGATTAAACAGAAGTTTGCTGTTCATATTTCCTGAACGCATACCGTTACCCATAATCCACGACGCAGGAGAAATTTAGTTGGCCGAATTTACTGACTTAAATATGCTGATACAATAATTGATTTGCCGGCATAAGGATTTTAGACCAGGTTCAGTAATAATATATAAAGTTGATTCGTTCATCATATATATATATATATATATATATATATATATATATATATATATATATATATATACTGAACAAATGAACTTCAGTTTTTAACATTCATGAGCTATGACCTCACATACAACGACCACATTTTACATGAATCCCTTCGGTTCGAACAGTCTAACAGAGATATAGATATATAGTATGTGTTTGTCTGTATGTGCGTTCGTGTGTGGGTGGGTGGGTGTTCTAATGCATGAGCACAATCATATTTGGGAGTGACTAAGGCTAATGAGTGATCGTTAACACTATTTGACTGTAGACCACTGCGATAATATCAACTACATATATAATGTATTCATACCTTTATCGGAAACACATATTTAAAGTCATTGTCAGGGTGTGCTGTTAGTGTGATTTCTTCTTGAATATACATGTGAACTGTACATAACACAATTATTAAAATTAATTTTTGTTCTGTTCTACTCACATCATTATGTGCATATGTATATATATTATAATTAAGTAAACGTAAAATCTTTTCCAAATTTATGTCCACAAAAACCTTCATAACTATCTTCAAGTTACAAAGCATCAAACGGTTGTGGTTCAAATCGAGAAGTTTGCGGCAAAGTTTTTTAATAGATTCCAGGGATTTGACAGGGGCCTAAGAGGCCAAAAACTTAAGAAAGAAAAATTATTTTACTTTAAGAATAGATAAGACAACTCCGGTTGATTTCAGTGCCACATTACCAAACTAAGCTATATTTGACCTTTTAAAATATATATGTTAAGGTATTTCATTGATTATTTTATCTTTATAATCATTGATATTGACACAATCATCAGTGAAATACCTTTATATAGATATTCTGAAACAATAGTTTGGTAATGCGGTTCTGGAATTTACCCGGCGTTTCTTATTTTCAGTATATATAATTTTTATACTTCTCGAGCCGGTTTCAGTAAACATCTCATACTAAGATTTTTTTCTCAAATCAAAACTCTCAATTTCTCTAAATGCTTAGAATTAAAGTCGGAATATATCTTATCTCAATGGCAGCTATACATGTTACAGCATTTCAAAAAAACAAACTGAGTTGATCTCTAATGGAAGATGTTTAGTTAAATTGGAACCAGTTACTTCCCTTTGCGAGGTAATCACATACGATTAATGTTCGAAACTTATTTACAGTTTCTCTGTACATGGCTTATTCATCTAAATTCACATCTTAACAAATGTGTTATATATGCCATTCGTCGTAAATATGTGTCTTCTTATATATATTTCTGGATATTTCTATTCGAAATTTAAACACCTAACAATACACAAGAAAATTGGGATACCTTAAAAAACAACCACATTTTGAGAAAACGAATTGTCTGTTTTCTTGGTTTTAAACACTCAGGAAAACACCGTACTGTTCAGATCCTTTAAAAAACGACAACGGTATTTAAAAATGAATAGTCTAGGTTTGTTTCCTTAAACACCTAGAATTCACACCAGAATAGTCGGATCCCTGAAGAACGACCACATTTTGTGAAGATGAATTGTCTACATAAACCGAAACATACTGCTTCTCCTGAAATATAAAATAAAATGACTCACTATTCCTGCGACAAACGTCGACTATTCACTAACCATGCAATATATGTACACTCTAAAATTTTCAAAAAAAGTTCAGTTTTCTAATACGGTATTCTGTTTGTGCATAAAGCGAATAATTATCTATTTTCTTTAATAAAACTATAATCACCGTTTACCTCTCAATCAATAACCAAAATTTGTATATATATTTGTTATTATTTGTTATATATATTTGTTATTTATCTTTCTCTGAGATTGGTTATGTCTGGAAAAGATTAAACGATTATTGCTAATTATTACGCTTAGCTGCTAAATTGCACTTAATCTTATATTTAAGTGCTACTTGCAGAGCTACAATGTTCACTTAATTTTATTGTCATATATATTCTCCCATATTTCTTGTGTGGGGGTTGGGGGGGGGGAGGGAGAGGGTGCCTACATGCTTTTAATGTACGTACCCTTTTGTTTTTGCATACGGTCTTCTTTCTTTAGGTCCAGGTAAACTGTTCATTATATTCAATACTAGTTACTAACCTTTCAACTTAGTAACATTCCCACTCTTCTTCTTTTTCTCGGTAAAATGTATTATTAAGACAAAAATATACATACCGAGCCTGTCATTTACATTCCTTTGGTTTAAAATTGGTTCTGTGTTCCCAAGGAATCGTTTCATCGTATATTATTTACTGGAGGTGGAAGGGTACCAGAAAATAGGGTGCTACATTTATCACTAGCCAAGGTCGTGTGTCACGGGAGTATTGATTCCCGGTGGGGTTTCGTCCTTTTGTATTTCTTTTTCAAACGCACTCCCGCAGTGCCTTATTCGGGCCGTGTCCACGGAGAGTCATACAAGATGTCAATGACCTTCTATGTTAATCAGTGATGCAAATACCCGTAAACCTCCCTCGGAACCGAGAAGGCTTTCTATAAAAAATCAGAAATTAATTGTATGTTCAAAAAATGCATTGACAACGATACCCTTTACGCTCTCCAGCATTACTTTAAGTGATATATATTCTCAAGTAACACTGAGCTCCACAATTGTCCTGAATATTAAATAAAAAATATGCAAGTGCCACACGCTCATAGTCAATTATATATGCCGTGGAATCACAGCTTATAACTAAAACACGAAACTACCCGATTTGGTGTGAGTTTATTGAGTTTATTTAACAGCAACACGCGTCACGCTAACTAGCATCAGCTTAAGTGGTATTACATACTCAGCTGGTGCTAGAGGAAGGCGATTATCCAGAATCTGAAATAACAACAGCACTAACAGTTGTCACACGAACGACTGTTTTTCTGACATCATTGTAGACTTTTTACAGTGTTATTTACCTTGTTTTTTTTAACAAGTTTCCCGCTAATTGTGTGTTTGTGAGAATACTAGGTGTTTCGTTTTACTTAACACTACGTCATTGTAATATTTTTGCGGCATCAATTTGTTTGTTAATTAGTTGCCATTTCTCGCTAACTGTGTTGTGTTTGATAGAATACTAGGTGTTTCGTTTTACTT
Source organism: Panopea generosa (assembly GCA_029582155.1). Taxonomy (NCBI): domain Eukaryota; kingdom Metazoa; phylum Mollusca; class Bivalvia; order Adapedonta; family Hiatellidae; genus Panopea; species Panopea generosa. The sequence goes on along the minus strand of CM055910.1, from coordinate 35,143,604 downwards.
ACCACTTCGTCATTGTAGTCTTGTAACGGTGTAACTTACTTTGTTTTTTAATTAGTTGCCGTTTTCCTCTAATTTTGTTTGTTTGTTTGTTTGTTTGGGAGAGAAGGTCTTTAAGTTGTACTCACCATTAGGTCATTGTAATAGTTTACGGATCTGAATTGCACTAACAATTAGTTACAATTTTTTTTCGGTGAATCTTTCTCTTTGCATCACTTACTTTCAGTTGCAGTATCCCTGTAACACTCGCAGAAAATATTTTGCTATTGACTTCTACACCCGTGATTGTTTCTATCGACCTAAAATGCAATACAAATAACTTTCTAGTAAAAAGATAGCAATAGTAAGTATGTAATAACAGCACTTGAACGGCATACAGACAAACTGCCTCTGGAGGAGCTAACAATTAGTTTAGGGTCTTAAGAATTATCTCCCTTACATGACAGTAGCAAGATTCTAACGCTTAAGAAATTAGAGCTGTGTAAAGTGGTTGGGCACTTTCTTTTGTTGCAAATGCATATAATTTTCATATGAGAACATTTTCATGATTTCTGCCAAGATTGAATGGAATTGGGTACTGTTTGATGAAGCTATAACAATGCTGAAGATGCGTAGTGATACATTGCAACAAATGGGCAGAATTGTCATAAATGAATGGATGTCATTAAACCACTGGAATTGTGAAAAAGGTACCTGGTCAACTCCATGTGTTTTATTTTTGCATCATTGCACCAACATAGGTATGTCTATGGAAACAAGCCACTTTTAGAACCAATGGAACTGTATCCAGTGTTCCAAATGTGCAATTCTCTATATTTTGAACATCGCAAAATTAATTGTTGTGTGAGACGATTACCAATTTACTCTCCAACGTCAAACTATATATCACAAAACAATGTAAATCAAAATAGCTCCGTCCGCCTCTTTACATAAAACAACCATAGGGTCCATATATGTTAGTTGTAAAAACTTATATATTCATATGAGTTCTAAGATATCAAAAATACGACTAACTGATGATATTTGCAGATGTACGCGATTGCGTTTCAGAAACCAGATCATAGTGAGAACAATAAAAAGGTACCGTTTTCAGGAGACATAAATGATGATTTAAAATTTTTCTTTTTGCCCTTAAAATGGAAGATTTCTAGCATTCGTATATTTATTTTTGTCATAATGATTTAATTTAAAATTCACATTAAATATTGATATTGTTCTAGTTCATTATAAATTGAAAATCGACACATGTTTGCATAGTTTGAAGTATGTATATAAGTTTTTTCTATTAAAGTCTGATTATTATTTGCATGATGCAAATAGCACACATATACAGTAGAACTTTGTTGACATAATCACGGATGGCTCGAACATAGCTTATAGTTCGAACCACTTATCTGGTTCCGGCTGAAATCACACGTAAATGTATGATATGTTGAACAATGTTTGGCTCTAACAACCCTTAACTCGAATTATTTTGTCCAGTCCGATCGAGTTCGGGCCATCTAAGTTCTACTGTATATACATTAGATAACGGTGTTGTCTTTTTTCATCGTAATCTTTTTATCAAATAGTATTGACTCTCACAGTAGCAGTGTTCGGCGGTTGTAAAAATAATGCAATGACTCGGTGTAGTTTTTATTTGTAACACCGGTATTTTAGAGCCACATTAGAGGTGTTAATCGTGGTACTGATATCCCTGAATTATGTACATGATATGATATTCATTGTACTTATATCCCTGGTTGATGTACATGATATGTTATCCCTGGTACTGATATCTCTGAATGATGTACATGGTATGAAATCCCTGAATGATGTGCATGGTATGATATCCCTGAATTATGTTCATGATATGATATTCATTGTACCGATATCCCTGGTTGATGTACATGATATGATATCCCTGGTACTGATATCTCTGAATGATATACACGGTATTAAATCCCTGAATGATGTGCATGGTATGATATCCCTGAATGCTGTACATGATATGATATCCCTGGTACTTATATCCCTGAATGATGTACATGGTATGATATCCCTGAATGATGTACATGATATGATATCCCTGGTACTTATATCCCTGAATGATATACATGGTATGAAATCTCTGAATGATGTGCATGGTATGATATCCCTGGTTGATGTACATGATATGATATCCCTGGTACTGATATCTCTGAATGATGTACATGGTATGAAATCCCTGAATGATGTGCATGGTATGATATCCCTGAATGATGTACATGATATTATATCCCTGGTACTTATATCCCTGAATGATGTACATGGTATGATTTCCCTGGTTGACGTGCATGGTATGATGTCCCTGGTATTGATGTGCATGGTATGATATCCCTGGTTGATGTGCATGGTATGATATCCCAGGTGTTGATTTGCATTATATTGTATCACTTATACTGATGTGCATGAATTGATATCCCTAGCTGATGTGCATGGTATAATATCCCTGGTACTGATATATATTAAGGAATGAAATGAATCTTTATTTATGATATCCCTGGTACTGATGTACATGGTATGATATTCCTAGTACGGATGTGCATGGTATAATATCCCTGGTTGATGTACATGGTATAATATCCCTTGTTGATGTACATGGTATGATATCCCTGGTACTGATATCCTTAATACTGATGTGTATGGTATGATATCCTTTATTGATGTGCATGATATGATATCCCTGGTACTGATATCCCTAAATGATGTACATGGTATAATTTCCCTGAATGATGTACATGGTTTGATATCCCTGGTATTGATATTCCTGAATGATGTACATAATATGATATCCCTGTTACTAATATACCTGAATGATGTACATGGTATGATATCCCTGGTTGATGTGCATGATATGATATCCTTGGTACTAATGTGCATTGTGTGATATCCCTGGCTGATGTGCATGATATGATATCCCTGGTACTGATATCCCTGAATGATGTACATGGTATGATATCCCTGGTACTGATATCCCTGGTTGGTGTACTTGGTATGATAACTCTGGTTGACGTATATGGTATTATATCCCTGGTTGATGTACATGGTATGATATCCCTTGTACTAATATCCCTGGTTGATGTGCATGATATGATATCCTTGGTACTAATGTGCATGGTATGATATCCCTGGTTGATGTGCATGATATGATATCCCTGGTACTGATATCCCTTACTGATGTACATGGTATGATATCCCTGGTACTGATATCCCTGGTTGGTGTACTTGGTATAATATCCCTGGTTGATGTACATGATATGATATCTCTGGTACTAATATCCCTGAATAATGTACATGGTATGATATCCCTGGTACTGATATCCCTGGATGATGCACATGATATGATATCCCTAGTATTGATATCCCTGTTTGTTGTACATTATATGATATCCCTTGTACTGATATCTCTGAATGATGTGCACGGTATGATATCCCTGGTTGAAGTACATGGTATAATATCTCTGGTACTGATATCACTGAATGATATACATGGTATAAAAATCCCTGAATGATGTGCATGGTATGATATCCCTGAATGATGTACATGATATGATATCCCTGGTACTGATATCCCTGAATGATGTACATGGTATGATATCCCTGGTTGATATGCATGGTATGATATCCCTGAAGGATGTATATGATATGATATCCCTGGTTCTAATATACCTGAATGATGTACATGGTATGATATAATGCTCAACGATCTAGATTAAACTTTTAATTATGTTTTATTCAGGTCGCACCACACAGCTGAATTTTGTTATTTATTCTATATAAAATAAGGACTTGAATTTCCACGGCAAAATTATCAAGTATTTTTTGTTCATAGCAGAAATGTATCCCCACATAAAAATGCACCATAACTCGTAGGTTGACTAGCTTGTTTATTTTTAAAACATTACAGTGACACCATAATACTTTTTAAAAAAGAAGTCATCAAATTATCATAAATACGTGCAACTGTTAAAATCCTATAAAAGTCGCTTTTTAACACCAGTGATGTCTTATTGCAGTATATACTATACCAACTTTTGCTCTTCTCGTCTGCAGCAAGAAATCACAGCCACTATGAACCATTTTAAAATATTTCAAACAAATGACATCGGACTTTTTGAAACGCGAGACTCATGTTACCGTGGAAAAAAGGGGACAAAACTGTGTAGTGAAACGCTCATGCGTACACATCTGTGATACCGAAATAAATCTAATATATCTTTCTAAGTTCCAAGTACTTACGTATTAGTTTGACACAAAGAATCAATGCAGATGACAATTTTTAGACTTTCGTCAGACTTGGTTCTTCCTTTCGGCTTTCGTTTGGCTCTAACTCTAAGATGCAGATTTGCTGTAAATTGGTAAACGCCGCCTCGGGGTGAAGTAAAGCGACCCTCCTTTGCATTAAAAGCATCTCCTCTTTGAAATGCACCGCCTCCAAATGGCTGGAATTATATTTGTTTAAGATGGCATTTAAAGATATTTTATTTCTAAAGGCAAATAGGGTAAAGTACACCGCCAAGTTTCCCGCGCCTCGTAAGAAACATACGGCTGTTTTTTGGTACAAATATACTGCAAAGTAAGTTCAGAGCTTAATATATGAGTCAGTTTGCAGGCTGGTTCATAATACCTTCAATAGGAAATAACCAACTCGTGTTGGAAATATATGTCCTTGTTTTTTTTTAATGTTAAAAGATAGTGTTATACAATGAAGAACCAAGTATGCTATAATTATGTATTGAATGTGTTTGCGGCGTTGTGGTGGATGTGTCACATGCTACTTCTCACGTTTGACATATGTGTTCATATCTGTAATGGACATGCTCGTTTTATTTTTTTAAAATGTGAGGCCCCTTATCATTCTTGTTTAAGCAGTTCGTTCTTCAATTGTATAAACTATTTGAGAATACGCGTCTCGTTTTATGCTGTAGTGATGGGAGAATAGCAAGATTGGAGCATCCTTGAACCAGACTGCTGCTTCAACAATATATACTTAAATACTTAAAAATTTAAATCTAAGAAAAGCATACTATTTATCAATATGTAACCATATGGATGTATTACTATTTATCAATATGTAACCATATGGATGTATTACTATTTATCAATATGTAAGTAACCATATAGAATGTATTCATATTTATCAATATGTAACCATATGGATGTATGGCTATTTATCAATATATAACCATATGGGTGTATTACTATTTATCAATATGTAACCATATGGATGTATTTCTATTTATCAATATATAACCACATGGATGTATCACTATTTATCAATATGTAACCATATGAATGTATTTCTATTCATCAATATATAACCACATGGATGTATCACTATTCATCAATATATAACCACATGGATGTATCACTATTTATCAATATATAACCATATGGATGTATTACTATTTATCAATATGTAACCATATGGATGTATAACTATTTATCAATATGTAACCATATGGATGTTTTACTATTTATCAATATGTAACCATATGGATGTATTTCTATTTATCAATATATAACCATATGGATGTATTATTATTTATCAATATGAATATGTAACCATATGGATGTATTTCTATTTATCAATATGGATGTATTACTATTCATCAATATATTACCATATGGATGTATTACTATTCATCAATATATAACCATATGGATGTATAACTATTTATCAATATGTACCCATATGAATGTATTACTATTTATCAATATATAACCATATGGATGTATTACTATTCATCAATATATAACCATATGGGTATATCACTGTTTATCAATATGTAACCATATGAATATATTTCTATTCATCAATATATAACCATATGGGTATATCACTGTTTATCAATATGTAACCATATGAATATATTTCTATTCATCAATACATAACCATATTGATGTATCACTATTTATCAATATATAACCTATATGGATGTATTACTGTTTATCAATATATAACCATATAGGTGTATCACTATTTATCAATATGTAACCATATGAATGTATTATATTCATCAATATGTAACCATATGGGTGTATCACTTTTTATCAATATATAACCATATGGATGTATCACTATTTATCAATATGTAACCATATGAATGTATTTCTATTCATCAATATGTAACCATATGGGTGTATCACTATTTATAAATATATAACCATATGGATGTATTACTATTGATCAATATGTAAGTATCCCATATGGATGTATAACTATTTATCAATATGTAAGTATCCATATGGATGTTTTATTATTTATCAATATGTAACCATATGGATGTATTACTATTTATCAATATGTAACCATATGGATGTATTACTATTCATCAATATGTAACCATATGGATGTAATACTAGTTATCAATATGTAACCATATGGATGTATTTCTATTTATCTATATATAACCATATGGATGATTTACTATTTATCAATATGTAACCATATGGATGTTTTACTATTTAGCAATATGTAACCGTATGGATGTTTTACTATTTATCAATATATTACCATATGGATGTATTACTATTTATCAATACATAACAATATGGATGTATTACTATTTATCAATACATAACCATATGGATGTATTACTATTGATCAATATGTAACCATATGGATGTATTTCTATATATCAATACATAACCATATGGATGTATTACTATTTATCAATATGTAACCATATGAATGTATCAATATTTATAAATATGTAACCATAAGGATGTCTTACTATTTATCAATATATAACCATATGGATGTATTACTATTTATCAATATGTAACCATATGGATGTAATACTAGTTATCAATATGTAACCATATGAATGTATCAATATTTATAAATATGTAACCATATGGATGTCTTACTATTTATCAATATATAACCATATGGATGTATTATGATTTATCAATACATAACCATATGGATGTATTACTATTTATCAATATGTAACCATATGAATGTATCAATATTTATAAATATGTAACCATATGGATGTCTTACTATTTATCAATATATAACCATATGGATGTATTACTATTTATCAATATATAACCATATGGATGTATTACTATTTATCAATATGTAACCATATGGATGTATCAATATTTATAAATATGTAACCATATGGATGTCTTACTATTCATCAATATTTATAAATATAGATGTATTACTTTTCATCAATATGTAACAAATAGATGTATTACTATTCATCAATATGTAACCATATGGATTTATTAACTATTCATCAATATGTTACCATATAGATGTTTTTCTATTCATCAATATGTGACCAATAGATGTATTACTATTTATCAATCTGAGACCATATGGATGTATTACAATTTGGAACGTCATAGTTAAGAAACTATTAACATTTGCTGATAACTTAGTGTTAGTTTTGAAAATTGGAGTAAAGGTATTTTATAATTAAAACTACAACTTCATATTCCATTAGCATACATCGTATATATATAGTACCGATAAATTCTGATGCTATCACAATGTACTTCACTCTTTGTCAAAGATTGTCACATGTTCGAAAAATTGTGCTTTTTAACAATCCATTTAGTTTTTTGCCCTTTTATCAAAAAATGGACAAGAGCTGAAGATTTACTGGGATATTTTCATATTTGCATCAGGCATATATGCAATGCATCAAAGATAGAACTTGTCCTATTTTCTCAGCAAATAAAGCCGCTCTTTTCTTTCAAAATAGAACTTTTAATTTTTACATTGAATATAAATGATCACCATTGCTGTTGACCCGCCTTCTCAACTAACGAAACAAGAAAGTAAATCTCCATCTGAACCGTTTAAAATCTGGCGGCGTAGACATTAATTCCATATAACTTTTAAAGTGTAAAACACGTAGTGTTAAGTAAACATTTATCAAAATTGCTGTATGAACTTTTAAAGTAAAAACTGGTTTATTTGGTGCCCATTTATCACTGTTATACATAATATGCCTACGTGACTTGCCAATATTACAGAACATCCCATTCATGAGATAAAAAAACGTTAATTATAGTATTAGCCTCCAAGGTATACCTACTGATTGAAAACATCTTTTGATGATGATTTGCAATTAACCGTAAAGTTCGTGTCAGTCTCCCTTTTGGGCTATATTTATAACGTATTTACTAAAGTGTAGTGTACCCTTTCTATGCCACTCCTTTCTGGTGTCTTTGTTTTGTTCTAAATTTAAACATAAGTCAGATTATCTGCGGAAATCGTGTTTACACGTGTATTTTAAACAAATTGTTACCTAACCAACAAAGTCGTTGACCGTTTGTGCGGCGTGATGAACGTTTCAGTGTTTACAGTACGTATCCGTTAAATTAGCTTTTAATGTATCGTCGGTTAACTGTCGGAGTATATTGTGGCGCTTAATATGTCAACTAATTTATTTATTTAATGAGTTTCCATCTTAAAGTGTGTTCACAAATTCAAAGCAAAATAAAAATGTTCACCTCTCCTATAGACTATTTTCTTTTCAGTGTGTCAATGTATGAACTTTCCGTCTTGAGTCCGTGGCCCAGTGAAAGAGCATCGGCACAAGGTTCGGTGGTTCGTGAGTCCGAACCTCCCCCACTGAGATATGTGGTGCCATTGCGCAACAAATTTTATTCGCATATGCTTAGAACTGTTACTACCCAGTAAGTACTGTTACTACCCAGGAAGTACTTCGAGCGTGATTTGTATATATTGCAATACTGGTATCTTGTTTCACAATCGAAGTGAAACAATAAATTTAAATCAACTTTTCAACTTTAGAACATTCATTGTAACTATGTTGATGTTTATATATAAATTTGGGATCCTCCGTGACCGGTTGGTCCAAGGCGCCGTTTTAAGACCACATCTCTCATCAATATGGTTGTAGGTTCGAGTCCCGCTCGTTCCAGACATTTTTTTGTGAGAAAGTTTGTCAGTTACTTGCGGAAGAACGGTGTTTCTACTCAGATTCATTTAGAGGTCTTCCTCTACCATTATAATTGGATATGCCATATATAACCTTAAATGTGTTGAAAATAGCGTTAAATCCACATAAAGTTAATTTTGCAACGATGCTCTATATTCGCCCATTTGATTACTTTTCTGAATATTCATCAAACTGTCACGAAAAACCTATAAATTAAGAACAATTATATAGATTAATTTAAGATTACCTAAATTTAACCAAATGACGTGCAGTGACTTTTTTAAGAGAAAATGTAATATTGACGTGCGCGAAGCGTTTGTAGAGAGGTATCCAGTAAACCGAATTATACCAAGTCCCTGATATCTCCCAAATCAGGTATATTACCCCAAATGAAAAAAGCAAGGAATTTAATTTCGATTTTTTTTGTTCATTGGTATTTACTTTGATGTGTACAACTCAATAAAATACAGAGTGGATTTTTCTTCTTTTAAAACGCATTGTGTTTCCAAGGTTACATTTGATCACGCATGATTTATTAGTATAGTGGGTAAAACTACAAATGATATTTCAATTAATATGTAAATAAAACATTATTTAGTTCTCACATTTTCTAAACCATGGTGGCACCATTAGTGTTTTAACTGTTAATATTTTTATTTAAATGTGACATTTCTTATGGTACTATTTTTGGAGGTTAAGCGACATAAAAGTATCAATATCACGTTTTTCTTTCATAGATAAAACGATTGGTTTAATTCATAAATAAAACAAAGATTTCAACATTGCCGGATGTCCTTTTAAAATGCGTTTCAGGAAACCAGAAAGAAAAAAAACGTTTCCACAAACGGAGACGCTTCACTACATGTAAAAGAACGGTAAACAGTACAAAAACGACTATAAACTAGTGGTCAGGAATTCTGAATTATTTTCCTTGTTTATATGTCTATTAGATGTTAACATGTTTAGAAAAGAAATCTGTATCTCCTCACGTCCGGTGGGATTTATTTCCTCTCATGTAATGATGGAACTTGTACGTCATATTTATTAATTGACTGATTGGAATATTTGATAAGATACAGACAATTAGAAATTATTGGCTTTGATGTCCCCAATGGGAAGATTGCTGATATGAATCGGCTGAAGTTTGTACGTCACCATTCTTTCAAGTAGTATAACAAGAAAGAGTACGCCATCAATCTATTTTGGACATAATTTAAAACTAAGGTGCAGTTACTCTTTAAAGGGAATTCATCAGGATTTTTGCCGGATGTCCTTTTAAAATGCGTTTCAGGAAACCAGAAAGAAAAAAAACGTTTCCACAAACGGAGACGCTTCACTACATGTAAAAGAACGGTAAACAGTACAAAAACGACTATAAACTAGTGGTCAGGAATTCTGAATTATTTTCCTTGTTTATATGTCTATTAGATGTTAACATGTTTAGAAAAGAAATCTGTATCTCCTCATGTCCGGTGGGATTTATTTCCTCTCATGTAATGATGGAACTTGTACGTCATATTTATTAATTGACTGATTGGAATATTTGATAAGATACAGACAATTAGAAATTATTGGCTTTGAATGTCCGCATTGGGAAGATTGCTGATATGAATCGGCTGAAGTTTGTACGTCACCATTCTTTCAAGTAGTATAACAAGAAAGAGTACACCATCAATCTATTTTGGACATAATTTAAAACTAAGGTGCAGTTACACTTTAAAGGGAATTCATCAGGATTTTCTTTAACTTTTAAATTTGCTTAAAAAACTCTTTTTTTCCCAGTAGATCATGCCTATATAGTAACTGACCCCGTATTGCCGAAAGGATATATATTCAAACACGCCAAAATTATATATTGAAAAGGGATTTCCTTACTGGGCTACGCGCATTTTGTGACGTAGTATATGAGTCACATGATTTTATTTCGATTTCAGTGTGATCAGCATACAGGGTTACACGTAGTAAAAATTTGTCCTCAAGCGGTATTAAGTGCTGTCTATTTTTAAAATGGGGATTTCGTTTCAAGTTTACCACTCCAATCTAAATTTCAATTTTGTCACGTTTGGGTGGATTTGACATACTAAACGATAATTAAATTCATAGCGTTATTTTTTCCTGGATTTGACATACCAAACCATTTGGATTTTTTTAGTAATTATAATGGGATGCTTTTTATCCATTTGAATAATTATTTTATTTACAGAATGTTCCTGATATATTCCATTTACATGGTTTTAAATAATATAAGATAGATATATTATTGAGTGACCTGTACAATTCTTTCCTTTGTGTAAATTATTGCAGACGATCCATTTCTAGTTTTATCATAGTTATAAGTGTGTCAATGAATGTATTCTATTATCAAAATATATAACACTACTTATAACTTAGTGTAATTAATTGAAATCACTGTATTTATTTATCTTGATTAAATAATTATTCTAATAAATGAATCGGGTGCTATGTGTATGTGTATGTGTGAATGTATGTATATGAATATGTATATGTGCGTTTCATATTGTGAATTAAGATTGGTTTAATTGTCCCACACTGTCATAATCATGGCCGGATATGGAAGTTTGATTGTATTTTATATATGACTGGTACTTGTAACTTTTGTATGCGACATTCTAATAAAATGTATGAATGTCAAAAGATCAAAAAGACATAAATCACAAGTTTCATATCATTTTATATAAATCCTTGTTTACACGTAATAAAAATTGTTTCGTCTTAGAAAGAGTTCAAATGACAATGCGTAGGTCGTCAAACAATATTAAGTGTTGTCTATTTTTAGAATGGGGATTTCGTTTCAAGTTTACCTACTTCAGTCTAAATATCGATTTTGTCACGTTTTGGTGGATCTGACATAGGGGCCCACTACTACTAGTTCGGATTATTTTATCAAATACATGATAATGAGAATCTGATGCTTTTTATCCATTTGATAATTATTTGATTCTTTAAGACATTTACAGCGTATGTTTTCTCTGATATACTACCTTTAAAAGTACTAACAGATAAGTTTAACCTATTTCTATCATATTCATAAAAAACGATTAAAAGTTCTTTTTGTCACAAATGGCCACACATCTGCTACAGAGGATGCATTTCATAAATTCACCAAATTGGTTCCCTTTTTAAATAGTCTATCCCCCGTCTATCTCCCGAATCAATGCAGGAGAGCTGGGTCCGTACTAAATACTTTAGTACTAAAGAAATACTAAACAAATCTGAAATCTTAATACATATTGGAGCGTTTAAAAATCTCCAAAAAATGTATGTTTATCATTTAAATAAAACTAATAGGCCATGTGAATGAATACATAATAAAAATTATATTAGTTAGCAAATATTTTAAAGCTTAAAATTTCCCCTAACTTTTATGAATATTAATGTGTGGTATTTTTCAATTTCAGACGATGAATATAATTATGAATTCCGTCGATCTTAAATATATATTTTTTGTCCTATTAATGCTTAATTGATATCAATACGCTTTTAGTATCTTTACCTTGTCGATGGACGAACACATAGGCCTCTCATATAACGAGACGGAATTGGAGAGATGGAGGCGAGATAACAAAGAAATCAAATACTGACCTGCTGGAAGGATTTTAGCTCCGTGTATGTTTTTCTCTGCACCATTGTCTTGGATCTAAGTTTCATTAGAAACCCTGCGTATATTCTCGGCACTGCCTGTAACGTGCTGCGTGCTGTCCAGTTGTCGTGGAATGAATGTTGAGTTGTTGTTGAATGATAGAACCTGCAAGTTGATGGTACGATAGAGGAAAAAATGTTTAAACTAACCTTCATCAGAAATGATTCAAGTAGGATTAAAATAATATACATGTAAACAAATATAAGGGTTTTAAAAGACATGTATATCATATAATATATATGGGAGACAACTACGTGATAAGAAACAGTGAATATGATTGTGAAAGTTGTCTCCCTTTGACAGAGCAACATATAACTGCGCTAAATTCTCTTACCATTTCAGCCATTATTTCTTTAACTCGTTTTTCGGTGGCTTCTGCAAGAAAAAAAAAGTATTTTTTTGTTTTATTTAAATTTTATATTTTAAATATATCAAAATATGTATACACTTTAATGACAAACATTCTAAATGAAAATATTTGTTCTTATATGTATATAAACAAAAATACGTATCGGAGAGATTTATTAATATATGTACGTCTACGAAACTTGGAAGTATGCAATTAAAAAACTCTCAGTTATTTGCTGTCAACTGACCTTTTATGAGGTCCTGCAAATCCGCTAAAATCTCTTCTTTAGATACAGCAGGGCCAGGAATACCGCGTGGTCCCTGGGGACCAACTGGTCCGGGAGGGCCGTGCTACAATATAACACATGACAATACATGTAGTTGCCTGCTGTTTTTATTATACATTCTAACCTGTCTTAATCAGACAATCACGGGAAAGGTATTTTTTGATATTTTAAGACATCAAAACATAAAATTGCCAATAAGATATCGAAATTATTAATTCATATAGACAGATAAATATAACCATTTTCATCAAACTCAAAAATATTACGTTTCCTTACATAGTTAAACAGGAATATGCTTGTACTTACAAGGAAAAAAAACGTATACTTACCAGGGTTAATACGTGTACTTACAAGGAAAAACCGTGTGCTTATCAGTATAATACATGCATTTACGATGATAAAAACGTGTACTTATAAGGATATAACGTGTACTAACAATACTAAAACGTGTACTTAAAATGATAAAACTCTCTCTCTCTCTCTCTCTCTCTCTCTCTCTCTCTCTCTCTCTCTCTCTCTCTCTCTCTCTTCTCTCTCTCTCTCTTTCTCTCTCTCTGTTCGTTACAATATACAAAGTTTCTTGACATGCCCTTTGAAGATATATATATAATTGTAATACTGTCACATATTTAATAGATTGATTTTGGGAGACAGTAAGTTGCAAGCTTTCTTCTGAATCCCTTTCATAATTATATGCTAATGTGTTAACTAATATGTGATATTTTCAATGTAATTGTATACTTATTGTGAATAAAATATGTTTAAACTAAAACGTGTACGGTACTTATATGGGTAAACAGCATAATACATGTACTCACATTGATAAAACGTGTACTTATATTGATAACAAGTGTACTTACAAGGATAAAACGTGTAGTACATTGATAAAAAAAAGTGTACTTACACTACAAGGATAAAACATGAACTACATTGAAAAAATGGTGTACTTATAAGGATAAAACGTGTACTTACAAGGATAAAACGTGTACTTACAAGGATAAAACGTGTACTACATTGATAACAAGTGTACTAACAAGTATAAAATGTATACTTTCAAGGATAAAACGTGTACTTACAAGCATCTTGCTTCTGTTCTTCTTTCTTTTCTTTTTCCGTCTTTTTGGTTTCTTTTCTGTCGTTCTATCTTCGGAATATCGCACAAACTCTAACCAACTTCCTTTAGGATCTATTGGTTTTCGTCGAACTGTTTCTATATCCTGCAAAAATATATACGTAATTGATAAATAACTGATGTTGTTTAACGCCATTTTTAACGCCTGGCAGGTTATATACGGCACATGTAATATGTAAGTTAATATATGATGAGGTTTCAACAAATAACAGTCTAAATTAAATAAAATTAAATGTTTGATGCTGGATAACAAACAAAGGAACTGATAATCAATCGAATATTTCTTCTAACTTTCTATCATGCTATTTCAGGAGCACCGGCCTGGTTGTAATTTGTAAAAATAAATCAGTTTGTGCAAGAAGAAATATGTCATAATTCTTTGAAAAAAAGCTATCAGAAAAACCAAGACACTGAGTTAGCGTTTAATCTCATTTGACAACCAATGGAATCGCTTCAATTTTCAAAATGGTGTCGCTCTTATTTGTTAAAACAGCCTACACAATAATTTATTTATTAAGTCCGTTCTTAATTATTAAGAAGATCGCCATCACTTCACACGTGTGAATGATATTGCCCAGAATCCACCCTTGATTAAATTCTGAACGAGCCATGAACAAACTACAAAGCATGCGTGAGCTATGCTTAAATAAGGCCTTTGAAAACATCAACTTTCTAACATTAATCATCTCAACTTTCATCGTAACTCCACCCAGAGCCAGTCAAATGACGTCAAACTGTCAATCAAACCCTTTGGGTTTCTTAATTGTTAAACTTATACTTAATGAACAATAACTATTACTAAGTAAACAGTCTTACGTTTGTATTTTACTAACAACCTGGTACTATTCTTAACAATTGCAATTTAATGTATTCGAATTAAATGTATTCAATATTGTTTTCAAGTTAAAACAGTTATTTGCCATTTTGTCATTTTGTCAGAATCTTCTTCAACACTGAAAAGCAAAATGAAAAAACAAACTTAATATGGAAAATCACTTAATGTAAAATTAAAATCCTCATTCTTGATTTACCCAAGTCTGGGACCTCCGTTAAAGCAAAAAACGGCAAATGATGTAGTAGTACTGGTATACCCCAGTAACTGACGTCTCCAGATTCAGGTATTATACTTTAATGTAAAAACACGGAATCCCCTGTCTGTCTCATAATTCATAGTGTTCTGAGCGCATTTATCAGATGTGACGTAATTCAACTTCCGTTGCTCAATCGACCAATCACCGACCTCGTGTGTCACTGCTATGTGTGGAAAGCCGGGCACGTTTGGAAAACTTATATTTAAGAATTATAGGGTGTATTGATATAATAACTTTTACATTATAAAAGGTCACATCTTAGATTTGGCATAAGCGTTTGTCTTACCGTTTTAAAAAAAAACAAGATGAAATAATTCACGGAAATGTTTGTCATGGTTCAAGTAAAGTGTTACGATCCATTGCCAACCTGTCATATAGAGAAAGATAACTCCAATCCAGGGTGTGCCATAATCTTGGAATGGTCTTGATTTTCTGTCTACTGAGAGTTTTTGTATTTACAATATTTAGTTCATTTATCAACCGCTTTTTAACAATTTTTATTGCAATGCCTTTGAATATCTTTAAAAATCGACACAACTCTGTTGCATTTGTGCGAATATTGTTACAGAAATAAGATGTTTAAATAAAACATAGGGAAATTATTAAAAATAGTTCAATCATACCTCGATGGAAAAAAAGCCGGGCCCGAGTTACTCAGTCGGTTACGTGTCTGACTATCAATCAAGGGGTCGTGAGTTAGAATCTCCGCCCGGCAACAGTCTCCGTGACGATTGATATACGACATTGTGTCTCATTATAATTCATCTCTCATTGCTGTTTCAAGTGTGAAAGTTCTCAGTTACTTGAGGAGATGGGTTGTGCTTGAGTACTGGTGAACCTTTCAGGATCCCAGGAAACAGTAGTTAGGTTAACTGAGTGTCCTGTTCACCCTCGATGGCATAAAATGACGCAAAATATTTAATCAATCAATCAATCAATCAATCAATCAATCAATCAATCAATCAACCAATCAATCAATCAATCAATCTATCAATCCATTAATCAATCAAAAGGTATTGATTAGATAAAATGAAAAAGCGAGCGCGGTAATGGATAGAGTGTTGCCGCTCAAGCCAGCTAGAGGTTGCGGGTTCGATCCCCAGCTCGACCCGATGCTTCATAAAACAACACTCAGCACTGGATTTACCCAGGAAGAATACTCGAGAGCGGTTCATATGAGCTTTGTGCTTTCATCGCAATCGAGCTTAAATTAATTAGTATAAACTATATAAAACGTAATACGAATAGGCACAGTGCCGTGTGTATATCGCCTGTTTAGGGCGTGAACAGTCACTGTTTAGTAACGAGCCAATGATTTAACAAAGTTATGAATGGATATTATCAATGAATATCATACAGATAAGAATAATACAGCCTTGGTATTCTCTTATAAACATTTTTTTTCTTTATTCAGTCATTATCGAAAAAATCGAACTATAGGGCCTGCCGGTGCGCACGCCTAAATAATAAAACCGGATATTACGAATTGTTATGGAATTTCCGATTCGCTGATATAGCTTCTAAAAAAACAATAGATACTAAAATAACAAGTTTTTATCACGGTTTATTATCTCCAGTCTGAGCATTTATCTGTTCGGAGATAAATTATCTACTTGTATCACTTCTACATCCAATTCCTCGGATTCATTTTCACAACGTTTTCTACTTGATTCATGATTAGAGAAATTCTCGGTGGACGAAACGGAATTTCAACCTTCGGTTCTTGGATATGAAATATTAATATGAGTGCTTTTCCAGAGAAAACGGAATATAGAAGGCAAGGGATTTAATAAACACCTGTTTCTGGGTCATGGTTTCTAACTTTGATGGGGTGTTTTGATGTCTTAGACACGCTTTATACAAAAGTCCTTTTCTACAACTCAGCCCTCGTTTAAACAACGACTGAAATAATTAAGTTTCGCGGAAAATAAATCAATATTTCAAATATAGCTATAATCGTTAAATCATTTATAATTAATATTTTGATTAATTAATTAATTCATTCATTCATTCATTCATGCATTCATTCATTCATTAATTAATTAATTAATTAATTAATTAATTCATTCATTCATTCATTCATTCATTCATTCATTCATTCATTCATTCATTCATTCATTCATTCATTTATTGTTCCGTTCATTCATTCATTCATTCATTACTTCAATTAACAGAAAAAAAACTCTCACTAGTTAATTTATTCATTCATTCATTCATTTATTCATTTCTATTTATTTATTTTTCTATATTTGTCATGTATTGATTCGGCCAGTCAAACGGATAATACCCGATGGGCGCAACACGTCAATAACAAAAGTAAATAGAGTATTAAATTTCACATTCCGCACGTACACGTGTTACTTTTTTATAATAAGTACAACTAATTGTTACTTTTATAATTATTTTTAGCCGAGATACGTTCAGACAAATAACAATTTGCCTTTATCGGTGGAATTTTCGGTGCGTCTTACTTTAACTTTTCTTTCATAACAATGCAGGTTCGATTTTTATCATGACATACTCTTGTATAGGAACACAAATGCAGGGTGACGCCCGAATACTTATCTTCACGCTTTTTTAGATAATATTAAGTGCCAAAGTTCTTTAAACTAGTCGTGTCTTAATTCAGTTGATTATTGTTTCATATTTTGCAACATATTTGTGTTCGTCTTAATAAAAAAATGCCTTTGTAATGCTTTATATGTGAATAAATGTACATATTATTATAGCTGATTGCCTGCCTGCCTGCCTGCCTGCCTGCCTGCCTGCCAAACCCACACATCCATACTTCCTTACCGCCCCGCCACACACACACGCGCGCCGCGCGCACCCATCGAGCCGCATCCAATTAACTACCTTAATTATGTAGCTCAAAGATGGACAACATAAAACGCACATATCTGTTGACCTTATTTTACCCTAATTGTAATGAAAATAGTGTTAAATCTAAATTTCTTTTCCTCGTTCTCTCTTTAATCTACTATTGCCCTTTTATATTCTATATATTTTAACAGAATATCAATTATGCTTTGTAATAGTGACTATTTTAATGAAATCAATCGACACGGAACTATATCGAACGTTTGTTAGTTTAGTCTACTATTCTAAAGGTGTTGCCGTCATTTTGAGGGTCATTGGTTTATCGTATTTGATGAAATATGGTACGCATAAACATAATAGCGTCGATTAAAGAATGTTATGTTGTATAATTAACTACCAACTCCACCCTAATCTGGGCCGGTGTAAATATCCGTTAATTGGTTCCAAATATGTACATTTAGCAGATTTATATCACGAAATTTTGGTCAAAGTATGCAGATATATATTGCCAACTAACAGATCAAAGTTTTTGATTAATAAGTGTTTAACAAAAGTCTGTATATAAATTATATTAATTGCAACAATATTAAATAACAAAATCACGAGAGATTAAATGAATGAGAAATATATAGATTACTAGATAATACACGTGAAAGGGTGTGGCACTCGTGTTTACTAATTTACTTAATCGGGGCGGTGTCAAAATACATGTTTCCTTATATACGTACTTATGATAACAAGTACATACTGAACGTGATATCCCACATTTGCACGAATAAATATCCCATGATGCCATTTATTCAAAATATTCGTCTTTGTGTTATATTGATTTTTATTCGTTCATTTGAAAAGCAAGCGAAGATTTTTTTGTATTTTTGTAAAGTACGTTAGCACAATTAGTGTTTTTTTTATAGGCCATCTGATCAGTCAGCATCCTATCCGTTACTACTACTACTACTACTACTACTTCTACTACTACTACTACTACTACTACTACTACTACTACTACTACTACTACTACTACTACTACTACTACTACTACTTCTACTACTACTACTACTACTACTACTACTACTACTACTACTACTACTACTACTACTACTACTACTACTACTTTACTATCACTGCTACTACTACTACTACTACTATCACTGCTACTACTACTACTACTACTACTACTACTACTACTACTACTACTACTACTACTACTACTACTACTACTACTACTACTACTACTACAACTACTACTACTACTTCTACTACTTCTTTTACTTAAAATAATCCATTTCAATAAATACAATTTTGTATTAACTGCCAATAATCTGCATTGAAAGACACAAAACTAAACAATCACCCTATTTATCGTTTTAGTATCATACTACATTGTACTCTTTGCTGTATTTGCCAGTCAAGTACTGATACGAAGGGTGGGCGAAGGTTGCGGGCAATTGTTGGAGTTTGGCTCATCTCACGAACACGAGCGGTCTACAATGCGCATGTTACAGGGAGCTAATGTGGCACCGGGAGAAACATTATTGAACAAGTGTATTATTCATAGCAAACTGCGTGTGATCCTCTCATAGGAACAGAATAAGTGTTAAACAAACACATTAAAACAACATTGGTGGCATGTCTTCCATTTGATTCATTAACAAAGGCATAAGTCACGCTGAAGTCGATGGCACTGCAGTGGCACTGATGGACATAAATGCTAACTGTGTTTTTTTCTTTATTTAATAAAAGTAGAAAAAAGATTTTGACACTAATGTTCTTGATTTTGTTTTCAAAAATAAGTGCAAACCAGAATGATAATACAAGTATTGAGAGTACCGCAGCGGTGGTCTAATGGTAGAGCGTCCGCCTCGTATGCGGAAGGTCGTGGGTTTGAGCCCCGGTCGGATCATACGAAATACTAGAAGCTTCCTCGCTTGGTACTCAGCATTTAGAGGATAGTTCTAGGTCTGGTCGGTTCGGTTTCAGATTAATATGAGTAAAACTGCTAAAACTATCCTAAAAGCGAAACTCTAGAAAGAAACCGGACCAAACTGACTGGTAAGTGTGCCGTTAAGTGTAAAGTTTTTTTTATAAAATGAACATGAGTGCACTCACTTATTTCTAATTTTATGATACAAAACGTATGATAACGGATTGTTCTCTATCAATCGGAGATATCTAAAAATTGATATCTGAAAACAAAACGATATTTAAAAGCATACTGTTCAGTGAAAACGCCATGACCGTAGATACAAAGAAAACACAATCTATTCCAACATATGTTGATATTGTAAACAATGGTACAATGAATGATGTTGTTGTTGTATGGTACGTATCGTTGCTTTCAACAATAGTTCAGTCATATCGCGACGGTGTCGACTTGAGACAGTATTCTAAGCGCTGCCACACAAGTGTATCATGCCGCAGACACATGGCATGACATCCCACCCAGTCACATTATACTGACACCGGACCGACCAGAACTACAACTATCCTCTAAAATGCTGAGCGCCAAGCGGGGAAGCTTCAAGTACCATTTTCAAGTCTTTGGTATGACTCGGCCTGGTATCGAATCCACGACCTTCAGCATGCAAGGCGGACACTCTACCACTAAATCACGCTGAGGTATTAAAATGAACGAATAGAGACTTATATCAGATATCAAGGTAAAACTGTGCAAACACAGGCAATTGTAGATAAAAAAGAAGAGGAGTGTCTGTTATATATACGGCACGTGTTGCACGTGCTACAATTCCAACGTTTTACTCCAGTCTGTAAAAACAATCACAAAGCATATTTTGCCGACACGGCACGTCTTTGTTCGACCAGTCTCAAGAAAACAAAATGAAAAAAATATTATACATCTTTGTGATAATGATATTTTTGTTTTACAAACTGATGGTTTTCAGGAAATAAATCAACATACCACGTATTAGTGTTATGGCGAAAAGAGCCACTTCCAAGGTATGGCCATACCGCTCAGTCAAGGTCACAGAATAGAAGATTTTCTTTTCATTTTGCCAGCAGAACAGGCTCGGTAAAGTTAGCAGAATAGCAGAATGTTGTTTTTTTTCATTCTGCTAGCAGAATAGCAGAACAGCAGAATATTTTTTTTATTCTGCTAACAGAATAGCACAACGGCAGAATGATATTTTTCATTCTGCCAGCAGAATAGCAGAAGATTCTGCTTGCAGAATAGCATAGCAGAATAGAAGGATGAAAAATGTTCATTTTGCCAGCAGAATAGCAGAACAGCAGAATGAGTATTTTATTCTGCCAGCAGAATAGCAGAACAGCAGAATGTTTCTTTCATTATGCAAGCAGAATAGCAGGACAGTACCATGATTTTTTTTCATTCTGCCAGCAGAATAACAGAAAAGAAGAATGCTCCTCTCATTCTGTCAGCAAAATAATAGAACAGCAGAATGATTTTTCATTCTGTCAGCATAATAGCAAACCATCAGAATGTGGGGTTTTTTCATTCTGTTAGCAGAAAAGCAGAACAGCAGAATGATTTTTCATTCTGCCAGCAGAACAGCAGAATGTTTTTTTTCATTCTGTCAGCAGAATAGCAGAACAGTAGAATGATTTTTCTTCATTCTGCTAGCAGAATAGCAGAAGACCAGAATTATTTTTTTTCATTCTGCTAGCAGAATAGCAGAATGATTTTTTTTCCATTCTGCCAGCAGAATAGCAGAAGATTCTGCAAGCAGAATAGCAGAACAGAAGAATGAAAAGTGTTCATTTTGCCAGCAGAATAGCAGAACAGCAGCCAGCAGAATAGCTGAACAGCAGAATGATTTTTTTCATTCTGTCAGCAGAAAAGCAGAACAGTAAAATGTTTTTTTGATTCCGCTAGCAGAATAGCAGAACAGTAAGATGTTGTTTTTTTATTCTACTAACAGAATAGCGGAAGAACGGAATGATTTTCTTTCATTCTGCCAGCAGAATAGCAGAACAGCAGAATGATTTTGTTCATTCTGCCAGCAGAACAGCAGAATGGTTTTTTTTCATTCTGCCAGTAGAGTAGCAGAACAGCAGAATGATTTTTTTTTCAATCTGCCAGCAGAATAGCAGAACAGAAGGCGAATGAAAAATTTTCATTTTGCCAGCAGAATGATTTTGTTTTCACTTTGCCAGCAGAATAGCAGAATTGACGAATGAAAACGTATACTTGTCTATAGATGTATGACTGAAGGAGTATTACGTTGTAAATAATATATTTGGCATTTTTTAAATAGTGCAACATCGTTATGTCGTACTCGACAAACGCTAATTGTTAAATTGACATCAGGTGTCAGTTAAATTGACATCGGTATCGTTAAATTAACATCGGCATCGTTAAATTGACATCGGCATCGGTCATGTGGAAATCGACATCGCTAATTGGATATCGGCATCGTTAAATTGACATCGGGCGTCGGTTAAGTGGAAATCGACATCGCTTACTGGATATCGGCATCAGTATCTACGGTGTTCAAAGATGAATATGTTTAAATATTAAATAAATGTCAGATATGTATTCCTCTTTAGTATTTTATATTTAGACAAAGGCATTCATCTGGGTTTTTTTAAAAGTATGCATTTTAGCGCTAGCGAATGAACTTTCCCATACAACGTTTTATTGGTGAACATTAAAGCGAGAAAGGCGGACCTTAAAATTTAATTCGGAAATTTCATGTCATCGATTAAGCAGTTAAAACACTGACAACAAAAATTTAGTATGTTATTAAACAATCTTAAAAATAAAGGGCAGACTTAAACAGAGTATGTCTACAGTCACACTGATGGTCCTTTCTCATGTATTTGAAGCCTAACAGATTATGCACAGGAACTGTTTGCTGTTAATTATTCCTTCATGCATATATGTTATATATGTCGCGGAGATTACCAATCAGATAAGATCGAAATTAACAGTTGTCTTTGACTAATAATGTCCAAAATATAAAATCTGTCTGCGTCCTTTGTTTGATAAAAAAATTGAAAATGCAAAGCTAAACAAATAAAGCAAAGTGTTTTCCACAGAGAAGTTAATATGAATTTAATATTCAAATAACTACACTCATTTATAATCTAGTGTATTTATTTAAATATTAAAACAACCAAAATACAATTATTTATGTACTTTTACAGTGATCACCCTCTCTCTCTCTCTCTCTCTCTCTCTCTCTCTCTCTCTCTCTCTCTCTCTCTCTCTCTATCTCTCTCTCTCTCTCTCTTTCCATATTTTTCTCTCTGTCTCCCACTCTTTCCCACTCTGTCTTTCTTTCTCTTCTTTGTCTCTCTCTCTCCCTCTCTCCTTCTCTGTTTGTCTCTCTTTTTCTTTCTCTATATCATCTCTCTTCCGCCCTCTCTCGCTCTCTCTCTCTCTCTCTCTCTCTCTCTCTCTCCTCCCTCCCTCCCTCCCTCCCTCTCTCTCTCTCTCTCTCTCTCTCTCTCTCTCTCTCTCTCTTTCTCTCTCTATCTCTCTCTCTGTCTCTATCTCTCTTTCTGCCATATATATATAAAACAACTACTTAATAATTTGAACATCAAAACCATGTATAACCTCTTTCATTTTTTCAATAATTTATAGTTATATGTTTCATCAAGAAAAAAAAAGAAAAATGATTGCTGGAAAGTTACTGTTGTCATGATATGCAATAAAACGAACCCCTATTGTCCCACGGTATTGTCATAAAGGCAGTTAATGTGGTGACAAAACATTGACTGGCTCTGTGTTTACTTTGCTTAATCAATTGTTGGGAATGTAGATTTTCTTTTGAAATTCGTGAAAACATAGGTTTATAGTTAAATCCATTTATACCTTAGCAAACAGCCCTTCTATCCTTACAGCAACGTTTTTGAGCAGTGAATGTCGCATTTTCACCCCAATATTCGCATATTTCAAAGGGGTGTTAAACTTACAGCAAATAAAAGCGAAAACTACTCGACTTGTTGGCGCCAAAAGTGTACACCCGGTTTATAAACGTTCGGGAGTTGATACATTCCGATACACTGAACATACAAGGAAATATTTGCATAAAAGTGTGAAGTAGCTAACTGTTTGATAAACCCTAATACGGGATTTGATAATATTGACACCCAGTCAGTTAAAACAGCGCCGTTCCATAATATTGTCTTATGAGATGTTAGTTGTATAGTTGCGAAAATTCGTACTTAGTCCGGTTTTTTTTTTTTGGAGCCGGTTGAGTCAGATTGGATATGTGTCATTTACTTTTATATTACTAGCGTAAAAGCTGATGACTGACTGAAAATGTTCTTTCTTATAATCAAGCCTGATTAGCTCAGTCGGTAACGCTTCGGACTACCAATCCAGGGTTCGTGAGTTCGAATCCCCGCTCTGAAACAGTCTCTGTGACGATTGGTATACGAAATTATGTCTCATTATCATTTGTCTGTCACTGCTGATTCCAAGTGGGAAAATATCAGTTAATTGCGGAGATTGGATGTGCTAGAGCATTGGTTAACCTTTCAGGATTCCAGAAAACAGTGATCGTCTGTTAGCCCTCGATTGCATAAAAATAAATATTCAATTAATCCATAAAATCAATCTTTCCTATAGTTTTGAATTATACACACCTCACAAAGTTTTTAATTTAAAGAGTGTTGACTGCTCACGCCACAGGTCGCTGGTTCGTTCTGGATGTCTCTCAAAACCAACACTCAGTATTCGGTCTTCCCAAGAAATGGGACCGGGAGCGATCATATTAACAACTTACTTCGCAAAAGAGCAAAAATGAATTAGTATACACTCCAAACCAGTGATTGCATTTCGATTAAAGTAATAACGGACGGACGGGTGGTTGGACGGATGGACAGGCGGAGGGCATGGCAGGGCAGGGACAGTCTTATATGGGCTGTCATAAAACTTATACTTCGATGTTTATACACACTTCGTTTAAATTTAAATCAAATGCTGAAATTCAATCTCCTTTGTATTTTTTTTTGCTGTAGTTTTAACCGCGCGTGCAAATCAATCTCTCGATTAACATCTTATTGTTTAAACATTTCAAAAGAGTTGGTTAGCACCCGCAATGATTAATTGACAGATATTTCCGTTGATATTGTTACTTTGTAAATCATAAAAAAATCTATGATCAAGACATTTTACACCCATTTAAATTGACAACAATTTCTATCATTTACAACAAACACTTCTTTTATCGCTGTAAAATATATGTTTTGAACGGTGAAAATTGATGACTGGATATCTTATGGCCCAGTGACCCTTTTCCGCGTATTTACGGCACTAATATATTAAGGTTTCTTAATTAATGGACACACGCGAATCCCAGTTTAACCCTCTCATTAAATTAGAATCACCGAAGTTAGGATAATGCAATATGCCCGCTTTTTTTCTTTTTCTCTCAGTAAGATTCAATACTTAAGAGGTGGGCCTTGTGAATAAATTGCAAGTTGAGAACATTTGTATAAAATTCAAACACTTTTCACGGCTTGTCCTTTGTAACTTTTAGTTAGTTAAAAGTTAGTTTGTCACTCTTATTTTTTTTTTTTGGCTATTTCGACATTTAGGAACGGAACTCTTTTATAACGGAGGCGGAGAAGTTAGAATTAGGGTGCGTTTTATGTCGACCACAGAAAAGAAAGCGAAAATTAAAAACAATTTGATTTTTTTTCAGATATTTGCGAGTAGCCAAATCGATTTGGCAGTCTGAACATTATTCGATATTCCTTTTTCGTTTTTCGATATTTAACTTTGAATTAACCCTAACCTTCTTTGCTTCAATTTTCATCCAACAATAAATAAACTTACTATCACAATATATGCCCTAAACTTATACTTTTTTCAGCCAATTAGAACGCTCGTCTCAATGGCGGTAGCTGACTAAATATCGAAAATTAAAAAAAATACGAATATAAAACTAACTTTGCATGTCCTTAAAACGAATATACAAAATATGAGCACATGTGTGTATTCGAAGACATAAAGTAAAAACTGTTCATTAGGAAAATTAAATTTTATTTTATTTTAACAAAAAAAAGTTTTGAGATAATTAAAGCACTTGGGCTTGTCTCATATAAAGAGAATGAATGGAGCCCTGTATATTTATTATATTGTCAGATTACAGGGTTTCACATTGGCATTTAAACAAGTTCCGTAAAAAAAGGGAGAACACTTTCTAACCGGTAACATCACTTATGGAAGATTAAAGAATTTTACATAGCTTTCACAGGGACGTGACTTGCAACTCGTAGACTTCGCTTAAGACAACAATTCTAGGAATGTCACAAACGAGAAACCCACAAATCGTGAGATTTACGTTTTTTTATTTAAAACGGGGATTAGGTTAAGATGTATGAAGAAAGAAAACTGATCCATTGATGATTCAAAGTGAAATAATTTTGTTAGTTAAATTTTAGTTAAAATGGTATGTGCATAGTGCCTTTATAAATGCTTTGCAAAACTGAGGACAAATTTAAAAAAAAATGCTTTTCATTTGTTCATTTGTCAATCATCATAACAGAGGACAGAAAAATACTTACAATTTTCATTAAAACAATAAAAAAAAAAAAACACGTACAAAAACAACGCTATTTACATAAACATTCCTTTTAATTATTCAGCCTTCGAGTAATTATTTATATATTTTCGGTAATTAAGGATACAGGGTGTTATTTTTCGATATATCCCGCTGTCTGACATCTGCCGCTTCAGGTCTATTACATATGAAATTGAAAAGTTTGAATTCCGCAGTGCCTATCCCAGACTGCTATAGCCAACGCGCGCTATAGCGTTTGTAAACACTTGTCTTCGTATACAGATTATTTAGTTTATACTAATTTATTTTTCATCGAGTGCGATGAAAGCTCAGAGCTTATATGAACCGCTCTCGAGTCCGCTTCCTGGGTAGAACCAGTACTGAGTGTTGTTTTATGAGAGGCATCAACTGAGGATCGAACCCGCAACCTCTAGCGTGAGCCGTCAACACTCTACGCGTTACGCTACCATTAACTAGAGTTTATATTACTCTTGTTATTGGCATTGATCATTTTGGCGAGCGTTTACCTTATTAAAGAACATAGCTTTTATTTGACGTATACAGGGCATAGTATATGACGCATAATGGCCGCGGAGCCAAATTATCCATTTTCTTCTTTTTCCTTATAGTAATGCTTAAGTTTTATTTAAATGGACATTGTTCATGTACTTTGAACAGTTTCATGTTTGAATTGTGATTTTAGAAAAAAAAATTGATGCTTGGAACTTTAGGGTAATGATACATGATTTCTGAAGTCTCCTTTAACTATGTCAACAGTGTACACACTAAACCGAAAAATATATCTTTTATATTTTGGTACTGCAGATGCCTACCAAACAATAACATGTAAGTTTCCCTTCTTTGATTGGGGCCTTTCTATGAATGATAATCCTTTAAAAATGGTTCATTCACTATAGAAATAAGTAGAAAAATCAATGGTGGGCTTAGACCTACACTAAACTGTACACGTGATTTCATGTATATTTTATTGAAACTGCTGACCAATCACCGTCCGCGTATTAACTGCTAGTTGGATGATCAGTGGGATCGAGTCTTCATGTCAGATTCGTTTCGATTCAAATTCGTTGCTTTTTATATTCATATAACATATACATTGTTATGTATCATTTTAACGTACAGTAAGCAGATGTTCTTCTTATCTGCAGATTTATCAAATACAAGTAATTTATCTTTTAACGTTTAGCAATGAAAACAAAGAAATTTTACTCAATATTTCGAGGCAGGTAACATTGATATCTAAATTCAGATTATTCGAGTTTTTACAAAAGCTACGCCATTATGCAATTCGATAAAATAAATGACAAAATATAAAAAAATGTTTCTCTTACATGAAATGAAAAAAAATATTGTATCGAAAATTCTGTTTTGTTATACACAAAATGTTCATTATAAAAGATAGAGTCAGAAGAAAATTAATGTATTTTTATTTATTCAGCTTTCTAAAATCACAGTTCGTGGTTGGCTAACAGTTAAGGGGGTGGGGGTGGTGGGGTGATAGTAATATTTCTTACAAACAGGGGTGTCTAGTCATTATCAACTCACGTGAATCAATAACTGATTTGATGTTTAGAGCCTTCATAAAATATAAATGTATTCTAAAATACGAAAGCATCTTTCTTCCTCTGTATATATAGTCAATTGTTTTCGATATATATTTATAAATTATGTGTTATGGACTTTTAAACCCAGCGTCGTACACCCACGAGTAACCAATTGCGATACTCTCCAGTCATCGTTAACTACCCGCAGCGGTGGTCTTAGAGTTGAGAATCCGCCTTGCATGCTTACGGCGTGGGTTCAATCCCCGGTCGGGTCATATATCAAAGACTTATAAAATGGTACTAGAACCTTCCTCGCTTGGCGCTCAGTATTAAGAGGATAGTTCTAGGTCTAGTTTTGATCGGCCGGGTGTCAGAATAATTGTCTGAGGAATGATACACTAGTGTGGCAGCGCTTAAAATACTGTCATAAGTCGACTCCGTCGCGATGTGACTGAACTATTGTTGAAAGCGACGATACGTACCATACAACAATAACATCATTCATTGTACCATTGTTTACAGATTTGTATATCAACATATGTTGGAATAGATTGTGTTTTCTTTTTATCTACGATCATGGCGTTTTCACTGAACAGTATGCTTTTAAATATCGTTTTGTTTTCAGATATCATTGTCTGCGGCATGATACTCCAGTGTAGCAGTGCGGCAGTGCGGCAGCGCCTTAAAATACTCAAGTACACACCGTCGCGATATGATTGAAACATTGCTGTAAGCGACGCTAAACGCCATAGAACACCATTGTCGGATACCCGGGTGCCAATTGTGATACTCTCCCGGGCCAATTATGAGTTGAGAGTATCAGAATGGATTACTCGTGGGTATCCATCCCACGATGTGACGTATGTAATGACTGGAGAGTATTAGAGATGACACCCGGGTATCCGACAGTAGGTGTTTAAGGTGCTGATTCGAAAAGCATAATTATGTTAGACTCAATCCATCTATACTATATTTTATACTGATACACACCCTCGACAAAATGAAAAGCTCCGTTTCAGAGGCGGATATTCAGTTTGGAAGTTTTTGTGATTTTCTACCGATGAGTTACATTGGCGTTCGGTTCGATATTCTACGCGTGCGGGGGTATTGTTCTCCTTGCACACTGTTCCTGCGGTGTTACACCCTGTGAGAAGACTTGCATGCTTTCAGAGTATATTGTTACCACAAAAGCCACTGCTGGAGGGATTGTTGAGCAAGCATGCTAACCACCAGACCACCGCAAGACTATAATGAATAAAACCTTTAATGTGGAACACGTGTGTGATTCCTTTTTTTTCTATATCATTTGTTGTTATGATTTCAATGTTTCATATTGTGAGAGTCGTGTGTGTTACAATACATTCCCAATGTACTAAATTGCATTAAAATAGGCAGACCTAACTTTGTTTGATATTCGATAAAATATTTATGACACTTTGAAAATAAAATAATTGAAACAGAAGATGATTTTAAAAAGATGCGCCGCGTACCTCAGCATAATAAAGAATTTAATTCAAATAAACTTTTCAATCGCCTTTTTTACATAACATTTCGGGCATCTATGATACAAAAGTCCTTGGTTCTCAAAGTACAAGCTAGCATGTGTCAGTGGTCACCTCTATTAAGCAACCACTTGTCACAGTTTCTATTTATCATTTTAGTGAATTTAGTTGAAATCAAATGTATTAAGTAGCCAACTGCCGTAAGGGGACAGTTTTGCTATTTCTTTTGTGTGGCTGCTGAAGACAAGTTTGACTGTATGACGAAATATATAAAAAAAAGTCATGTATATAAAATGGACAAACCTTGCTGCATTGTATGTGCTTGGTTAAATATATAAAAGAACTTTATAGTTTATAATAGGTTCAAAGAATAGTTCAGAGTTTCTGCTGTATTTATAAATTAATAGATTGTTTAACCCTTTACTCCATAGATACGCGTTTTCCCGCACCAATCACAGAAGGCCTTTGAAAACAGTGCAGGAAGAGTTCAGCTTGCCCGTGAACACTTCCTGCACTGTTTTCCACTCAGTCTGTTAATATAAACATAATTCACCAAATTATTCAAAAGTCTTCTATATTAGGTGTCCAAAGGCGTCTATATTAGAGGTGTCCAAAAGCTTTCTATATTACGTGTCCAAAGGTGTCTATATTAGAGGTGTCCAAAAGCCTTTATATTACGTGTCCAAAGGTGTCTATATTAGAGGTGTCCAAAAGTCTTCTATATTAGGTGTCCAAAGGCGTCTATATTAGAGGTGTATAAAGGCGGCTATATGAAGTAAAGGGTTAATGTAAGGATTGGCTAGGGCGGAAAGTGATTTTTATGCAATAACAGAACAAATTATGACTTATCGAAGACATGAACATTTCATTAAGTTGAAGTCAATAATGACGTAAATTAGTTCACTCAATAACAACTCCCTGTTGTTTTTTTATATCATTCACTATATGATCACATATAATGTAGATCTACTGTGTGTTTTATTAATATTTCATGACCTATTTGTCCCCTTTAAAGACTTGTTTGTTTGATATATATTATAATAATCAAAGTAACAGTCATTTCACACGCCAAGCCAACCAAAAGTTCTCACCCGTTCACCAAGCTCATTCGAATGGAGATAAAATTCACACTTACATTTACTTCAAAAGTGTCGAATCAAACACTGACATTTAAATCTTAATGTTCTTTTAATGGCATATCCAACTACACGACGTGTGTTTTTGTTTTATATGATGTACACTTGGAAAACAGGGGTACAATGAATTACACAATTATCGATAATTAGAAGTTGTTGTTGTTGTATGGTGTTTTGCGTCACTTTCAACAAATTTTCAGTTTTATCTCGACGGTGGCTACTTGAGACAGTATTCTGAGCGCTGCAACACTGGAGAATCATGCCGCAGACACATGGTATTATACCCCACCCAGTCACATTATACTGACATCAGGTCGACCAGACCTAGAACTATCCTCTAAATGTTGAGCGTCAAGAGAGGAAGATTCTGATACCATTTTTAAGTCTTTCGTATGACCCAGCCGGGCATCGGACCAACGACATTCCGCATTGCGAGGCGGACGCTCTAACCACTACATCACCGCTGCGGTTATCGCTAGTACTTAGAGGACCCTCGGGTGCAGTCTTAAGATGACTTATCTCACCACTGAGGTCGTGGACTCAAGTTTATCTATAAGCGGTGGTGGTAGTGTAATATGGACAGAGTGTTGGCCGCTCACGTCAGAGATTGCAGGTTCGATTCCAGCTTGACCCGATGCTTCTAAAAACCAACACTCAGTACTAGTCACCCAGGAAACGGACCCGAGAGCAGTTCATATAAGCATTGATTGCAATGGAGCTAAAATGAATTAGTATATGTGTTTGGTGAAGTACGTTAAGTCCATTTCGGTGTTTGGCAAAGTTTGCTTGTTTCTTGCGAAAGGACAGTGGTTCTATTCAGGATTTATTATTCTCCTCATGTAAGCGAAATACCCCGGGTTCGAGTCCCGGACTTGTTGCATATTTTCTCGCCCTGTTACACTGGCCCCAACATTGGACTGTGACTTTATATTCTGAGAAACATTCACATGATTCGCTGATCTCTATGAAAATTCGGGGACAAATTCCAAATCCGTAAGGGAATATGTCTCAGGGTGTGTGTAACCTATTAGAAGAGAAACGTATGTGAACAGTCCGGCTAGCTTTGTCGGTAAAGCATTCGCCCTGTAAGCAGTAAAATGACCCAGGTTCGAGTCCCGGACTGGCTATATATTTGCCACGTCCTGTAAATCAGGTTTCAACTGATAACTTGGAAATAAGAATAAGAATATAATATATCCACTCTGTCAGCTGTGGACACACTGAACGGAACAACAATCCCCCGGATGACACAGGACCTATAATTTTTAAATAAAATGTAAACGCCCCAGCTTTAATTTACTTCCTACGAACAACAACCACATTAATAACGTTTTAATAAGAAGGAATCTAAATGGTGTTTTTACCCTATAGAAGTCAAGGGCCATCTTCCACGTTTACTCCGAGACGTGTTTGAGTGGGGGAGATAAAAGAGTGTATCGTTCCTCAGAATAATGGGAAAGTCCTCTTTATGATCAGTATCGTCAAGAGCATCCAACAAGCGTTCCAGCCGTAATACTTTGAAGGCGTTATTGACAATAGACATATTGACTGAGTACTCGTATACAGCCACCTTTGATACACGAGTTGTTAATATTAATTGATGGGATTAGTCTTATATTTCAATCAAAGGTCATTTTTCTAAGTTTGCTATATTGTTGTTGTTTTTTTGTATCCGACGCTTACACGCGTGGATCATACTGAAAGATGAACTAGACGGATCAGCGTGTTGTTTGTTTATTGTTACGTGTATCTTAACTTTCGTTTAAAACGTTGCTGAGTACCTCCAGGGAGATTGGTAATAGCCAACTTTAGCATTATCATTATCATTATCAGTAGTAGTAATATCAGCAGCAGCAGCAGCAGCAGCAGCAGCAGCAGCAGCAGCAGCAGCAGCAGCAGCTATAGTAGTAGTAGTAGAAGTAGTAGTAGTAGTAGTAGTAGTAGTAGTAGTAGTAGTAGTAGAAGTAGTAGTAGAAATAGTAGTAGTAGTAGGTAGTAGTAGTAGTGAAGTAGCAGTAGTAGTAGTAGTAGGAGTAGGAGTAGTAGTAGAAGTGAAGTAGCAGTAGCAGTAGTAGTAGTAGTAGTAGTAGTAGTAGTAGTAGTAGTAGTAGTAGTAGTAGAAGTGAAGTAGCAGTAGCAGTAGCAGTAGTAGTAGTAGTAGTAGTAGTAGTAGTAGTAGTAGTAGTAGTAGTAGAAGTGAAGTAGCAGTAGCAGTAGCAGTAGTAGTAGTAGTAGTAGTAGTAGTAGCAGTAGTAGTAGTAGTAGTAGTAGTAGTAGAAGTGAAGTAGCAGTAGCAGTAGCAGTAGTAGTAGTAGTAGTAGTAGTAGTAGTAGTAGTAGTAGTAGTAGTAGTAGTAGTAGTAGTAGAAGTAGTAGTAGAAATAGTAGTAGTAGTAATAGCCAACTTTAGCATTATCATTATCATTATCAGTAGTAGTAATATCAGCAGCAGCAGCAGCAGCAGCAGCAGCAGCAGCAGCAGCAGCAGCAGCTATAGTAGTAGTAGTAAAAGTAGTAGTAGTAGTAGTAGTAGTAGTAGTAGTAGTAGTAGTAGTAGAAGTAGTAGTAGAAATAGTAGTAGTAGTAGGTAGTAGTAGTAGTGAAGTAGCAGTAGTAGTAGTAGTAGGACTAGGAGTAGTAGTAGAAGTGAAGTAGCAGTAGCAGTAGTAGTAGTAGTAGTAGTAGTAGTAGTAGTAGTAGTAGTAGTAGTAGTAGTAGAAGTGAAGTAGCAGTAGCAGTAGCAGTAGTAGTAGTAGTAGTAGTAGTAGTAGTAGTAGTAGTAGTAGAAGTGAAGTAGCAGTAGCAGTAGCAGTAGTAGTAGTAGTAGTAGTAGTAGTAGTAGAAGCAGTAGTAGTAGTAGTAGTAGTAGTAGTAGTAGTAGTAGAAGTGAAGTAGCAGTAGCAGTAGCAGTAGTAGTAGTAGTAGTAGTAGTAGTAGTAGTAGTAGTAGTAGTAGAAGTAGTAGTAGTAGTAGTAGTAGTAGGTAGTAGTAGTAGTGAAGTAGCAGCAGTAGTAGTAGTAGGAGTAGGAGTAGTAGTAGTACTAGTAGTAGAAGTGAAGTAGCAGTAGCAGTAGTAGTAGTAGTAGTAGAAGTTGTAGTAGTAGGAGTAGTAGTAGCAGTTATAGTAGTAAAATAAAGTGCAAGTTGAACGAACTTTTACGTGAATCAATCTGTTCACTCTTATTAAGGAGTACTTTCCTGAAGCAACGTGACTTCAATGATCCCCTCATGATCAGGTTCTGTGAAATCGAGCCTGCTATGTTCTGTTCTCGGTTGCATTCCTTACGTCCAAAGGATTGTTTTATAATGTAGGCCTAATATCCATGAGTTTGTTGTTGTTGTTTTTTGTTTGTTTTTTTTTTGGGGGTGGGGGGGGGGGGGGGGGGGTTGGGGGGGGAGGGGGGGGGGGTGAGCATCTAGTTAGTTTGAGATATTAATCAGCGGCGAGTACTTAGTTACGTTTTAAACCTAGGTGTGCATAAATGTATTAGCCTATACTGTCTACTATTACGTATGTGTGGCTCATGTTAAATAAAATAAATACGATAAAGAACAATACAGAGTTTGTTTTAAAAGGAAAAATACATCAAAGGCAAACATGAATCGATTGAAATATACCAGGTTCATAAAAAAGCAGATTCGTTTATTGTTACATTAGATTATTACATTAAATGTGACGCAAAACTGGTAATAACATATTGTTATTTCCCTTCTTTGTTCTTTTTTTCTTTTGTTTGATGTTTGGTGGGTGTAAGGGTAGATAAAGATAATACTTGGTTAGTACCTTTTCCGATAAAGGTAAGGTTAAATAAATACAAAAATACGAGGCTCTGCGAACCTAATAAACCTGAGAACCTAATAAACCTGCAAACCTAATTAAGTTTGGAAAAGCACTGACCTTGTTTTCTATTCAGCTCTTTGACAAAAATGATTTTAATATCTTGGATACTAATTTTAAGATGAAAATCCAAAATAGTCCAAATGAAAGTTTATTCGCTACCAAATAAACTTAGATTTATTCGGTCACCGCTTTATTATGTCAAGTAATGCCTGGTATCTTAATAAGCAACGTAATGACGATGGCTGCAATGAGTGCTGGACAGTCACAACTAAACATAGTTCTCTAATTGACCAAATTATCTGCATATGTAACTTTAGAGGCAGCGCCGAAGTGGAACACTGGCGTAAGTTTCGTATTTATGATTCTGTCTTTCGATGTTCGAATTCTAACCATCTCAGTCTCCAATATTGGAGAGTTATACAACGGCATATCGAAAGACGAAAAACAAATATCAAACAAATTTGTAGCTGCTATAAAAAGTCTCTTTCCTCTTGGTTAAACTGTAAAGTTTTGTTAATAAATATAATGACAGATCTAAAAGAAATTGTTGAAAAAAATGCCATTCACAAATCTATCAAAAGTTCACTGAGTTAGTATTGATTTTTACATGGATGCATAAAACACCAGTTTGACTATTACGCTACTTTTATAACGACGTTCAACTTGTACTAAAATATCAATAAATACGAAAATAAAAGACACAATTTACCTCATCAAGTTACCCACCTTGTCTTTATTAAAAAAGATATGTCGTACATAGATAGAACGTTCGTCCTCATCCTAAATAGCTTTAAGGGTTCTTTCAAAGCAGATTACTCAAAACTTGGAAAACGCAGTTTAACGCAATCATAATAATGATTATATTGGTGGGGATGATGATGATGATGATGATGATGATGATGATGATGATGATGATAGTGTCAATACAAATTACAAGTTTATAAGTAAAGAAACAATTTAACGTGATACCTATATCATAAATTAACAAAGCTGAAAATCCCTGACGTTTTTGGCTTATTATTTTCTAAATTATTCAATTTTCGATTTTTGTTACTAACCAGTTCATAAAAAAGAACATATGCACGCTACGTCTAATTGGCATCGCGGTAGTCTATGAAAACCAGATTCAATTATTAAACGAAATAATGGCATACACTTTAAGTAAAATGTCTAAACGACGCATGCATTTTCATAGAAAAATGAATAAAATGAACTTAAATTGAATCCGTTCAGGGCATATGGAATCATACGGAATACCTCGCTTCAAACCTCATCCATCTAATCACCGACTAAATCGGTCAGACACTGTACATGATACATTTTATAATATTAATAATGCGGAAATCCAGATGTCAGACAAGTTGCACTTGATCATCTGAAAGCTTTCTTATCTGCTTCCATGTCAGTTTTGATCCCTAACGTTGCATCCACTCCTGGTTTCTGCAGAGGGCAGGATCCCGGGCTCCATTTTGTCATAATTTGCTAAGTTCGTTGTGGTGGTTAAATTGTCAAATTTAGAGAGGTTCCCGGTGCTACATGGGTGATGGCAATAGGACCACTGTAGTTCAAATTATGTCGGAAGAGCCAATCAAGAGAGTATTTCATTAAGAATGTGCTGAAATTCTGCAGTTCTGCAGTGATAAAGCTTATGTTCTCTGTAAATTCATTAATTTGGTGGTGTGGTCTGGTGGCATGTCGTAAAATCCATCCATCCATCCATCCATCCATCCATCCATCCATCCATCCATCCATCCATCCATCCATCCATCCATCCATCCAACCATCCATCCATCCATCCATTCATTCATTATTCCATTATTTCTTTCTTCCGTTTGTTCGTTCATTCCCTAAAATATATATTCGTTCACTCCGCACCCACTCGTTATTATCATATATTCACTCATTTCAAGTCAATTTAATTGAGAGTTTCCTTAAGATCGTGACGTATACGGACCATGGTTACTATGACACATGTAACTATTTCTTACATCGACAAAACTATACTATACAGCTTAGTAGTCGATTTTGGAAGGAGTATATGTCTGCAATGACTTGTATATATATTTATATATAATACCTTGATATCTGGTAGACTGAAATTAGGTTGATATTCGTTTTTCATCTTTCGATATTCAACACATTGTAAAATTTACTTTTCCAACCTCCGATATTGAAGAGCTATGCATTTCAATCTCAAAAGACGAAGAATAAATATCAAATGTACTTTCAACTGCTCTAATGACTTGTAAATACAAGATTTCACGTCTTTCTTTGTTTTGAGTTCTCACAAAATCGAACCTATTCATGTAATACTGTATATTCGTTAATGAACATATTTCTTGAATCCACCATTAAATTTAATATCAAATTTTTAAATTCAGTTGGAACTTTATTTAATGAAGAGTTTATGTTGATTTACAGAAACAAATATTGGTCACAATAAAAATATGTTTCAGTTTTGATTTCAATGTTGTGAAAATGTATAATATTTTTAAATATTACAAGAAGCAATTTTAAAAAAAAAAGTCCGTGAGACCAGCACCGTACACTTTAGGACCAGTGCCGTATACATTAACAAGTCTGCGGCTCAAATCCCTTATAGTTTACCAAGTCCGGGACGTATGTTTTACGATTCCGCTTTCCAGCTCCGTACATTTTAACAAATCCGCGGAACCAGCACCGTATACTTAAACATTTCCGCGCCGTATAAGGTAATTAACAAATCCGCTGGACCAACACTGTATACTTAAACAAGTCCGCGCCGTATACTGTAATTAACAAATCCGCGGGACCAGCGTCTTATAATTAAACAAGTCCGTGCCGTTTACTTAAATAAGACCAACGCCGTAATATTTAATTAACAAATGAGTTGGACTAGCGTCATGTACTTTAATAAGTATGCAAGACTAGTCATCGTATACTTTATTAAGTCCGTGAGAATTGTGCCGTATACTTAAACAAGTCCGTGAGACCAGCGCCGTATACTTTAACAAGTCCGTGAGAGTAGCACCGTCCGTGGGAATAGCACCGTATACTTAAAATAAGTCCGTTAGACCAGGGCCGTAATCTTTAACAAGTCCGTGAGACCAGCATCGTATATTTAACAAGTCCGTGAGATCCGGGGTCGTATTCACCAACCATTCTTGAGAATATTCTTAGAATTGAGCTTAAAATCCAAATTTCAGCCTTAGATATTCAGTTTACTACGACAGATTGAATAACTGTAAGAAACTCGTATATTAGATGGTCCTACATGCTTACAAATTTTTGCTCAAAAACGGTTTCTAAGTGTGTTTCTTAAATTTGTTATTTATTGAGTTCATGTCTAAGAATATTCTTAAGAATGGTTGGTGAATTCCACCCCAGAGCTGTATATTTTAACATATGTGTAAGGACAAGCGCCGCAGACTTTAACATGTCTGTGAATATGTAAGACCGACGACGTATGTGATCTCATGCATGTATGAGTGTTGCAAATGGATCCCTGTGCGGTTCACAAACTTCAAATAACAAATTCACGCATTTTGTAGTAAAACACTTT
The DNA here is from genome assembly GCA_029582155.1 of Panopea generosa. Taxonomy (NCBI): domain Eukaryota; kingdom Metazoa; phylum Mollusca; class Bivalvia; order Adapedonta; family Hiatellidae; genus Panopea; species Panopea generosa. Next base: position 35,105,238 of record CM055910.1, on the reverse strand, counting down.
ATTTAAGTTAAAAAAATCAGTATGAAAAGTGTTTATGAATTATTGCTCCTTCACCTATCATTGATAATGCATTGGTAAACTGGCACATTTAATAAAATCGACATTTAAAATAGGGAGGACCAGAGACTATCGAGTCCCCTACATTAATATTGCGTAATATGTCCAGCTGATAATAATATTGCGAGCTAAGCTCAAAGTCGCTCTCAAGTTCGGTCCCTGGATAGAGTGAATGCTGCTGTTGAAAGGTCTTTACGTCAAGACTTTGAGAAGCCAAGCTTCTATCCACTACACTACCGCTCCACCAACACAAGTTAAGGGGGAGGGTCGAATCTAATGTTGGAAGAACTTGTTCCCCAAACCAATTTCTGCATACATGCATGTATATAAATAGAAATAAAACATGTTTAAACCGAATACAAGTTTATTATCACACTATTAGCGCCATCGGTAGTGACACAGAATGACAACCCGAGAGTTGCGAAAGATTGCAGTGTTAACAATTTCAGAGAACCTTGTGTTTGTATTAAGTTGGCACCGAAATAAATAAAAACATGCACCGTTTCTTTCAATTGGGAATTTAAACTGGCGATTCCGGCATCTGTACCGTTTAACGTTTCGAGTTAAGATATAACATTTCAAATTATGAAAAACAATTTAACAAGAAATCTACAATTTTAGGATCGGAATGGGCTCGGATTGAGGGGTGGGGGTGGTATGTAGTTATGGACTGCAGAAACCAACCTAAGAACTTGCTATAGATAGTGAATTCGTTTATCACGAGGTCCAGGGCTTAATTTTCTAAGTCTAATAAACTTTTTAAGTCTAAACATACACATACCCAAACTCAGAATTGCCTATATTTAAATAATTTTAATAGTGAAATATTTATTAAAACATATAATGTTTTAACATTGAAATAAATATAATTTTTGTAGGAAAATGTACATATCTCGTAAAATTGGTTTTAAATGCAAAATTTAAAATTTCACATCAAAGTTTGAGTTCAAGTCTGAGATTTAGACTCAATACTTGGATGAATTTTGCTCCAGAATTGATCATAGCTTAGCTATCACGGCGACTGCGTATAAAACTGTGTTTCTGGATAACCAGAAGCCCCAGACACTATAGAAACAACAACTTTTTTCTAAACACCTTCATATACATTAAACAGTCTCTGCATTTACAAGACATCCCAACTTGAGTACACAATAGCTCAAAATTTATTTTATTTGTTTACTTAAATCTTGAGATGGCACATTTAGCCAATAGGCCGATGAGGACTAACATTGATTTAAACATATTTTTATTTTTAAACTCATATTCAATTAACGTCGTTATTTCTGAACATTTTCAACACCGATAACAGTTAGTATGTGGATTTGCATAATCTCTCACGGACACTTTAAACAAAATATAATAATTATTTTCTTAAATAAAATAGTTTTAAAATAACTACCCTAAGCTCATGCTCAAGTCAATATATTTTGTGAATATAAGGTCCAGATCGATTTTCATACCTCGTTATTTGTACTCATGTTGGCAATCTCCTCAGGATCCAGTTCATCTAGGTCTTCGTCGGTGTCACCAGCGAGGTGATTAGATCGATAATTCCTACTCCGGCGCTCGTTGTTCATATAGTCCGTGTCTTGTAATTCTGTAGCGTGATTTCTGGACCGCCGCCGGACAGCACTTATTGCCGACAGTGCCGACAACGAATAAAACACGACAATCCATTTCCAAACAATCAGCTTAATTCCTTTCATCGTTCGATACGTTTTTTTTTATAAACAAACTAACTCCAGAATTTGAAATGTACAACTATCATCCGAACACACATTATTTCAGCTTTTAAAAAGTAAGAGCAAAAATATTCGAGCCAACAATCATAAAAATGTTAACGGCCTCCTCGAAAACTGTCAAATTTATTAGCAGCTAATAAAAATCATAAAAAATCATATAACACTTCAACCGCATATTTTTCCATCACCATCTAGTCAACTAAGTATTTATTTTAAGAAACATTCAATCCGCCAAAACTTCTATTTTATCTTCACTTTTAAACATTATATCCGTCTAATATATGTAAGGTGGCAGTGAAGATTATAAAGCATCTATGCTAAAAACATGGAACATCCTTCTGGGTCTATTCCATCTATAAACATCTATTAACTTAAGAAATCGTACACCTGGTGCAAAACCCACATTTTATTTTTTTTCTCTCCAAACACCAACAAAGATTGACTTTTAAATCAAATAACACTACCGCAACGTATTACCACTTCAGCGTTCGATACAGTGAGAGAAGTGCGGGAATTTGTTTGCCACTCCGAACATAATTTGTAAACCTTTTGTCAAACAAACACGAGTTTATTTGCATTGTGGTCTCGCACAGCAGAGTCGTATTAATACCAGAGAACTGAAGTAAAACATATATTTCAGTTAGCTTTTCGTTCTCGCGTGAACTCATCCAACTTACAACAGAGCCTCCCTGTCATAATTCGACAAATCACACGATTATAAGATTAGGCCCTTGTTATTAATTGAGCGGCAACTCATTAATACTATCAAAAACTACACGCATTCGTGCGTTTAAAAATTCACTTATAGAAAAAGGTATTTTTAGGGTAGATCGTATATCAAACAACACGACAAAACAAGTTACACGTTTGATTGTTTGGTCTTTAGAAATTAAAACGAATTAATCCTCGTAAAGCTGAATCAGTGTACCATCTATGTGAATTTATCATTTAATCAAACAAAAAGTGATTTTATCGGACAAGTTAAAATATTTTTGTGTATCACTACATAGCTTGTCAGGGCACTGTAGTCTAAAAAAAAACCTAGTATGGGCAATAGTCTCCGGTACGTTAAAGTATCACTGCCGCCATCGCCACGTCAACTTCCCTGACAATAACAACGTTTTATGAACTTTCCAGATATAAATGTTACTCACGAATATTTCTGTCCTGTGGTCTATACATTATCATAACCGTTAATTTAAAGGCTGTATAGATAGTCCTCGGCTATATGAACATCCAGCATATTCATTGATTTTTAGCTTCCATCTATAAATTAAATAAGTTGCTTTTATTTATTTAAAAGTTTATATAGAATAGAATATAATAGAATAAAAAAGAATAGTATATAGAATTGAATAGAATAGAATAGATAACATATTTATTATATACTACAGATTGATAATAAAAATGTGCAGCGTTTTATTTACTTAAAACATAAAATTACACATTCAAAGGGATGCAGAAGTAAATATCTATTTTTTTAGATTATGTTTCTCAATTGTTTTATGCATACTCTTAAAGATTGATTCAATGCCTGGGAATTATTCAAATCGGTTTGAACATTGCCTAGCAAATTGGCAGTTTACTCACTGCCGTGGTGGTATTGAGATAGCATCAACACCGCTGCAAGAGGTTGTCAGTTCAATTCTCGACGGGTTAAAAATGTTTTAAAAATACTTTTAAAATACAATTATAGACTACATGTAGTGGTAGTTGGTGAATGAAGCATTCAAATCTTAGTTTTCAAAATAAATACGATTGCTTTATGTTGTATATCTCCGCTATAATACAGAATTCCGAGTAGATATCGTCCTGATATGACTAAAGACTATTGAAAATAGCGTTAAATACCATATGGACTTTATGTGCTCAGTAATGGGCGTAACCAGAGCCCTGGGTTACAGGGATCAGGATCTAATGTATATTTATGATGATGTTAATCTTAATAATATATCTGCTCTGCTTCGCTCCGCTCCGCTCGGCTCCACTCTGTTCTGTTCTGCTCTGCTCTGCTCTGCTCTGCTCTGCTCTGCTCTGCTCTGATCTGCTCTACTCTGCTCTGCTCTATGAAATTTAAGAACTTTTTTGTTGAAACATTGGAACGAATGTTTTAAGTTGCAAAGACTGCTTTATTACCGAATATAATTTGATATATAATTTTCTTTTTAAAAAAAACTACCCCTTTCTTAATGTTATATTTTCACCCTAACTGGTCTTCCACTTGTGTAAAAATGATTTAGTGACGGTTTTATGGTGGAAAATTAGCGAAACTCTGGAGGAGGTGATGGATCTGTTTTCAAGATGCGTAACGCTTTCAAGAGGATTGCGGAATTTGTTAAAAAGCCTTATTTTGTAGTTTTCTATACAAACAAATTCCTGCATGTTTGCCATTTTAATATAAAACGATTACAATATATTGCGACGATAAAACAGGTTTCTATAAGGTTAATCAGTGTTTATTTTTTGTTGGGGGGGGGGGGGGGGGGGAGGGGGTAAACAACTTTTTTTCCCAAAGAATGGCTAAATCACATACCCAAAATTATCATCAAATGTTCACTGAGGGACTTTGAAAAGCACTACTGACATACAGGTAATTGCAGTGCAGAAAATGTCATCCGATTTCAAAGAAATTTATATACGTTAAGAGTGCAGTCTCTATCTTCTACGGTCAAAATTTCATGACCGAGACATGAAATTTCGATGCGTTTTTTTCTCCATTTTTCGAGGCTATCCCTAAAAGTGAAAATTCACCGGCTTCAATAACGAGTGCAGGCGAATGGTTCTTATTTGACGAAATTCAAATAAAAACTGCGGGTACCAGAGTGCACTAAACGTCAAATTAAGCAATTCTTGGCTAATCAAGGACCATAACTGTGGCATTGATAATCCGATTTGAATCAAATCAGTAGCGTAGCTGACTCTAAAATTATGTGCAAGCCCACAAGGCTCAAGGGAATTCTGGGAGCACCGCTACCTGATTTTTTTGGGATGCATTTCCATCGTTCTGGGGTGGAGGGTGGGGGCATTTCTATGATTATAATGATGCATTCACGGGAAAAGAAAATAGTATTATAAAAAAAAGAAGAAAAAATGTGAAAGTCCGGGCGTTGTGGCGTTAAGACAGCTACGCCACAGCAAATGAAAACTGCAAGTGCCAGAGTACACACAAGAAAAGATTTACGGACGATGATCAACAGGCGATATGAATAGCTCACCATGAACGTTTCTCAGGTGAGCTGAAAGTTAAAAAGGAAGTTCGCTCTCCATGTACAAAAGCAGCAAAACAAGAGGTGCATGGCCCGCTCTCCAGACAAATCTTGACTTTTTATTGCGAGATACAAGGTTAGTGTAGGGTCACAGTAGAACTACGTCAAAACAAAATTCCGGGCCCGATTAACTCAGTCGGTTATGCGTCTAGCTATCAATTCAGGGGTCGTGAGTTCGAGTCCCCGCACGAAAACAGTCTCCGTGATGACTGATATACGACATTGTGTCTCATTGTCATTCGTCTCTCACCGCTGATTCAAGTGGGAAAGTTATCAGTTACTTGCGGAGATGGGGGTGTGATCGAGAACTGGTTAACCTTGCAGGATCCCATGAAACAGTGGTTAGGTTAACTGACCGCCTGTTAGCCCTCGATGGCATAAAAATGACGCTAAATATTCAATCATTCAAAAACAAGACAAAATATTGTTTTGATATTATTGAGTAATACTACATTTACTTAAGTCACTGAGTTTACCAATAATATATAATTTCTACAACAGTGACCTTGACCTCAAAAACAATTCCAAGCTTGTCTTTTAAGGAATGTACAAAAACATATTTTAAGGGAAACTGTTATTGAGTAAAACATAGCATTGGCATAAAGAGATATAACTCGTTTTTGATTATCCCCACACACAAACAAAATACCGCAGTGGTGGTCTAGTGGTAGAGCATCCACCTTGCACGAAGAAGGCCGTAGTTTCGATCACCGGCTGTGTCTCACCAAATACTTGAAAATTGGTACTATAAGCTTCCTCGCTTGGCGCTCAGCATTTGAATGAAGATGCTATACGAAATGTAGGATCTTGGGATCGTGGGTTAAATCTTCCACCATAGCTATATGCAGATAAAGCATCTTGCTCAAGAGGATAAATAAGAGCACCACACATAGCCGTGGCGGAGGATAAATAAAGACACCACACATAGCCGTGACGGGGGATAAATAAGGACACCATACATAGCCGTGACGTGGGAAAAATAAGGACACCATACATAGCCGTGACGTGGGAAAAATAAGAACACCACACAAATCCATGGCGGAGGGTAAATAAGGACACCACACGTAGCCTCGGCGAAGGATAAATAAGAACACTACACATAGCCGTGGCAGGGGAAAAAATAAGGACACCACACATAGCCGTGGCGGAGAATAAATAAGGACACCACACATAGCTGTGGCGGAGGATAAATAAGGACACCACACATAGCCGTAGCGGAGGATAAATAAAGACACCACACATAGCCGTGACGGGGGATAAATAAGGACACCATACATAGCCGTGACGTGGGAAAAATAAGAAAACCACACAAATCCATGGCGGAGGATAAACGTAGCCTCGGCGGAGGATAAATAAGAACACTACACATAGCCGTGGCAGGGGAAAAATAAGGACACCACACATAGCCGTGGCGGAGAATAAATAAGGACACCACACATAGCTGATGCGGAGGATAAATAAAGACACCACACATAGCCGTGGAGGAAGATAAATAAGGACAACACAAAAAACCGTGACGGGGAATAAATAAGGACACCACACATAGCCGTGACGTGGGAAAAATAAAGACACCACACATAGTCGTGGCAGAGGATAAATAAGAACGCCACACATAGCCGTAGCGGAAGATAAATAAGGACACCACACATAGCCTCGACGGAGGATAAATAAGGACACCACACATAGCCGTGGCGGAGGATAAATAAGGACACCACATATAGCTGTGGCGAAGGATAAATAAGGACACCACACATAGCTGTGACGGAGGATAAATAAGGACACCACATGTAGTCATGGCGTAGGATAAATAAGGACACCACCGTGGCGGAGGATAAATAAGGACAGCACACATAGCCGTGGCGGAGGATAAATAAGGACAGCACACATAGCCGTGACGGGGGATAAATAAGGACACCACACATAGCCGTGACGGGGGATAAATAAGGACACCACACATAGCCGTGACGTGGGATAAATTAGGAAACCAGACATAGCCGTGGCGGAGGATAAATAAGGACACCATACATAGCCATGGCGGAGGATAAATAAGAGCACCACACATAGCTGTGGCAGAGGATAAATAAGGACACCACACATAGCCTCGGCGGAGGACAAATAAGGACACCACACATAGCTGTGGCGGAGGATTAATAAGGACACCACACATATCCTCAGCGGAGGGTAAGTAATGACACCACAAATAGCCGCGACGGGGAATAAATAAGAACACCACACATAGATGTGGCAGAGGATAAATAAGGACACCACACATAGCCATGGAGGAGGATAAATAAGGACAGCACACATAGCCGTTTCAGAGGATAAAAAGACCACTATATCAACATTTTATAAAAATAAACACAAGGAACATTGAAATCTTTATATATCTGTTTATTTATTAAAAATAGAGAAAACAACTGTAAGTTTAAGGTCAATGTACACATAACTTTATATTTTCAAATATCTGACTGTAAATGACTGTAAATTAATATATATATATATATATATATATAAGGTTCACGTCTCACTACACAGTTGTGCCCCCTTTTTAGTCATGGTAACACGAATAGTGTTTGAAATATTTGCAAAAAGGTTCATAGGGGCTGTGATTTCTTTCTGCAGATAAGAAGAGCAAAAGTTGGCAGAGCATATATTGCAATAAGGATCACTGGTGTTAAAAAATGACATTTTTATGAGATGCATTTATTTATAAGCGTTTGAACATTTTTTTTTAAAAGCTTAAGAGTGTCACTACACTGTCTTTAAACAAGAGTTGTCAGAAGACCAACAAAGCTCGCCCCTGGGTGTCTAAGTCCAAAAAGGACCATAACTGTGCCAAAATGCAATCCAGAGTTATTGTTCTTATCTCAGTGTGTTCCATTGATGATGGTAAACACATGCAAAGTTTCATTCATATCCAATGAGTGGCTGCATAGATATCTGAAACTTGTACGCAAAAGTTTAACCTGGGTGTCTACAGATGACGATGCCGACGCGGATGACGACGCCGGGGTCATGACAATAGCTCTCCTTGGACTTCGTCCCGGCGAGCTAAAATACAAGCTGTTCAACTGACTAGTTATTGTGCATTTTCTGTAGATACATTCCTTCTAAGAAAAAAAAAATCTATGTGGAATTTTTTTTTACTGTGGAAATATTTAATCTCATTAATTGCAATGTAGTATATAAAGATTCACAGAGGCTGAGGACGGAGGGGGGATTCCAACTCAGGACCCCTGGATTGATGTTCCGATGTGCTACTGACTGACTGGGCTAACTGGAGCCGGTACAGAAAACATATAATGTATCATTATCCAGAAACAATGTCTGGCATATTAAATTGCAATTAACTTATTAAAAACTAAAAGCTGGATGTATAAATATTTGAGAGAAATGATTTAAAAATACAGTAATTATAATAAAAAGCAATTCTGTTTTTTTGTAGATTATAAATATGTTGTGATGTAATATCTCAAACTAACTAACAGATCAACTTAGTTGATACTAAGGAAGCTCAAAACTTATTTGAACCTTACCAACTCCTGATTAATGGTATATATGCAGCTTGCATACATTCACTTGATATACAGTCAAACCTGTGTAAGCTGTCATCTGTATTAAGCAACCATCTGACTTAAGCAACCTTATTTTCTTTTTCCCATTTCTATGCTTTCAGAGCAATTAAACCTGTCTTAAAAGGCCACTATTGCTCCTTCCCTTGAGTGGCTGCTTAAGAAAGGTTTGACTGTACAAAGAATGGATAGAAGTCAACAAGGCCATAATAAATTAATTGCTAGATTATCATCCTCTCCCGACCCCTAAATTTCATACCGCCCCGACCTTTTTATTTTCATAAACAAAAAATAATTAATTCCGCCCGCACTCCCCTTTTTGAAGAAAAATTTGGATGATAATCTAGCAATTAATTTATAATGGCCTAAAGTCACAGTTTACACAATACTCTGTCACACATCGATTGTTTGGTTGTAATAATGTAAATAAATGTACTGAAAATGACTCACGAAAACACATTTCTGATACACGAGTGTTCGTTTTTTGTAAGTTTACCATAATACATAAGCGGACAAGCGTCAATGTAGACAACAAAAATTGAACATAACAAAAAAACATTATGCCTTAAAAGATTTCATAGTATACATCATACCAAATTATTTTAACAATTATATAGTTTGTATAAATAAACCATAAACAATTTAATGTTGTTATTATTTGTTATTATTCAAATATTAAACTGTTATTTATACACAAAATGTAAATTTTATGCATACACAAAATAACCTATTTGTGTCACAACAATGCATATTGTGTCAAATTGTCTTAAATGTAAAAAAATACACTAAATAGCACTGATTGTATAATGTAAAGAATACAACAATTAAACTTAACTCTCTAATTACAACAAACAATTGTATAATTCAAAATTAAATAAATACCTAAATATTACCTATTATTAAAATATTTTGATCATGTCACTCATATATTACTTGTTCAAACAATGGCTGTCATATTTTATAGGTTTTAAAAAAAATACAATATAACCATATTATTTTCAAGTAATTTTAATTTAAAACAAAATAACAATACTCATGAATGTTTCATATCATATGTAAATTAAAAAAAATCTATCCAATTAAAAAAAACACAATATTTACCGTCTAAATTTCTTAACATAAATTTTAGACAAAACATGGACAACAGGAATGAATAATTAATTGTATGGCTGCACAAACATGTATTTTGACTTCAAAAACCTATGTAAACTTCACTGTTTGATTTTAATATTAAAACAATACCACAACAAATTTTATTAAACCTATTGTTTGGAAGACGATTTTTCCTACTAAAGGGAATGAATTCATACTCTTCTTAAAGTAGATGTCATACTTAGGTTATCTCCCTTTAAATCACACACGACCATCCTCCAATGTAAAGCCAGGGATTATATTATATGGATTCTCTTTATTTTATTTTAGCATGATTTTAAATTTTTTGTAACTTTCATTTCAATTTAGTTGTACAAAAACAGACATATTGATACAAAATAGTTCATGACAATTATATATACATTAAGAAATTTCTAATAGCCATTGAGTGTCTCACTGTCTGTGGGAATTGAATGAGTAATAAACAGTACCCACTAAATCCAGATAGTTTGTTTGTGTAGTTTAAATCACAAGGGCCGTATTATCGTAATTACTAAAAATGTTCAAACAGAAATCCCCCCCCCCCCCCAAGCATTTTATTTTTCAGTTTCTCTTTTAATTATTATTTGAAATACTTGACAATTAAATTACCACATACAGTCATAAATCCTCTGTACTTAATGATAAAATATAACTTGCAACATAATCAGTAAGTGTGATATTTTAGCATTTAAAGATATCGCTATCAAAATATGTTAAATTAGTGAAACCGGGGTCAAATATGCATTTGTAGACGTGCAGAACAATATACATGTAATTGAAATAAATTTTTACAATTTAATATAAAGTGGTTAGTTATATAGTGGAATATCATTAGTCATCTGGCAGGTTAATCATTTGTATTAGAGATATTTTGAAACAATAAGTATATAAGTTTAAGCTTTGCAAATTCCTTAGCAAATACTACACAGCTTAAAAAGTGCAAAATTTTACCTACAAATCCTTAATAAGTACTCATCCAGTCGAACAAACATTGATGAGTGTCAACCTTGTAACGTTATCAAAATGCTTTGCACTTGTTGTAATGTATAAACTATAAAGCAACAATACATGTTAAATTGAATGTTGGAGTTCATTTACTGATGATAGATAAACGCTTAAAAAACAATCCAATTGTCATAAAACATTCTTTTATCTGACTTTGTAAACTTATTATTTTGAAAAGAAAGTAATGCTTTATTGATGTATATAAACATTAAATAATTATTCTTATTGCAGGTCTAGTCCTGATAATGAGCAGTTAAATATTATAGTTGATTGGAGAAAAGAAAAAAAAGGGAAAAAATAAAAACACTCTGGGGAGGGGATGGGGATTGATATAATATGTTTTTTTTTAATTTGTTTGTATTCAAAACATGCACAGCCCAATACTAATTCCCTGTTTTCTTTCACCTATTTCATTTTGCTATTTTATGAATACTCGTTTGTTCATGGATTTCTACTGCAGCATCCCTTTCCCCCTTTACAACCAGCAAATTAACCAAACCCACTTCTCTGTCTAACATTCTATCTACATATCCATTTGTGAAATCAAGAGCTATCACAGCATGGGGTATTGTAAAACTGCCGAACGGAAATATGGTTTACAGATTTTAAAATCGGGCCTTTATAGTATGAATATGTTTCAATGAAGTCAGTAAAGTCATGAAACGAGGAAATAAAACAGATTGAGGCGATAGATATTCGAGTTGCTAACTCTATGCTGAACACTAAGCCTTGTTCCCTTATTTTTTCTTGCTTATGTGAAAGGGATATCCTAGTCATGAGTAAGTCATTATTCTCATGTAAAGTTTAGCACTATTTTATTGTTCTTATGACAAATTAAAAGTTTTAATTACTACTTGGTAAACACAACCTTCGGGCAAAGATACAAACAAAGAATTTGACTGTCTTATTCTTTGCCTTTATCTAAATCCCCGGTGGGATTTCTTTATCTGCAAAATAAGTAACATTATAGATTCACTTGATACCACTTGGGACCGTCCAACTAAACATCCTACATTAAAATTTGTTGTAAGTTTAAAATATGACAAGCGTAACTACTTAACAGCATCTTACTTGTTTTTAGTTCAGATATCGTAAATATTTGTTGTAACTTTACATTTTTTATCGACTTAAGATAGACGTAAGTTTTTCGTTAATTTATCGTTACAATAACTTACATTAAAAATATCTTAATTTACAATCTTTAGTATTAAAAAAGTTTGCTTGGTGACTAAGAGTTATTTTCTTTCTACTGTACACTTCGTGTGGAGAATATTGCTTTATTTCAGAGAACACACAGTTACTTTAATAATGCCATGATATTGTAGATTCATTGGCTAATATCATACAATCTGATGTCTTAGTCTAGGCATCGTAAGTCGTGGAGGAAACATTGCCGCCGTGACCTGTCCAGTTGGTGTGTATGAACTTGCCAGGGTTATCTAACAGTTCATATGTATGGGCTCCAAAATAGTCTCTCTGCGCCTGAAACATGGGCAAGGCATATAAATAAGTAATTTGTAATAATCAGTTAAACTGACATATGGTCGAGGAAGACCTCAGGCTGAGTCTGAATGAGAAGAATCACCGTCCTTTCGCAAGTAACTTGGCAAACTTTTTCACATTAAGTTTTTGGAGCAGGTGGGACACGATCCTACAACCTTAGCAGTGAGAGGTAAGTGATCTTGAGATGGCGCATTAAGACCACTTGGCCATGGACGAAAAAATTCTTAAATTAAACAATTTATGATTAGAAAATTAATTTATCACATAATTAAACTTGTTTAATAAATTCGATTATAATAAATGAGCAAGAATGTAAGATCCTCCATGTAATTATTCCAACTAATACTTAAACGGTGTTTGCGATTTCTCAGATACATTTACTAAAACATCCAATACAAAACTATAGTTTGTGAGCAAGACATGTGTACTGTATATATGTATACCTGCAGGAGATTGGCTGGTAGTCTGGCAGCTCTGTAGCCATCGTAGAAGGCGAGGGCGGTGCTGAACGCTGGGGTGGGGATGCCGTGGAGGACAGCCGTTGACACAACTTTTCGCCACGCAGCCTGTAGACACAAGATACACACACAATTACACTGCTTAGTACAATAAATTTATACATAGAAAATTAAACTACTTTTTCAATTCATTAATTTCATGGTACAGTTAAACAGCGTTAGCTTGAACTCAGATAACTGGAACAAAACACATGCCTCAAAACTGATATCAGGTTTGGACAAAATCTCTATATATTTTATTTTATTCTACTACAGAAAACTCTAACCAGGATAACTGGAACTGTCAAACTGAATTAGTTTTTCAACACAACATATTCCCTTTGCTGTTACAGTTATGCCCTAGATAAATAACTGGCGTGTTTCTGACCGAATTTGCACCTTTTATATATAAGCAAACAATTAGTGTCCATAGATGTGGTGGGTATTATCTCCTTGTGAGATACACAATTAAAGCATGAACAATTTCAATGATGTGATTAATTCTCACATTTTGAACACGATTTAATTTTTATCTGTAATTTAAGTGATTATTTCTGGAGTGCATGCTCAAGCCGAGATGTTTTGTTAATACAGAGCCAGGAGTGGATACTCAAGTTGAAACAAGATCAGGAATGCTTAGAATATTCAAGTTGAGATGTTTTGTTAATACACAGCCAGGAGTGGATACTCAAGTTGAAACAAGATCTGAAGTGCATAGAAAATTCAAGTTGAGATGTTTTGTTAATACAGAGCCAGGAGCGGATATTCAAGTTAAAAAAAGATCAGGAATGCATAGAATATTCAAGTTGAGATGTTTTGTTAATACACAGCAAGGAGCCGATACTCAAGTTGAAACAAGATCATGAGTACATAGAATATTCAAGTTGAGATGTTAATACAGAGCGAGGAGTGGATACTCAAGTTGAAACAAGATCAGGAATGCATAGAATATTCAAGTTGAGATGTTTTGTTAATACACAGCCAGGAGCAGATACTCAAGTTGAAACAAGATCAGAAGTGCATAGAATATTCCAGTTAAGATGTTAATACAGAGCCAGGAGTGGATACTCAAGTTGAAAAAAGATCAAGAATGCATAAAATATTCAAGTTGAGATGTTTTGTTAATACAGAGCCAGGAGCGGATACTCAAGTTGAAACAAGATCAGAAGTGCATAGAATAATCAAGTTGAGATGTTTTGTTAATACAGAGCGAGGAGTGGATACTCAAGTTGAAACAAGATCAGGAATGCATAGAAAATTCAAGTTGAGATGTTTTGTTAATACAGAGCGAGGAGCGGATACTCAAGTTGAAACAAGATCAGGAATGCATAGAAAATTCAAGTTGAGATGTTTTGTTAATACAGAGCCAGGAGTGGATACTCAAGTTGAAAAAAGATCAAGAATGCATAAAATATTCAAGTTGAGATGTTTTGTTAATACAGAGCGAGGAGCGGATACTCAAGTTGAAACAAGATCAGAAGTGCATAGAATAATCAAGTTGAGATGTTTTGTTAATACAGAGCGAGGAGCGGATACTCAAGTTGAAACAAGATCAGGAATGCATAGAATAATCAAGTTGAGATGTTTTGTTAATACAGAGCGAGGAGCGGATACTCAAGTTGAAAAAAGATCAGGAATGCATAGAATATTCAAGTTGAGATGTTTTGTTAATACAGAGCCAGGAGCGGATACTCAAGTTGAAACAAGATCAGGAATGCATAGAAAATTCAAGTTGAGATGTTTTGTTAATACAGAGCCAGGAGTGGATACTCAAGTTGAAACAAGGCCAGAAGTGCATAGAATAATCAAGTTGAGATGTTTTGTTAATACACAGCCAGGTGTGAATACTCAAGTTGAAAAAAGATCAGGAATGCATAGAATATTCAAGTTGAGATGTTTTGTTAATACAGAGCCAGGAGCGGATAGTCAAGTTGAAACACGATCAGGAGTGCATAGAATATTCAAGTTGAGATGTTTTGTTAATACACAGCTAGGAGTGGATACTCAAGTTAAGACACAATCAGGAGTGCATAAAATATTCAAGTTGAGATGTTTTGTTAATACACAGCCAGGAGTGGATACTCAAGCTGAAACACGATCAGGAGTGCATAGAATATTCAAGTTGAGATGTTTTGTTAATACACAGCCAGGAGTGGATACTCAAGTTAAAACACAATCAGGAGTGCATAGAATATTCAAGTTGAGATGTTTTGTTAATACACAGCAAGGAGTGGATACTTAAGTTGAAACAAGATCAGGAGTACATAGAATATTCAAGTTGAGATGTTAATACAGAGCCAGGAGTGGATACTCAAGTTGAAACAAGATCAGGAATGCATAGAATATTCAAGTTGAGATGTTTTGTTAATACAGAGCCAGGAGTGGATAGTCAAGTTGAAACACGATCAGGAGTGCATAGAATATTCAAGTTGAGATGTTTTGTTAATACACAGCTAGGAGTGGATACTCAAGTTAAGACACAATCAGGAGTGCATAAAATATTCAAGTTGAGATGTTTTGTTAATACACAGCCAGGAGTGGATACTCAAGCTGAAACACGATCAGGAGTGCATAGAATAATCAAGCTGAGATGTTTTGTTAATACACAGCTAGGAGTGGATACTCAAGTTGAAACACAATCAGGAGTGCATAGAATATTCAAGTTGAGATGTTTTGTTAATACACAGCCAGGAGTGGATACTCAAGTTAAAACACAATCAGGAGTGCATAGAATAATCAAGTTGAGATGTTTTGTTAACACACAGCTAGGAGTGGATACTCAAGTTGAAACACAATCAGGAGTGCATAGAATATTCAAGTTGAGATGTTTTGTTAATACACAGCTAGGAGTGGATACTCAAGTTGAAACACAATCAGGAATGCATAGAATATTCAAGTTGAGATGTTTTGTTAATACACAGCAAGGAGTGGATACTTAAGTTGAAACAAGATCAGGAGTACATAGAATATTCAAGTTGAGATGTTAATACAGAGCCAGGAGTGGATACTCAAGTTGAAACAAGATCAGGAATGCATAGAATATTCAAGTTGAGATGTTTTGTTAATACACAGCCAGGAGCAAATACTCAAGTTGAAACAATATCAGAAGTGCATAAAATATTCAAGTTGAGATGTTTTGTTAATACAGAGCCAGGAGTGAATACTCAAGTTGAAACACGATCAAGAGTGCACAGAATATTCAAGTTGAGATGTTTGTTAATACAGAGCCAGGAGCGGATACTCAAGTTGAAACAAGATCAGGAATGCATAGAATATTCAAGTTGAGATGTTAAACAGAGCCAGGAGTGGATACTCAAGTTGAAAAAAGATCAGGAATGCATAGAATATTCAAGTTGAAATGTTTTGTTTATACAGAGCCAGGAGCGGATACTCAAGTTGAAACAAGATCAGAAGTGTATAAAATATTCAAGTTGAGATGTTTTGTTAATACAGAGCCAGGAGTGAATACTCAAGTTGAAACACGATCAAGAGTGCACAGAATATTCAAGTTGAGATTTTTTGTTAATACAGAGCCAGGAGTGGATTCTCAAGTTAAAATAAGATCAGGAATGCATAGAATATTCAAGTTGAGATGTTTTGTTAATACACAGCCAGGAGTGGATACTCAAATTGAAACAGGATCAGGAATGCATAGAATAATCAAGTTGAGATGTTTTGTTAATACAGAGACAGGAGTGGATACTCAAGTTGAAACAGGATCAGGAGTGCATAAAATATTCAAGCTGAGATGTTTTGTTAATACAGAGCCAGGAGTGGATACTCAAGTTGAAACACGATCAGGACTGCATAGAATATTCAAGCTGAGATGTTTTGTAAATACAGAGCCAGGAGTGGATACTCAAGTTGAAACAAAATCAGGAATGCATAGAATATTCAAGCTGAGATGTTTTGTTAATACAGAACCAGGAATGGATTCTCAAGTTGAAACAAGATCAGAAGTGCACAGAATATTCAAGCTGAGATGTTTTGTTAATACACAGTCAGGAGTGGATACTCAAGTTGAAACAGGATCAGGAGTGCATAGAATATTCAAGTTGAGATGTTTTGTTAATACAGAGCGAGGAGTGGATACTCAAATTGTAACAGGATCAGGAATGCATAGAATATTCAAGTTGAGATGTTTTGTTAATACACAGCCAGGAGTGGATACTCAAGTTGAAACAAGATCAGGAGTGCATAGAATATTCAAGTTGAGATGTTTTGTTAATACAGAGCGAGGAGTGGATACTCAAATTGTAACAGGATCAGGAATGCATAGAATATTCAAGTTGAGATGTTTTGTTAATACACAGCCAGGAGTGGATACTCAAGTTGAAACAAGATCAGGAGTGCATAGAATATTCAAGTTGAGATGTTTTGTTAATACAGAGCGAGGAGTGGATACTCAAATTGTAACAGGATCAGGAATGCATAGAATATTCAAGTTGAGATGTTTTGTTAATACAGAGCCAGGAGTGGATACTCAAATTGAAACAGGATCAGGAATGCACAGAATATTCAAGTTGAGATGTTTTGTTAATACAGAGCCAGGAGTGGATACTCAAGTTGAAACAGGATCAGGAGTGCACAGAATATTCAAGTTGAGATGTTTTGTTAATACACAGCCAGGAGTGGATACTCAAGTTGAAACAGGATCAGGAGTGCATAGAATATTCAAGTTGAGATGTTTTGTTAATACAGAGCCAGGAGTGGATACTCAAATTGTAACAGGATCAGGAATGCATAGAATATTCAAGTTGAGATGTTTTGTTAATACACAGCCAGGAGTGGATACTCAAGTTGAAACAAGATCAGGAGTGCATAGAATATTCAAGTTGAGATGTTTTGTTAATACAGAGCGAGGAGTGGATACTCAAATTGTAACAGGATCAGGAATGCATAGAATATGCAAGTTGAGATGTTTTGTTAATACAGAGCCAGGAGTGGATACTCAAATTGAAACAGGATCAGGAATGCATAGAATATTCAAGTTGAGATGTTTTGTTAATACACAGCCTGGAGTGGATTCTCAAGTTGAAACAAGATCAGTAGTGCATAGAATATTCAAGCTGAGATGTTTTGTTAATACACAGTCAGGAGTGGATACTCAAGTTGAAACAGGATCAGGAGTGCATAGAATATTCAAGTTGAGATGTTTTGTTAATACACAGCCAGGAATGGATACTCAAGTTGAAACAGGATCAGGAGTGCACAGAATATTCAAGTTGAGATGTTTTGTTAATACACAGCCAGGAGTGGATACTCAAGTTGAAACAGGATCAGGAGTGCATAGAATATTCAAGTTGAGATGTTTTGTTAATACAGAGCCAGGAGTGGATACTCAAATTGTAACAGGATCAGGAATGCATAGAATATTCAAGTTGAGATGTTTTGTTAATACACAGCCAGGAGTGGATACTCAAGTTGAAACAAGATCAGGAGTGCATAGAATATTCAAGTTGAGATGTTTTGTTAATACAGAGCGAGGAGTGGATACTCAAATTGTAACAGGATCAGGAATGCATAGAATATTCAAGTTGAGATGTTTTGTTAATACAGAGCCAGGAGTGGATACTCAAATTGAAACATGATCAGGAGTGCATAGAATATTCAAGTTGAGATGTTTGTTAATACAGAGCCAGGCGTGGATACTCAAATTGAAACATGATCAGGAGTGCATAGAATATTCAAGTTGAGATGTTTGTTAATACAGAGCTAGGAGTGGATACTCAAGTTGAAACAGGATCAGGAGTGCATAGAATATTCAAGTTGAGATGTTTTGTTAATACACAGCCAGGAGTGGATACTCAAGTTGAAACAGGATCAGGAGTGCATAGAATATTCAAGTTGAGATGTTTGTTAATACAGAGCCAGGAGTGGATACTCAAGTTGAAACAAGATCAGGAGTGCATAGAATATTCAAGTTGAGATGTTTTGTTAATACAGAACCAGGAATGGATTCTCAAGTTGAAACAAGATCAGGAGTGCATAGAATATTCAAGTTGAGATGTTTGTTAATACAGAGCCAGGAGTGGATACTCAAGTTGAAACAGGATCAGGAATGCATAGAATATTCAAGCTGAGATGTTTTGTGAATACATGACCAGGAATGGATTCTCAAGTTGAAACAAGATCAGGAGTGCATAGAATATTCAAGTTGAGATGTTTGTTAATACAGAGCCAGGAGTGGATACTCAAGTTGAAACAAGATCAGGAGTGCATAGAATATTCAAGTTGAGATGTTTTGTTAATACAGAACCAGGAATGGATTCTCAAGTTGAAACAAGATCAGGAGTGCATAGAATATTCAAGTTGAGATGTTTTGTTAATACAGAGCCAGGAGTGGATACTCAAGTTGAAACAAGATCAGGAGTGCATAGAATATTCAAGTTGAGATGTTTTGTGAATACATGACCAGGTTTTTTAAATATTGGAAACATTGTCAAGCTTGGCCTAGTACAGTTATGGGGTACATGTAATATATTATAAAGTACAAATTTAAGTGAACTGAGTTTTAGAGAACCATATGTTCTTGGCTATAACATCACTGAAAACAAGCTTTGTTTTTATTGTATACAATATGTGAATTATATTATAATATTTAGCTTTCACTTACCTGGCACTTTTGTATTTCCAATTTGAAGAATTCGTCTAGAAGTAGGTTGCTTAAATTTGGGTTTTTGTCAAAGGCTTGTTTAATGTTACCAAGGAAACGGCTGGAAAAAAAAACAAAAATATATTATAATATACTTTATACATCCTTAAATGACCATTTTCATCATAGATACCTCTATCAATTAACCTTTCAAAACTAAGAAACCATTGTTAATACAACAACAGATAATCATACCCTCCCCCCCACCACTATGATAGAGTGAGGTAACTGATGCTTTGGTAGTTAGAGCAAATACCCCTTAGGACCTAGGCCAAACAGTTTTTATAAAACATCTATATTTTCTATAGTAATGGTGACTCTGATCTTTGATCCCATCATGCAAAGTTTGAGGTCCCTATATGAAGTTATCAATTGGAAACTAATTTTCAATAAAAAAAACTGTGATCTTAACCTTTGACCCCAAAATGAATAGAAGTCATCTACTTACCAAGACATACCAACCTGCAAAGTTTGAGGTGGTCCCAAAACCAAACAGTCGGAAATAGACTTTTAGTAAATAGCCAGCGGCTTCAGCCTTTGGCCCAAATAGCTTATTAATGCCATTTCCAACATCAGACAGGTTATATATGGCACATTCATTTGTATTAATGGAGGGCCACTTTGTTTTTTGTTGTTGTTTTTTTTAATGGGGTTAAAGGTCATTTTCAACACATTTCAGGCTTAATATGGGATATCCTGTTTTATTTGTCGAGGAAGACCTCAGAGTAGATCTGAGATCCTTCAACAAGAAACTAGCAAGCTGTCTCATATAAAGTTTTTGGAGAGAGGGGGTTTCAAACCAACGACCTCAGCGGTGAGAGGTTAAGTGATTTTAAATCCACGCCTCAGGCCACTTGGCCATGGAGCTGACCACTTTGTATTACTTGGGATTGATGTACAAGTTTAGGGCGCTGGTCTAATGGGCAGGGTATTGGCTGCCTATGTCAGAAGATGCAGGTGCGATCCTAGGCCTCTAAAAAAATAATACTAATACCGGTTATACCCAGAAAACTGTCTCTAGAGTGGATCACAAAGGCAGTAGATTATTACTTAATCAATCTACGACATTAATCTAAAATATCAGTATATGTTTTTTCTTTTAGATTGGATCAGTGCCTTAGTTAAGTTACTTATCTATATCAGCTGGTTAGGCCATTACAAATTAATTGCTAGATTATCATCCAAATTTTTCTTAAAAATGGGGAGGGTGGGAGGATTTTATTTTTTATTTTCATTTTCAAAATTTCTGATTTTTTTTTTAATTTTTTTTTTTTTTATGAAAATAAAAAGGGTTGGGGCTGCATGAAAATTAGGGGCGGGCGGGGATGATAATCTTGCAATTAATTTATAATGGCCTTTCAAAGAAAGCTCAAAACTTATATGAACCACTGTCATGTCCATTTCCTGGGAAGAACCAGTACTGAATGTTGTTATTTGAGAGGCATCAGGTAAAGCTGAGGATCAGACCTGCAACCTTTGGCTTGAGTGATTGATGCCTAAATTGATACACTAAATAGATCTTAGTTCTGCTGTTACCTTCTAATAATGCAACCCCCTCTCCACATCAGCGCAATTCCACCAAAATTAAGAGTCCATTTCAATTCTTTTGCCGTTTCTCTCATCAGCATAAATCCTTGAGCGTATGATACAATTTTTGATGCGTATAAAGCTTGTCTAATACTCTCAATGAATTCGGTACGATCACCGCTGAATTTAGCCAGGTCTGGACCCTTCAGCTCTTTGCTGGCAACCACTCTCTCTGCTTGTAATGCAGACAAACATCTTGAAAACACAGCTTCCCCTGTAGATGACAGAGAGGACATTATTTATTAATTTCTTTTAATACCTTTACATTTCTACAACAATGTCTCAGTTTAATATATAGATTAACTGCATTCCATTTTGCAGCAAGAAATGTCACTGGTAAGTGTCTCATGCCCCCCGAATGGTCTGTGAAAAATAATAATATATGTTATAATAGGTAGTGATGTATCCATAAATATCAAGAGTAATGGACTGATGTTTTAGACTTGACATGCAATTTCATGTTATTTTTTACATTAAAGCATGACCTTGACCTTTGTGTAACTTGACCTTGACATCTGATGTAATGGTCTGGGTATTTCAACAAATGCAGTTGAAACATCATCATGGCATGCTGATCACTTGTCACGCTATTTCAAAATCCCTAAATTTAAGACAAAGTTACAGATCAATTGTTGATCAATTGATAAATTGAGCCAAGTATTTTTGAAATCCATCCATGTATGATAAAGTTTAAGGAGGGACTTGAAATCTCAAACAGATTCACATTTTTGTCATACATACTCAAAGTGTGATCTTGATCTTTGAGGTACGGGTCTAAGTCTTACTTATGACACATTGTCATGTCATCTTGATAAATTGAGCCAAGTTACAGACAAATTTACAGACCAGACACACATTATCAAACAGATTGAAAGTGTGACCTTGACCTTTGATGAAAGGTTCTGGGTCTTACATGCAACACTAAATTATGTCATGTTGATCAACTGAGCCAGGTGTTTTTAAAACTATCCATAGATGACAAAGTTACAGACCAGACAAGAAATCTCAAAATGACTGAAAGTGTTGTCAAACAAAGTTAAATTGTGACCTTGACCTTTGAAGTCGGAGTCTTGGTATAAAGTGTAACATGTCGTCATGTTATGCTGATCATTTGTAGCAAGTATTTATAAAATCCATCTATGCATGACAAACTTACTGGCCGGACAAGAAATCTCACAGATTCAAAGTGTTGTCTAACAAACTCAAAGTGTAACCTTGACCTTTGAGGTACACATATGGGTCTTACAAGTGACACATCCTGTCATGCTGATGAATGGAGCCAAGTGTTTTTAAAATTTATCCATAGGTGACAAAGTTACAGACAGGACACAAAATCTCAGACTGAAAGTGTCATCAAACAAAGTTAAATTGTGACCTTGACCTTTGAAATAGGAGTCTGGGTATTAAGTGTAACATGTCATCATGTCATGTTGATCAATTGCAGCAAGTATTTATAAAATCCATCTGTGCATGAAGTTACCCGACCGGACGTGAAATCTCACTCAGACTGAAAGCTTTGTCAAACAAACTTGAAGTGTGACCTTGACCTTTGAGGTACACATTGGGGTCTTACACGTGACACGTTGTAATGTCATGCTGACGAATTGAGCCAAGTGTTTGAAATTTATCCATAAGTGACAAAGTTTTAGACTGGACATGAAATCTCAATCAGACTGAAAGTGTCATCAAACAAAGTTAAATTGTGACCTTGACTTTGAAGTGGGATTCTGGGTTAGCACGTGACACATCGTCATGTTATGTTGATCATTTGTAACCTTGACCTTTGAGGTACAGGTGTTGGTTTTACTCGTAACACATCATCATGTTATATTGATCATTTGTAGCAAATAATAAAATCCATTTATGCATGAGAAATTACAGGCCGGACACAAATCTCACACAGACCAAAGTGTTGTCAAACAAATTCAAATTGTGGCCTTGATCTTAAAGGTACGGGTGTGGGTCTTACTAGTGACATGTTGTCATGTTATGTTATTCATTTGTAGCATTAAAATTCATTGATGCATGACAAGGTTACAGGCCAGACGCGGAATCTCACACAGACTCAAATTGTTGTCAAACAAACTCAAATTGTGACCTTGACCTTTGAGGTACGGGTGTGGGTCTTACTCGCGACATGTCATCATGTTATGTTGATCATTTGTAGCAAGTATCATTAAAATCCATTAATGTATGACAAAGATACAGGCCAGACACGAAATCTCACTGACTCAAAGTGTTGTAAAACAAACTCAAATTGCGACCTTGACCTTTGAGGTACTGGTGTGGGTTTTACTCGCAACACGTTGTCACGTTATGTTTTTTTTAGGGGGGGAAAGTGGGGGGGTGGCATAATGAAAAACATTTGCAGCTTATAGGATGAAATTCGAATCACAGACCTGTGTAATTCAACATTCTTTACACATGCATAAAAAACAGAAAAAATTAAATTAATCCTTATAATTCCAATCCTGATGATGATATAGATACTAGGGGTGAAATAGTTAACAGCGGTACACGATTCACCGTGGTATTTCTCCTCAGTGCGGTTCACGTTTTTTTCAATGTTAGCCTACGGTATGCGGACGTTATGACAATATACTTGTGCCACAATCAATAAAAAACCAGTATGTGTAAACAATTCAAGATGGCGCAGTCGGATCATTTATGACTTTTGATATGACTAAAATATGCATGACAATTTTACAGCACAAGGACGATAAAACATTCAAATGACTTAAAATCTAGTGTCTTAAACTCATTTATTTGAGTAACCAACTATAAATCTTAGTGCGCCATAAAATAGTCATTGCGTATTTTCTAAGTTATCAGTAAAAGTTTTAGGAAAGTCCAGAAAGTCGACATGTCCACTTATTTCGGTTTTATTTGTTATTTTGTTTGACACTGTCTGGGTGACAATGGCAATCATTACTCATTAGTATTAGTTTGTTTTTATTTACAGCTTTATTTACAAATACTCTTGATTTCCATTTTGATTAACTGTTTTGTTAATTTCATTCAATAACATTGTTCTCTGAAATAACCTTAATTCATTATTTAGAAAAATTTCAGTTATCTATGTATTGTATCGTACTAAATGTACCGAACCATGGAGGTTGTACCGTGATACGCATAGTATTGTGATGTAGGTGTATCGTTTCACTCCTAATATATAGGAGGGGAAATCAGAAAGTTCGTAGACTTTTGCCATAACTAATTTTTATCAATTATACAATGCATAATATACTGTTATTGTGTTTGAAATAAATGTATATGGGACATATTTTGAAAATTTTAGCATGATACGTCAACTATTAAGAAAATAAGGCGCTATTCAAAGCATAGCATATGTCAGGACAAAATGATGACATTGTATTCAACAGAAACCAATGTCAATATTTTAAACATGTGCTATTGTATCAGATTTACTGAGTCACTCCTTCTCAAAATACACCATTCAGTGTGTACATGTAAACAAAATCAGAAGATGGTGTACTGGACATAAAATTCTGTAAAACATGCTTTAATTCCAATATGCCTTCAAATCGACTCCCCATTTGCTGTTTTTTAATGACTGATTCCCTTCCGTCTCAAAAACATTAATTTTGTGACATTCAAACACTAGAGTCATAGAAACATTAGATTTACCGTACATACTTTTGTTTCTCTGTTTGAGCAGGTGTATTACCTAACATGGAGCAGAACTTTACGGAACTGCGTAAAAAAGTTATGGTAAAAGTCTACCAACTTTCTGATCCCCCCTCATATATTTTATTTGAGACTCCTCTAGTGAATGAAAATTTAAACTTTCTGCTGCAAAGTAAATGTAGAACATCAATACTTGTTTTATTTATATTTAGGAAAAGAGCGTTTAACTAATCTGTATTTTATCGAATCTTTTTGTAAATAAAGACTTATCTTATGTATCTAAAGAAAACATAGTCTTGTATCTTTATGAATGTTACATATACATGTACTAGCATTTGGATGTACCAGGCAGGGTCAGGTTAGCTAATTCAGCAATGTATTGTATTACCAATTCTGGCATCATTAGTTTGAAATCCCACCAAGTCTCTGAGATGATTGACCATGAATTTTGTCCTATAGCCATGAATCTCCCACCTCTGAATATGTGGAGAAGTAGCCAGTGTCTTGCAGAAATAATATAGTTGACTGCCTAGTGGATCGCAGATACACAGAAAAGGTAGACTGACCATTGTTATAAACACTGAAATACTTACCTATGAGTGTAACAGGCACGCCATACTCTAGTGAGGCTATAGCTGTCCACTTCCCGGTACCCTTTTGGCCAGCAGTGTCACGGATTTTCTCCAGTAAGTAGCTTCCATCAGCATCCTTGAACTTGAGGATGTCGCGCGTGATCTCAATCAAGAACGAATCCAACTCTCCTTTGTTCCAGTCATCCAATACCTGAAGAAAGAAGTAATAATTTTTTGTTTTTTTACGCATAGCATATCAACACAAAAAGATTATATGACGCAAACAGGAAGGAAAATTCGGGGCTTATTTTACAAGTAACATATATATAAATAAAAATCAACAACTGAATGCATAATATGAACCTAGAAATCATGGTACTCAACTGTATATTAAATCAGGGCCCTCCCTTAATACTGATATTTAAAATCTATTTTCCTCCTTTCTTACTGATAAAACAATTATGCTAATGTCCAGCTTTGATATTCTTATTCATAACATGAAATTCATGACAACATCATACACACTTGTAAAACAAAATGAAATGCAAACTAGTCCTTTTAAGCTCTGCCCTATGGCAAATGTTTTTCATTGAGAAATGAAATGCAGTGGATTTATAGTTCATTTAGATTGATTGCAGTAGAAATGCAAATATTAGAACTGATGATAATCTCTGTCCAGAACTTACATGATTTACCCCTGTAAATAACTTCTACATTGATTTGTTTATATTTACCTGTACTGTGAAGGTGAAAACACAGACAACTCTTGTAATAATTAATTACATTTTAAAACAGAATTGTCTCCCTTTGGCTTAATGATTTTTCTCGCGTCGCTGTCAACAATTTTTCAGTTATATCTCAACAGTTTACTTGAGACTTGTATTCTTAGTGCTGCCACACTGAAGTACCATGTCGCAGACACATGGTATGATACCTAACCCAGTCATATTTTACTGACACTGGACTGACCAGACTTAAAACTGTCCTCTAAAAGCTATAAAAGTATACATGTACTGGTATACACTTACCGTGGCCATCTCATCTTGGTTCATACCGAGGACATCTTTCATGAGATGGTACGATTCACAGATCAGCTGCATGTCTCCGTACTCTATACCATTGTGGACCATCTTCACAAAGTGACCCGCACCTTCTGGCCCAACCTGCAGCATAATCAAACCAACACTTGTATTGTGAATTGTGTCTAATTTATCACTATTATAATATTGTAACATTTTACTTATTATTTCTATGGTATATACAGTCTAACCTGTGTAAGCGGTCACCTCTATTAAGCAGTCACTTGTCTTAAGCAGCCTTATTTGCTGTTTCCAATTTCTATGCTTTCAGAGCAAATTAACAGATATTAAACAAAAACCTGTCTTAAAAGGCTACTTTGCACCATCTCTTGCCTGACTGCTTAAAACAGGTTTGACTGTAACTGAAAACTTTTCCTTTTACATCTTTTTTTTTTGTCCAGTCCATTATCATTTAGAAGCGTTGCTGACAATTACAGATTGAAAGTCAAACCATGTACACATGTGCACTGAACATACATGCAGCCTTTTCAGGTATACATTCACAAATGGTGATATTGATATGCTAAGCTTCAAATGAAGTTAACTGGGGCGAAGCTACCTTTATAAAGATGAAGGGGCAGCAGCTCCTTGGGCAGCAGTTTCAGGCTCTTGAAGCTTCAGGCAAACTGAGATTGAAATAGATAAAAATGCTCATATTTTTTCAAACACAAAATTGCAGGATATAAATAAACCCCTTTTACGGATATACTGATAGATTTATACATGTATTCAGTTTAATTAAAGCTAAAATAAAACAGAAATTTTCTTGAGAAAGAAACTGATTTTAATATAAAAAAACCTTACAATACTTACCCAATCACAACATGGTTCATTTTCAGACTTGGCAGAGATAGACTGGAAAATGTTCTTTACATGAGGCCTGAAACAGAAAAATGAATCTTTATCAATATTATCTACAGCATTAAAATGAGCATAATGCAAATTGTAATATTTAATATTGTGTTGTATTTTCTTCAAGTCCATAATCAGACCTCAGCACATGCTTCAGAATTAATTCAGAGAAAAAGATGTGGACAAGATATTTTTTGATGACTTTTTTTTTTTATTAAGTTTTTGGGTGTAATAAATGAATAAAGATCGATCATAACAAATTTAATTCATATTAAGCAGCAATACTTTTTTGCAAACAGCGTAAGTAAATATCCTTGAGTTTTAAAATAAATTTTGTAGATCTAAATTTGTCTTGTTTTTGTGTGATTGGTCATTGTGACCATGACCTTTGACCTTTTGACCCCAAAAACATAGAATGACTTGGATTATTTGTGAAAAGATTTAAGACTGTAGGTGTTGTTTTCTTGACTTTCGTTGCAGAAATTAAAAAAAGATAACACAAGCACTTTATTATCCAATAGTTGATAAATAAAAAAAAAGTTTTTGAGAATGTCTGTGTACTTGAAAATATCTATCTACCTGTCTTCTGAAGCTAAGTTCAAACTTTTGTTATTAATTCTGAATTATGCTTGGCTACAGTGTGTTATCATATATATCACGGTCCGCTCAATTCAAAGTGTCTTTAATTGGCAAAAGATTTTTAATTCCGACAACACAAAGTGGTGCAGCCGGCAAAAAATCAACTCAACCTCACACTGATCCTTCCCAACAAGTCTCAGCAAAATCCAAACAAAAGATGTCGCAGGTGTTTTCTTGACAAGATTTTTAATTCCAAAAATGCAAAGTGATGTAGTTTAACACTATTGATTTTCACAATTTTGAGTAATTCAAAGGCCATAATTCTTGGGATATTGGTCAGACCTGACTGATTATTGAACTTCACCAAGATAGTATAGTTATACACATTTGGTATAAGTTTGTTTAAGATTCACTTAAAGTTGCTCTAGTTATTGAGCAGATATTCTCTATTTTCACAATTTTGACCGCGTCAAGTGCCTACTGGTTCGAACTGACTATATAGTTAGTTTAGTTTAAAATTATTTATTTAACTTCGATTGTGAAACGAGTTATAACAACTTAGACAAATCAAGCTCGAAGACTTCTAGTTACAGAACTTGATGTAGAAATAACAGTTATACACAAAATTTATAAGTTTGATTAAGATCCAACAAAATCTGCTCTAGTTATTGAGTGGACGTAGCAGATTTCAGTTACTTTGGCTAAATCAAGGGTCATAACTCCCGTGATACTGGTCTGCACTGACTGTTTATCAAGCTTGACTGAGATATTATAGTAATACACATTCTGTATAAGTTTCATAAAGATCCAATTAGAATTGCTCAAGTAATTCAGCAGACTCTCTCAAAGATGACTAAATCAATGGCCAAGATGTTTTTCGGGATACTGGTCAGCACTGACTGTTTATCGAAATTGACTGAGATATTAAAGTAATACACATTCTGTTTTAGTTCAATAAAGATCCAATTAGAATTACTCAAATTATTGAGCAGACACTTTCGATTTTAGTCAAGGGTCATAATCATAATTCTTAGCATTCTGGTCCTAAATATCAAACTTGACCGAGGCATCACAGTCATATATACACTCTGTATGATTATAATAGCTCTAATAATTACTGGACTATTACATAGTAAGGAGAAGAATTTCATATGTAATATGCTTTTGTTTTATGTTTTGTTACACATTGTATAACTTATATATTGAGATATAAAATACAATTTAAAACAATTTAATAAATTATTAAACCAAACATAAAACATAAAAAAAATAGTTAATGACATGATGTATCCTGGAGGAAAAGATATCTTAAAAACAAGGAAACAACAAGAATGTCGTCTCAATGATTTAAATTCACCACAAAGGGGAATTTGCTTTTTAGATAACAAAAAAAAAACACACACAATTTATTTCACAATACTACCTAGTTTAAGGTTTAAACTAATTCTAATAAGTACATGTGCTCACACTGTAGTTTCTTTTCTAAATGACACATACCCAATAAGAAGAAATAGTATTTAATCTACATAAAATATATAATGATACAACTATAACCTGTATTATTTTTTTTTTACTTTTGGGGTCAGGTAAATGGAGGTAATCAAAACACTATTACTGTCACCTGTGTTTCAATATTAAAATCAACCTGTTTCAACAAGTATTTATTTGTTAAATAAAATAACTGTACTAATAAGTTGTACAGCAAGAATAACTGGGTTTTGTTAATGTCATATAATAAAAAAAGTCAATACATTATGCATGTATGTATTGAAGACCTTATGTGGCTGTCTCCAACTGTGGCTTTCAGAAATTGTCCAAAAAAAAAAATTGAATAGAATTTAATATTTTTTTCAATACAATCATGGCTGTTTAATTACGGCGTATCCAGTTTTACTGATGGAAGAAGACCTCAGAATGTCTAAGAGTAGAACCACCGTCCTTCCGCAAGTCAATGGCAAACTTTCTCACATTAAGTTTATGGACGGACCCACACTCAAATGTTAAGATGTAAGTGGTTGTTTGGATGCCAGCACCTCTGACGACTCGGGTCATGGAGAACCCTTGGGCGACAGTGAAATAAATTAACAGCCACAAGACAACCAAAATCTGTGGCCTTCAGTGGGTCTCAATGTTTCTAAATCACACACCTGTGGCATAGACCATGCTAAAGAAGGCAATTTTTTATGATGCAAGGACCATACCTCAGACATTTAGGTATGATCAGTTCACCTTGTTTGAGATATTTTAAATTAATAACTACTGTGTAAGTTTTGGGTGAAAAATCAAATGAAAAAGTGCAAGGGCTATAGTGCAATTACATGCACATGGTCAAATAGATCAATCTGTGACAATGCAAGGGCCATAACTCTGATATCTAATGATCAAATTTGGCCTGTTCACAAACTTGAGACATTGAGGTTGTATAACTACATGAGCTGTGTCAGTTTATTGATGATTCATGGGCCATAACTCCAGCATTAATAATGTTCCGATATTGATATTAATTTCGTTAATCAAACAACGAAAAAAAAATTTTAATTTATAATTGTTAGTATCACAATCATAATTAACTCTTTACTCCATAGATACGCGTTTTTCCGCACCAATCGCAGAAGGCCTTTGAAAACAGTGCAGGAAGAGTTCAGATTGCTCGTGACGAGCAATCTGAACACTTCCTGCACTGTTTTCACCTGTGTCAGTTAATATAAACATAATTAACCCATTGCTGATACGTGGTGAATTAATGCTTTCAATTTGGAAGAGTCCAAGAAAATGCTTATGGAGCAAAGGGTTAATATAAACTGTAATTATAATGTTAATATGTTTTATGAATGTATCGTATTTATTCTTACCAAGCCTTTGTTGATCCCCCAGGCATAAGTGAGGGCCCGTATCTGGCCCCGTCCTCCCCGCCACTCACACCACTACCCACATACAAGAGCCCCTTCTCCTCCAGTTCCTTACAACGTCTCTGAGAAGATAAAACAGTTTTTTTTAACATCATTGTTTACTGTTGTTGAATTATAACAATAATAACAAGAAAATGTGGCCGTCAATATCCCCACCATGGGGTATTTTACTTGGATGTTTTGAAACTTAAAAAAAAAATAGTCCACAGCAAAAATCACTACTGGGCCACTACCTTTTGGAGTTGTGAACCAGATAGAGAAAATTTTGTTATTTTTGCCATGTCCATGGTAACAGAGTAAATAAAAAAAATGAAAACTCACTCAAAGCAAAAAACCAATAGGTTGTACTAAGGAGAAGTTGAAATTTTGGCTAATGTGTTGATGGAGATGGCAAAAGTATTGAAAATGAAAACAACCTCACAGCAAAATGCACAACTTGACCACCAGGCTGACATGTGTATAAAATGAGCATACATGTGGTATATATATATATTGAAGATTTATTGTAAAACTAGTCTAAAATCTGCTTTTTCAGTCTATTTTCAGTAAGACTAGTCTTTCACTATGCCTTAGATACAATGTATGTATCTATTATCAGTTGAATGAAACATAAAATATCATTATTAACTCTTACATTAGTATCCCTGTACTCTGAGTTGCCTCCGTCAATGATTATGTCCCCTTTTTCCAATAATGGCACCAGTTTTTCTATGAAGCTATCAACTGCCGCTCCTGCTTTAACCAGTAGCATGACCCTTCGTGGCTTCTTCAATTTGGAGACCATATCCTCCATGGACGTTGCTCCAATAATGTTGGTACCTTTTGCCTCATTTTTCATGAAATCTTCAACTTTGCTCACTGTACGATTGAAGGCTACAACCTACAAAAGATTAATTCTGGCTGACAACATATTTGTTAAAATTATTTAAAAGTCATTTTCATATATATATATATATATATATATATATATTATATTACTAATCAATTTTTTTAAGCTAAAAAACATTCTTGTTAAAATTAATGTTATAAAGAAGAACTGCTTATTGGTTACAGCACTTAAATTAACTCTTACCCAGCTAATAATCATTTAATCAGGATCACTGTGTTGTTGGTTCGATCCTCCGTCACGGCTATGTCTAGTGTCCTTGACCAAGACACTTTATTGACATAAATTATATGCTTTTTACTGGCCCTGCCCAGGAAGATTTCAAGTGTGATTTGTCTATGTTATAAGAACAAATTTCACAACTGGTGTAAAACAAAGTTTACTGGTGTGGCCATTATAAATTAATTGCTAGATTATCATCCAAATTTTTCTTAAAAAATGGGGAAGGGCGGGAGGGTTTTATTTCTTATTTTTAAAATTGTTGATTTTTTTTTTTAAAAATTATTATTTTTATATGTGTTCATTATTTTTTTTTTTATGACAATAAAAAGGGTCTCGGCGGCATGAAAATTAGGTGGTGGGTGGAGATGATAATCTAGCAATTAATTTATAATGGACCTTACTTGCAGAAGGACATTGATTCTTAACTCAGATTCATTCTGAGGTCTTCCTCTACCAATAAGCCGGGCCCGATTAGCTCAGTCGGTTACGCGTCTAATTATCAATCCAGGGGTCGTGAGTTCAAATCCCTGCTCGGCAACAGTCTCCGTGATGATTGATATACGACATTGTGTCTCATTATCATTCGTCTCCCACCGCTGACTTCAAGTGGGAAAGTTATCAGTTACTTGCAGAGATGGGGTGTGCTCGAGTACTGGTTAATCCCTGGAAACAGTGGTTAGGTTAATTGATTGTCTGTTAGCCCTCGATAGCATAAAAATGACGCTAAATATTCAATCAATCTCTACCAATAAAGTTGGACAGTCAAATGTCAATAATGTGTCAATAAATAGTGTTAAACCCCTTTGAATAAGCAACTGTATGTCTGGTCCCGTAAGTGATCTTCAGAGACACTTTAGCAACACTTGACCAGGTGATTTAAGGCCTTTTTCAGTGGTCAAAACAAATTAAAATTGAAAAGAAATATTTGTGCACGGTACACCATAATACATTGTAATATTATGTTCTACTTAATTGTTGCTTTGCAATTAATTCCTAAAAAAAAAAGAAACAATAAATACTACAATGTCATGCACTATTAACACACTCTTTAAACAAGGAAATGATAGCTTATGTTTAAAAAGGAAATAATAAAGCAGGAAAATCCTGAAGCTACTGGTACACATCAAAGTATGGACTGGAAGTTTTATATCTATTAAATGACTTGACACATAGTTGATAACAGTTTCATCAAACTCCATTTCTGAAAACTATATAAAGGTTCAATGTAAATATTTCAGCAGACCCTCAGGTCATAATTAACTAATTGCTAGATTATCACCCCTAATGTTCATGCCGTCCCAACCCTTTTTATTTTGATTAAAAAAAATAATAATACTCCCCACTGAACCCTCCCCCTTTCTAAGAAAAATTAAGATGATAATCTAGCAAAAACAAATAATATAATATATAAAATAAACAAGACTAGTGTAGAAAAAAAATATTTTCATAAATTTTTATCAGTACATGACTTGTATACATGTCTGAATAACATTTCAGAGAAAATAACAATTCATATTTTAAAAGTATTTTCATTCATATTTACAAAACAAGATGTGCATTTAAAACAATACAGGAATCCCTGATTAGTGAACCATCAATGTGACTGAGGATATCAGACAGAAGTATCTAATTAGCTATTTTAAGTATGTGAACACAAGAAGATTTCGAATTAAGTCTCAGTTTATTACAATTATATACTGCCATAATTTTTTTCATTAAACAACATTTTAACCACATTATAGGACTGGTTAATATCTGCATGACTGTGTGGAAAATAATTTTTAATGGTGGAGGTAAACCTCAGAATAATTGTGAAATGGTGGAGGTAAACCTGTGAGAATTGTTTAATTGTGAGAAGAACCACATCCACTGACAATTAATAATTATAATGACTAACATTTCATAAGGTGTTTGAACCAATCTGGGCTTGGATCCGCAGATCCCATTTCTCAGATTCAAACTTGGTCGGGAGAGGTAAGGTAAATATGGAGAATTAATGGTCGTATTCAGAGAAAATATGGTACATAAACTTCGAGGCACCACCATAGAGCAGACTCCACTATATAACTTAATTTATCTAAACTCATCTCAGATCTCAGTGGCAGCGAGGCCATAATAAATTAATTGCTAGATTATCATCTCCGTCGGCCACCTAATTTTCATGCTGCCCAAACCCTTTTTATTTTCATAATAAATAAAAAAAAAATAAACTATAACATAACCCCCTCCCCCTTTTTAAGAAAAATATTGGATGATAATCTAGGCAATTAATTTATAATGGCCTTAACTGTATATTTTAAGCAAATCAAGTTTTGTTGAGATTTCAAGTCAGACTGTCCCATCAGACAGCGGACACAGTGAAAGTTCTTCATTTAGTCTCATGAGTAACCAATTTCTTGACAACACCAGCCGAGATGCATAAAGTATGGCGAACCTGTATTTGGGTCTGCTCAGCATGATAACAGTACAATGTGTATAATGTAATTGAATTATTTAGTAGATATCAAATTCTACATAAGTGTCAGAAATCTCAAACTTATCAGGTGAGGCAGGGAGAAAAATGAAGCATGAGCGGATTCAAACTGTGTATATATTTCTGACCTTGAACCTTTATGTTTGGCCATAACCATTAAGCTATGGACCTAGCTCCTACACGTGATGCATCATCTGATTATGGTGAACATTTGTGCAAGGTTATTTCGAAATATGTCAAGAGGTTTGCAAGATATGGAGTGGACACAAATATTTTTACATATTTCTGACCTTTAACCTCCAAGTGTGACCATGACCTTTGAATTACAGAACTGGGTCTGGCACACGACACATCATCTGCGTATGGTGAACATTTGTGCCATGTTTTTTTAAAATCTACCTTGTCAAGTGGTTTACGAGATATAGAGTGGATGCAAACTTTTGTATCTATTTCTGACCTTGAACCTCTAGTTGTGACCTTGATCTTTGAGCTACTGACCCAAGTTTTGCATGCAACATTGTGTGATATTATGGTGAACATGCCCAGCTTCTTAAACATCTCTTAATGTATGAATAGTCGGACAAGAATGAAGGACGCATTTTGTACGCATGCACAATACACCGAACCGCCAGTTGCGGAGTTTATGTCAAAGTCAGGGCATACGGGCTCGACAAAAATCAGAAGTTTAGACATGTTGGGGTACGATGACGTCATCACTTCATGTGTAGCTGCAAGATAAACATTCCTTGCCAAGCAGCCAATAAATTAACAAAGGTTTATCATAGCCCTGCTTTATGATGTATAAACATAAGGATATGATAAAATCCAACAATTTATGGTCAACTATCATTCTGTGTAGGAACTCGGGGACCTGAAGGCCGACTCAGACGATCTGGAGTCTATTAAAAGGCAAACATTAGATTTTAGAAGTAAAGCTCGGAGTTAACTTGGCATATAAATCTGTCCTGTCAGCGAGTCTTAAGATATATGCACACATGATGCCCTACTCCGAATCTAGCGCAACATTCACAACTAAAAAACTTTACAAACAGCATGCAATCAATTGCTGAAATCCAAACAAGAGAAGTAGCATGAAGGCCCATAAACCGGCAGGGCTTATCTCTGGCTAATCAATATCTATAAATAATGGACAAATCATTCATGGAGCAATCAATTCAAGTGGACTGGATCAATTTATTAGAAAGTAATGAAATTCTTAAGCCATTCATTAAACTATCATCTCTTCATGTAATACCTGTAGTGGACATGGACAGTCTGTCCTAACATTTATATCTGGAATAAAATTAAGGAAATAATGAATGAATGAATATTTAGCATCATTTTATGCCATCGAGGGCTAAAAGACAATCAGTCTGTCCTAACATTTATCTGGAATAGAATTTAAACAAATAAATGAATGAATATTTAGCTGTCACTTTATGCCATCGAGGGCTAAAAGACGATCAGTTAACCTAACTACTGTTTCCTGGGATCCTGAAAGGTTAACCAATACCCTACCACACCCAATCTCCACAAGTAACTGTTAACTTTCCCACTTCAAACAGGGATGAGAGGAGAATGATAATGGGACATTGTAATGTCGTATATCAATCATCACGGAGACTGTTGCCGGGCGGGAATTTGAAATCATGACACCTGAACTTATTATAAGTCAGACATTTATTATCTGGAATAGAATTAAGGAATGAATGAAAGAATGGATAAATGATATTTTACTATTCCATGAAGAAGAAAGACCCCCTTGTGTTTGGACTGAGTATGAAAATGAGGAAAAAAAAACAATAATGAAGATGAAGAATTCCAATCAAAAATGGCATGCATGACCTTCATCATCTTGTAGGTATTGCAGCATCGATCCATGATACTTCATTTGCACAAAAGAAAACACATACATTTGTATATTGCATGAGTGTGGTTTACTATGCCACACCCTCCTAATCTGAGGAACCATACATACTTCTGGGTATGGGAGCGTATATTTATAGCAGTGAACATTTTTATAATCAATCACACAAGTCATTTCATTAATGGATGTTGAGTACGTTTATCAGGTTATAGAACATTTATAGAAAAAAATTAAAATGATTTTCTGCTCAGAATTCGAGCAGTGTTCTGTTTATAATGTTTGATCTAACACATGTCAACATCCTTACTAAATACCTAATGACTTAAATAAGGCTTCATCATGTTCATGTTCACTGGTGTGGGAGTAAAGAGTATTTTGTTCATTGCTCTTTCAGTATTTGGGTCACCAAAAATAAATCAGAGGTCATGCACCATTAATGAAATTCAGTAAGTTGAATTTGACATCCAATATATTTGTTATCTTAATAAGGTGATATCTGATCTGTTAGTCAGGTGCTGAAAATATGAATAGAAGTGGTTCTGTTTACATGATTAATTTTCCATTTGAGTTTTTGGATGACTGGTTTGTAATCTTTTAATGACTAGAGCAAATATTTATACACTAGTATATATATGAAGATGGTACAAAGAGTTATAGCAAAGAATACAATATATTATAACAAGAATGTAACAATAATTGTCCATGTACAGTGGCTATTTCGAACCCACAACCTCTGGCGTGCATGTCATAATTGGCATCAAAATTTTGTTATGCTTTTTGCAACATCATGATGTCTACAGTTCCGTCTCATGGCATTTACTGTAAGTTGCCTTACCCATGTAAAAGTCGAGTCACATTAGGATATTTACAAAGCGAAGTATTTTCATTTTGAGATGTCAGAAATGTAAATTTTGTCAAGCAAGCAATCAAAAAGCACGGGAAAAAAATAATATAATGAACATGACACCCATTCGGAGGATTCCTGCCTTTCTACAGAGATGGACAGTAATTCTATTCTTACCTGGAATCACATGGGTTAGGCAACTTACAGTAAATGCCATGAGACTGAACTGTAGACATCATGATGTTGCAAAAAGCATAACAAAATTTTGATGCTAATTATGAAATGCACATACTGGTATTGAGCTCTGCCCAGTTGCAAATGTTTTATTACAAGAAAATGAAATGGCATGCCCGTAATGGTCTATATAAATCCTATGAACCGAGTGTAGTAGGAATGTAAGTATTGCATATTACAAGTGAAAGGCTATGTTTTGCTTTGCACTGAGTCATAAATGTTTTATTTGTTGTATGGTGTTGAGCAGTAGCCTTCAACAATTTTTCAGTCATATCACGACGGTGTCTACTTCAGACAGTACAATGTATTAATAGTAATAGAAGAAAGAAGTTCAAGGACACCTAGGATAATCGCAGTAAGTCACATGAGAGCCGATACCTTTCTGATTGGAGTTAGATGTCATTTTTATATATACTATATCACTGCAAGCACTTTATACACGCAATATAAAACTTCAAAGAGCAGTCAGCTGTATGTCAGATAGCATGCTAGATATTAATTAGACACAAAAAATGCTTATCATTTTAATACTCACTGTACAGCGCCCACATAGCAGTTCTTTTTAATTTTCTCTTATTTCCTCTTATTAAAGCAAGAAAATGACTCTGCCAAAAACACATAATGCCCTGTTTAAAGAAAGTGTAGTAGACGGAGCACAGAGGCAGTCCTTAGAATAATTTAACATGTCCTGCTCCTACCTACACACTACAAATGGCAGCTACCCATACTTTTTATTTACTTTCAAAGCGTTTTTTTTTTATTATTTCTGTCCATTTTTGTTTAAAATGACAATATAAAATCAAAATCTTACAATAAAAATTGGCTACCTCCCTACCCACATGAATAATACTGGGTTAGAGCAAACAAACATTTCTGTAAGAATGGCCTAATAGTTGTGAGTTTGGAGGACTCACACCACTTTCATCTCACTTGAGTATTCTGGACCTACAGACGAAGGAGGTAGAAATAAAACTTTAGTTCTATTTTTCTTC
This sequence comes from Panopea generosa, assembly GCA_029582155.1. Lineage (NCBI taxonomy): Eukaryota > Metazoa > Mollusca > Bivalvia > Adapedonta > Hiatellidae > Panopea > Panopea generosa. Next base: position 35,067,063 of record CM055910.1, on the reverse strand, counting down.
TTTTTTCAGAGCTTTGTACTGCAGTGATTTATTTTTTCCTAGTAGATTTGTATGTGTTAAATGGTCAGTACTTTAGAAATCACCACCGAAAATTTGATGCTGATACCAGCTTTCTGGGCAATTCTGTGTCATTTCAGAAGTGTTGGTTCGAACCACATCATGGGGAATAGCTGACATAGTATAATACTCTGGTAATTGATAGGTCTCACAAAGGCAATGAATTTAAAAAAACTGGTCAAAGTATGCTTTTTTTTCCCTTCATATTTGCATATCTTGAACCAGTGAAGAATTTGAGCCCAGACACATGCTGCAGAGTTTGTTTTTCACTGTGTTTTGGACATAAAAGTTACAATAGAGTCCTACGGGAAATGTTATAGTGGTGTGAGATGTTGATGTACAAGTAAGAAATTGAGCAAGAATGAAAATTTTAGGCTTTGTCATCTCATCATGATATTGGTAGTAGTTAATTTTGTAAGCTAGAAGTCTAGTAGTATACATAACTATGATTTGGAAAAAAAAATTTAAGTATGCATAAATTTAAAGAGTCAAGGCAAGTTAGATCAGCTGGTAGCTCGCCTGAATATCAATCCAGGGGTTGTGTGTTTGAATTCCTGCCCGGGAACAATCTCACTGATGACTGAAATACAACATTGCGACTCATTATCATACATCTCTCACTGCTGATTCAAGTGGGAAAGTTATCAGTTACTAATAGAGAAGGGTTTGCCTGAGTACTAGATAACCTTCTAGGATCCCAAGGAAATAGTGAGTATAGGTTAACTGTTTGTCTGTAAGCCCTCGTATAATTTTATCTTTTTTTTAAACATTGGAAGCATTTTTTCTGACACACTGCCTTTTAAGTTGTTGTTGATGCTGTATGGTGTTTAGCGTCGCGCTCAACAATTTTTCAGTCATATCGCAATGGTGTCTACTTGAGACAGTATTCTAAGAGCTGTCACACAGGAGTATCACGATGCAGACACATGGTATGATACCCCACCCAGTCACATTATACTGACACCGGGCCGACCAGACTTAGAACTCTCCTCTAAATGCTGAGCATCAAGCGAGGAAGCTACTAGTACCATTTTTAAAGTCTTTCGGTATGACCCAGCCTGGGGTTGAACCCACAACCTTCCGCATGCAAGACGGACGCTCCAGCACTAGACCATGCCGTGGTCCACTGCTTTTAAAAATAAGTATTTCTCAGCGCATATATATATCCAATAATGACAGGTATATAATTATTAATAAAAGCTTGTGAATTTCAGTTTCACATGGTCAACTTGGTCAAACATAGATACAAGAGTTGATGTACCACGGAAAATTGAAGTCAATCACTTCACAGAGCAGCTTATCACAGACACAAATACAGTTGATTGAACCGATAGAAAATAGAAATAGAAAATTTACAGCTACCAGCAAAATTGCTCAACTGAAGACTGGTACACACCAGTACATTTATTTTACTGAAATGCGTTACTAGATCATCAGTATTAAAACATTTGGTTTTTTTCAATGTTTATAGTCTTTTCTTAAATTTTGCCTAAATTAATAAATTTATACAAAATATGCATAAACTTTTGCCAGAAAAACCTTAACACATGTCTGTACTTATTGAAGATAGCTATCTGCACAACTGTACTTTATAACACATAATTGATGTTACCTTTTGAAAACATCTGATCCATGACTCTATGTAATGCGTTAAATATAAATGTCTTTCGATCGTAAAATTAAAATTGTGTTCAACTTATTCCTATAAATAAATCTACAGGCCTGTGAAATTGTTTACATATCACAGATGTTACAATGTGTGTGGGTGAATTGAGAGGGGCCCCTCCAATGGGGGAAAATTTGTCTTGATGATGAAAATGGCAGGAAAAAATAAAAACAATGCAAATGGTAAGTACAATCAAACCTGTGTAAGTCACAGGTCACCTCTATTGAGCAGTCACATTTGCCATTCCCATTTTCATGTTTTCGGAGCAAATAAAACAAACTGTTTTAAGCAACAACCTGTCTTAAAAGGCCACTTTAGCTCCTTCCCTTGACTTGCTGTTTAAGACAGGTTTGACTACATAATTTATATGTATGTAAGTATGCTTGAATAAGTATATAGCTTAAAATCTCTGTCAAATATTTTTGAGGTGTTTTTTTTTACACCCAGTAATTCAACCATCAGTCAAATTTTTAGGTTATTCAGGTGTTAACAAAATGATGATCACACACAATGTCATTTATACAATACGAAGATAAACATTGAAAATTCAGGTTGTTTAAATTATTAATACAAATAGCATATGAAGGTAGAGAGTACTAGTGTGCAAATAGCTGGTGAAAATGACAGCTATCACAAGCCACAATGTTATATAACTTAAACTCATACATTTTGTTCAACACACAAAATATTTGAATGTTACGTTATTTACTAGGTAATTACCACATGACTGAATGAAAAATTTGAATGCTAGTGCACCCAACAAAAGCAAGTGTACGCTTGAAGCCTTCCGGAATACAATGAATGAATAGAGTTTTACGGTGTACCAACACATTATATGTTATCTGACACCAACAGGAAGGAAGATTCCAGGTTCACTATACATGTACAAAAATAACAAATTAACATACAGATTTAAAAAAATACATCAACAAATGAATATGCAGAATGAACCTAGAACCTTGATACCTGCAGAACTTCAGTAAATTCTATCGTATTACTCAATTTGTCGCTTCTTATGACATGCATAAGCCACAGTGATCCTATTCTTGCCATCACTCATGGCTCCTTGGAACCACACAGGGGTTGATAATTTAACCACAATAGTGAACATGACAAAAAATGATAAAATGAACATGACACCCATTTGGAGGATTCCTACCCCTCTGCAGAGATCGACAGTGATTATAGTCTTAGTCGGAACCACACGGGCTCCTTCTGGAGTAAAACCAGGTTCAAACTATTACCACGACAACAAGTTGGGAGTAGATGTGTACATTTCTAATCTTTAATACTGCTATGCTACAAGACACATGAAATATATAATGACCATACCAATCCTTGAACTAACCCCAAAGTACTGTACAAAAAGTACATTCATGATTTAAGTAAATAACTGAAAACAACTCACTGTGAATCCATGGTCATTCATATTCAGTATGAGGTTCTGACCCATCACGGCCAGACCAATCAAGGCAAGGTCTCCTCTGCAATAAAAAAGGCACACACAAACTGAAATCACTGCTACAGTGAAACAATTATTTATTTCTTCATAATGAGTAAAATGTAAGATAAGGTGACTGATAAGCCAGGAGGCATGTTTGCTGATAGCCAGACCTCAAGCCTATATGCCATATCCACCTATTTTACACTAGCACTCTATCCACCACACCACTGTCCTACTTAGAATCCAGATGTCTGGAAATCATTTTCCCATTGAAATTGGAAAGTACAACTTTTTTCAGCTTGTAATCTTTAGTGTATACAAATTTATTTTAGCTTGATTGCAATGAAAGCTCAGAGCTTATATGATCCGCTCTTAAGTCCGCTTCCTGGGCAGAACCAGTACTTTGTGTTGTTTTATGAGAGGCATCAGATCGAGCTTGGGATCTAACCTGCAACCTCTGGCATGAGTGGCCAACACTCTTCCCATTACACTACCGCCTCACTTAAATGTAAAATTGTAATCTTTGGAAATATTGTACCAAATACAGATGTTCTAGTCAACCAAACTGCTAATGGATTACTGCATGTAGTTCTTAACAAATTCCAAATGAATGTATTGCAAACTGTTATGCTGGCATTCTACCATTAACATGTTATAATATAATCTGCCATTGATTAGTTTTGTTTAAATCTTGTTGCTTATCATTGTCAAATATCTACGAGCAACTGCCCATGGGTAATCCATTACGATACTCCGCATTCATTATGATGGATGGAGAGTATTAGAATTGTCATCTGGAGGTATGCATTGATGGTCGCTTATATAATTATATGCTAAATCGATAAATTAATTAAAATATAATTACAGGACAGTGACTGTGTATTTATGTTATCTAGATGATTGAATGACCACTTACTTAAACATTATACACAATATAAATTCTGAATCGGATGCAGGACTGGAGAAGATCATTCCAACTATTGATAACAAGAAGGCTGAAAAAGTTTATCTTTAATAATAGTCCTTTATGGAGAGTTGGTTTGAACAGCTTCATTTTGTGTCCACATATACCACTAACATCAGAGAACAAAGAGAATATTTCACAATCTACTGTATGTTATGTTTATTCATCATCTGGTTGTAAATATCAATAAGATTGCCCATTTTCTCTGGCTAAGAAGTTAATGGATATAGACTTTCAAAGGAAGAAAGTGTTTTGAAGTTGATGGTCTGATATATTTTCATAAACAGAAACTCTTTAGACTGTGCCTAGTAGAAATCTGAAAACACTGTATCCTCTCAAAGATTTTCCCATCAACACCACACTTTTGCAATGTCATAATGAGCCGCTTGTGAGCTATGGAATCAAAAGGCTTAAGCATTTTGGAGAATCAGTTAAGCGTTCAAGTGACACATTAAGACACAATTTATCTTTTACAAAAACATGCTGCCCATTATTTAATTAAACTAACAATCCAAATTGCAATACTAATCTTGGACTTTATTACCTAACTTCCAATATAGTCATTGCACTTCAACCAGAGATATGTCTGCTTCAACCATGTTGCTCACATATATAAGCTAGCTCCACAACAAGGCTGTTGTAACATGACCTATGCACATTCACTACACTCTTCTCTTTTACCTTTTAAGAGCTTGGCCCTAACTGTACAGCATGAAACATCCCACAGTTCTATATCCTGCCCCTTCCAAAGGAAAGAGGGATTTGTGCATCATGCAGATACCTGACACTATGTCGCTATAAAAACTAATTCAGCAGCAAGGCTGCTGTAAGGGACATATGTACATTCACTACACTATCAAATTGTCGTTAGTTATTTGAGTCAGAAACTAATCCTTGGTTATAGATTCCAAAACTTCACAAGCAACACTTGCCAACTTAATGGTCTAACAGTTCAGCTTTAGAATAGATGTGAATGGAGTAGAACACCTGTATACTTTAAGATAATCTAAATACGTTACAAAATGAATAAACTAGGATGTCGGAACATCCCTCAGCACTTGATGTCGTAATTTGTCACCTCCTGAATCAGGTATGGATCAATATTTTTTTCCAGGACATAATTATTTCTCTGCACGACACAGGAAACAATTATCAAAGAAATATCAATAAAATATGTCTACTTACTTTGGATCTGACATTTTGTTTCGACTGTCAATGTTTCAGTATGAACCGGCTTTGTAACGTGTCAACTTGCGTTTCAGGATGTCCTGCTTCAAGAATGTGTAACCTACCCAGCTCGTTTGTCGCAAGTGAAAAAAGACAGGTTGCACCGGTTAAATCGGATACCTTCGAATATTATCCTAAAAGAAATTTTAATAGCGACACTGTATTAAAACAAACCGCAATTTAAGTAAATCGAACACAAGGAAGATACTCAAACTAATAGATATATTTATTCGTGAATACATATGTCATGAATACATACAAATATCACAGATAAGTCTCCTAATTGTCAATCTATAACACGAATTAATACTGTTACATTTAGTCAAGCACTTATATATCTCTATTTTATAAGTCCTTTTTTTGAGACGTACATTATATATTACCAGAGACCAACGACTTACATAGAGACTATTTAAGTCTTTGTAGAGACATATAAACCTGATAGTACTCAGGGTGACACAGATCAAGTTTCCAATGGGGTCCTTGTTATTTTCTTTAATGTGTGGGCATTAATATAACACAAGAGTCAGCAGTGTGTAAATGATGTTTTCTACTAAAGGCTAAATATACATGCTATCAAAGTGGCACATGCAGAGAGTCTAATGACTGACAGATAGAGAGGCGGAGCTAATGATTATCAACAGAGCATTATATTACATCTCCCTTTCTAAGAGAAAATACGTAGTTTTACATTGTATTTTGACACTCAGAATTTATAGTCCATTGAGGTAAACATTTTATCTTAATTTCTCACACCGTCATTTTATAATGGTTACTCGCAATCTCTAACTGAGATTAATTTCACCAGAAAGTTTGTAGGCACTGTGGTCCTATCAAGCAGCACTATATGGCCGAAATTAATGTTCCAGTTGGCACGACTGCAGGTGTTATTTATAATCGATTGTCTGTCTGTACCCGTGATTTATACCATACAGATTGCTATTCTAAGACTAAATAAAAATGATTAACTGAAAAAGAGTTTACATATAACATGTATAACATAATTGACTGGAAAAACTCAATACTTGCCTTGTTAATGCTAGCTCAAAACAGCAAATATATTTTTGAAATAATTCTTAAAGAAAGTATGATATATGATTTTCATAATTCTATTTTAATACTTTGCTCTATTGAGGCTATGCTGTCAACATACACTTACTAGAGTTAAGAGGTTGCTAGCACATTAACTCTCAAACTGTCTAATCTTTACCATCAGAACACATGCATGCAAGTAATACACTTTTTTAATCACTTCACAAAGTTATAATTCCTATATCTTGCTGGCCTTATAATTGTGTCTCTGGGACGTAGTGACCTTGTAGTAACCTGTGAGTGGGTGCTATCACTGTAACTTGATGAATTGTCCCTCTGTGGCTGTTGCATCACAGTTCATTGAACAAATCGTAATTATAATCATCCTCGATTATCACAACCGGTTCATTGGTATGCTGTAAATGCAGACGATTTATTGTATTAAGTTGTGTGCCATTTTCTGTAGTTATATTATATGACATTTGTGAAGAATGTTTGCTCTCAATCACAGCTGGTTCCCAGGTTCTATCTCTCCAATAACGTATAGTCACCTTCATTCGAAAGTTCGAGCTTTTTGGTACCTTTGTCATAGAAATATTTTAGTCTTTCTTGCCTTTTGAGTAATTGGTCACGAGCATTGCGCGGAATTTCTGGCATTAGCAATGATGTTTTTTAGGCATTTTATTTCGTAACCTTCTATTAATAACATTTGCGCTGGTGAATATTCGCAGCCAGTTATCGGTGTATTTCTGTGTTCTAGTAGCGCGATACGTTCATCTTTGCCCTCTTCATAAGCGTTTTTGAACAACTTTTTTAACAGTTTGTATTGTTCTCTCGGCAAGCCCGTTACATTGACTGTGAACTTGTTTTCATTCGCAAAATGTCTGAATTCTCTTCTATTGAATGGCATATTGTCGGCAATAATTTCTTCAGGGAATCCCATGTACGGCAAAAATTGCGTGAAAAAACCATAAATATCAAGATATCAAACTATTTGTTGTAGTAGCCGTATGGACTTGAATACAACAGAGAAAAGTTACAGTTTATGTTAGATATAATTAAAACAAAGAAACATAACTCTGACTAGTCAGTGAATTGCATTTAAGATTTAGATTTCCCATCATTCATGTGTGTTCAGATTATAATCACAGAATATATCAAATATTAAAGGACTTGTATCCCTATATAATTCCTTGCAAATATGTATTGAAATCAATTATCACAGAAATACTTGAATACTAACATAAACATATCACAGAACAAAGTAAATACTTTGCCAACCAAAATTTTGATTTATTGACAATATAAAAAAAGAACAGCTGCTTGCTCTAGATATTCCATACTAAAAATGAGTTGTAATTTCATTTCTTTTTTAAAAGCATACTCGTTTTTTCTTTTCTTTTCCCCCTTTTTTTGTTAAAAAAATTTAGTTTCAACTTATTTATTTTACTTTGATTGCGAAACAAGTTCTTACAACTTATACAAATAACGCTTGAAGTCTTCCTGGGTAGAAGCAGAACTAAGCCGTATGCGGAGAAAAATGTCTTATTAAAAAATAATATGAACGCGTTGTTCCTTGCTTGTGGTACTTCCGGTCATCTTCCGAAGTTTGAGAAGGCCAGGCAAATAAATTAAATATATGAGGGTTAATTGTTTGGCAACTTGATCATTCAAAATTCGCATTAAGATGTGCCCATGTAGACAAAGTGCTTGGTCAGAGGTTTTTGGGAACATAATGTATAGGTTTTGTAACAGTGAAACAGTGGTATTAAAAATTTTAATAAATGTACTGTCTATTCATTTATCACATACTGTTATGATAGGATTCGTCATTTAAAAACTTGTCTGTAGGGTCATCCATGGCCGAGTTGTCTAAGTCGCCGTTTCAAAATCACTTACCTCTTCACCGCTATAACATAAGGTTCGAGTCCCGCTCGCTCCAAAAACTTTATGTGAGAAAGTTTTCCAGTTACTTGCGGAATAAGGACGGTGATTCTACTCAGATTCATTCTGAGTTCGTCCTCCACCAATAAAACTGGGTTTGCTCTATATATAACCGTGCTATGTGTTGAAACTGGCGCTAAACCCCATTAAAACAAAACAATAAAATAAACAAATAAGTATTTAGAAACTTATCTAAACTTTACAAGCAATTAAAATCTGTATCATCTTGAAGCTGAAACTTTCTACGATCATTGACTTTGTGTTGAAAAATATACACTCAATCGAACTAGCGAGCGTGTTTATCTTCTTCACCATGAACTAGCGTGTTTATCGTTTTCACTTATGAACTAGCGTGTATACCATCTTCACTATTAACTAACGTGCTTATCATTTTTCGTCATGAACAAGCGTGTAAACTTATGTGCTTTACCATAAACTAGCGTGTTTATCATATTCACCATGAACTAGCGTGTTTATATTCTTCGCCATGACCTAGCGTGAGGATCATCTTCACTATGAAATAACACATATATTATCTTCACCATGAACTAGTGTGTTTAACATCTTCGCCATGAACTAGCATGTTTGCCATCTTTACCATAAACTAGCGTGTTTATCATATTCACCATGAACTAGCGTGTTTATATTCTTCGCCATGACCTAGCGTGATGATCATCTTCACTATGAACTAACACATATATTATCTTCACCATGAACTAGTGTGTTTAACATCTTCGCCATGAACTAGCATGTTTGCCATCTTTACCATAAACTAGCGTGTTTATCATATTCACCATGAACTAGCGTGTTTATATTCTTCGCCATGACCTAGCGTGATGATCATCTTCACTATGAACTAACACATATATTATCTTCACCATGAACTAGTGTGTTTAACATCTTCGTCATGAACTAGCGTGTTTGCCATCTTTACCATGAATTAGCGTGTTTATCACCTTTGCGGTGATCTGGCGTGTTAAATATGTCTTAACTTTTTATGTCACCATGAACTGGAGTCTATATCTTTTTCACTATAAACTAACGTGTTTATCTTCTTCGTCATGGATTAGCGTGTTTATCATCTTCACCCTGAACTGGCATGTTTATCATCTTTACCATGAACTTGCGTGTGTATCATCTTCACTATGAACTAACGTGTTTATTTTCTTCGCCATAAACTAGCGTAGTTATCATCTTCGCCATAAACTAGCGTGTTTATCGTCTTCACCATGAACTAACGTGTTTATTTTCTTCATCATGAACTGGCATGTTTATCTTCTTCACCATGAACTGGCATGTTTATAATTTTCGCCATGAACTAGCGTGATTATTTTCATCACCATGAACTGGCATATTTATCATTTTCGCCATGAACTAGCGTGTTTATATCCTTCGCCATGGACTAGCGTGTTTATCTTCTTCCTTCTTCACCATGAACTACCATGTTTAGATCCTTCACCATGGACTAGCGTGTTTATTCTCTTTACCATGAACTGGCATGTTTATCCTCTTCACAATGAACTGGCATGTTTATAATTTTCGCCATAAACTAGCGTGTTTATTTTCTTTACCACGAACTGGCATGTTTATCTTCTTCACCATGAACTGGCATGTTTATAATTTTCGCCATGAACTAGCGTGATTATTTTCATCACCATGAACTGGCATGATTATCATCTTCACAATGACCTAGCGTGTTTATAATCTTCAACATGGACTAGCATGTTTATCTTATTCGCCATGAACTGGCGTGTTTATAATCTTCACCATGAACTAGCGTATTTTTTTATCTTCATCATGAACTAGCGTGTTTATCTTCTTCACCAAGAACTAGCGTGTTTATCATCTTCACCATGGAATATCGTGTTTATCCTCTTCACCAAGAACTAGCGTGTTGATCATGTTCACCATGATCTAGCGTGCTTATCTTCTTCACTATGAGCTAGCGTGTTTATCTTCTTCACCAAGAACTAGCGTGTTGATCATGTTCACCATGAGCTAGCGTGTTTATCTTCTTCACCATGAACTAGCTTGTTTATAATGTTCACCATGAACTAGCGTGTTTATCATGTTCATCATGAACTAGCGTGTTTATCATGTTCATCATGAGCTAGCATGTTTTTCTTTTTTCACCATGAACTAGCGTGTTTATCATGTTCACCATGCAGTAGCGTGTTATAATCGTTACTGCGAAGATTTATCATATTTGCGGTGATCTGGCGTGTTTACTATCCCGGAGAAGAAAGCTAGTGTCATTATCTGGGAGCTGAACTATTGTGTTTATTATCTCTTAATAATTTATATGTCTCTCAGATCGTTGAATAGAAATACGCTGCTTGAAATATAATTTGTCCTTATATTTTCTCGCCTGACCCAAAGTGATATTTTATGACCGTCTGTTGTCTGTCCATTAACTTTTATCTATATAACATCTCAGAAAGCACTTGCCTCAGTTTTTGACCACCCTTGGTCTGAAGCATACGTGCACTCGTTCTCTGGTTTATTCAGACGTTTCCATTGAAATCATTATTGGAAAAATCTCCGAACCTTCAATAGATATTTCCCTAAAAATATGACCTGAATCAACCACCAGTGCTTTAAAAGTTTGATTCAAATGAGTTCTGATTATGTATATCGCCAGCATTAATATACAGGCGAGATGGCGAGATATATAATAAGCTGTTGTGTTTTTTTTTGTTTTACAAAAAAGCGCAAAAAATCTTATTCGAACCCACGTCCTCCACTTTTCAAACTAAACACATTTATTAAAAGTAAAAGGAAAGTAAATTGTTTGTTTATTATATTGTCAACCCTTTTTAAGGGGCCAATTACAATGGGTTTATGAGACACCTATATGTTGTATATGGTTATTTAACGAAATATATGCTTGCCAGGCGTTAGGCTTAAAGACATTCGGTACAATTCAACTAGCATCAGAAAAAAACAAGCGCTTCCTTCATCAAACTTTCGGCCTCCCGTCTCCAAGGCGGACACCTTTATCGCTAGGCAACGGAAGACGCTTGTGTGTAAACGTTTTTGCCTATGCCAACACATAGAGAAAACAGCAACAAACTGGTAAAATCAGCTGCAGATGTATTGTTAACGATCGATTTGCTATTACATATTTATTGTTATCATCTCAGGAGCTGCTTACACTCCGTTAGTCTAGTAATCAATTTGTTTTTGCATTTGTAACACTATTGTATAATCATTGCAAGATATTCAGAAGAGAGACTTTGTACAAGTAAGAAATACCCTTTTCTCTCAACTCTGTTGTAATGTATCGCTGTGTTATGTATATATGTTTTTGTAATATGTTGATAAATAGTGTTTAAACCGAAATGTTAAACGTTTATGTATTATTTAAAGGTTGTAAGTAAATGTATAAGTGTTTTGTTGTTTATTAGTATTGGGTCAGCATCTCCGTCGTGTTATCGCGTCTTCGCCATCGTGACTCCGCTTCATCACCATCGTGTCATCGCTCCATCCACATCGTGATATCGTACTGTCGTGTCATCACAATCGTGTCATCGCCCCATCCCTTTCGTGATATCGTATTGTCGTGTCATCACCATCGTGTCATCGCTCCATCCACATCGTAATATCGTACTGTCGTGTCATCACCATCGTGTCATCGCTCCATCCACATCGTGATATCGTACTGTCGTGTCACCACCATCGTGTCATCGCTCCATCCCCATCGTGATATCGTACTGTCGTGTCATCACCATCGTGTCATCACTCCATGCCAATCGTGATATCGTACAGTCGTGTCATCACCATCGTGTCATCGCTTCATCCCCATCGTGATATCGTACTGTCGTGTCAACACCATCGTGTCATCCCCATCGTGATATCGCTCCATGCCCATCGTGATATCGTACTGTCGTGTCATCACCATCGTGTCATCGCTCCATCACCATCGTGATATCGTACTGTCATGTCATCACCATCGTGTCATCGCTCCATACCAATCGTGATATCATACTGTCGTGTCATCACCATCGTGTCATCGCTCCATCCCCATCGTGTCATCACCATTGTGTCATCACTTCATCCCCATCGTGATATCGTACTGTCGTGTCATAACCATCGCGTCATCGCTCCATCCCCATCGTGATATCGTACTGTCGTGTCATCACCATCGTGTCATCGCTCCATTCCCATCGTGATATCGTACCATCGTGTCATTACCATCGTGTCATCGTATTGTCGTGATATCGCCTGTACCTATTGACAATGGGATAACACGATGGCCCTGACGGAACACCGTAATTCTAACTGTCACGGGCAGAGTTGCGAGTGCTGAATCTTGAATCTTGCTCATCAGCGACCGCACGCCGGTACACAGCTTAAATTCAATTCAATTGTGTCCCTTTCATAGTTTAATTAGAAGCTCCAATAAGCATTTTTTTTTTAAATTTAAAATATGTATCAATTTGGTGTATACATCGAAGAAAATATTTACTGCTTTACTGTTTGAAGAGGAAAAGAACGACGGAATATCTGTATTGTTCCTCCTTAGACTACATGGGGAACAAAAGCAATCATTAAAAAGGTGACATAGATGCAACTTGGTAATTCATCTTATGCTTGAAACATATAGTAGGAAAAAAGAAAAAAAAAGACAATCACATTTTTTTAATTAAATGATTCATATTCTCTTATTACACGTAAAATATTTGAAATTACAAAATTATTTTGTCGATATAAATGAGAAATAATGAACACATGACAAACACAAAACACTATCAACGAAACTGTGCGGAAAATCTTCAACATCCGATCCTTTTATCATCCGGAATACTTCAGCAAAGTCAGATGTACAAGTGTCCGTGTTTAGCGATTGATATTGGTAACGCATATCCTATTTTCCGACGGCTGACACTGTTATTGGTATTAAATGAGGCGGGCACCTTCTCTTATGGTTGTTTCTCATCACCCATACGTTATGCACACATCCGACTTGAATGTTCTCGCAATGCCTAGTGTTTGTAGTGATCGTCATACCAATACTGGAAACAAGCACATTGATATTGTTTAAATTCAGTGATAAGTATCTTATTATTAAGTATATTCATTCTCTGAAAACACATGATAACAAATACGCTCGCATGCACACACACGCACGCGCGCACGCGCACGCACGCACGCACGCACGCACGCACGCACACACACACACACACACACACACACACATCACGCATACATACGCACACAAACACACGCACGCACGCACACACACACACGCACGCACGCACGCACGCACGCATGTACGCACACACGCACACATACACACACACACACACACACACACACACACACACACACACACACACGCATCCATCCAATGAGACTATCAGAATGGATTACCGATGGGTATTCGGCGGTGAATGGAGAGTATCGGAATGGACTACCCGTGAGTATTTGACGATGTACATATACATTCAAGACATGTTACCAATTTACTGTTATATACATGATGTATTAAGCATTAAAATTATCTGACAATAAAAAAAACTCCATACGAACAAAATAGGACATTTATAAATTATGTTTAATTAAATAAAATTAGCTCGCATAAAGACAACTTCATGCGTACCTTCGGCACGATAGTGCAGTCTCACTGCACGTGCATTCCATACACGTGTCATAAGCTTTGAATGTGGATTCAGGGAGGTACTTCCGTCCGTTATATTCGCAATATTTTACCAAATGTCCGTGAACTGTAAATTAAAGCACCGTAGATATTAGTTAATTAATCCAACATTACATGCAAGTAAAAATATTAAAACGGACTATATCACATTATAGCGAAGTCCATCATTTTTTCTCTGGCTTGGGGCCTGCCGTTCACTAAACATCTCAATGGAAGATTTTCCTCAGCTGAACATCTCAATCTCCTAAATGATAACTTAAAACTCATTGCATGTTTAATGATCGGAACGTAGCCGTAACAAATCTTTTCACATTGTTTTTTGTTTGTATGATATTTAGCGTCGCTTTCAACGAACTTTTCAGCTATATCGAGACGGTGTCTAAATGAGACAGTATTCTAAGCACCGCCACACTAGAGTATCATGACGTAGCCGCATGGTATGTTACCCCACCCAGTTGATCACGCTAGATGTTGCATGTTCTCGGTGTACCAGGCTCGGCAACAACAACCGGTACTGATTTCACCTAGACCGAAACAGACTCGAGAGCGATTTGCAAAAACTCTGAGCTTACGTTGCGATAAAGCTTCTATAGCTCCAAAATAAAAAGTAAACATGATTCTGTTTGATCAGGTGAGAAAACGCCACCGCGTCAAGTGCACTAATTCCAATTAACAGCAGCATAAACGCTTGTAAAAACACGTTGTCATTCATTTTTGTTTCGGTCTTGTTATTTCCGCTTAAATTACCATAAACATTTAGTCATATATGGTGTGTGCAGAGCCGTAGCCAAAGTTTGATTTTACAGGAGGGATCGTCCCAACTTTGCTAGGGGTGGCCGGGGACATGCTGCCACAAAAACATATGTAGCTCCTGGCATGTATTTACTGCATTTTTCTGGTGTTTCGGAGACATAATCTATAACACAAACTGCATTTTATACGATTACCAATGTTTTACACTATTATCGATAGCTTTGCTTTTTTGATCCGACATAATAGTATCGACTTCTAGTAATACGCTGTAAGACAAGTATTTGCTTGGTATTATGATTTATTCATACGCATATATTATATGTGAAGGATATGTGATATTTTTGCAAGAGTAATTAATATTTTGGGGATAATTGTATTCTATTTACAAAAACACTAATACACGTGTGAACTCCAAGGCAAGTGCCTCCGTTTGCCTCAGTGTATCTGTAAGTGCTTCCGTTTGCCTCAGGTGTATCTGTATGTATACATGTGTGTACATAGGCGGATCCAAGCTTTTTTATTGGAAGGCGTACAGTATAGTAAAATAGTTGGGATTATTTGCTGTTCTGCAATATTTCTGGAATACTAGGAGGAAACCGGTCCCTGTCCCACCCTCTGGAGTCAGTGTGCTGTTCTGCAATAAGGAGGAATCCTGTCCCCTGTCCCACCCTCTGGAGTCACTTGTGCTATGCGTAAACACTTTCAACAATATATTTTGTATGTTATGAGTGTTTTGCGCTGTCATTTAACAATAGCAGGGATCATGACCCCTGTCCCCCCCCCCCCCCCCCACCACGTACACACACACCTCCCTGGATTCGCTAATGCTGAATCACGGTGCAGAACACTATATTAAGTGAATAATGATTTTTCGATGCTGTCATTTAACAATAGCAGGGATCCGAACCCCTGCCTCCCCACCCCCTGGATTCGCTAGTGCTGTGTCACGGTGCACAATTTGAACACTATATTTTGTGAATAATGATTGTTCGACGCTGTCATTTAACAATAAGCAAGGATCCGGACCCCTTCCTCCCCACCCCCTGGATTCGCTAGTGCTGTGTCACGATGCATAATTTTAACAATATATTGTGTGGTTAATGACGTAAGTATTACATCTATATAGGCCAACTGCGGACGTATTTCTGAATACGTTTTGCTAATTATATAGTTTAAACATATTGTCTTTATATTTTTTTTCTTGACAAAATTACTAGCATTTTTTAAATCGATTCGTATTATTTCTACTGGAATAATAAACCAATTATGACAAATAAGAAGCTTTATTGTGTAAAGACTTGCTTGGCATGATAAAAAATAATATATAATGTATCCATACATATATACATACATGCAGATCAAATTTATTATCTAAAAAAGTAATGCCCCTTTGTTAAGATTTCTCCATTTATTTTAAATATAAAAACTGTCAGCCCAATAATGAAAATATGCTTAGAAGGTGATACAAGAAGAAAAAAGTATATACAATTTGTTGTTTAATAGTAAATGACATTGTATTCATTTTTATATTTTTTATATAAATGATGTCGATTTATCATGGTTAAATGAGACGTTACGTCATACGATGACTCGGGGAAACAATTATGCCCGATTTTTTTTCGTTCCTTATAGAGAAGAGCTGTTTAATATATTGTAAATGTAAACTTTTCCAAATTATGTGATAAAACGAATCTTATATTCCTGCTCATTTATTATTGCATATATCAAACTCGTTGGAAAAAAATATATAATGCCCAACAGAGTCTCGCATATTGTTTTCCCACTCGTTTAATAAATTCAGTAATAAATCAGCACTCGTGTAAGATCCTCTATATAGGTTATCTATATTGTTATCTCATATACACGTGCACCTATGCGAATATGTAATATACTTATTAAATATACATAAGCTTTACTTTGGATACTGACTAAATTTACACTGTAGTTAGCGGGTGCGTTTAAATCGTATATTCAATTCCAAGTCATGGCCTCGGAATTATATAAAAAAATGCAATATTTCAACTTGTTATATCCTAACAACCGCACCTGGCCAAACTCCTGTTGTTGTTTAAACGCATCGTGGTTATATATTATACTATAATTATAATTATGGTTCATATTAAATATACAACCAAACTACAGTTGATTAGTTAAATATGCCTAACCTAGTATAGGCGGGTCCGGTTAGATCCGTCGCTAGCGCATCTGACTATCAATTCAGGAGTCATGTGACCGAAACCCCTCGCGGTCACAATCTCCGTGAAAATTGATATAAGACAACGTGATGATTGATATAAGACAACGTGATGATTGATATAAGACAATGCTCCTTATTGTCATTCATCTCTCATCGTTGATTCAAGCGGAAAAGTTATGTTATATGCCACTTGCGGAGATGGATGTGTTTGCGTGCTGGTTAATATCCAACGATCCCAGAGAAGAGAGGTAAGAATAACTTATCGTCTGTTTTCTCTCGGTGGCATAAAATGACTTACTGCATAACCACGGTGGCGATCCTACGTGATAATGCTATAGAGTGGTGCAAACATTGGGGGAATTGTGTCTGTTTCAGGTCAAATGTTTGCAGATAACTTTCTAAATAGTTCATGCCGTCGCTGTATAGAGATGAAGAATTGGTGCTATCAAGTGGCCATGAAAAACTCGTATTTTTTGCAGAAAGTGCTGCAGTGTCTCTGTGTAGACTGCAACGCTCCATACCATGATCTTTTCAACTGAGCAAAACGCGACGTCGCGCTTTTTGCAAAGAATACGAGTTTTGCAGGACAATGTCACGGCGGTTTGCCATCGTGATAACCTCCGAGTTGTGATGATGTGGGTGAGCGATGTATATAGCTATCATGGTCCTCCTATATATTCACATGAGACTATAACTGTGCGCATGGGGATAACCCGGATGCACATGTCATGTTAATTAGCAAAATATTGATATTAGGCCTATATCGATTCTTCCGATTGTATCATTAATTCTGGAACGTCACGTTAGTATACATCTTAAAAATTACATGAAAGACTATAAACTGTTTTATTTTTGTCAATTTGGTTTGAGAGCAAACTATTCTTTTCAAAAGTCTCTCACATACATATTGAATGACTGGTTTACAGCTATAGATAACAATGAAATCGTTGGTACATTATATATTTGATTTGTCCAAGACTTTCAACTTAGTTGACCATGGCGTACTTGTTCAAAAATTGAAAATGTACAAGTTAAACACATTGCAAATACGATAAAATGGTTTTCTTCATATTTAGAAAATAGAACTCACTATACTCAAGTTTCTGGTATAACTTCAGAGTTCAGCTTATTAAACGTTGGTGTACCTCAGGGCTCCGTCTTAAGGCCTTCTTTTATATAATATTTATAAATGACATGCCATTATCTGTGCAAAATACCGTCGTTGATATGTTTGCAACTCTCTCAGTTTCAAATATTTCTCTTTTCCAAATGCTATTAAATGCTTAACAGCGGATTTTAATAATATTGCCGTGATGCATTATGTGTAGCTAATCGCAAGTCTATCAATGCAGCGAAATCCAAAGTAATGTATAGTTCCAAAAGCAAAGTTAGCCGCATAAATAATGACTCTCACCTAATTCATTACAAAGATTGTCTCAAGTAGACACCGTCACGATGTGCTGAAAGCTACGATAAGCATCATACAACTGAACTTCTTAAATGGTAAAAAAGACAATTGCGTAATTTCACCGAAAACAATTTAGTATGTACACATGCTCGGACCTCAAATGAAAGCAAAATCAGAGTAGTGATATGGTGACTACGGGCTTGGCAGATCACGCTGTAGATCGCAGGTTCGATTCCAGACTCGACCCGATGACCTCCCATCATCTACAACCAGTATTGCTTTTACTTAGGCGGAAACTCTTCCGAGAGAGCGATGCGCAAAAGACCGCAATAGAGCAACATATTTAAAAATAAAAAGTAAACAACCAACATACCACTTTGGCTTTTGATCGGTTCCGAAAATGCCGCCGCGTCAAGTGTAGCAACTCCGATTATCAGCAACACAAACGCTTGTAAAAGCACGTTAACATTCATTGTTGTTTCCTTCGTGTTATTTCCTCTTAAATGCCGCATTACCATAACAATTGAGTTATATATGTTTGTGTTTCTGCATGTATGCATGTGTGTACATAGGCGGATCCAAGATTTTCAGACAGGAGGAGCCCACTATAGTAAAATTCATTTTATGTTGTTTGCCACAAATATTTCAGTAATAATAATTCCGGACTCTCTGCCCCGCTCCTGTATGCGTTAGTGCTATGCTATGTGCGAACAATTTATTTAAAGTATATATTTTGTGATTAATGATTGTTCGACGCTGTCATTTAGCAAAATTTCGGGAATTATTGTGGGGGGGGGGGGGGGGGGGCACCCCTGTCCTCACCCCCTGGATTCGTTAGTGTTATGTGTTAACAATTTGAATAAAATATTTGAAGTTAATGACGTATTAAATGTATATACTGCATACGTATTTCTGTATATGCTTAAGGTGAATCTGTTGTTAAAGCGTAATTACTACTTTAGAGTATGGTGGGGCAGATTTGTGAGATAATTGTATATTTTTCTTGACAAAAGCAACAAACTTGGCCTAATGATAGACAAAACTCTTTATTCCAAACAAAAATTACTTAAAACCCTCTTTCAAACTGGCTGCAATTGAAAAATGGACGCAATTAAATAAAATAGTTTAAAAAAATGTATTTCTGTTGGAATAAATTAACCAATTATGACAATGTAGAAGATTGCTTGGCATGATAAAAAGTAGTATTATAATAATAATAGTATATGCATAAATATATACACGTAAACCTTATTTATGTTCCTCGCTTACGGTTTCTCCATTTATTTTGACAATGCAAACTATGTCTGCACAATGGTGAAGAAAATGTTTAAAACGTGAGGTAAGAGAAAACATACTGAACGAAACAGCCAACCGTCACTTTTACATTTCCAATATCTTTGTCGCTATATTAAGTAGTGTTATTGAAAGAGGTATAGAAAATTAACAGTATTGATTTTTTAGTATATATAGCCAAAATGTACTTTCCTATTGAAATAATTTTTTAAGGAAATTGCGTTAATACTTTTTTCAGAAAATCCATAAAATGTCAGGTACATGAAATGTCAGGTACATGAAATGTCAGTTGGCGGATTAACTGTTCCGTTCAGTATAATATGTTAATTATTTAATTATAAATGTGTTCCTTTCTATCTTTCTTCATCATGCAACTTTAAACTTTACTAACATAACACAGCTGACTGCTATTAGCATACTATTTTTCCAAGCTGTATTATGCTAGTAACCAGAACTACTTTTTTCTCATCAATTTGCTTTATTTGCAAGGACATTTTGTGGCTGAATGATTAGGTATAACCATACATTTCGGGTTACAAATAGTAAATACACATAGCAACATCAAAACTAAATCAAAGCAAAAAACAAAATCAAAAATATTTAGTTCGATTATCACACTATTTCTTTGCTGTAGGTGAAACGCCCAAACGTGATATCGTACTTGAAATTGCCGTATTTTGTGCAATGACATAATATAAATTTTCTTCTTTAAAACAGAAAGTGGTGATAATAAATAGTGTTTCATGATGAAGGCTCCCATTTATTACTTTTTTAACACTCGTCAAAATACAGCAGACGCTCCAAGCTACTAGCCCCTCGTGTGTATGTACGTGTATGCACACTGAACTATATAACTTTTGTAAGCTTTATTTTTGATATTGGCCAGACTTACATTGCAGTTATAAACAAACGGTCTCGTGTACGTTTCGAAATCGGTCAAATCGTACTTTTAATTCTTAGTTACGGTGTTTCTATAAAAATGCAATATTTGAATTTGTTGTAACCTAACACTCGCAGCTGACCAAACTCATCCAGTAATCATATACCCACAATACATTATATTAATATAGCCGGGATCAGTTAGCTCAGTCGGTAGCGCGCCTGACTATCATCAATCCAGGGGTCGTGAGTTCGAATCCTCTCTCGGTCAAAATTTCCGTGATGAATGATACAAGACATCGTGTCTCGTTGCCATTCGTCACTCACCGCTGATTCAAATGGGAAAGTTATGATATATGTTACTTGCGGAGATGGGTGTGTTCGAGTGTTTGTTAACTTCCAAGGATCCCAGGAAAGAGTGGTTAGGTTAACAAATCATCTGTTAGCCCTGGATGGCATAAAATGCCACTAGATATTCAATCTTACGTAGCGTATAACCATGGAGGCGAACCCACGTGACATAAGCTGTCACTTTCCCTCCGACTGTTTGCACCTCTCCAGAGCATACTGTCACTTGGGTTTGCCACCGTGATAACGTCTGAGTTGTGAGGTGTTGGGGAGCGATGTGTGGGTGAGCGATGTGTGGGTGGGCGATGTGTGGGTGGGCGATGTATAGCTATCGCGATCCTTCTATCCACATGAGGATATAACTGCGTACATGGGAATAACCCGGATGCACATGTCACGTGTTCTTGTTGTTTCTAATTCCTTGAAAAATCCTTTCAGGCATGATCAAATAAAAATAAAAAACACACGTATATATCCTTTAGTAGTTAATTGTTCAGGATGTTACACTGTTACAAACAGTATAATTAACCAGTATTTGTTAAGTGCATGTTCACGTTTTTTATGGCTCTGATGTCATTGGTTTATGATATAGCGTTCAGGGAGTTCTCAGGTTTAATGCGTTTGTGATGAGAATGATGATGATGATGATGATGATGATGCTGATTTTATTTATCGTCGCCACCGATTTTCCATATAGACGACGCCTCCAGAAGAGTATTAGTAGTTCTAGATTTTTTGGAAGATAGTGCAGAGATCCAGAAGACCATTTTGTAGCATCCCTGGTTCTTTCGCATGCCCGGTGTTAAGCACCGATACATAGGACCTCGATTTTTTGTTAAAGTCTCACCCGAAAGACTGATAAGTATTTTTAGTTGGAGTGGTGCTGGGGTCGACCCCAGGGTTCGCAGTCCAAGGTCTTAACCACTGGACCGCTAACCCGCTCTTTTATACATGTATGTTAAGCTGTATTTGTTTCACCAGTATACATGGTTACATGTAGTTATTTACATGGTTGCGTTGTATTTTTGTTTTGTTAATAAATATAAAATGTAATTTTTTTTGTAACTAGTTCATTGATGAAAAATCTCAAGTTGAAACTAGATCGCCACGAATGTTCACTTCAAATTTTTTTTTGTCCCAAATTGCCAAAGTTACAATCTTTAAGGTCTCACTATGGAGTTGCGCCCCTGTTTTGTCACGGTAACAAGATTCTTGCACTTAAAACAGTCCTATGTAATTTGATTTGAAATATTTTCAAACGGCTCAAAGGGGCTGTGATTGCTTGCTGCAGATGCGGAGTAAAGCCAAAGATGGCCATGACAAAGCATATACTGCAATGATACATTGATAACTGGTGTTAAAAAGTGACGTTGATAGGTTTTTTTTACAAATAGTATGTATTTATGAGCATTTGAGGATTTCTTTTTAAAAAAAAACTTTAGGATATCACTGCACTGTCTTTAAAAAAAACATGTTGGTCAACTTACCAATTACTGTGCATTTTTATGTGAGGATACATTCCTGCTATGAAAAAATACTATAAAAATATTCTATGTGGATTTTTTTAACTTGGAAATCTTAGACCTTTTTTATGTCATAGAACAATGAGCAAAATTAAACCAGCGACACTGCCGGTAAGTACATTTTGTTCTATTTCATTTTGTCCTTATAAACCCATACATTATTTATTATATGTAAATATTTCAAAATGAATGTTATAGTACAGTTGGCCTTTTGCAATAATTAGCAATTGCGGTATATTTAAACAAAATGTCAGTATGACTATAATGATGTATAGCGCGGCTGGTAGGCCTTGAGAACAACACTGATATGTATACAGGATCTATGTGTCATTTCTACTGCGTATATAGTCGTTAAAGCGTGTATTGCTGCGCAGTTCATGTTTAATTCTGTACAAGTTTATCAATAAAACTGCAAAAATATAAACAGTAATGCGATATGAATGTGAGATAAATTGGTTTAAAATATATTTCGAATATACTAGTAAGTCTCTTGTAATTCTTTATAGAATAGCACGATTATTTTGTTCAGTTTGAAGTTAACGATGGACGAGTGGTCCATGACGCTGTCTGAACATCACTTTCATGTTACTGCTGAGGTCCCGGGTTCGAATTCAGTACGGCCCATAAAATGCCAACACAGAGTTGCCAATTAGACTAGTTGCGACAGAACGATTGTTTCACTCAGATCCATGTATAATGCGTCCGAGATTTTCTTCTATCAATATTTTTTTGTAAAAAGGGGTTTAACCCCATGTTGTAGACATTGCAGGTTAATTGCAGGCAACCAGTTTTATTGGCGGTAAAATACCGTAGTGGGGAGAGGAACGTGATCTTGAGGCGGTGCCTGTGATCATTCGTAGGACTCCATCTGCGCCATTATGAGTGTGTCATATCTAACCTGTAAAACGGCCTTAAATCTATTTTTTGTTAAAAAGCAAAAACACAAAAACAACAAACTATTCAGGATATTAAAACAAAAAACATGTAATAAATAGGTACACATTCAAACATTAAATGCTTTTTATTTAATTATTTTATTAAGCATAACTCGTGCGTATTTCTACTTCCCGACGCCTCTTACTTCTTTAGGTATTAGATCTCTTGGACAAGGAATAGTGTTGTCGTCTGCCATAACCCAGACGTTTATACATGCGACTTTGATGTTTACGCACCGCTCTTTTTCTGGATGATGCGCCTTGATGGTCATGGCGATACTGAAAAAAAAAATGATTAAACATAATAAAATATAGTTATTCAACTGCTTTTTAATATGTACGTAACTAACAACAACAATTACAAAAGCAGCAGCAACAACACCAGCAGCAGCAACAAATGTAAATACAACAACAACAACCACAACAACAAATACAACAACAACAACAACAAATACAACAACAACAACAATAATAAGTTGTTAAATTAAAGCATGGATATTATTAAACAAAATTAACAAGCAACGAGAGTGTTTGTGTTTGACGGAGCTTGGTCCAAACCCAAAACCTTAGCGGTAACAGACAACTGGTCATTAGATTGCCTTAGATCACTTGACCACATAGGTCCTAAGTATGTTAACACCCAGTGAAAAAAAGCAGGAGTTCTATGTTTGTCCCGCAATTCATAGTAATCGAATGCTAACTAAAC
This sequence comes from Panopea generosa, assembly GCA_029582155.1. Lineage (NCBI taxonomy): Eukaryota > Metazoa > Mollusca > Bivalvia > Adapedonta > Hiatellidae > Panopea > Panopea generosa. Next base: position 35,043,028 of record CM055910.1, on the reverse strand, counting down.
TATGACGTCATTTAAACTTTTCCTGAAACAACTAACCAATCAAGGTGCTCAAATGTTCTGCTATTTAACGGGCCCAATCGGGACGTTAGTATTCTCCTGTCGGACCACAGTGTACGAGCTCCATGTTCCAAAAGAACCAGAAATAACAACACTGAGGTTAAAAGTTGAGCCAGGAGTGAAAAGAAGTTCAGAAGGAGAAATGTCCTCATAGCAAAACTTACTCTTCACACTGCAATCCGCCCTCCGAGCACGAGCAATGGACACACGTGTTTAAATCTGTGAAGTCCGACCCGATCATTAATCTGGTTCCCTTATACTTGCAAAATGCAATGTCAATTCCAATTTCTGCAAACAAGAAACTTTCTTATTATTAATGTGAAACAAAGTGGCAGACTACGTGACTTTTTAATACCGTACACGACCACAGGGACCTGTATGTATAATTCCTTGACGACCATTTTTTTTATATCTTGCACGACATATTTTTGGTATCTTGCTTGACCAATTTTTGATATCGTAAAATACCTATTTTTTGGTATGGTACACGACCTAATTTTGGTATCTTGCACGACTAATTTTTGATATCGTACACGACCTATTTTTGGTATCTTGCACGACTAATTTTTGATATCGTACACAAACTTTTTTGTGGTATCTTGCACGACTAATTTTCCTGATATCACTCATTCTATGACAAAATCTGCACCGTCTTAAGACACATGTATCAACGATCTATTGTAGAAAAAGCTCTCTTCAATTCCTTGTCATTTTAGCCGGACATTATGCTGCCAAAGGCCATATTCCCGCTCATGTCGTCGTGATTGAGATCTGCAGTGTTGATTACAATGATTATACGCGACAAGGACTACTTTTTATTAATCGAATTTCATTTTTTCATGTATTTAATATAAGCAAGCAGAAACGAATAAAACAATAACAAGATAACATTGTGCATTGTATTATGGACCTTTTAGTTTAAACATATTTTATTTCTCAATATAAGTACATTTTATACAGTATTACAAGTGTATACAATACTAGAAAAAAGGATTAGAATGGAAGAATAATGCTTATTATGTTCTTCTCCTGCTTATGGTTTAAATTCTAATATTAATGACAATTCGTGTACTTCGTTTATAATATTTAACTGGTATTAACATTGACAATTGCAATTATTTAATTAAATATTTAGAATAGTTAAGTATTATTGAATAAATAGTTTAATAGTAAGAGAAATACAGTATGTATTAATCGTAGTCGGTACCAGTAGTTAAATGGGCTCATACATATTTACACTATGGAGAAAAGGTACAATGACATACGATATCATTAGGGAAATATTTTTAAATAATATTTTAAATCGAATATAGATGACATAGTTCATATCAAAATACAAAAATATGAAAGTAATTCGGGGCGACACAGATGCGGTAAGGGGCAAGGACAGTTGTTCTTAATATCATAGTTGAAGTTGAAGTGATCTACTAAAATCGTTTTGTGATTTTAATATACGAATGTGCTGCATTAAAAATACGAATATTTGTTTCAATTGAGACATTTTGATCTCCGTAAAGAAGAGTTTTTAGGTTAATAATTGAATATTACATAGTGAGTTTCGTAATACATTCCTCGCTTCATTATATTTATTACAGTGAAAGAAAAAATGTTTAGCGTGTTCAACGTTGCCACAGGAGCACAGAGGAGACTCTGACATATTTTTTTGTAAATAGATCTTAGTTGAGAGAACTGCACTTAGTTTGGAGTCTCGTATGCAGAATTTGAATACTTCGTTCGCCGTAATAGTAGTATTCTGGTACTTTACTAGCATTGCGGTACAGCATATATTTAGAATTCACAAACTGTCTGTACATCTTTTATTTCATCTGTGAGAGTGTTCCATTCCCGTATAGAAGAAGGAAAGAAAGAATCATAATGGTAATTAGTGTGTGTATTTAGCGTTTGGATATTATTGGAGTTTCTAAGATTATACCTGGAGATGTCACCAATCGTTAGCAATATGGACCTTTTGAAAAATGCATAAAATAAACCAACGCTAGAATAATATAAATCGAATTATGATTGTTTGATTGATTGATTGATTGATTGATTGATTGATTGACTGGTTGATTGATTGATTAAATATTTAGCGTCATTTTTATGCCATCGAGGGCTAACAAACGATCTAGTTAACCTAACCACTGTTTCCTGCGATCCTGAAAGGTTAATCAGTACTCGGGCACACTGATTGTTCGTACTTTCAAGTACCAGTCTATAGGCTGAATGTCACATAAGTACATTCTCGTTTAAAATACGATTCCAAACACACAAACACGTTCTGTTGTAACAGGTGGTGTGCTTTCCTGGGCAAGTTTATTTCATCAGGTTTTGCTTGGAACAACTAACTTGCACATTAGCTTTCTGTTAGATATTGTTTCAATATTGTAACACTAAAAGTCGTGTCATAGATAGATTGCGAGCAAAATATGAAAACAACAAGATTTGATGGCAAAGCTGGTTTATATAGTTTATATGATTCGTTACCTAATTAGGCAATACTATCTGATATACAGTCAATGAATAATATGCATTCTACAACCGAAGATTAAAATACCGGAAGTGGTGGAACTGCTTTTCTTGTGTCTGAAATTAACAATCATCACCTCGGTCTTTATGCTACATAATAGGTCTCTGGCATAATAAGGTGCCATTTTGGAAATACTCTCAGTCACATGATAAAAAAATGGCGGCTTCCTTATGCCACCATATACATGTAGGTTGAAAATATAAACGCTGTTTAATCAAGACTGATATTTTAAATTTCCCTATAAACATGATCCATGTCGAGTGTATAAATAAAAAAATCGATATAATAATGCCATATATTCAACTTAATGACGGAAACATAAAGTGTTACTTTCACGCGAATGAACACAGTCTTGTAACCCAGGCGAATAACGTTGGTGTATTCTAGAGCTAAACACGAGGTGAATTATACGGAGGATAAGGAAGTACTCAATGTTTCACGATTGTGGAATTAAGAGTGAGCTCATATCTAAAGTTTTTAAGCGTTATTACAGGCAAAACGTCTGGGATTCTTGCACTTCAATGCCAATCAAATGCGTGCATTTCATATCCACAGGTTTCCAGAATCTGACTGATCTGGCAAATGTCCACCATGTTGCCAGATTTGATACACGAAAAAGTTCATTTAACACATAAAAACACAATTTTCATATCATAAGTTAGCATGAAAAGAATGTCACAATGTCATAGTTCAGATGCAAATCATGCAAGTTAATATCAAAACTCAAAATAAAGCAGAAATGAAGATTCCAGAATTGAGGTGGACAGATTTTCAAATCTTCCCACTCTGGCAACTTTCGAGGAGCGAGATTCAAATACGATTTCCTATTTGAGAATATAAGGCATTATTTGAGACATTAATATAATCGTTCTTAGTGAATATCCACGTTCATAAAGTGTATTTATACCTTGGGAAAGCTTTGCATTTTTCTCAAAACAGAGATCCAACAGTTCTTGTTGACAGCAAAAATGTGGCAGTAGATATTTTGGAAGGTCATTCAAGGATCTTTCATTTAACATTGGATAAATATAATTAAACTTGTTTAGACGGATTTTACTCATGTTAAAAATAATCTTTATATTTAAAACATTATTTAACTAACACATAATATTAAACTATAATACATTTATAATAACTTAATAGGTATTTTTGTCTACTCCACCCAGTGCCAGATTTCTTGTCAAATCATGTCTGGATTTATGTTGATATTTCAGTCTGCAGGCAAAAGGTTAGTTCATTTATACTAAATATAGATGATTATGTATATAATCATTGTTGTTCCATGTAGAAATAGTCTTATTAATGGCATGCTCGTTAAATACAATGATTGTTTGCTGGTAAAAACAGACGTAAAGTGGAAGTTTTCCCAATTAAGTACATATTTAGATTGTTAACATGGTCAGGATCTCATTCTGTTAAAATATTTATGTTAACTAAACAATAAAAAGAGTGTTTAGTGAAAAGGTACATTAATTCCCGACCGGACTGTCGTATTCTCCGACTCTTTCAAAGTGTTAGGTCATCTGTTTCTCCACTTTTTACCTCATAGCAAATGGACCTTTTTTCTAAAGCTTGTCATTCATAGTAAGATCCAATAAAAAGGTATACATACACTTTCTTGTTTTTGACATATGAAGTGCCATCAAAAATTAATTAGAAAATAGGAAATAGGAGTCATGCTTCATACAAGATATTTTATGCGTTCACTGTTGACAAAGTGAAAGAAGACTTGGGAACTCTACCCCCCCCCCCCCCCCCACCCCCACTACCCACACACAAAGTTCCAAGCATCAATGTATTTTCTAAATTCACAATTCAAACATTATACTGCTTTAAGAATGCTCCAAATACACCAATAATGCTATAAAATCAAAAAATGAGCATTGAAATATGAAAATTGATTTTTTTAAAAAAAAGAAACAAGAATTATTTACCACAGCCATTACGCGCGACTGAGGCACTTTCTGTTTTCAATGGGTGTGCAATACCTCAAACAGATACCTTATCGTTCTGCATTTTATAATATTGAACAAGCTACAATGCGTATATTGTTATACAGTAATGTTGTATGGTGTTTAGTGTCGCTTTCAACATTTTTTCAGTCATATCGCGACGGTGTCTACTTGAGACAGTATTCTAAGCGCTGTCACACTGGAGTATCATGCCGCAGACACATGGTATGATACCCCACCCAGTCACATTATACTGACACCGGGCCGACCAGACCTAGAACTCTCCTCTAAATGCTGAGCGTCAAGCGAGGTAGCTTTTAGTACATAAAGTCTTTGGTATGACCCAGCCGGGGATTGAACCCACAACCTTCCGCATGCGAGGCGGACGCTCTACCACTAGACCGCGTCGCGGTATTGTTATACAGTAAATAGTTATCAATGTAAATGAAGTTGTCACTTGTGGCCGAGTGTCCGAAGGCTCTTTCAAAAGACCAATTAACTACCATCGCTGGGGTCATGCACTCGAGTCCATTTCAGTTCCGGATACATTTTTTTTTTGCGATTAGCAAATTGCCAAATACTCGCGGAAAAACGGTGTTTTGTTTATAAACGTGTGTACCAGGTGGCTAAATTTTCAAACAAACAAAATTCACATTTATGTAATAAAGTCACGTCAATTCCATCCAAATGGTAAAACATGTTCAGTATATATTGTTTGCACTTACCATTGTATTGTTTTAGTTTCGAATAATATGTTGCGCTATTCACTCCCACTATGGCGGCTGCCACACAAGTCATGATTACTGCCAATCTCAACATCTCGGGTGTGGTATCTATGGTTCCAAATATTCACATAAATACTTTAATAATCTGCAGAGCTGACACTCAGAGTTTATATCACAATAACTAGTATGTGTGTTTGTTTGTGTGTTGGTAATAATCATATAGCTGATATATACCAGTGCCACGTGTGTAGGCCCAGGTTAAGATCCGGTGGCGATTCATTATTTCACGAATAACGGAAATTATGATTGATAGAAAATCCTTGTTTTTAGCTTTGGGGGGACTGTTTATGACGTGTTTGCAGCTGTGACTTAATGATTAGTAATGCCCATTTCATGTTTTTATTTAGTTTTGATTTATTTTGTTAGACATTTCATCACAGGTTATTTACAGTATATATGCTGTATAATCATTAAAGCGGCATAACCAGTATTTTCTACCTTTTTTAATTCAATTAAGAACTGGTATAATAGTAATATCAAGCATAAATTGTGTCTATCTGGATTACGTCTGGTGAAGAAAAAAAGTTTATCGCCAAAAAAACATATACAGAATATACAGAATGCAGAATACAGTTAAGTTCAATGTTTACTAAAAACAGCTGTTTTCACAAACAGTCACTGTGTATAATGTGGCACGCGTAAATGACCTGATCTACACAAATTAAAGACAAAAAAAGGTAAAAACTCTACAAGCATATTGCCTCTTTTTCAACGCTTTGCGGTAATATGATGTATGTTTGTGTGTATGTCATTTTGAAAATAAATATGTTAAAATTTAAACACCATATTATTTTACACTCAGTAGTAAGGATTGAATTGTATATTCTAGTTAAGTTTGTCCTGTATTGAGACCATATGTAACTAACAAAGTACTCCCCTTAAGCATTGGTTGAATACAGTTCGATCTGTTCCATTTCAAATGTATTGGCAATCGTCCGCAGACCAGGAAGTAATTTACGACAATGATCTAATTTTAATAATGACGTCAGTTCACGTGACAATTATTTTTTTCAGCGCCAGGATACAGGATCGGACATTTTAGTGTTTTAAGTGTATTTTTTTAAAGTGTTTTATTGGATTTTGGATATTTATGTAAGTATGTGTTTCTCATTCTCATTTTTGTTATTTTAAATTATTTTTTCATTTTTCTGAGGGCGCACTATTTTCTTCGCATAAGCTTTATATAAAAGTACATGTAGTGATTTGGTCTTATTCTGAAATTTCTAACACGTGAACTTTAAATTTTTGATGTTTTCTCACTGAATTTTTACAACTGCAAGGTATGTTTAGTTTAATTTGTTTCATTTTTGCTATTTAGATTGAATGTTGCAGTTGTCAGTTTTGTCATTCTTGTGATAAAGTTAAATTTTGATCTTATAGATTCTGTGACCCCCATTCAGTTCACAGTAGTGTTTTCATTTTGTGTGCCATTTCAATTAGCTATTTTCCATTTTTGGTGATATATTTGATTTCACAGTGTTGATTTAGTGAAGCATTTGTAGTCATTTGATATTTTTGATTGCCATCAGTTGAATTTTCATGTGTGTTATGATGTCAGTGATTTTGTTTTGACATTTGACATTTTGATGTTTTATGCACTATAAAGTTGAAATTTTCTGATATAGTGAAGTTGATATTATGGTTATTTAATGTTATAGTGAACATTGCATTAAGTGCCAGGTATATTTCATGTCTTATCTAGTTGGATAGAGTGATATTTTGATTTATCACTCACTTGAATAAAGCTATAGATTATAATTAGAAATCTAGATTAAGTGTGTTATTTACTGTGTTTATTTTTGGCCTACATTATATTATAATATTATATTGCCCAGTTCCCTGTTTCATAACATTCTTTGCACACCTTACTAACCGTGTGTGATAGACCTGTTCTAGCAAGATATATATGTAATTCATTTATTCATTTTGTGTGTTTTCCATTTGAAATCTCATTTTATGTGTTCTTGTTGACAGGCGATATAGAAATATTGATACTTGAGAGTTCAAGCCCTTTAGTGTAAAGTTTTCTCAATTTCAGCTTGTTCAAGGAATACCGGCAAGCAGTATATTTTTTTCAGCATATTTTCTCTATGGTTAAGTCGGGTGAAACTGCTACCCCTCCCACACCAACTATGCCTACGGAGGAAGAGATGCTTAAAATTCTGTCAAAGAAATACACATTCGTGCCCGTCTCTACTCCAGAAGCAACCGGTGGTGCTAGACCCAAGCACCCATTACCCCCTCCTCTAACTTTGAGCTCACCACCTCCTCTCTCAGGTCTACCTCCAGTGATCTTAACACCTACCACTCCCTCTTTGGTTTCCAAGCCGCCCAGAATTCCACTCTTTTCAGGTGATGAGCCAACTCCAAAGAACGAGGTGAGTTATTATGAGTGGCGTCATGAGATCAGATGCCTGTGCCGGGATTTGAACCTGTCTTCATCACAAGTTTTACAGGCCGTTCGTGTATCCCTTCGTGGCACAGCCAGGCGCCTACTTGTTTCTTTGGGCGACTCTGTCACTGTAGACCTAGTTCTTAAGAAACTAGATGTCAGTTTTTGTGAGCCGGCAAGGCATGGCATCACTATGAAGGAATTCTTTAACGCAGTCCAGAAACCAGAAGAGTCGGTGACTTCCTTTGGTTGTAGGTTAGAGACCACGTTAGAGCATGCTTTCCAGGGTGGTCACCTGCCCCATACTGGCAGGCATGAATTGTTGTGTGAGAGACTTTGGTCTGGATTGTTTAGCGAGTCTTTTAAGGCAAATACCCGCCATAAGTTTGACTCTGCTACGGACTATGACCAGTTCCTGAAAGATGTTCGTCAGGTCGAACGGGAACTGCGTTTAGCCCAGCCTAATGGAACCAGGCCAAAGGCCCACTCACACCAACAATCTGCAAGTCCTCCCACTTCTGACTTTGCCTCTTTCTCGAAGCAGCTCCAGTCAGAAATGAACTCCAAACTCAGCCAGATGCAATCCGGATGGGACAAGAAGTTCAATACTCTGATGGAGCGTTTGGAGACTCTATCTTTCCAATCTGTTACCCCACTCGCACCCCCTACTTTTCAACTGTCACCCCTTCCAGTGTCAACCCCACCCCATGGTCAGACATATTCTGAGGCAAGACCCTTTAGACAAGCACAAAGAGGTCGAAGCTATGGGCGTGGTGGTGGCAACCGACCCAGCGGTCGCCCACAGCAGTTTGGACAGCCTCATGGTACAAACAGATCAGCGACCGTTCACCCAAACTTCTAGCCACCTCTGCTACTGGCCGTCCGGAGGTGAAGTCTAATAATGGCCAACCTACTCCTTTGCTTACGAAAATTGTTGGAGATTCGAACACTTCATCAATTTTGTTCCATTACATGAGAACCAATGCTTTGATTGATACTGGTTCCATGGTTTCTACTGTTTCTAACTCTTTCTATCAGTCTTTGACTAACAAGCCCCCTTTACAAGATCTTTCTTCTTTTGGCATTGACCTCAGTGTTACTGTTGCTAATGGAAACCAGCTTAACATTCTTGGGTACATTGAAGTTTCCATTGCTATTCCAGATTTTAATCTTGAACTGCCTGTTCCTGTCTTAGTAGTTCCTGATACTCAGAACTCTGCAACTTGCCCTGTGATTTTGGGAACTAATGTTATTAGATGTTGTAAATCTATTGTGTCTGATGGGAATATGAGTTCGATACCTGAAACTTGGGAAACTGCATTCCAGGCTTTAGTCTGCCACCCAGTTTCAGTGAGATCGACTAATGACCATTCAGTGCAGATCGGCCCATATGAATCTGTCACTGTCAATGGTATTGCCCGTGGACTTAATCACAGTGTTTGCAAAGTTGTAACTGAGAATCTGGACAATGGTTCCTCTCTTTTAGTAAGACCACATGTTGTACAGATACCACAGTCCGGGAGTTATGCAAAAATACCAGTCCGGTTGTGTAACATGTCGGCTAAGACCGTAACCATTAGACCAAGGTCAGAGTTATGTATGGTCAATGAGGTCAAGGTCATTGATAATCTTGCTTCTTCTACTTCTTCTTCTACTTCTAATTCATTGTGTGACCAGCTAGGCATACAAATTGACAAGGACTTTATCCCCTGATCAACTCTTGCGTGCCCAGCAAGTTCTTGGCAAATGGCAACATGTATTTTCTACAGGGCCAGCTGACATAGGTCGGTGTAATCTTGTGCGTCACAAGATTGTTTTAAATGATTACACACCATTCAAGCAGCCATATAGGAAAATTCCCCCTGGGATGTATGAGGAGGTTAGGCAACACCTCAAAGAAATGCTTGAATGTGGTGCAATCAAGGAGAGTGATAGTCCGTTCTCTTCCAATGTGGTGTTAGTCCGCAAGAAGGATGGCTCACTTAGATTTTGCCTGGACTTCCGTATGCTTAACTCTCGCACACGGAAGGACGCATACCAACTTCCGAGGTTCGATGATCAGTTAGATCTACTTGTAGGTTCTCGTTTCTTTTCGAAGCTTGACCTCAGATCAGGATATTGGAATATTGAAATGGATGATGAATCCAAGCAATTCACAGGATTTTCAGTTGGTAACCTAGGATTTTATGAATGCCAGCGTATGCCATTTGGACTCGTGAACTCAGGCGCAACCTTTCAACGTGTCATGGAAAAGTCCTTAGGAGACCTTCTCCTACGGGAATGTCTAGTTTTCATAGATGATATTTTGATTTTCTCACAGACTTTTGAAGATCACTTAGTTAGGTTAGAAAATGTCTTTCAACGTCTCTCAGATCATGGTTTAAAGCTCAAAGGATCCAAGTGTCAGCTTTTCAAAAGTTCTGTTACCTATCTTGGTCATGTTATTTCCGAACAAGGTATTGCCACTGACCCCTCCAAGATTAGTGCTATTGTTAATTGGCCAGTTCCTACCAATATTACACAGCTTCGTTCCTTTCTTGGAACAGCAGGATTTTATCGTCGGTACATAAAGGGCTATTCAAAGATTGCACAACCCTTGAACCAGTTACTTGAAGGCCATGGTGATACAAAACCCAAGTCTAAAGGAAAGTAAAAAAAACGCAAGTCTGCAATGCCATGGTTATGGGGTAGTGACCAACAGTCAGCTTTTGCCACTCTGAAAGAAAAGCTTGCTTCACCCCCCGTCCTAGCCTTTGCTGATTTTTCCAGGCCTTTCATTGTTCATATTGACGCGAGCGGTTTGGGACTTGGTGGAGTATTGCTCCAAGAACAAGATGATGGTTCAGAGAGAGTTATTGCCTATGCCAGTCGCGGACTCAGGCCGAGTAAGAAGAACTACCCTGCCCACAAGTTGGAGTTTCTCACGCTGAAATGGGCAAGTTCCACGATTATCTTTATGGCAATAAGTTCACGGTCACGACTGACAACAACCCATTGACCTATGTCATGTCAACAGCCAGGTGGGTTGCTGCACTGTCAGCCTATGACTTTGACCTATTTTACAAGTCTGGCCGCTTAAATGGTGATTGTGATGGTTTGAGCCGCAAACTTCAGTTGTTCTCTGACACTGTAAAAGCAATCTGCCTTGGTGCTACTGCCTCTTTTTCTTCTGCTGACTGTCTTTCTGGTTCTAAAGCCCCTAAACTTACTGAGCTATCTCCTACTAAATCTTTTCAACCTGTCAATTGGGCTTTCGAGCAAGCCAGAGATCCTGATATTTCCAAGGTTCTTTTTGTTTTGCAGCACGGTTCTCGCCACAGGGGGGAGGAGGTGTCGAAAGATGTCAAATCCCTGCTTCGTGACAGCTCACGCCTGTGTGTGGAGAACGGAGTCCTCTACCGTACTGCCTCTGTCGATGGTGAACCGGTAAAGCAGCTTGTCATACCTGCTTCTTACCGAACCATCTCTTTTCAAGGTGTTCATGATCAAGTTGGTCATCCGGGACATGACAAATCTCTTTGGCTTGCACGTCAACGTTTTTACTGGCCAGGAATGGAGGCAGATTTCAAGAGACGTGTGTCCTCTTGCAGGTCTTGTGTCTGTGGGAAAACCCCTCAAAGGCCTGCGGCGGATCTTGTACCCATCCAGACTTCTAGGCCTATGCAGCTTGTTTGCATGGATTTTTTGAAGTTAGAAAGGTCTAAGGGTGGGTATGAGGATGTCTTAGTCATAATGGACCACTTTACACGTTATGCTAAGGCTATCCCCTGCAGAAATCAGAAGGCAACTACCACAGCACGAGCCCTGTACGAGAATTTCATCGTTCACTACTCCTTTCCAGAACAGCTGCATTCCGACCAGGGTCGTAATTTCGAGAGCAGAGTCATTAAGGAGCTATGCAAGATTGCAGACGTGCGCAAGACTCGAACTACTCCATTCCATCCGATGGGAAATCCTTCTGCTGAGCGCTTTAATCGTACCCTGCTCCAGTATGCTCCGCACCCTGGCAGATGACCATAAGACCAGTTGGGCCGACTTTGTCCCCTCTCTTGTTCAAGCATACAATGCTACCAAGAGCAGTTCTACTGGGTTTTCCCCCCATTTCCTTATGTTTGGCTGGCATCCACGACTCTCTGTGGATGCCTACTTAGGCACTGCACCCGGGAATGAGTCTGGCGTGAGCCATGCCTCATATGTGTCTCGACTTCAAGACCGCCTGAATTACGCCTACAGAGTAGCTGGGGAGGCTGCCAACAAGAGAGCCGACCAAAACAAACGCCTATATGATAGCCGTGATCGCGAGAACAAAATTTCTAGAGGTGACCTGGTTTTGGTCCGGAAAGTCAATCTACAGGGACGACAGAAGCTTGCTGACAAATGGGAAAAAGACCAGTATGTCGTTGTCGACATTCCTTACGAAGGCCAGCCGGTGTTTAAGGTTCAGCTTGAGACTCGCAAGGGACCTATTCGAACCTTACATCGCAATTTACTGCTACCCTTCATCTCCATACCTGAGCCTGAACAGATTCAAACCCCTAATCCTGGTCGCAAGCCCAGAACTAGGTCAAACCCAATTCAGGATCATGAGTATGATGGCGACTCGAGTTCAGCCGAGTCGAGTTCATCAGCAGTATATATTATTCCCCAAAGAAGAATGCAATACCCAGATCAGAGTCCCACCGCAAGCGTCACTCCCTCTACACCAGTCCCTCCATCTGTAGAATTTGAGCCGAGTGTCCACAGTACTCCCCATTCCCCCTATCCTGTCACCCCTGACCTACAGAACACAGCTTCATCTAGAGCTACACCCCAAAGTCAAGGTTCTTCTAGTTTTAGGTCAGCGATTCATGCCACGCCTTCGCCTCCAGTCCCAGCACCAAGACCGCGAAGAACAAGGCGTTCACCAGATAGATATGGTGAATGGGTGAAATCCCAAGTAGCTCAAAACGTTGTTTTTATGTTTGAGCTAAGCTCATAAATATTTTTAGTTTTCAGGTTTTAGTGGTTTACAACCTATAGTAGTTTTTAGTGTTGTCATACCTGAATCTAAAGAATTTGAAAAAGTAAATTTTTACTATGTGTACAATTAGATTTATTTTAGGGCCAGAAGATTATTTCGCACTATGGATAATATTTTTGTATTCTTAAGCAATACATGCCAGATTGAAATATGTGAATTGTTTCAATCAAATTACTTTCATGTAATTTTGCTTATTTTTCAGATTTCAAATTCCGAATCAATTATATTTTTCCTTCACAGGGAATAAAATTTGTGAAATTGTTTAAATTCCTTTTCAGGATTTTGCAAAATGATATTTTCTATTATCATTTGATATTTGTATTGTATTTGTTGTAAATATTATTTTATTTCAGTTTTTCAAGGCAAATGATAATTTCAGGTACTTTGAAAGGATTTCATTTGTAGTGATTTGTGCAGATAAACCCTACAGCTTTGCATATGTCACATTTCATTAAAACAGTTTCATTTCGTGGTCATTTCATATTTTATCATTGTGATAGACTAATGTCTGCTCTTTCAATCATTTCAGATTTAAAATTCAATAGTTTAAGTTTACATCATCATGTTTTATGCTTTTGAGTTGTAGGCTTTTAACACAATTTTCAGTACAGGTTGCAGTACAGTGAATCAATATGTAAACACTGTAGTGACTTACTTTACTGAATACCAATTACAGACATGTATTGGTGCAGTTAACTCCCATTGTTAATTACTCTGTTTTATTTTAGACTGCATTTACTTAGAACTTATTGATCATATTTCAGGAACATCCTTGGATATTCATTTCCATTAGTATTAGTTTAGGTACATTGTTTTGTACTTGAATATTATAAAGTACTTTTACTAATAATTTACTTTGACAATTTACAGGTTCTTTGAAATGTCGGTGCCATTTAAATCTAGTGGGGGAGTGTGTAGATAAGGTCATTTACTTTAACTATACATTAGTCTGATAGTAAAATACTACTGCCAAGTTATCATAGTGTTACTGTAGTTCATTCATGCATAGTCACATGACCTCATGTCCATTCATCATTATAGAATTATGGGTATTGTCTTGTTTACATGTGTTGTGAACCTTGTCTGTTGTCTTGACCATCATGTTATGTCCAGTGCTGTCCAATAGTTATCTTGTATATTGTGTGTGTAAGAGTTTGATTGGATGAGAGGCACATAACATCTTTATATTTTTACTTCTTTTCACCCCACCTGGCTATGGGCACTTTTTGTCAACGTTGCTAGAGGACGCGAGTTCTTTAGTCAATAATACAATAATACTGTATTAGTTTATTTCATAAACTCTGTTGTTAGAACTCTTGGGTTTAACCCATACACTATTTTACACTAGAAGATTAGCCAGCAGTACCTGGTAAGGTTTTACTTTTATCAATGTATTGTAGATGTAATATTTTGATATCTTAATTGCATTGATTTGTTAATCAACCTGAATTGCCATGAAATACATTGAAATACTGTATTTTATTCTGTCATACTATTCTATGTATTTATTATGTTATCATTCTGTTTTATAGGTCTAATATAAATATTGAACTCCAGTTCTGAGTTGGTCATTATTTGGTCTTTGCCCACACTCTACATTTGTTTTGAAGGCGAGTTAATACATGCTAAGTATATGATGCATAATTAAAAAAACTACATTTAAAATAGGGGAAAATAAGAACAATACAAACGATGTTACGCATTAAGCGAACTTTGTTAAAAAGTATGCTGTTTGGTTCGGATTATTCTAGACTTAATCTATCGACTCCGTGTTATTTTACTACAAATATGGACATTTAGCGATTGCAAACTCACTAAGACGATACACCACTGATATCTTAACCTACCATATTTGTTTCATATAATCAATTCCAGTACCGTTAAATATCAGTGACGATATATATGAAGTGCCGTTACATATTAAGTGTCATAACATATTAAATACCGTTATATATTAAGTGTAGTTACATATTAAGTGACGACTATCAATATATATTAAGTGCCGTTATATATTAAGCGCTGTTACATATAATTTGTTGTTACATATTTAGTGTTGTTACATATCAAGTGTTGTTACATATTCAGTTTTGTTACATATTAAGCATTATTACATATTAAGTATTGTTACATATTAAGTGTTGTTACATATTAAGTGTTGTTACATATAAAGCATTATTACATATTAAGTATTGTTACATATTAAGTGTTGTTACATATTAAGCATTGTTACATATTAAGTATTGTAACATATCAAGTGTTGTTACATATTCAGTGTTGTTACATATTAAGCATTATTACATATTAAGTATTGTTACATATTAAGTGTTGTTACATATTAAGCATTATTACATATTAAGTGTTGTTACATATTAAGCATTATTACGTGTTAAGTGTTACTACATATTAAGTGTTGTTACATATTAAGCATTATTACATATTAAGTGTTGTTACATATTAAGCATTATTACGTGTTAAGTGTTACTACATATTAAGTGTTGTTACATATTAAGCATTATAACATAATAAGTGTTGTTACATATTAAGCATTATTACGTGTTAAGTGTTGTTACATATTAAGCATTATTACGTATTAAGTGTTACTACATATTAAGTGTTGTTACATATTAAGTATTTTTACATATTGAATGTTGTTACATATTAAGCATTTTACATATTAAGTGTTGTTACGTATTAAGCATTATTACATATTAAGTGTTACTACATATTACGTGTTGTAACATATTAAGTATTTTTACATATTAAGTGTTGTTACATATTAAGCATTTTACATATTAAGTGTTGTTACGTATTAAGCATTATTACATGTTAAGTGTTGTTACATATTAATTATTATTACATATTAAGTGACGTTACATTTTAAACATTTTTACATATAAGTGTTGTTAAATAATAAGCAGTGTTACTACATATTAAGTGTTGTTACATATTAAGTATTTTTACATATTAAATGTTGTTACATATTAAGCATTTTACATATTAAGTGTTGTTACATATTAAACATTTTTACATATTAAGTATTGCTACATATTAAGTGTTGTTTCATATTAAGCATTATTACATATTAAGTGTTGTTACATATTAAGTATTTTTACATATTAAATGTTGTTACATATTAAGCATTATTACATATTAAGTGATGTTACATATTAAACATTTTTACATATAAGTGTTGTTAAATATTAAGCATTGTTACATATTTAGTGTTGTTACATATTAAATGTTGCTACATATTAAGTATTTTTACATATTAAGTGTTGTTACTTATAAAGTGTTATTACATATTAAGTGTTGTTACATACTAAGTGTTGTTACATGTTAAGCATTATTTCATATTAATTGTTCGTACATATTAAGCATTATTACATATTAAGTGTTGTTACATATTAAGCATTATTACGTATTAGGTTTTGTTACATATTAAGCAGATTACATATTAAGTGTTGTTACATATTAAGCATTATAACGTTTTAAGTGTTGTTACATATTAAGTATTATTACGTATTAAGTGTTGTTACATATAAAGTGTTGTTACATATTAAGTGTTGTTACGTATTAAGTGTTGTTACATATTAAGCATTATTACGTATTAGGTTTTGTTACATATTAAGCAGATTACATATTAAGTGTTGTAACATATTAAGCATTATTACGTTTTAAGTGTTGTTACATATTAAGCAGTATTACGTATTAAGTGTTGCTACATATTTAGTATTTTTACATATTAAAAGTTGTTACATATTGAGCATTATAACGTATTAAGTGTTGTTACATATCAAATATTTTTACATATTAAGTGTTGTTACATATCAAGTATTTTTACATATTAAGCATTATTACATATTAAGTGTTGTTACTTATTAAGGACTCACACCACTATTATCTCCCTGGTGAAGGTGGTAGAAGTAAATCTTTAGTTATCTTTTTCCGTTTTAATTCAGGACTTTATGATGCAGTTATTAATATTCTCCTACCATAAGTTAATTGGTCAGTGTTTTAGAAAGCACAACTGAAAATTTGATGCCGATGTCAAATTTCTACCCAATTCTGTGATTCGAACCTCACCGTGGGCAAATAGTTGATATATCATTACTCTGGTTTAGTTTCAATATGAATATCGAAAAATGAATAACGAATAAGTAATTTCTATCAGTACCACTTGAGTCGGAGTCCCGCGCGCTCCAAAAACTTTATGTGAGAAAGTTTGCCAGTGACTTCCGGAGGGACAGTGGTTCTATTCAAATTCATTCTGAGTTTTTTTCTCCACAAATAAATCTGGATATGCCATATATAACCTAAAATATGTTGAAAGTATCGTTCAATCCCATTAATATGTATATTTGATAAAACAGTCTAGACAAAGGATGGGCGGTACTGTAGTGGATAGAGTGATAGCCATATATGGAGTCAGACCAGTCACTTTTTCGCCTATATATTTCAACTGAAATTCTATACTTTTGGTGTTCTGTCATAAATTTAAAAACATTCCCACTGATATAGCACAGTTTAATCTATGCAGGAGACCTATTTAGCAGTCTTTCTGTGTCTCTGTAATGCCATCATGATAATCTCGTTTTTTCACTATATCCATTCGTCCCATCACTCTATCCAAAATGTCAGGAAAATGCTGGTGCCCGAGTTTCAGTCAAGTTGTCTCTATCGTCATACACTCTGACAAAATAATCCCTGAAAAATACAAAAATATCCTGTATCTTAGTACATAAAGACTTACACTTTCACATGGGATGAATAATATTGGAGGAATTACAGCCAATGTAAACATAAACACAAATGAAATGCACAGTTTATATTTTAAATGGACCTATTTCTGCACACAACGACCTCTTGAACAAGAGGTCACCGGTCTTCTTAATGATAACCATATACACCAGAGGTTGCGGGTTCGATCTACAGCTCGAATAACTGTCAAGTCAACACTCAGTACTGATGGTTCTATACTCAGGTAGCGGCATCGAGCTAGAAATGAAATTATAAACTGAAATCTAGACAAGGAAATAGGACAAGGAAGAATTCACAATTGAACGTCTGCCTAATCTAAACTGCGCGTCTATTCTTGATTTGGTCAAGGACGTATGGTAATCTATGGCAGGTGCTTTGTCCCACGGAAATGCTATAACTGGCTTCAGTGTCGAAGTTCGTTTTACACGTTTGGTATATATAGTAGTGACTTGCAGCAAGTGTATGAAACCATTGTATATATTACTTCTTGTTCGCAGACGTCAATATCAAGTTGAAAAATGGCGCAATCTTTCACTAGTGCTGTATTGGTAATTGCAGGTGAGATGTTTACTTTTTTCTAATTGTATCTAACAACATGAAATGGACCCACTGTTTCATTTACACATCTTTAGATTTTCCTCAGTGCAGATATACCAAGGACTTCTATGGAGAAGGAAACGCAACTGAATATAATTTAATAAACGCGTTTGTATTCACACAAAATCTCGTTAAATCTCATTTTCAATTTTCTCAATTTCCATTCATCTCGAAAATACAAATCAAAATTCTTTCTTTGCACAAGGGGACTTCTCTATAAAACGAGACCATTCACAGCAAAATGTGTTTAAACTTGTTGACATATTTACGATTACAAAATCTGTTTTGAGCATCTAAAAATCTAAAAACAAAAACAACAGAAATACTTGAAATTGTATTTAAATTGCAATGTTTTTAGTTCAAGATCATTTTGCATGCTTAAACATTAAACTTAATCTAAGGTTAAATACAGTTCACATTTGTATAAGCAACCAGTTGTCTGTGAAACCTGAATGATTAATTTGCCAAATTATTAATTGTTCAAGTGTTGTTCTGTCAACATATAGTAGTGAGCCGCATGTTTTCTATTCTTCTATAACAGACCTTGGATATATGAAACACTGTAACTGCATTAACATTGACCATTTAGGTCTCACTACACAGTTGAATTTTGTTCTTTGTTATACAAAATAAGGTCTAGGATTTCCATGGTAAAAAAATAATTCCATATAGAAGTATTTTTTTCATAACAGGAATGTATACCCACATAAAACGCACAAAAACACTGGTAGGTTGACCAGCTTGTTTTTTTTAAAGCGGGTGCAGTGAAACCCTGAGATTTTTTGAAAACATAAGTCCTCAAATGCTCATAAATACATGCATATGTTGAAATCCTGTAAAAGTCACTTTTTTTAACAAAAGTGATGTCTTATTGCTGTTTATGCTCTACTCATCTGCAGCAAGAAATCACAACCACTTTGAACCATTTTGAAAATATTTCAAAACCAAATTACATAGGCCTTTTTTAAGCGTTAGAATCGTGTTACCGTGGGGAAAAGGGGCACGACTGTGTAGTGAGACGTTAACATGTTATACTTTACAATTGAGTAGAAATGTATTCCATTTCCAAATATGTGCGTTCATGCAACGTGTAATGAGTTAAACTAATTCATTAAAGAAATTGAGAATTCTGAGTTGAGGAAAATACATAGGCCTATACTTGATAGCATGTCATTTCTCAGCAAATAAAGGCAAACACAATTAACAATGCTATTTTACAACAACACGTTTTTCAAAAAAGACTTGCTTGAAATGTGTTGTACTTCCTCCAGGTCTGCTAGCCTACCAAAATTATTCTAATTTTTGAAATTACTGCTGTTACTCTTGCTGCTGCTACCATTTTTGCTGCCGTTGTCGTAATTGTTATTATTATTTCATTTCTATTTTTTTATTACAGCGGTTTAAATGGTTGCTGTAATGGGTTGTTGTTGTTGTGTGTTTTTTGTTGTTTTTGTTTTTATTGTTGTTGTTTTCGTTGTTATTGTTGTTGATGATGATGGTGACTTTGTTGTTGATATACACATGTACGTAATTATAAGTTTTATATTCCACATTTTAGCTGCAGCTGCTCTTTGTAATGCCGTTCCTCTGGACATATCGGCGGGTCTGAACGCTACCCATGCCGTCGCCCGTGGGCTCGTGGAACGAGCTTCAGATTACTACTGCCATACCCACTGTGCAATTTTGTGCCATTATGAAAGCGGCTGGTGCTGTGGCGTTGACGACTGTCGCTATGGCAGCCACACGTGCGCCTGCTATAACGTATGCTATTGTGGAGGCGTAAGTAGCTTCTTGTTTACCTTAAACCTAAGGGGTAAAGTGGTCTAAGGCGGCGTCACAAGATCCTTTACATCTTACCGCTTAGATCGTAGGTTCGAGTCTAGCTCGCTTTAAAAAAATATGTGAGAAAATTTGCCAGTTACTTGCGGAAGGACAGTGAATCTATTCAGATGCATTCTAAGATCTCCAACAATAACACTGGATGAGCCAAATATAGCCTTAAATGTGTCAAAAATGACGTAAAACCCCATTTAAAAAAAAAAAATTGACTCATATTCGAGCATCAAAATATATATTTACATTAATAAACGTTGTTGTTGTTGTTGTTGTTGTTGTTGTTGTTGTTGTTGTTGTTGTTGTTGTTGTTGATGTTGTTGTATGGTATTTAGTGTCGCTTTCAACATTTTTTTTCAATCATATCGAGACGTATCCCTTAGGTTATCATGTTTCGTCCAAAAATTGTTAACATTATTTTATTTTCATCATGTTTTAGCGGTATGATAATTCTTTTTTTCCAAGGAAACATCGTTTTGTTTGTTTTTTAATATTTTTACTCAAATTTTGAAAGCTGGCCTGATATCACTAATCTTATATGAAAAGGGTATTAATAGATCTGCTATTTTCGAAATAGTTTCAAGATTGTTTCTTTTACATCGATTGTGAAGCAACTGGGAAAAATCTTTCAACAAATCAAGCCGCTAAAATCTAAAGCATGTACTAAACCTAACTGGATAAAGCGCCTTGTTCAAGGAAACCACATACATGGCCTATCTCCGACGCTTGCTTTTCTAAACGATAAACGCCTTGGTACCTTGTACAGAAAAAAATGGTTGGTTCAGGAGGTCAGAGACCAACATGCCTCAATAAAAATTCAAATTTAAATTAATTATGGACTCTTTCTTTTTTTCTTTTCCAGTCTGGATACACGTATAGGTGTTACAGA
This sequence comes from Panopea generosa, assembly GCA_029582155.1. Taxonomy (NCBI): domain Eukaryota; kingdom Metazoa; phylum Mollusca; class Bivalvia; order Adapedonta; family Hiatellidae; genus Panopea; species Panopea generosa. Next base: position 35,022,218 of record CM055910.1, on the reverse strand, counting down.
TGTGACTTGTAATGGAGTTTCCACCAATCCGTACAGACCGACATGGCAGATCCGCATAACCATTTCCGTACTGATGATCACTTCTTGTTATATGTTATAATAATGTTATATGTTATAATAAATAACACGTATAGCTTTTATTTGAGTCTTCGTTAAGTATAAGTATAATTGGCCAATTTTAACGATTAATTATTTTCTTTTTTTAAATAGGGTTTAACGCCATTTTCAACACATTTCAGGTTATATATGGTATACCCAGTTTTACTGGTGGAGGAAGACATCAGACTGAGTCAGGATGAATAGAACCACCGTCCTTCCGCAAGTAACTGGAAACTTTCTTACATTTTGGAGCAAGCGGGAATTAAAACTACGACCTTAGCGGTGAGAGGTCAGTGATCTTGAGACGGCGTTTTAGACCACTCGATCATGGAAGACCCCGCAAGTAATTAAGAGAAATAGTAATACTACACTTTTTACTATTTTGACAGGAGATTTCTTAAAATAATGTTTTTCCACAAACTTAATTATCCACTCAGGAGACATACTAGAAAATTGTTATCAAGTCACTGATCTGTTTGAGGTAAACATACCTTAAAAACTCACAAGTATTTGCGCAGACCTTTAATTTCGTGTCTATTTTTGGCAAGGTGCGTAACTAAGATAAATAATCAAAGGTCATCATATTTCGCAAATTTTTATTTTCTTCGTTATTGTACAATAGCCGCGAATGTTTTTTAAAACTATTGAAACCAAAAAGAAAAAAAATAAAGAAAAAACATTATTGATATTTTTATTTGTTAAAGTACGTATCGATTGCTAAACGCAATATTGGTTTGTCTACCTTTATTGCCGTCGATTATACTTTTATTTGTTTTGTGGCATATCGTGAGAACAACACGATCATAAGAATCACATAATATATTGCAAATAATCAGAAACGCGTTCTTTCTTATTATCAGCAATATATCAATTTAATGGAGAAACTCTGAATCTATATATTGATATTGTATCTCTTAAATTAGTATGAGAATTAAAGAATACAAATGAAACAATATACAATATAAATAAAAGTATTAAATACAAATGAGCATATATTGAATACAAATGAAACAATATACAATATAAATAAAGAATATTAAATACAAATGAGCAGATATAGAATACAAAAGAAACAATATTCATGTACAATATAAATAAAAAAATATTAAACCTAAATGAGCAGATCTAGAATACAAAAATGTCACAATATATAATAGAAATGTCAATCTACTTCGCAGAATTATCGTTCGTTATATTCATTCGCCTCTGTCAGAATTTTTTGTATGAAACTCAGTAAGAGCAGTGTATGCAGTTGTAACGTATTGTTAAAACCAGACAACAAAACTAGACACAAATCAACACTATTTTATATTATAACAAAAACAACAAAATAGCTTTTTTTCACAAATAAATGATGAACTATTTTCTTGTGTTTTTTACACAGAGCGACTTTCCGATTAATACGCAAATGTAAACAAACATGGAAGATACCAACACACTCGTTCGTTGTTATGATGAAACCATTGTTTTAAGGGATAAACAGCGTAAAACTTGTTGGTAAAACCACCCATTTGCGATTTCCCATCATTTAATTTATAGAATCTCGTATTGTCAATGCTACAGACAAAACCATTTACGAGCGTTGTTTACAAAGGAAGCTATTTTGAAACTCGATTGCAAAATCAGAACTACAAGCGAGATAACTCTTCGACACTTGTCAACTAAGATTTATGTGAGTTGTCTATCTTCTCAATGTTTTGTACATACTATATCACAGGTGAATACAGCACATCAACTGTGCATGGCTGCATTTAAGGTTTCAGATTAGAGCCCCAATTGCCATATAAAAGCCGCAAGATGGCTCTTGGGCAGGTTTTATATTATTCAGTTCATGATCTAAATCAGAGAACCCATTTCGACATTTCACAGTATTTGTTATGATGTTGCATATTATTAAATTATTGTTAATTAATTTAATTGGTAAAAAATATATCCAAAAAGTGTTTGTTATAACTGCCAAAAATTTGAAATTCGAGGGAGACACACTCTATTCATTTATGCTGATTCACCATCAGCTGATAGCCTAGTACGTGTAACATCGTGATTTGATAGTCTCCTCTTACAAATTGTTACTACCCAGGCAATAAAGGTTAGGGGGTTAAGAGGTTCGGGTAGATACGTGATATGACGTATATGGATATGTAATATCACATATTCAATTTAATTTGATTGTAGCATGTCATGTATTTTAATGTATGATATCACCAATTCAAATATGTGATAATACATATATAAATACATGACATAACATTTTCAATAATTAATATGACATTGCGATATTCTGTATCCGACTTCGTGATATTACTTATTCATAGTTGAATAATTATGTGATATCACACAATGGTATCAAGGACTTATATAGAGAAGGAAAAGCATCTTATTGAGATGTTATGAACGCTCGCGTATTCACGTAAAATCTCGCGAAATCTCGTTTTCAAATACCCTAACTCCCATTCATCTCAAAATACAAATCAAAATTCGTTCTTTATACCATGGACTTTTCTACAAAACGACATAATTCCCAGCAAAGTGTGATTTCAATTGTTTAAATACTTACAATTGCAACATTTGTACCGTCTCTGGAATTGAATTAACAAGAACAGTACTTGAAATTTTACTTCAAACTGCAATATTTAAAATTTAAGGTCATTTTGCGTTATTAATTACTGATTAATACTCGCATGCTATGTTATCAAAATTTAGTAAAGAGATGCAAGTTTCCTATCCTTCTATATAAGTCCATGATGGTATTAAACAGCGGCCATATAGTATTAGATGTATTGTGCATAGAAATGCTGATACGCAGAATTAGCAGACACCATTCAACTCCATTAATTACGCAGACGGTCAAATTTCTAGGTGAAGCGAGTCTGGCGATTACTTCCGTTTAAACATACTTGTTTTACATCGATTATGAAACACAAATATAAATCACTCCCGAAGCCTTCCTAAGTAGACCTAGTACAAATCATATGTAGCTATAAATGTTTCGCCCAAGGCCGTGAAGTGAGATCGTTGATCCTGCTCTACCACTGGACAGCTAACCCGCCATATTTTTGTATTTCCAACATCTTCGTCAAAATATTGAGTAGCGTTATCAGAATTTGTATACAATATATATTGAGTTTACATAACACAAATGTTCTCTTATTTCTTTAGTCCAAATTTCAAGGAAATTGCTTTGATCATAGTTGAGAAAATACATAAAATGTCAGGTGCTTAAAATGCAAGGGTGGCGGATTAGGTGTTCCGTCAGTATACCAGTTACTTACGGAAGGACTGTTTCGTCATTAAGTGTTCCAGTTCGTGTTTAAAATAAAGAAACATGGCATGTCGCTGTGAAATCATATATATATATATATTAAGAATGGGGATTAACGCCATTTTCAACACATTTCAGGTTATATATGGCATATCCAGTTTTAATGGTGGAGAAAGACCTTCATTCTATTAAGAAATTTATATCTCTATATATAATATGTAGGAACATCTACAGATCCTTATACTATCCTTCATTGATATATATATATATATATATATAATTGTAATACTGTCACATATTTAATAGATTGATTTTGGGAGACAGATTCACAAAAGCTGTAAGCTTTCTTCTGAATCCCTTTCATAATTGTATACACATGTGTTAACTAATATGTGATATTTTCAATGTAATTGTATACTATTTGTGAATAAAATATGTTTAAACTAAAGACCTCAGAATGATTCAGACTGAGTAGAACCTCCGTCCTTCTGCAAGTAACTGGCAAACTTTCAGCGTGACTCGAACCTGCTGTGAAAGCTAACACTTACAGTGTCATTAAACTATGTTATACGCTCAGGGACTATATCCAAAAGTCTATTAATTATTTAGAATTCTGAACTGTCAACAGAACACACATTTCAAGTAAGGACCAAGCTATCAAAACTAGAGTAATGAAAATTTAACAATAGTTTAATCAAAATGAAACTGTATACATAAATAATCACTCGTTTGTTTTAAATTTCTTTCCCAGCCATCTAAATGGATTAGTTAAGGTTTTAAAAATACCATTCTTAGTGTCTATCTCATCCTTGCTGATATCATCCCATGCCTGTTTAATTTCAGTTTCTTCTTTCTTTTCTATCTCTTTTATAACATATTTATTTTTATGAATTTTCTTTGTAATGTTAGACTTTACTTCATTTTCATCTTGTGCTACATCTATGTTTGGATCATTACTGGCGCCCTCTCCAGTTTCCTCATTTAAATCATTACTTTTCTTTAATTTTCCAGCTAAGAAATTGAAAAGTCGTTTTGTTTTGCTCTTTTTATCTTCTTTGTTCTCTTCATCATTTTTCTCTTCAGAATATTTTCCATCTTGTGCTAAATCAACGTTTTCATCATTATTACTGCTCTCTACAGTTTCCTCATTTATTTTATGACGTTTATTCATTTTTTCTCTAAGTATAGAAAGTACTATTCTCCGTGCTTTGCTTCTTTCATCCTCTTCAATCTCTATCTCATTTTCCTGTTTCGAATCTGTTTTCTCATCTTTTCCTTCCGTATTTTCTTCATTATCTGCTTTTCTTTTCTTTATCTTTTTACCTAAAACATTGAACATTTTAAGTAATCTGTTTGACCCGTTGTCATTGTCTTTGGTATTCTTGGGCTGGTCATCTGCTATGGATGATTCCACGTTATTACCTTGTTCAATTATTTTGTTATCGACACAATCGTTGTTATGATACTCATCATTTTCTATTGAGTCCGCTTCTCCATCAGCTCCATACGGTTTGACAACAATCGGTTGTAAATGATATGTCCTATGAAGCGTGTTTTCTGCTGTAGATTTCGTAGATACGTCAACAGCAATTTTATCTTGATCATCGTCAGAGTTGTTTCTTTTTTTGTCTAGTTGAATATCCACTTTTTCCTCGTCTTTTCTTTCGCCAAGTTCGTCGGTATCCGCTTTCTTTTTACTATTTAATTTTCCAGCTATAAAGTTGATTAATTTCAATGCACGCTGTGAAACCATGTTATTCTTTTTACTTTTTTCAGGTACTTCATATACCTGTGCTTCTGTAATTCCTGATTCAATTTGCTCGCCTTGTTCATTAGCTGCGTTATTTTCATAGTCGTCCTGATATTCGTTTTCATCCTCTGATATGTTTATTTCTCCCTCAGCTCTGTATGGTTTCACTACGATCGGTTGGAATGCATGTGCCTTTGTGATTATTGGCTCAATATATGGCACCTTAGTAACCATGGAATCTCCGGTAGGTCTCGTATTGTGTGCATCGATTCTCTTATTTATCACAATGCCCATATTATTTCTCTGTATATTTTGCTTTATTTTAGGTTTCTCCTGACCAACAGAAGAAAGTGACTTAATCTTTCGAACTTTCCCACTAGATTTGACATCGTCACGACTCAGGTTTTTGCAATCATCTGCAGCTCTTTTGTCAGAAAGCTTGACCTTTTTATAAAACTGGTTAACTTCTTTAATTTCCATGACTAATTCGTACAAATCAGGAAAAGAATAAATACCATATTTTGTTTTGAGTTCATTCAGAATCAAAATGACGTCTAGAGATTGAAATCCGTGCTTACTGTTATACTTTAATGCTTCTCGCGTGTCCTTTGCCGACCTCGTATGTTCAATAATTTCTCTTCCTATCTTAATCACCTCTCTTAACTGTGCAGGCGACAGCGTCTGGTCTAACCTCTTTTCATATGTATCCATAATTATATACTTGTCAGCTCTGGTAGAAAAAGACACTGTTTGTTCCGAAGATCTCGTTTTCGAAGATGTTCTTAGATGCAATTTCTTCAATATGCTCGCCATCATCAACAAGAGAAAATACAATGTATGTTTACTTGTTGAACGTCAACGACAGAATAAAAAATGCGTTGCTAACGTCAACTATTTATACAACTTGCGAAGTCACGTGACGTGATTGTTGATGAACACGTGACAGTTACACTTCCGGCCCTTCAGGTGTATCTCTGTTGTTGTTGTTGATGTTGTTGTTGACAAATTTGATTAATTTGTTCAATCGAATAATATTTCTAGTTTAAACATATTTATTTTACTTCGACTGTGAAACACAATCTTACATCTTATAAATACAAATAACGCAAGTTTTCATGGGTAGAACAAGTACTAAGCATATGCGGAAAAAGCGCCTTGTTCAAGGACACAACACATAGCTGTGGGGGAGGATCGAACCCACGACCCTCCGGCCCTGGGTTCGATGCTCTATCACTGGACTATGCGCTCCACATATTTATCTTATATGTAATATCAAATTATAAAAAAGTATGTAATATATTTTAATACTGGACTAGTTTGAGTATGAGGTTTAATGCATTTGTAATAGAAACATCATTCAAATATTAATCAGGCTATAGAGTATATGTAGACACTTTATTTGAGAGTTCAGTGTTTTGTTACGTTTCTTCAATTCTCTGGAAATGAAGTTGAAACTGGATACCTGGGAAACAGTTCTCTGTATATATGGACAAGGGTAGTACATACAAAGTTCCTACAGCTGTGTTTTCTAAGTGTTTTAAATATAGGTTTATGGTCCCAATACATTGTTCCAATTCTTAGGGCCCCCCCCCCCCCCCCCCCACCCACACCCTCACACACACACACACACACACACACACACACACACACACACACACACACAAACACATAGCATATGCTGCAATAAGACATCACTGGTGTTAAAAAGTGACTGTTGTAGTGATTTCACCATATGCACGTATTTATGAGCATTTGAGGATTTCTTTTTTTTTTTTAATCTTACTGTCACTGCACACTCTAAAAAACAACAAGCTGGTCATTGTGCATTTGTATGTGGGAATACCTTCCTGCTTCGGAAATAATACTTTAAAACAAAATCTATGTGGAATTATTTTTTACCGTGGAAAGTCTACAGATTAGTTTATGTACAACAAAGAACAAAACTCAACTGTGTAGTGAGACCTTGCAGTCTGGATTGTGAAAATAATTAATACAACTTAGACAAATCACACTCGGAATGTCTTCCTAATTAGAACCAGCGCTAGGCAAGTGCAAGTGTTTACCGCCACCAAAATGATCATACGCGACTGGGACTTTTTTTTTATTCATCGAATTTCTTTTTTTTTCATGTGTTTTATATATGTAACAAATCACACAATAAAAACATATTATATTTTGTCATTTTTAAAAAATGGTGCGTAAAATAAATCAAATACTACAGTAAAATTAATCAATTTAGGAAAACACATAATTTTATCGCTACCAGTCGAACTGACATCCACGCTGCTGATGTCTTGGTTCGATCCCAACTTAGCCCAAAGTCTTTATGTGTCTACATGAGACAGTATTCTGAGCGCTATCGGATACTGAAGTTTCATGCCGCAGACCCATGGTATGATACCCCATCTAGTCACATTATACTGACTCCGGATCGACCAGACCTATAGCTATCCTCTAAATGGTGAGCGCCAAGCGAGGACGATTCTAGTACCATTTTTCTAGTCGTTCGTATGACCCGGTCGGGAATCGAATCTATGACCTTCCGCATGCGAGGCTGGCGCTTTACCCCTAGACCACCGTTGCAGTTTTAAGCACACAGAAAAATCAAATATTTTATGAAATAAAAATATGTTTGAACTAATCAATTGAACAAATGTCAATAAGTGTTCATCTCCTCCGATCTTGCCGTGTTCAACAATACAACAAAATCTACGACGTAAAATCTCCGACATAAAATTTACGGCATATCAATAATGATTTAAACATCAAACATTTTGAGAGAAAAATCGAGATCATGTGCATTTATTGCACCAATGGTCATAGCACATTTATATATGGAGATAATTATTTGTGAATAACCAGATATAAATGTACAAACCAGACTACGGCGAGTGCGCCTAGCTACAATGCAACCCATAGATACAATATCAAGGTCTCTGCCAAACCAAGATATTTGCTCTCAACCATGACTTATATACAATGGATTTACATGCAACACATCTGTACTGGACGGACAATTTACATACATGAACTGATAGCTTTATATGATTAGGATTCAGTTAAGGATTCATGACTACTCACGTGCTATATAAAGTACAGATTAAGAAACCCGTTGGATCATGAAGATACAGTATATATATAGGTGTAAACCCACCATTCATTTTTGTTCTTTATTTTATTGTAAATAATAAAAGTTTTAAGGCTTGTCATTCATAGAGAATCCAAAATAAAGAAGTGACACTTACATTTTACTGTTTGTCAACCTCTGCGCTATCAAAATATGATGACAAAAGTAGGGGTCATGTGTCATATAAGAGATTTTTTTCTGCTCAGTGTGTACACTGGTGACAAAGTGAAAGTAAACTTCCAAAATCATGTATTCATACCCAAATTTTCAAGCATCAATTTTTTTTTAAAACTCACAATTCAAACATGACAATGCTATCAAAATGTTCAAAATACATCAATAATGCCATTCAAATAAAAAAATGAGCATTAAAATAAGGAAAATGCATTTTTAAAGAAGAAGAAACGAGGATTATTTATAACCGCCATTATGCGACTACCCCACGGTTTGCAATGGCGGTACTATGCCTATAACGAGACAGCTGTAATGCCACTTTTGTATTTCCAATTTATTCTTCAAAATATTAAGTAGCGTTATTAAAATTGGTATACTTTACGACATAATCAAACCATTTTATATTGCTATTAGATAGCAATATTCAAATCCAAATTTCAAGGAGATTGCTTTGAGACTTTTTAAGACAGTACATAAAATGCCACGGATGCGGCTTAAATTATCAGGTTCCATCCAGGATAGTTTTCTTTTCCGTCTCTACATAAATACATGCAGTAATAATCACTTTAATGTCGGATGAATTTAAACACTAATGCAGGTTACATGTCTGGTACATCAATCAACTTCATTCTTCCTTACCTTCACAAAATAATGGAATGAGATATAGGGGTACCAGACCGCATTTTTTCCCCCAACCTGATACAGAAATAAATGGAATAGACGTTTACGGTCGATGGCGACAGCCACTGCGTCAGCAATGTGTGATTTATGTATTTTCACCAGCAAAGAACGTTTTACATCAGCCATATTTTATGGGACTGTGAATGCAAACGACAAAAAATATATAATAACTGTCTTGTCAACCAATAAGGGCGAGTCTTTTTTTTTCGGACTTTTTGTTTTATGTAATAAACATTTCACACTTCATGTTCCCCAGCCGGTTCTCGATTAGGTGCATGTTCCAGATTCTTAAACAAATCCTGGTGATTAAAAAAACACAATACGCAAACGCTTTCCCCCTCTTTTGCCGCTTCATGAGATAAAATGACAAGACTCCGCCGCAGGGAAAGATGACTAAATATAAAACTCCGCTGTATGTCAGTTTGAAGGGTTCTAGACAGGTAGGGTCTAAATGATTGTCACGTCTTGGTCGCAAATTGAAAAATATATCTTAAAATGTGTACTCTATTGTTTTATAATGCTGTTTTTGAAGTCAGAAATACATCTTTATTATGTAGTCGAGGCGGACAGGGGTAACAACATTCACCGGCCTAAACTGGATTGTCAACTCCACGTACGGCAGCACATCTCTTTGCTTTGAAATTCCATGCGCGTGATGTCTTTGAATTGGTGAATGGTTTGCTACGCATTACTCTTTGTTATTTTAAAGCAATGTTGTTGTTTTTTTTAAAAAATAAGTGTTATTTCATGCAATCGAGGGCTAACAGATTGTCAGTTAACCTAACCACTCTTTCCTACGATTTAGGAAGGCTAACCAGACAGTACTCAGACACACCCATCTTCGCAAGTAACTGATAACTTTCCCGCTTGCCGCGAATGTCGTATTTTAATCATCACGGAGACTGTGACCACGGTCAAAAATTAGAACTCATGACCCATGGTTCGAGAGTCAGATGTGTTGCCGACTGAGTTAGCGTGTTCCGGCCAAAGTAAAGCACAAGTTTATACAGAAGAAGGATGGATGGAGAGAGCATGTAAACAAATGTGATGAAATACAGTTTTTAATATAACTCCGAATGGGGAATCTAAGTAGAATCACCGTCTTTAAACAGTGAATATATCACACACAAACTTTTGACCGAGATGTGCACGAACGCAAGAGCATGACAGTAATAAGGTTAGCAATCTAAGGAAAGTGCATTTTATTATATGTTGTATGGGCTTTAAATTTAAATGGTGACTGACTACACGAGTTACTTTTATTCGAATTTAAAACCGACCACTATATGTATACAATCGTCTCTGAAGGCAAGTTTTACAATACTCCAAATACCAAAAGCCATAGGGAATGCATCGTGTTTCATAGCTATCTACTCCACTGATGTAAAAACCGGGATGTGCTCTCTTGTTCATGCGTCAACGTTTTTGAATCGCTGTATCGCCGGGTCCAATTAGTTCAGTCGGTTGCGCGTCTGACTATGTACCCAGGGGTCGTGGGTTCGAATTCTCACGCAGTAACAGTCTCCGTGATGATTGATATACAACATTGTGTTTAATATCAATTGTCTCTCACCGCTGATTCAAGTGGGAAAGTTATTAGTTACTTGCGGAGATGGGATGTGCTCGAGTACTGGTTAACGTTTCAGGATCCCAGGAAACAGTGGTTAGGTTAACTGATCGTCTGTTAGCTCTCGATGGCATAAAATGACGTTAAATATTCAATCAATCAATCATGGAAACACTGTTTAATCAGACTACAACATTAAAATGTTGTCTTGGTTATCAAAGGTAGTTCACACACCATCGACAATACCGATTTCAAACTGTCTGAAAATGTGCGAACCACACTTCTAACGCCTCCTGTACCCCTGTGATCCCTATATTCCGCATGTTGTCCAATTGTGTAATCATTTTATCACGTGAACCAATCAGAATCGTGCCACTGAAAGTAAGTTGCCTTAATGAGACAGTAGGCATAAAAATCTTCTCCAATCGAACCTTGGCTTTCAATATACATTCAAGGAAACGGAACCTTTTTAGTAGGTCGAGCGTATTAGGTAGCATTAGGAGTTCAAGCAATTTTTTTTTTATAGATATTTTAATTTTTTGGATTATAAATCAAAGGTGGAACCAAATGAGGAAGTGAAACTAAAAATAACTTTTAAGATAATAACTTTGACGATTAACCGAGTAACTATAAATATAAACCAGGAACCATGAAGGAAATTTATTATTTATTTGGAATTCTGTGTTGTGCCATTTTTATAAGCGGTAGACCGAATGGCGCTCCAGGTGACTCGTGCTTCTACATGACTCCGAGACATTTACATCCGCACACCGGAAGGAAGGTGTTCCCAACGCGTGCCATGGGTCTTTACAATATTACTACTTCCGCTGATATTTTCCGACCAGATAGAGCCATTAGAGGTACGTTTGCTTATGCAGTCACTATTAAGAAATTTTCTATAACACATTTTATATGATTTTCATTTAATAATGTTATTCGATGTTGTTGTTTTTTTTAAATTTTTCAATCACTAGTTTTTTTTATCTGATATTATATACACGTATATCTATAGTATTTATACTTCCGTATTAAATTCTACACAATATACTTAATCAAAGACATTGACAAAGGCAATATCTTGAAATGATAAACACACATTCAATCAACAGCAGTGTAGTAGATATACGACTTACTTAATTAAACAAGTAAACGAAAATGGGGCTAGTATACTTATATTTTATTTAATAACATATCCAATGTTTGATATATTCATAATTTTCATCCATGGTAATATTTCCGAATTAAAAAAAACGGCAGTTTGAAGTTTTGTTTGCTATTCGTTTTATTTTCTTTAGATAGTTCAAGTAGTGTAGCTCTTCAATATCGGAGGCTGAGAATGTCAGGGCAAATTTTCATGTTGAATATCGAAAAACGAAATCCAAACAAAAACTCATTGAAAAGAGTTATCAGATTGTGAGTTAGTTTAGTTTAAACTTATTTCTTTTACTTCGATTGTGAAACAAGGTTTCACAACTTGGATAAATCACGCTCGAAGTCTTCCTGTCGGGTAGAACCAGTACTAAGCATTGCCGAAAAGTGTCTTGCTCAAGGACACAGCACATAGCCGTGGTGGAGGATCGAATCCACGACCGTGCCTCCGATCATGGGTTCGGTGCTCTACCACCGAACCACGCGTTGTGATAAGAGGTTCATATTTCAGACAGGGTTGAACTCATATTGACAGAGTTGGATTTTTTTATGTGAACCGATAATTTCAAATAGCTAGTTCAAACAGTTCAAGTTTTTGGCAGCCGGGCCCGATTAGCTCAGTCGGTTACGCGTCTGACTATCAATCCAGGGGTCGTGAGTTCGAATCCCCCGCCCGGCAACAGTCTCCGTGATGATTGATATACGACATTGTGTCTAATTGTCATTCGTCTCTCACCGGCTCAATCAACAGGAAAGTTATTTGTTACTTTTGGAGATGGGTGTGTTCTAGTACTGGGAAATCTGTTGGAACCCGGGGAAAGAGTAGTTAGGTTAACTGATCGTCAGTTAGCCATCGATGGCATAAAATAGCGCTAATTATTCAATTAAGTAGGTTTATAATACAGAAGTGTATTACCTGATTTGTGAGTATCGAATTAACTTCAAACTGCCACCAGGACATGTGTCCGCGATATGATACGTTTGTGCGGTATTATACGTTGGTGCGGTATAATACGCTGGTGCGGTATGATACGTTGATGATACGTTGATGCGGTATTATACGATGGTGCGGTATGATAGGTTTGTACGGTATGATAGGTTTGTGCGGTATGATACGTTGATGCGGTATGATACGATGGTGCGGTATGATACGTTTGTACGGTATTATACGTTGGTACGGTATAATACGCTGGTGCGGTATGATACGTTGATGATACGTGTTGATGCGGTATGATACGTTTGTACGGTGTGATAGGTAAGTGCGGTATGATACGTTGGTACCGTATGATACGTTGATGCGGTATAATATGTAAGTGCGGTATGATACGTTTGTGCGGTATGATAGGTTAGTGCGGTATGATACGTTGGTGCGGTATACTATGTTGGTGCGGTATGATACGTTTGTGCGGTATGATAGGTTAGTGCGGTATGATAGGTTAGTGCGGTATGATATGTTGGTGCGGTATACTATGTTGGTGCGGTATGATACGTTGGTGCGGTATGATACGTTTGTGTATTATACGTTTAAATCTAATGTTGGCAGAACTTGTGGCCCAACCCCATTTCATGTAAAATTATGAAATAAAAATATGTTAAAACTTTATATGTCTGTGTCCGGATGGATTCAAGTTTTTAGTTTAGAGGGGCGGAGAAATATAAAAATCTGAATGAGCACACATGTTTTTTTTCAGTAGAAATATAATTGATTTTAATTGTGGTGGATGGATGCACTTTTTTTTAAAGAGTAGATCCGCCATTGTGTACGGCATGATGCTTTAGCGCGATATGCTACGCTGGCGATGGACGAGTGCAAAACATACTTTCTCACATCGTGATGTGGTACCTAACACAAAATCTATTCAAATATACATGCCATACTCACAAAGGACCTTTTGATAGACGGATGACAGCATCAGCATTAGCCGGGCAGACATTATTTAACCTCAATTTATTGCCTTTATATCTATCATGTTGTCGTACAGGAGACACGAAGTGACATTATAAATGCGTGCGTTTTCACTTTATGACATGGGCTAATATTTTAGTATGAAGTAAAGCAAAAACAAAAATGAGGGAAAGAATCTACTGTAATATACAAAACACAATCATCGTCTTTGACTGTCTTCACGGTAGCGAAGATGATACATCTCTCCAGTATGTAAATATTGTGTAAGACTTACCTGTAAAACGTAAACAATACTTAAGAATGTGTTTGCTAGGTCACGTATACCTTATAAGAATTAAAATAATATTCTATAAAATTCTATAAAATATGACTGAATTCGCATTTGAAATGCAATGGTAAATAAAACTAGATGTAAATTACCAACGCATGGAATTATTTTAAACGAGATTTTTATCAGCATATAAAAGCTTGTTTATTATAGTTTACTAAAATTTTATTGCATCTGTTATATACAATTACTTGAATAATAACAATACAATTATATTTATATATAGTACAAATGGGTTGGGCTACAAATTTTAACAACATTAGCAACAGCCCTCCCCAGAGGGGAAAATCACATCTAAATATACATATTTATTTTTGTTATACGTTTTTTCTTCTTTCAGTATCATGTAATGTAACTCTTTAATAGTTTCAATTTGAATACCGACAAACGAATTCACGTCACTCGAGGTAGCACACTTTCGTCGGCAAACAAGAACTTTTATTGTACACGGAGATTGTTACGAGACTGCGGCGTGATTCATAAGAAAGACCTGTTTTTTTGTGTGTTTATTCTGTGATTATGGCAACGGTTAATACGGCCTTTGACTGGTTCCACTGCGATATCGACTATATCAACAAAAGGTGTTAACTTAACACATGAGCAGAAACACACGAATTAACACGAATATAATTATCTTCAAAATAACAATATACACTTAACGGATTTTCTAATTGGTCGCTTGAATTTCTGAGAATATCTTTAAAATTGTGACAAATATATAAATTTTATTGTTTTGAGTACTGCAGTCAAATAGGACGACATCGTGGACATTTTATGAAAACCATACAGACAACCATGAAGTTGTATAGGTTTAAAGTTTGTAATACCAAAACCAACGGTCACAATAAATTCAAAATACCATTCAAATTCCATAATAAACGCTTTTTTTGGACGGAGACTCATTTTTAATGTGAATTTTAAAAAATAAATGACGAAACATATGTAATTATTGGATAATATAACATCTAATCAATCGCAGGGTCACAACCTTTCATTCACGGTGGCACGTGGTTTCCTAATTGCATTATTACAGATTGGAATAGCTTGACATCATAATTTCATATTTATCCTATTAAAATCAATGTAAAAAGTGTGACTTTTCGAACTGAGGGTGATGCTCTTTACAGTGATTTAACTTTTTCATTTATTCTGTTATTGTTATGAATTGTTCATACAATAATAGCAATAAATATGTGTACCCTTCTTCTAGTTGTTATGTTTACTATTTCTATTTGAAAAATGCTAACAAGATGTTGGTGACGATAATGGAAATTCGGCTCAGTATATAGAAATATTAAAAAAAAACACTCGCTAGGAGGTCTTTACTGCGATACCGTGATGCTCGCGTGAGGCCCACTTGTATCATAGCAGCGTCATCTATCAAATTAGCTCAAGACAAACATAAACAAGTTGAGAATTAATTACGTACTTGTAGCCAAATAAGTGCCGAATAATTTATGGTCATGTTTAGTTTACGTAACCTCTCATTTTTCATGTATCCCATAACCGTGACAGACAGCCGTGCATAGACGTAACCGTTCTTGGGGGCAGATAGTTTTTCTTCTATTTCTTATAAAACATTACGCCTCACATCATCAGTGAAACAAACGTCACGCGTGCTCAAAAATGTTCTAATTGGTCAATAACAAACCTTCATTTAACTTCTCTTAATTTCATTGATAAACAATTATTTTAACTTGAACAACATACCAAAGAATAGCACCGTTGTAATTGAGAAACTAAAATGATGTCGTTTTTTTAAAAAGCTGGGGTTTATGCCAAAGTCATACCCTGCTGGTGTTGACGTGACCAAGATTTGCAGTCGTGGCATGTCATCATAAAAATGACCATACAAACAACTTCAAGTTCTATTTCGTCGAATTCTATTTGATATGTATTCATGCATTCTATATATGCAACTAACCAAACAGTAAAGCTATATTGTTGATATTGTATTATTTTTAAATCATACGTAAAATAAACCAAATGCAACAATAATATTAAATTAGGACGGCGCATGAATATATATAATAAAATCCGGCTACAAATACTTAAGTTGAAACATATTTTATTCACAAATAGTATACAATTACAAATACTTTGATTTTTGTAATATAAATTAGTACTTACTTATAATAAACTAGTGATCTGGGAAAATGTACAGTCAATTTGTAGCTCGAACATTGGACTTTGGAGATGTGATTCGGTTATCGTTTGGAAAAGCAAGCGTCTTAGATGATAAAAACAAATGATTCAGATTTATTTTTATTCGACTGGGCTAGTCTTGATCATATACGACGCTTGCTTTTCTAAAAGACAAACTCTTTTAGAAAAGCAAGCGTCACATATGATCAAGACTACGACTGAGCTCTCAATACATTTACTGTAGAATGGACCCAGCTCTCCTGCTTGGGTCCGTCACATAGCATTGTTAGATACGCGCTGATTTGCCACATCTAGTAATAGTAGGAACACGCTTATTGGTCAGTTAATTGCACATTGGGATAGCCCCAATAAATGTGAGGTTTAAGTTCATATTTCGATAACTGTTTTCTCCATTTTACCTATAAAATATTATAGAAACTATTTCACATATATTTTATCTTGTATTGACAAAGTCTACCGCCATTGTTGGTATGTTCTCCTAAATGCCCTCACGCGCTTTGCATTTTGGACAGACGGGGAATTCCCTTCTTATTATTCATTGGGTGTTTAGCAGACCAGATCCGGGAGATACCAGGGACTATGACAGACTAATCGTCATATGGAATAAACCGTAAAGCAATCACAGTTAACGGTTCCGCATGAACCATTCACACAGAGTAGCGTTCCATTTCCCTTAACTGAACATAAATATACTTGTATATAATTTGAACATTTTAAGCTATCATAACTATTAGCTATTTTTTATCTGTTCAAATTTATTTCAATTTCTTATTAATACAAACTTTGCAACATAAGTTAACTGCTCAAAATACCAGAAAGTGTGGCCGTATCCTAAGAGTCAGACCGCACCACTAAATATGTTCGTTTTACAAAAATAAAATAAAACACTTTTGAAAACAGGCGCACGCGGACACATCTCCGAAGAATGACGGAACTTGCCGAGTATTTACGATCCTCATTATAAATAATGTATTAATGTCAACATTTTTATGACATTTAAACGTACGTTATAACTATATCATACCGACGAAGCTTATATAAAATGTGACAATGCAGAAAAATACAGTAAGATTGTTTAATAAATCGTCATATTAAACAATAAATGTCACTGTCTCATCGAATGCGGGTGAAAGATATGAAATAATTTGCATTCAACTTCAAAATAGTGTACCTTTCAAGCCGCATCAAAGTATTTTTATTCGCAGTAAATGAATACAATATTAACTAAATTATGTAAACCTTAAAATAATGATTCTTTTATATATATTTGACCTTGAAGAAACGGACTCAATATTTGATAAAAAATAACCTAAAGTTCTGGACCAGTTGTCACAAAAACTGGTCAAAGTAAGACTTGTTTGCTTATAACTGTTGATCTTTGACCAGTGAAGAGTTTGAGCCCAGAAACATGCTGTAGAGTGTGATGATCTCAGTGGTATTTCGTCATTAACATTACAATGGAGCCCTGTAGGAAATGAAATAGTGTTGTGAGACGTCAGATGTTAGACTATCACGTCAGCAGTTCCATGTGCTGTAGGTGTAAGCCAACCAATTCATTGTCCTTTTTATTTCTTTAGTGAATGAAACATTTTTAAAGACGTGTCATTCATAGAAAAACCTAATCAAAGACGGGAAACGCACATCATGCGGCTATTGTTTGTCGAAATCTGCTGTGCAAAAATATCATTAGAAAAGTAAGGACACTATTTTATCCGAGAGTTCGGTTCAGTGTGTACACTGTCGACACAGTTAAAGTACACTTCAGAAATAATGTATTCATACCCCCCATTTTCCAAGCATCGTTCATATTTCTTTAATTCACTATTCAAATCCCGAGATCGATCCGATGTCAATCAAAAACAACACTCAATACTGGGTCTAACCAAGGAAAGCGGGCTCCAGAGAGGTTCATATAAGCTGTGAACTTCTTCCCAATCGACCCGCTAAAATAAATTAGAATATTCTAGTAGAAAAAGGCTATAACAAAGTTCAACATGATATTGTGTTATGGCAAACCTTAAGATTTTTTCTTTCGGGAAAAAAAAGTATTTGTCACTGTCAAAAGTGTACCGGAAATGCTTAAAAAACTCATTATAAATTAAAAGCACCAAAAACAACTGCCTATTCAAACACAATGCACATGCGTAAATGCATCAATATGCTCAACATACTCTGATAATGGGCGTCTCGTATTTCCGCCCTGCAGTTACGTCTCGATCTATGATGGATGCATATATCAGACATGTCCCTTCATCTTTGACTTGAACATTAATCATAGTGACCTGATGTTAATTAATGTTAAGGGTTTTACGTGTAAATCACTTAGGGAAAAGGTCACATATTTGTTTATTTAAATGTGTTAAAACAGTTTTATTAGTACAAAGGTTTTGATTAATTTTACTGTGTTACAAAGCGAGAACTGATCGGATTTTATAATAGGTTGACATGAGAAAATATTGAGGAAAAACACGTCAACGTCAGATATTACAGTTACGTGTTATTTACATTTCATTTTGCTGGAGAGCACTAAAGGGTAAAACATAATGCCGGGTTAAAGACGTAAATGAACTTAGTTTTTTATTCGATTTTCGTGTTTCTGTGTTTATCTTTTTCACATTAGATGGTGCTACAAACATCGTATTGTCATTGGTAGTTCTCATGTACTCAGGGTCCTCCGTGGCCGAGTGGTCTAAGGTGCAGACTGAATATCACTCTCACCACTAAGGTTGTAGGCTCAAATCCCGCTCGCTCCAAAAACAACATATGTGAGAAAGTTTGTCAGTTACTTGTGGAAGGACGGTGATTCCGTTCAGTCTGACTCAGTCTTAGGTCTTCCTCCACCAGTAAAACTGGATATACCATATATAACCTGAAATGTGTTTAGAATGGCGTTGAACCACATTATAAAAATATTCGTATATTGTACAAATAACGTTCGAGGGTCATTTATATCTTACCCGACACACATATCAGGCCATGGGCGGCATTTAATAGCGATACGGCACGCCACACTAATAACTTTAAAAGTTCTACAGTTTTTAACTAGTTTCAATTTTTTATTTTTTTTGCATGTCGCACCAATAATTTCCCATTTCTACAAATTTCTACAAAAATATTTAGACGCCGTGTCTGCACCTCTACAGGCAAGCGCATTTGTATATTGTTTATCTATAATTTGAATGGAGATATCAAATACTTTTGGTATTGTTTCAACCCATGTCTGTGCCTGATTAGCTCAATCGGTTACACGTCTGACTATCAATCCAGGGGTCGCGAGTTCTAATCCCCGTCCGGCAACAGTCTCCGTGATGATTGATATACGACATTGTGTCTCATTATTATTCGTCTCTCACCACTGATTCAAGTGGGGAAGTTATCAGTAACTTGCTGAGATGGGGTGTGCTCGAGTACTGGTTAATCCCAGGAAACAGTGGTTAGGTTAACCGATCGTCTCTAACAGTGTTAGCCCTCGATGACATAAAAATGACGCTAAATATTCAATCAATCAATCTGTATTATCTGTATACATGTAAAACCCGTAAGGACGCACACACTTCGCAACATAAATTACATTTATAAGTACGCCTTTAGAAAAATGTGTCTGTTTGCTTTCGAGTGCAATATCGGCCATTAATAACTTTCTATTGAGTAAAAAATTTAACATTTAACTCTTGACAGTGGGATGGGGTGCAGTTTTAGCGTCGGTTGCACATTCCGTTATTCAAGAGCTCACAGACTTGTGAAGAGGGGCACAATGTCCTTAACTTAAATTATGAGGCTATAATTAAACGTTTTTTGCTCCTTAAAATAATGTACCTTCAATAATGTCTTCAAAACTTCTTTACCGTTAAATATAGCAGTACTTTCCTAATATTATAGTTGTCAATTATGAAAATTATGTAATACTATTTAATATTTATGTGTGTGTGATTTATGTGTGTGTGATATCTATCTGTGATACTTTTGTTTGATTTCATGACATATGTATTCACCAATAAATCTACCTATCTGGATTGGTTGACTGACTGACTGATTAATTGATTGATTGATTGATTGATTGATTGATTTTTTTATTTATTTATTTATTTATTTATTTATTTTTTTATTTAATATGTAGCGTCGTTTTTTATCAATGCCGTATATCAATCATCACGGCGGCTGTGGCCGGGCGGGGATTCGGACCGTCGCGATCCCTTGATTGATAGTCAAACGCATTACCGACTGATCTAACCAGGCCCGGCAGTATCTATCTTGAAACTAACCCTAGCCCTTTTTCAGCCTCCAATATTGAAGAGTTACAAAAGACGAAAAACAAATATCAAATTAACTTTTAAATGCTTACAATAAATGCAAGTTTGACTTACCCCTGATTTTAATAATTTAACATCAATTTCTCGTTGCAAATTTAAACCATCAGCATTTTACTGCGCATATACTAAAGAAATAATCGAAAACGATATTTCAACTGTCAGTGGTTATATAAGGACATGGGAAAGTGTCATTTGTAAAACTATCGTAGACAAATGGCTTAGATAAAATTCAATATTTTAATAAAACACTTAGATTTGTATGGTCAAGTT
Organism: Panopea generosa; assembly: GCA_029582155.1. NCBI lineage: Eukaryota > Metazoa > Mollusca > Bivalvia > Adapedonta > Hiatellidae > Panopea > Panopea generosa. The sequence continues at coordinate 35,001,429 of CM055910.1, read as the reverse complement.
AAATAGTACATAGTTTCTCGTCAAATAGTGGCGTGCTAGAATTATATAATAATGTTAAAACTTCTTTTGCCTACGAACAATATTTAGATTTGTTACCATGTGATTTGAGAACATTTATTTGCAAAATTTGATTATCGTCACATTCATTAAGAATACAAACAGGACGTTATGCGAGAAATAGAACTCCTAGAAATGAACGCTTCTGTCTATATTGCAAATTCGCAGGTTTTAGAAATTGAATTTCATTATATTTTGATATGTCCCTGCTATTTAGATTTAAGAAAACACTATATAGGCAACTAATTTTTTTCAGAGACCTAGTATGTTTCGATTCATAGAATTATTACAGTCAGATAATAGAAATACTCTTTTTAATCTAGCAAAATATATAAAATGTGCTTTATCTATTAGATTGTCTTTAACACATAGTTGAATGTTGTCATCCTCATTTAGTTTCAGCACTCGAACACTGCTATATGAAAGTATATGTATAAAATATATGTTCTGTTCTGTTCTATTCTTATATATAAAAGACCACCGCGAAGAGCATCCACTTCGCATCGTCATACCGAAGACTTGAAAAAATAATACTAGACTCGTCCTCGCTTAGTGCTCAGTATTTAGAGGGTAGTTCTAGAGTTGGTCTGCCCGGTGTCAGTATAATGTGACTGGGTGGGGTATCATACCGTGTGACTGCGGCATGATACTCCAGTGCGACAGCGCTTATAATACTGCCTCAAGTAGACACCATCGCGATATAAAAAAAATTGTTGAAAGCGACGCTAAATACCAAACAACAACAAAAACAACATCATCATTCACCAATACATTTAAGAAAACTTAAATTCTATGAAAAGCCTTCAGATGATCATGACTTTAGATTGGCTTTAGAAAAACCTGCAGTTAGTTCCTTCGATATTTATTAAAGAATATTTACAAAACCAGTCAAATTTATGTTAAGTGTTTAAGTAAGTCTTTAGAAAATGTTGATAAAACAAAAGCAACTACATCTATAAAAATATGCTTAAACAGTGCCGTCCGCGCAATTATGATAAAACGGCTACTATTAATGTTTATCCTTTATCTTCCAATAGTTACACTGTGGGGACCCCCATTCAAAGGCTTTATGTTAGTGGCGGCGGAGGAAGGGGCCAAGGACTGGCCAACCGGTGTATTTTACAGTGAAGATGGCTCCTGTAAGCAAATCAGTTGTTTAGCAAGAAAAGACACCGCGACACATATGAATACCTCGTACAAAGATTCCGTCTCCATGTTGTGGTATGGACCAGAAAATATGATGTCAGAACAAATTCAGTTTATGTAAGTATTTTGTAATAGGATATACGTGTTATTCAAAATGCTGAAGTATACACTGGTAGAAGTTGACACCTTAAGTTACGCCGATTTAACCGTAAGACTTGTTTGTGCATAATAAATACAGAAAACAAAACAACGAACGCATACTGTATACATATTTTATTTCCTGTTGATATAATAAGGAAATTCGTGTAATATATTTAAATGCTCACACTTCAACAGCGCTGCGTACAGTAACGTAAAGTCCTGAGTGTTACCAAACGTAACAGTCTAACCTTATAAAACACATTGGGTGTCATTTGATAGGTTTAATCACGTGACCGGAGAGACAACGGCGAAGTAGTCCGTTTTCTAAATTTTACTATACATCCTAACGCAATAACGAATATCAACCGAAGGTACCTGGTTTAAACGGGTTTTTTTCATGATTTTATATAGCTGCCATAGAAATGTTAAAAATTGAACCATATTAAGTCTATTTGATATTTTGTGACATATTTTGATAACTTATGTCATCTACATTTTTTATCCGACAAATTGATCGTATTTCAAACATTGTATTCATCAAACTCAATGTCATTACTACTTTACTTTTTATTTAAGGAAACTATTAAAATAGAAACCATTTGCAATTTTCGGCTATAAATGCCTCCATTAAAATCTTCAAAAAAAGATGGTTAGGTTGTTTACTTCGGCGGCGGTGTCTAACCTAATTTATATAATTATGACAGATTCCTTTCCGTGTACAATAAAAAGACTGCACTCTTTGTCAAAACATACTCGTACACAGTCACGTAAGGAGTGTTGCAATCTTGATCACCGCCAAAATGATCATACGCGTCAGGAACTATTTTTTTATTCCTTGAATTTTTTTCATGTATTTTATATATGCAAGCAACACCAAGTTAAAAAATAAAAATATATTGTTGATATTGTAATATATCATTTCTAAAATGTTGCTTAAAATAAACCAAAATCTACATTAATATAATTCAAATTAGGAAGACGCGAGAATATTTATTAAAGACCGACTATCGGTGCTTTGAGTGCTTTGATTCTATTACGCGTGTGTAATTTATCGGTGATATGGTCACCGTCATTATCATTATATATATGTTTATATGTCACCATATAATAATATGCAATTTGTCAATTCTGTATTATCCCCTTTCATAATATAGCCTTATACATTTATATAATTCACCACAGCTACAAGCAAAGTCATTGGCCTGACGCGAACTGTCAATCAAGCACGTCAATAATTCAATCAGCGATCGATATTAGTTCGAGCGCCGCCATTTTCCTTAAACAAGCTGACGATGTAAAAGTAAACATTACATTGTATTTCCTTGGACAAACAACGCCACATGGCCAATGGGCCGTAGTCGTTCTCGCCTCAGGTCAATTACTGGCATAGTACCACCATTGGAAAAAGGAAGTGCTTCCGTGAAGTAGTGGCATACCATATGATGGCGGTTATAAATAATCATTGTTTCTTCTTTTTTTAAAATGCATTTTCCTTATTTGAAATCTCATTTTTTTATTTTAATGGCATTATTGATGTATGTTGAACATTTTGACAGCATTGTCATGTTTGATTTGTGAATTTAGAAAAAAAAAATGATGCTTGGATATTGGGGTATGTAATACATGATTTCAGAAGTCTACTTCCACTTTGTCAATAGTGTACACACTGAGCAGAAAAAAGCTCTTACATGACACACGACCCCTACTTTTCTCATCATATTCTGGTAGAGCAGAGGTTAACAAACAGTAAAATGTTAGTTTCACTTTTTTCATTTGGTTCTTTCTATGAATGACAAACCTTCAAACTTTTATTATTTACTATAGAATAAAGAACAAACAACCAATGGCGGGCCTACACCTATAGCTGACTGGCATTCTGTCAGATTTATTGTGTTACCTTTCAGAGCCTTCGACGTTTGTCTTTGTATTGTATCATAATTATTGCATTGTATAATTCGTCAGATCTGTAGTCAGTATACTATTCGCCGTGTTATTTATAAACGATATAGCGGTTTAAATTGTCAGTACTATGTCATGTCGGGATTATTATATTCTATTATCTAATTCATCATGGAACGGCCGGGCCCGATTAGCTCTGTCGGTTACGCCTGACTATCAATCCAGGGGTCGTTAGTTCGAATCCCCCGCCTGGCAGCAATCTGTGTGATGATTGATATACGACATTGTGTTTAATTATCATTCGTCTCTCACCACTGATTCAAGTCGGAAAGTTACCAGTTACTTGCGGAGACGGTCGTGCTCGAGTACTGGTTAATCCTAAAAAAGAGTGGTTAGGTAAACTAATCGTCTGTTAGCCCTCGATGGCATAAAAATGACACTAACTATTCAATCAATCAATCAATCAATCATCAGGGAACCGTTTCACTAACGCTCGTAAGTTTACGAAGTTCTTAGTGTACGACTTAAAGCAACGAAACAAAAACCAGGAACATTCATATGGTGTTTCGCTTACATCACTTTACGAAGTTTCATAAGTCTTGTAAATAATATTCTTTTTTAAAGTTTGCAAAAATACTGCGCCAATGACATGTTTCTACGCGTCATATTTTGTTCGTACGAAAATCTTAAGACTTACGATGGTTAATGAAACGGACCCCCGGAATTAAGGTTGTGGTATTTTATTATTCTGTATATTTTTTCGCCGTAACTAGTATATTTTGCAGTGTACTTTATCAGAGCTTTATCTGTTGTTTATTATTGTGCAGTTTGTCAAACTAGTTATATCAGTTTTAATTACAGTCAAACCTGTGTTACTGACCATCTCAAGCAAACTCTTGTCTTAAACAGCCACATTTACAAACTAACATTTTCAAAGCTTTTGTTTTAATCAACCTGTATTAAGCAGCCATCTGCAGTGATGGGTCATTTTGCTCCTTCCTTTGAAAGGCTGCTTAAGACAGGTTTGGTTGTATGTTCTAAGAAGCCATTCTTAATTGTTATTATATATTTTACTTTGCATTTTGCCACATATAAACATATAAACATATACAGGTGCAGGGCCATTAAGGCCTTGTCGCATATATAGATGAAGCATTTTACATAAGTATGCATGAACAATGACTAAATGTTAGTGTTTAACCTCATTTGACAACCAATCGCTTCAATTTTCAAAATTGTGTTGCTCTTTTTTTGTTAACACAGCCTACAAAATAACTTAATTATTCAGTTCGTTCCTTATTATGAAGAAGTTCGTCATCGCTACGCACGCGTGAATGACATTACACAGACCCCGCCATTGATTCAATTCTGAACGAGGCATTTACAAACTACAAAGCCACAATAGCTAAGCTTAGAAAGGGCCTTGGCAATCGTCAAATTTCAAACGTTAGTCATCTAAGCTTTCAACGTAGCTCCATCCAGAATCAGTCAAATGACGTTTAACACTAAGCCTGCGGTTGCTCCCTTTGGGTTTCTTAATTGTTAAATGTTTACTTAATGAACACTTACTATAACTTATGATGCAATTTGTTTATGGTACAATGACCGTTGCTATCACTGTACTATGTAATTTACCACGGTAAATTATGTTATGTTTTTTTTCTGTTTGGTTTATCAGTAAAATCAGGTTTTTATATTTTATTGTATACTTTGTTAAAACTATATTTCTTCTGTTATTTTTTATTTCAGTGCAACGGTCGTTGTCAACCTTACCATCTACTACACGAATATAAAATCAGGACTTATACGATTAGATCCTACCTTAAGTGGTAAGCCAGATAGTATAACAATTGTTTTTCTACAATCATAAACCAAAGTCCTTGGATATAATTACCGTTCATGGTAGTTGCCCCATCCAATAATCCATTAACTGCGGTGATGTAATGTCACTGTACTAAGTTTTAGTCAATATTCTGAATCGGCCAAAAGTGGCTGTTTAATGGTGCTAAAACTATAAGGTAAAGATCTCAACTTCCATAAAAACTGATTTACTTTATAGAAATATTGATATAATAAAATTGAAATTCGACTTTTTATCAAATGCCTTCCTGGGATCCTTGAAATTTTAGCAGTACCCAAGCACACTCATCTCCGCGAGAAATTAATAGTTTCCACTTGAATCAGCGGTGGGAGACAAGAGTGTCTGTGCCATCTGTTTGAAAAAGACAGATGCACTGTTTAAAATTCTTTAAAGCAGCGACTATGCCAAATAACGAAATTAGCGAACACGCTTGTCGTGCAAATAGCCGCCGATTAATGACAGTTATGACAAATTTGATTATTTTGATGAAAACTCCAAACACGTATAAAGTACATCGATGCTTAAACTTAAACTTTCATTCTGGTATTTCGCAGTTTCCATTAAACCGTCGCCGATTTTATAAAGTTGTCATATAACCATAATATATCGGACAATTTTTTAAACTGGTCGAATCTAATAAATAATGTTGGAATTCAGGGCACAATTTTTCAAAGCACGTTACCTTAACGCCGTGTTAAACAGAATTTTCAATTGATGGTATTTTGAGAATAAATACATTCAATTTAATAATTTATTGACAATCTGAACAAAACAGTTTTCTACTTCTATAATCCATTGTACTTGTATATAATATGAAAACTTTGAATTTTAAAGATATCGAACGTATAAAATTTTACCTAACGGATTGTAAAGTTAACATTTTGAACACCTCAGCCTCGGCCATTTATACATGTACCATTATCTTTTGTTATGTTTTCAGCCAGTCGTGCTGGGGCGGAAGGCGCAGCTGGGGCCGTTACCATGGATCCTTGGTTGTCTGGCAATAGTGTGACCCAAGCTGCCCCTTCAAATTGGTGGAATAATATTGGGCGTAGATCCGGTAGTTCCGGTAATAATGGGTGGGGAAACAGTCGTTCCAGCTCTGGTACTGGGTGGGGACGTCAGACCTCTGGTTCAAGTAGTGGGTGGGGAAGTAATACTGGCTCTAGCTCTGGTGGATGGGGTGCAAACTCTTGGCAATCCTCTGGTACGGGCTCGAGTTCCAGTTCTGGTGGTAATAATGGCTGGGGAGCGTCCTCCTCTGGTGGAAGTAATGGCTGGGGACAAGGGACTGGATCATCATCATCCGGTAGTAGTAACGGTTGGGGACAAGGGACCGGATCTTCCGCTACAGCCAGCTCTGGAAGTAATACCGGAACCGGAAAATGGGGATCAAGCAGTGACTGGCAACAACATGGAACTGGTTCACTTACAAGCAGTAATTGGGGTTCGAATACCGGTATCGGTACAACTAGTGCTGGTTGGGCTGCCGGGGATACTGCTGGTAATGTGGTCGATACTGCATCGACTGGAACTGGGACCAGTAGCGGGACTGGAGCGGGAACTGGAACAGGAACAGGGACTGGGACCGCAAGCGGTGCTTCAGCCTGGAGTTGGGATTCTCAGCCTGCGACCACTGTAAAGACACCAGCGGCCGCGACAAAGAAAGCACCGGTACAAACAACTGGACCTGCTAGTTCCGGCACACAGGGTGCACCTCAAGGGTCAGCAAACGTTTTATTTGACTTTTTACGTACTTTAGGGATAACTTCAGGGAAACTTCGACAGATGGGATTTGGTCCACAACGGCCGAACCCATCAACGTAAAGTTAAAACACGTTTAAAACGACATTAACTTATGATTTCGGTGGTGGCGAATATGTATGTTAAGCAGTGTTATAAATACATCACAAACGTTATGTAAAGTGACAGTTTGAACATACAACGTGTTTAATTATAGCATTTACACTTCCGTTTTAAAATAGCCAGCTTAATCCGCAGTGCGGATTCCGTAGTTCTTTACAAGGAAGGGATGGGAGAGATATTTTGGTAAATACCCATAACGTGCGTTTTTGAGGGCCAATTCGATACCTGGGGAGGGGCCATATTCGAGACATTTGACCACCATGGGCGATTTTAGTGGGGATGTGACGTGTATTTCATAGTTATAGCGGTGCTGGTTATTCCTCAATGAAGTCTGCACCTGCAGGTATCACGCAAAACGCCATTTTTTTCAAAGATCTTGTATTAATATTAACGTGCATGTTGACCACTGTATACGAATACGAATACTAATTTATATATGTTGTACATTAAAGTTAAAATTAAAATGACATGTCACATTTGTCGGTAATTAGTGACAACCCTTGCTTGGACATGTATAGTGCAAGAGTTGTAGTTGGATAGCATAATACGGCGTGCTGTGAATAGATATGCTAATGAATGCATATTGCGTGAGAAAAAAATGTAATTTCACACTCATTTTAAGTAACAGAATTCTATTTCGTTATAAAGAATTAGAAAACAACAACATGGAAGGTTCAAATACAGGGACGGCACGTACATGGTTGTAATTTATAACATATAATACATGTTTAAAACACGTTAAACGCACTTAACGTCTCACACACCTATTACTTTTGTACTGTTCCACCTAAAGACATGCATTTCTAAAACACTGAACACATTGCCAATGGTTCTTAAAGTATATTGTTTTCATAGACAATCAGCTGTTGTCCAAATATGCAAGAGTGACACCCTTTCATTGTTTTTGACAATTCTGCCCACTCTGTATCACTACACATTTTTAAACTGGTATGCCTTCCGCCAACTGTACCCAATGTCATCCAAACTTGGCATAGCTCATGAAAATGCTCAAATGTCCTCATTTGTACAAAAAATGTGACCATTTTAAGAATCTACAACAAAAACAATGCCCAAGCGGTTTAAACAGCTCTTATTTCTTTGGCGCAATTATCTTGCTACCGTCACTAAGGGGAGGTAATTGGTAAGACCTTTAAGTTGTGCACTCTTTGTACATAGACACTTGTGCACAAAAGCTATATTTACATAGATATAAATTTCATGCAATTGAAAACACAACTCTAAATCTGTGCACAAGCGAAACAAAAAATATAAGCGCATCTACTTTTCACTTCTTACTTGTAGAAGATTTGAAAGAAATGATAACTGTCGATACAATTTAGCATTTAAACATTTTTTTTTTCTGAAAAGAGACGCATTGTGTTTGAGATACTCTAAAAAACAATGATATAAATATATAATATGACGTTTATAACATGAGCTACTTCTTACAAATGTTAAAAAAAATATGTATTTATAAATGCCCACATATACCGTGTTATAAAGTAGAACAAATACCTCAAATCTGTATATTACTGTATTGTAGTACCAGAAAAGGACAAACTCCGAAACCAAAATAAATAAATAAAATGAATATCAAAGCATTGCACATCACTTTTCATGGTAAACCCTTGAATTTCACTGTTAAGTTTAAGCGATTTTCCCATTTGCACTAGAGACATTTTCTTTTCACTTGAACTCTATTTATGAAAGTAACGTGTGACGAACCTTATGCTTAAAAAACATTTTTATGAGGTTTAAATCCATTTTCGACATGTTTCGGGTTATATATGGCATATCCAGTTTAATTGATGGCGGAAGATCTCAGAATGAATCTGAGTTGAACCAGCGTACCTTCCAGCAAGTAACTGGCAAACTTTCTCACATATGCATATTAAAAGCAACATGTACTGAACGGATCAGCTAATCCGCCACGTTTGTATTTCCAATAGCTTCGTCAAAATGTTGCGGAGTAAGCACCATTAAGACAATTTGTAATGATTTTTACATAGCTTAAATGTTCTTTATTACTTATTATTCAAGTCCAAATTTTAAGGAAGTTGCTTTGATACTTTTTGAGAAATACATAAAATGTCAGGTACATAAAAATGCCAGGTGGCGGGTTAGCTGTTCCGTTCAGTATGTTAATACATGTGCATGAATGTGTACGGTTGCAGGTGTAAAGTTAAATGTTCAATACATATCAAATGCTTTATTCGATATAAACTAGTAAACATGTTTGAAAATATTCAGGGTATGTAGAAATACAATGTATACTCTCTCTTTTTCAGATAGAAATGATGCTTTCCGCCTCGCTTATAAGTGAATGAAGACGCTGCTTGGCAAAAATGACGTGCTTGCTGTGTATGCGTCCGTCTGTGTTCGTTTGCTATATATGTTTGCTTGCTTTGAATCATGTGCGGGAAATAATACTGGTTTATGAATATACGTTTAATATTTTCATTTATAATATTTATCTATATACACTGAGCAGAAGTGATTTGTTGTCGTCACGCATGGTTAATTGCACAATTTATTCCCAAAGCGTAAACGTGCGGTTAATCGTGGGTTCCGACAACGGGTAATGTTACTGAATGCGCGCTTACGTGTATAAAATGTGTCTGTATGCTTCGCAGCGGAAGGGAATCTTGGCGATTTTTAAAAGCGTATTCTGAAGTTAAAATCTATTATTCTAAGTAAGCTTTTTTGTCATTTTATTAATTCGTGATCCTGAATATCACATCTATAAAGTGCATGGATTGAACTATGAATTGTAATTACTAGTATACAGTAATGTGTACGACATCTGAAAAAAGAAATAAAATAAAGAAGTATTTTCAAACAAGGAATTAGAGATATAGATCTTCTAATGGTCCTTGATCCAACACAACAGATCAATATTTTGTGGGGTTTTACTACACAAATAGGCAAAAATAGGTGTGAGTACAGCGGATATGGTATTTACAGCTTACGATAAAGGTCGCAGGTTCGAGCCCATGCTCAACACGATACTCTGAACTGTTAGTGCTTTGCATACCTGGTAATTGCTCAATTGACGTCATAAACGCTTAACAAAAATAATTTTGGCTGCTCTGTCTTGGATTAAAAATGCATTTCCTTGATTGCTCCTTCTTCTTGCTGCTTCTCCTCACTGTAGGCCCATATGTCAAGATTATAATGTACGGGGTGAAGCTTGTGCTATAAAAATACTAAAATCAAGATGGGCTTTCTATAGTTTTTCGATGCTTTATTGCTGCAAGCAACCTGGACTGCGTTTCATAAAAAAAAACTTAAACCAACAAGAATTCATAACATTTTTAATATTCATCCAAATGAACCGAATATTGCCTCAAATCATGCAAAGATGGTATATTTTCTGAAAATACAATCATTTTAAATGTCAATCAAAATCTAAACATTCCACGAAAAAAAATCAATTTTACTTACGGCGATTTTTATCGTATTAAGTTATTTTGTGAAACGCGGCTCTGAACATGTATGACGGCAATATGATGCAGAATTTAGACACAAACGTGAAAATTTTAAAAATATTAAAATGCCACAAAAGAATATTTTTTACTTTTTAATTAACTTTCTTTAACTTTCTTTCTTTTATGCTGTTTAAAATAAAAATGTTTTTTTTTAATCTGATATGTGTTTTTCTTATAGCTTTAAATGCAGTGTACATGTTATTGGTCTTTTTAAATTATGGCTTGTATTGCTCCGATCCGTGTTTACATAGCAATCAGTGTTTCCTTTTCAGCACGCATAATAGTTGATATCAATATTTGACCACACTCAGTAGTTCCGTATAATTCCAATACAAGAAAATAAATATTTTTTCCGAAATATTGTCAAACAGAATATGTTACGGGCAAATATATAATGTACGTAATTTATATCCACATGCAGCCGTTTCAGTGTTTGAAATACAATGCCCTAACCATTCCTCTTTAAATGAGATAGAAACGAAATATATTTCATATGTACGCGTACGTATACATAGTTTGATTAAAAAGAAACCTCATTCACTTTCATCAAGATATTTAGATAAACACTTTAAAACTTGAAACTAAGAAAAGGATCGGGTAGATCCTGATTTTAGACTGGCTCCAGAAAAAAACTGCATTGAATATCATTAATATTAATTAGTAGCGTAACCAGTCAAAATTAAGTGACGTTTTTTTTTTTTAAGTATTAAGTAAAACTAGGCGAAACAGAAGACTACGGAAAAGCGTCCCCTAAAAGGAGTACGTATGGAATTTTATAAACGCATTTAGAACTACCATGGACTTCTGACACAATTTCTTGATGTGTAAAGTATAAATATTTATGTTAAATCCGGGACGAAACACATATCACGTACCAAACACCGATAATGTCGCCTTGGGTAAGTGTAATGGCCATTATTGTTCACATGTGACCAAAGCTAGCGTTTGTTTGGTTGTTTGAATGTTTAGCGTATCTTTATGTCATCGAGGGCCGACAGACGATCAGTTAATCTGAGCACTCTTTTCTAGGATCCTGGGCTGCGTTTCTCAATATAACTTACGATAAAAGTCGCCGTAAATCTATTTGACAATTACTGCGTGGTTTGTTTAAATTTTGATCTACATTTAAAATGAATGCATTTCCAGAAAATGTATACTTTTCTGCATAGTTTTAGCAATTTTGGATTCATTTCGATGAATATTAAAAATAATATGAATAAGTCTTCGTTTACGTTTACGACGATCTTTCTCGTAAGTTGTGAAACGCACCCCTGTAATGTTAACTAGTACTCAAGCATTCTCATCTCCGCCACAGACAACACTATTTGTGTTGAGACCATCCAATAACCCTGACCTCCTCCAAAAGCAAAAAAAAAAAAAAAAAAAAAAAAAAAAATTACATGCTCACACAACTTGTCTTTTAATAGTTTCTATTTAAAATAAAATAAAACATGATACGTTTTATAAGATTATATATGAATATAAAATGAGAGTAGGGGTAATAGATTTAGATATATAGTCTGTTTGTCTTAATCTATAACCCTTATCCTACTTTTTTTAAAAAACACAAACTAACACATATAATCATATAAAACATATCAAATTTTGATTTTTTTGTTAACAAAAAAAATATGAAAAAAAACAACAAGAAATGTCACCGGTAAGTGTCATATGCCCCAAAATGGCCTGTAAAACTAACGATATAGTTTATAATAGGTAGGGATTTCTTACAGGTAAATGCAGATGACACATCATCATGACATGTTCATCACTTGTGTCAAGATGTTTAAAAATCCCTCCATGCAAGACAAAAATACAAACCAGACATGAAATACGAAAAATTGAAAGTGTGACCTTGACCTTTGAGGTGAAGTTCTGGGTCTTACACGCGACACGTCGTCATGTCATGTTAATCCATTGAGACAAGCGTTTTTGAAATTCATCCATGTATGACAAGTTACAGACCGGAATTGAAATCTCAAACAGACTCAAAGTGTTGTCAAACGAACTCAAAGTGCTGACCTTGATCTTTGAGGTACGAATCTGGGTCTTACGTGCGACACGTCGTCATGTCATCTTGATCAATTGAGCCAAGTTCACATCATCATGACATGTTCATTACTTGTGTCAAGATGTTTCAAAATCCCTCCATATAAGACAAAGTTACAGACCAGACACAAAATACCAAACAAATTGAAAACGTGACCTTGGCCTTTGAGGAAAGGTTCTGGGTTTTACACGCGACAATTCATCATGCCATATTGATCAATTGAGCCAAGTGTTTTTGAAATCCATCCACGTATGACAAAGTTACAGACTGGACACGAAATCTCACACAGACTCAAAGTGTTGTCCAACATACTCGAAGTGTGACCTTGACCTTTGAGGTACGGGTTTGGGTCTTACGCGCGGTATGTCGTTATGTCTTGCTAATGAATTAAGCAACATGCTTTTGAAATTTTAGTGAACAAAGTGTGACCTTAACCTTTGAAGTGGGAGTCTGCGTGCTACGCACGACATGTCGTTATGCTATGTCAATCATTTGTAGCAAGTATTTTTAAAATGCATCTATGTATGACAAAGTTGCAGACCGGACACAAAATATCACACAGACTCAAAGTGTTGTCAAACAACCTCAAAGTGTGACTTTGACCATTGAGGTACGAGTGTTGGCCTTACGCACGACACGTTGCAATGTCATGCTGATGAATTGAAGTGTTTTTGAAATGTATCAATCGGTACAGACCGGACACGAAATCTCAAACAGACTGAAAGTATTCTCAAAGTGTGACCTTGATCTTTGAAGTGGAAGTCTAGTTGTTATGCGCGACACGTCGTCATTGTATGTTGGTCATTAATAGCAAATATTTATAAAGCCAATCTATGCATAACAAAGCTACAGGCCGGATACGAAATAACGGACGGAATGACGAACGGACATACAATGGGATTACAATATGCCCCCCAAAATACATTTTTGGAGCAAGGAATTATATATGCTCTATACAAGTCATTGGGTGGAGTAAGATTTTTTAAATCAGCAAATTGATAGACGCGCTACCGACTAGTTAACTGGGCCTATCCATTGTGCATGGCAGCATGTCGTCTGACAGTATGTGGTATTACCGTATTGGTACCCTTTACAAATGACAACCTTTACAAATGGCAACCTTTACAAATGAAAACTTTACAAATGGCAACCTTTATCAATGTCAACTTTTACCAAATGGCAACTTTTACAAATTGCAACCTTTACAAATGGCAGCCATTACAAAGGGCAATCGTTACACATGACAATTTTAACAAATGGCAACCTTTATAAATGGCAACCTTAACAAATGGCAAATTTTACAAATAGCAACCTTCACAAATGGCAACCTTCACAAACGGCAACCTTTACAAATGGCAACTTTTACAAATAGCAACCTTCACAAATGGCAACCTTCACAAACGGCAACTTTTACAAATGGCAACCTTGACAAATGACAACCTTTACAAATGGCAACCTTCACAAATGGAAACCTTCACAAATGGCAACCTTTATAAATGGCAACTTTAACAAATGGCAACCTTTACAAAGGGCAACCTTTACAAATTGCAACCTTTACAAATGGCAACTTTTATAAATTGCAACCTTTACAAATGGCAACTTTTACAAATGGCAACCTTTACAAATGGCAATATTTACAAATGGCAACATTTACAAATGGCAACCTTTACAAATGGCAACCTTTACAAATGGCAACTTTTACAAATGGCAACATTTACAAATGGCAACCTTTATAAATGGCAACTTTTACAAATGACAACCTTTACAAATGGCAACCATTACAAATGGCAGCCATTACAAAGGGCAACCTTTACAAATGGCAACCTTTACAAATGGCAGCCATTACAAATGGCAACCTTTACAAATGGCAGCCTTTACAAATGGCAGCCATTACAAATGGCAACCTTTACAAATGGCAACTTTAACAAATGGCAACCTTTACAAATGGCAATCTTTACAAATGGCAACCTTTACAAATGGCAACCTTAACAAATGGCAACCTTTACAAATGGCAACCTTTACAAATGGCAATCTTTATAAATGGCAACATTTACAAATGGCAACCTTTACCAATGGCAACCTTTACAAATGGCAACCTTCACAAATGGCAATCTTTACAAATGGCAACATTTACAAATGGCAACTTTTACAAATGGCAACATTTACAAATGGCAAGCAACCTTTACAAATGGCAACCTTTACAAATGGCAACCTTCACAAATGGCAATCTTTACAAATGGCAACATTTACAAATGGCAACATTTACAAATTGCAACCTTTATAAATGGCAACTTATACAAATGGCAACCTTTACAAATGGCATCTTTTACAAATGGCAACCTTTACAAATGGCAATCTTTATAAATGGCAACATTTACAAATGGCAACCTTTACAAATGGCAACATTTACAAATGGCAACCTTTACAAATGGAAACCTTCACAAACGGCAACCTTTATAAATGGCAACTTTTACAAATGGCAATCTTTACAAATGGCAACTTTTACAAATGGCAACTTTTACAAATTGCAATCTTTACAAATGACAACCTTCACAAATGGCAACCTTCACAAACGGCAACCTTTATAAATGGCAACTTTTACAAATGGCAATCTTTACAAATGGCAACTTTTACAAATGGCAACCTTTATAAATTGCAATCTTTACAAATGGCAACCTTCACAAATGGCAACATTTACAAATGGCAACCATTACAAATGGCAACCTTTACAAATGGCAACCTTCACAAACGGCAACCTTTACAAATGGCAACTTTTACAAATGGCAAACCTTTACAAATGGCAACCTTTACAAATGGCAACCTTTACAAATGGCAACCTTTACAAATGACAACCTTTACAAATGGCAACCTTTACAAATGGCAACTTTTACAAAAGGCAACCTTCACAAATGGCAACCTTTACAAATAGGAACTTTTACAAATGGCAACCTTTACAAATGGCAACCTTTACAAATAGCAACCTTTACAAATGACATTTTTAACAAATGGCAACCTTTACAAACGGCAAACTTTACAAATGCCACACTTTACAAATGAAATCTTTTACAAATGGCAACCTTTACAAACGGCAAACTTTACAAATGCCAACCTTTACCAATGGCAATCTTTACAAATGGCAACCTTTACAAATGGCAACCTTTACAAATGGCAACCTTTACCAATGGCAACCTTTACAAATGCTAACTTTTACAAATGGCAACCTTTACAAATGGCAACCCTTTACAAATGGCAAACTTTCCAAATGGCAAACTTTACCAATGCCAACCTTTACCAATGGCAACCTTTACAAATGCCAACCTTTACCAATGGCAACATTTACAAATGGCAACCTTTACAAATGGCAACCTTTACAAATGGCAACTTTTACAAATGGCAACCTTTACAAATTGCAATCTTTACAAATGGCAACCTTTACAAATGGCAACCTTTACAAATGGCAATCTTTACAAATGGCAACATTTACAAATGGCAACCTTTACAAATGGCAATCTTAACAAATGGCAACCTTTACAAATGGCAATCTTTACAAATGGCAACCTTTACAAATGGCAACCTTTACAAATGCAACCTTTACAAATGCCAAAGTTCACAAACGGCAACTCTTATAAATGGCAACTTTTACAAATGGCAATCTTTACAAATGGCAACTTTTACAAATGGCAACCTTTACAAATGGCAATCTTTACAAATAGCAACCTTTACAAATGGCAACATTTACAAATGGCAACCTTTACAAATGGCAACCTTTACAACTGCCAACCTTCACAAAGGCAACCTTTACAAATGGCAACTTTTACAAATGGCAACCTTTACAAATGGCAACCTTTACAAATAGCAACCTTCACAAATGACATCTTTAACAAATGGCAACCTTTACAAATGGCAAACTTTACAAATGCCACACTTTACAAATGACATCTTTTACAAATGGCAACCTTTACAAACGGCAAACTTTACAAATGCCAACCTTTACCAATGGCAATCTTTACAAATGCCAACTTTTACAAATGGCAACCTTTACAAATGGCAACCTTTACAAATTGCAACCTTTACAAATGGCAACCTTTACAAATGGCAATCTTTACAAATGCCAACTTTTACAAATGGCAACCTTTACAAATGGCAACCTTTACAAATGGCAACCTTTACAAATTGCAACCTTTACAAATGGCAAACTTTACAAATGCCAATCTTTACCAATGGCAACCTTTACAAATGCCAACCTTTACCAATGGCAACCTTTACAAATGGCAACCTTTACAAATGGCAACCTTTACAAATGACAACCTTCACAAATGGCTACCTTTACAAATAGCAACCTTTACAAATGCCAACTTTTACAAATGGCAACCTTTACAAACGGCAAACTTTACAAATGCCAACCTTTACCAATGGCAACCTTTACAAATGCCAACCTTTACCAATGGCAACCTTCACAAATGGCAACCTTTACAAATGGCAACCTTTACAAATGACAACCTTCACAAATGGCAACCTTTACAAATAGCAACTTTTACAAATGGCAACCTTTACAAATGGCAACCTTTACAAATAGCAACCTTCACCAATGACATCTTTTACAAATGGCAACCTTTACAAACAGCAAACTTTACAAATGCCAACCTTTACAAATGACATCTTTTACAAATGGCAACCTTTACAAATGGCAAACTTTACAAATGCCAATCTTTACAAATGACATCTTTTACAAATGGCAACCTTTATAAATGTCAGCCTTTACAAATGCCAACCTTTACCAATGGCAACCTTTACAAATGGCAAACTTTACAAATGCCAACCTTTATAAATGGCAACTTTAATAAATGGCAAACTTTACAAATGCCAACCTTTACAAATGGCAACCTTTACAAATGGCAAACTTTACAAATGCCAACCTTTACAAATGCCATCTTTTACAAATGGCAACCTTTATAAATGCCAGCCTTTACAAATGCCAACCTTTACCAATGGCAACCTTAATAAATGGCAACCTTTACAAATTGCAACCTTTACAAATGGCAACCTTTACAAATGGCAATCTTTACAAATGCCAACTTTTACAAATGGCAACCTTTACAAATGGCAACCTTTACAAATGGCAACCTTTACAAATTGCAACCTTTACAAATGGCAAACTTTACAAATGCCAATCTTTACCAATGGCAACCTTTACAAATGCCAACCTTTACCAATGGCAACCTTTACAAATGGCAACCTTTACAAATGGCAACCTTTACAAATGACAACCTTCACAAATGGCTACCTTTACAAATAGCAACCTTTACAAATGCCAACTTTTACAAATGGCAACCTTTACAAACGGCAAACTTTACAAATGCCAACCTTTACCAATGGCAACCTTTACAAATGCCAACCTTTACCAATGGCAACCTTCACAAATGGCAACCTTTACAAATGGCAACCTTTACAAATGACAACCTTCACAAATGGCAACCTTTACAAATGGCAACTTTTACAAATGGCAACCTTTACAAATGGCAACCTTTACAAATAGCAACCTTCACCAATGACATCTTTTACAAATGGCAACCTTTACAAACAGCAAACTTTACAAATGCCAACCTTTACAAATGACATCTTTTACAAATGGCAACCTTTACAAATGGCAAACTTTACAAATGCCAATCTTTACAAATGACATCTTTTACAAATGGCAACCTTTATAAATGTCAGCCTTTACAAATGCCAACCTTTACCAATGGCAACCTTTACAAATGGCAAACTTTACAAATGCCAACCTTTATAAATGGCAACTTTAATAAATGGCAAACTTTACAAATGCCAACCTTTACAAATGGCAACCTTTACAAATGGCAAACTTTACAAATGCCAACCTTTACAAATGCCATCTTTTACAAATGGCAACCTTTATAAATGCCAGCCTTTACAAATGCCAACCTTTACCAATGGCAACCTTAATAAATGGCAAACTTTACAAATGCCAACCTTTACCAATGGCAACCTTTACAAATGGCAAACTTTACAAATGCCAACCTTTACAAATGACATCTTTTACAAATGGCAACCTTTATAAATGCCAGCCTTTACAAATGGCAACCTTTACAAATGGTAACCTTTATAAATGGCAACCTTCACAAATGACAACATTTACAAATGGCAACTTTTACAAATGGCAACCTTTACAAATGGCAACCTTTACAAATGGCAACCTTTGCAAATGGCTATCTTTACAAATCGCAACCTTTACAAATGGCAATCTTTACAAATGGCAACTTTTACAAATGGCAACCTTTACAAATGGCAACCTTCACAAATGGCAACCTTTACAAATGGCAACCTTTAGAAATGGCAACCTTTAGAAATGGCAACCTTTAGAAATGGCAACCTTTGCAAATGGCAACCTTTACAAATATGTACGTTTTTCTGCTCTCTTTTCAATATAGTAATGTGAAAAGTATACAGATATGCGAATGGTGTAGTAGCATACATTTTCTGCAATAAATTTTGCCAATGGACACAACATATGTATGTGTACATGAACTCATGCATGTGAGATTAACATTTAGGTCAACATCTTAATGTATGAAAAATGTATTTAGCGTGATGCTGGAGTACACAAAAACGAAGGTTTTTAATCAGTATGGTTAAGTTTTTGCTGTTTTGTACAAGGAGAATAGACCTGGCATTATTTTTTATATACAAAAGTGAAGGTATGGAAATTTGGTGCTATTTTTTTTAACACGTAGAGTATGCCAGGCATTCTTCTTTCTATGGGTGTCTTATAGCCTTTACGAGTTTGTTCACCATAAAACCAAAATCCATCCATTCATTTATTCACAATGACGTCATTTTCATTGTGTGGACTATCAGACAAGCAATAATTTCTGAAATAATCATTGGTCTTTATTGCACAAATTAGCAAGAAACAAATAAGTAACAAATAATACATACATATGTTAGGCCATAATAAATGAATTGCTAGATTATCATCCCAACCCGCCCCCTAATTTTCATTTATACTGCCCCGACCCTTTATTTTTTCATAAAAAAAAAAATAAAATCCTCCCTCCCCACCCACTGCCTCCCACCTCCCCCAATTTAAGAAAAATTAGGATGAGAATCTAGTAATTAATCTATAATGGCCTTAAACAGTAATACAATTCTTAACACATAATTGTGGTCACAAACGACCTTCATTTAAACCACTCACCAGTGGTACTTGCGACAGACCAAGTCAAATAAAACAATTTTCGAAAATTCGCACAATTATTATCAAATAGGCCTGTTAAAAATGTCCAAATTTCTAAGATATGTAGCTACTGCAAAAAGTTTGGTGAAAATTCAATGATTAATACTGCACTGGTGCTGGATTATGCACAATGTGAAATAAAGCTATTTTTGATAATGCAAAGGTCAAAACTCGGACATATCTAATTTGGCCAAGCTAATGAACTTGTCCAAGGTCGTACAATTATTGGGTATGACTAGTGAGAGTTCATAAATAAATGTGAATGTGAGAGAGCAAATGAGGTCAAGTAGTTCAATTGTTTACAATACAAGGGGAATTACTCACAATATGGTCAAAACTCACCACAAACTTTGCTCAGCCATTCTCGCAAAAAAATAGCCATCACAATCCAATGCAGTGAACAGTTTTAGATTAATCATAATCCTTTTACACAAACTGAGAAAAAAAAATGTCTTACAAGTAATAAAAATAGTGTAGCGCGTGGTCCAGTGGTAGAGCACTGAACCCATGATCGGAGGGTCATGGGTTCGATCCATTGCCACAGTCATGTGTGGTGTTCTTGAGCAAGACACTTTTCTGCATATGCTTAGTACTGGTTCTAACCAGGAAGACTTTGAGCATGATTTTCCTAAGTTGTAAGAACTTGTTTCACAATCGAAGTAAAATAAATAAGTTTAAACTAAAGTTAATAAAAATGAGGCTGGATGTCTTACTAGGTTCAACCATGGTTCTGTTACACCAACGTCTTTAAATATATACTTAATTACTTACAAACAAATTAAATCTGAAAAAAGCATCTAGGTGATCATGACTTTAGACTAGTTCAAGTATAAATGCACACACTTTAACTGACATTGACTGAAGTAATGAATAAGTAAGCAGTCAACCTTCTGTTAACATTTTAAGTATTTAAGCAAAACTTAGGAAAGTGAAAAAGATGACTTTGCTAAGCATATACACTTAATGTTCCTTGCTACGTGTTCCTTGAATGTATACCATAAGATGATCATATGAAGTGAATCATTTTAATAACAAACAATTATCGAACCATATAGCAATTAATATTTTATTTTGCCTTTGTTCAATTTGAATATTTCAGTTATTTTACTGTGGCCAGCACATGTAATCATCATAAGGCCATAATAAATTAATTGCTTGATTATCATCCCTGCCCGCCCTGTAATTTTCATGCCGCCCCTACCTCTTTTATTTTAATAAAAAAAAAAAATTAAAAAAAATTTAAAAAAAAATAAATAAAAAATTATTAAAAAAAACATCAAAAATTTTAAAAATAGAAATAAAATATGAAAAATAAAATCTTCCCACTCTCCCAGTTCTTAAGAAAAATTTAGATGATAATCTAGCAATTAATTTATAATGGCCTTAGGGGTTCTGCAGGGTAATTACGGGTTTTACAGTGTACCAACACATTGTAGGTTATTCAATGCCAACAGGAAGGAAGATTCCAGGTTCACTCTACATGTACAAAAACAACAAATCAACATACAGATTAAAAAAAATTGCATCAACAAATGAATATGCAGAATGAACCTAGAACATTTACACCTGCAGAAACTCAGAGTTTCAGCAACTATTGTATCACTCAAATTGACACTTCTTACGACATGCATGAGCCACAGTGATCCTATTCTTGCCATTACTCATATGGCTCCCTGGAACCATGCAGGGGTTGGTAATTTAATCACAATAACTAACATAACAAAAATGATATAATGAACATGACACCCATTGGGAGGATTACTACCTGTCTGCAGAGATCGACAGTGGTTCTACTCTTACCTGGAATCATACAGATTCCATATCCCTAAATTACCTACATATTCAGAAGCAAAGTTCATGACCAATCATCACGGAGACCCCTGGATTGCCAATATGACGTGTTACCGACTGATATCTACACAGAACTAATAAGTCATGATCATCTGCAATGCTTGCATTTCTAAAAGACAAACTTCTTGAAAGGTTCCACCGTGAACAAAAATATAACTGTCTTGATAAAATTTTGAATGGTTGATTCAAACAATCGGACTACCTTGGAGATTCCAATTGTATTTCAAAAGATTATTGTTTAGATGTTTATTTCTATTTTCATCATCAATCCAGGGGACGCGAGTTCGAATCCTCGCCCAGCAACAGTCTCTATGATGATTGATATACACGACATTGTGTCTCATTATCATTCGTCTCTCACCGCTGATTCAAGTGGAAAAGTTATCAGTTACTTGAGGAGATGGGGTGTACTCGAGTACTAGATAATCCCAGGAGACAGTGGTTAGTTTAACTGATCGTCTGTTAGCCCTCGATGGTATAAAAAGGACACTAAATATACAATTAATTTTCATCATTAGATATATGCGATTTGACAAACATCTTGTACAAGAAACATATACAGTGAAACCTGTCTTAAGCAGCCAGTCAAGGGGAAGGAGCAAAATTGACCTTTTAAAACAGGTTGTTGCTTAATACAGGTTAGTTTGCTCAAAAAGCATAGGAATGGGAAATAGAAAATGTGGCTGTTTACACAGGTTTGACTATAACTTAAGACTTCCGTTAAAATAAATATTTTTAAGTTTTATTAAAACATAACCCTGGCAGAGGTGTGTTTGTTTCAGACAATCAGATCTAACTTCCATATTAACACATGTTTTCTTGTCAGGAAGTTTGTCTTTTAGAAATGCAAGCATTGCAGATGATCAAGACTAAAAAAATAACAGTAGTTACCACAAATGATAATGTTAAAGTGAAAACATCTTGCGTACAATAGTATATTATTGCAAAAAGCATTAAACATTGACAATATTGTTAATGAATTATTATTGCAATTAAAATGGGGTTTAACAGCATTTTAACACATTACAAGTTATATGTGGTATTGAGTTTCTTTGACGGAGGAAGTCATCAGATTTATTCCAAGTTTATCACAGTTATAATTTACTGTGAAGGAGTGTAATAAATCTATTACATATTTTTTATATTATCTCAAGTAATATCACCGATTCATTGCTTGGTGTTGTCCCTACACAGGGGCTTGTCTTGAAAAAATTTTTTTTAGTTCACATTTTCTTCACATTAAAGTGTGATGATATGTGCTGCCCTAAATTTCAAAAGTGAAGAAAAATGTGAAACAAATACAATTCATTTGAAGACAAAGGAACATCAATGCATTGTTTTGTTCATGTTTGGTAAATACAATGTGTTCATGATCGATATGTGGAAATCCGTTGAATAGACAAAATAAAGTTGTATGAAAAGTGTGGGGCGAAAATTTTCAGATGTGGAGATTTCTCCCTTGTGTTCTTTTATATATATGAACTAAAAAAATTTCGGGACAAGCCCCTGTGGTATGTGTAACTGGAATCTCATACGTAAAATGCTGAGCTATTTTCCAACTTGCCAAAGCATCTAAATAACGTTGATTTGTCATGATTACGAGATGTAACATTAAATAATGACTGACAAACTATTAAGAATATTACACTGGCACTCATTTATCACTAAATCTAATAAATTTAAACTTGATATACATGTACTGCTCTGCAGAGTCTTTCATATAACATAATTTTGCCAACTCGTTTAATAAAATCAATAATAAACGAACATTCATATAAGATTCACTTTAGAACCGTAGTCCTTGATAAAGTGCCTGATAAACTTTCTCACATAAGCTACAACCTCAGGGGTGAAAGGTAAGTGATCATGAGATGGACCCGTGCTCTACTTCAGCAATGAGTATCCTACTGCGAATTATAATCATAACAATATGACAGTGCATACATGTATTACTGTAAAACCAACATTCGGTTATCAATGTTAAGTGAATGATGGTATATGTGTTGTCAAGTTGAACATAAGATATAGTTCCCCTAACTCTCCCAAATCTCAAATAATACCAAAACTAATATAAATTCATTCAATTTATTATTAATGCAATATAGCGTTACCACCAAAAACACATGTTTTTACAAAATGCAAATTCTAAACTTAAGAATACGAACAATGGAATTCTGGGTTTATCTGAAAAGACATTCTAATAAAATTTAGGTTCATAGTTATCTACTGTCCTTTGCTGAATGACTATTCAGTACTCGCTGACTGCCCACAGTGACCAATTGTCACATGACCATATAAACAAGTGAGATTTAACCAATCAGGGAAAAATATTTCTCGTATAATCCACTTCGTTCAAATGACATGAATTACATTTACGGTACATAATAAGGAATTTCCACAAAGAATATTTTGAAGAAAATTTAGACTGGTAATTACAGTTGATTAAAACAAAGATTTATTTTACATTGATTGTAAACGTGTTCAAATAAAGCTCAATGTTTTCATGGGTACAACCAGTACTAATCATATTCAGAAAAAGCATCTTGCTTAAAGACACAACAAATGGCTGGGATGGGAAATCAAATCTCAGATTCTGGATCTGCAGCCCAAACATTAGTCCAGGCACTCAAACAATATGTTTAAAGGAGACCCCAGTAATAATAAATATCCCGAAATATAATCTATCAACAAATATTACTGCAAAATATAATGCGCTGAATTACCACTGGTCCATTCTGACAGCGGAAAGATAAGATTTATAAAACATCAAGTTGAAATTTTAAAACGGATTCATTAAAAATACTGTTGTTGTAATTGTATGGTGTTTAGCGCTGCTTTAACAATGGTACAGCTATATCGCGACCTTGTCTTACTCGAGACAGTATTTAAAGTGCTGCCACACAGTAGTATCATGCCGCAGACATATGGTAAGATACCGCACCAAGCCACATTATATTGACAACTGAGCCATCCAGACCCAGAAATAACCTCCAAATGCTGAGTGCCAAGTGAGGAAGCTTTTGGTACTATTTTTGAAGTCCTTGGTATGACCCAGAGGGGGATCGAACCCACAACCTTCGGCATGTGAGGCGGACGCTCTGCCCCCTCTAGACAATTGCTGCGGTTATAAATAATACTACTTGCATTTAAATTGTTCCAATGACAAATGTTATGTATGGAATGTATCAAACATTTATACGATTAATTGGTATGAACACCATTTATAAATCATAATGTTACTTGTATCTAATCTTTTAAGGACTAGGGGTTGCTTAATAGAGGAGACAACTAAACAGGTCTGACTGTATGCAGAATGGGCTTTAAACAATCAAACAATTTGATTCAGATTTTATGTCTTCAGTTAAAGAACACTTATGATTTCAATATTTGTAAAATATATCTAATTTAAATTCATTTAATCAACAAACAGCCTGTAAAGCAAAATTTAAAAACTTTACAAGTCAAGTTTAAAGACAGTATTGGTGTAAGTCAGAACACATGTCTAGGAAATCTCCGGAGGGAACAATAAATTAGGTTCTTTACTTTTAATAAATTTGTGTGTTCAGTTGCAGCATAAATAGTATTAATGATTTTTAGCTTTTACAAAATGTCTCTTATTTGAGGACGTGGGATGGTGCCACTTTTGCACTTTTAATTATTTTCAAATGGACACTTATTGACACACAAGCATTCTTGTAGAACTTTATGGCAAATGAACCATGTATAGAACTTGAATAGTAATTATGTTTTATCACATACACAAGCATTATTGTAGAACTTTATGGCAAATGAACCATGTATAGTACTTGAATAGTAATTATGTTTTATCACATACACAAGCATTATTGTAGAACTTTATGGCAAATGAACCATGTATAGTACTTGAATAGTAATTATGTTTTATCACATACACAAGCATTCTTGTAGAACTTTATGGCAAATGAACCATGTATAGAACTTAAATAGTAATTATGTTTTATCACATACACAAGCATTATTGTAGAACTTTATGGCAAATGAACCATGAATAGTACTTAAATAGTAATTATGTTTTATCACATACACAAGCATTCTTGTAGAACTTTATGGCAAATGAACCATGTATAGTACTTAAATAGTAATTATGTTTTATCACATACACAAGCATTCTTGTAGAACTTCATGGCAAATGAACCATGTATAGAACTTAAATAGTAATTATGTTTTATCACATACACAAGCATTATTGTAGAACTTTATGGCAAATGAACCATGAATAGTACTTAAATAGTAATTATGTTTTATCACATACACAAGCATTCTTGTAGAACTTTATGGCAAATGAACCATGTATAGAACTTATTATAAATAGTAATTATGTTTTATCACATACACATGCATTCTTGTAGAACTTTATGGCAAATGAACCATGTATAGAACTTAAAAAGTAATTATGTTTTATCACATACACAAGCATTATTGTAGAACTTTATGGCAAATGAACCATGTATAGAACTTAAATAGTAATTATGTTTTATCACATACACAAGCATTCTTGTAGAAATTTGCGTAAAGCACACATAGTCTATCCAAATATCTGATATATCCCGCTTCAGGTCTGTTATACCCTTAAAGCCTGGGATTCCCTGTTCCACAATTCATAGCACTCTAATGCATTTACATAACAGTGATGTCATTCAATTTCTGCTGAAGCAACTAGCCAATCGGCATGCTTGTATGTCACTGCTATATAATGGCCACTAGCGGCTAGATCTTGGGACAATTTCTAGTCTTAATACATACCATATAATCAAATAATAACAGTTATCATGTTTTAATGCATTCTTGTAGAACTTTATCTGTGCAGCCTGTAGAACGTTGATTGTTGTAAACATCATAAACAAAATGAATGTAACTATATTCCTTGTCTGGAATGTTTTGATTAGCACTTCTACCATACATTTTATTTCCTGAATATATATATTTTTAGAGCCCTTATCATCAAGGGGGTGGGGTATCCACCATCATAAAGCTGTCCTCAACTGTTTTTTTACAGTACCTGAAGAACAGGTGTTCTGACTTTTCCAGTACTGAGTCCAAGTTTATCTTCAAACTGAAATGAAAACATGGAAAAGTACAAGTAAGTTTTTTCGAAAAAAGGCCATAGCTTTATTTCAATTAAATATCACAGATGAAAATAAGTTTGGCAGCTTTGCAGAAACATTGCAATGTAACTTAGATTTTGACAATGAAAGTAAAAAGATAAAACTGAAATCATAAAGATTATTGTTTCAAAATATGAACAATGTTCCCGGCCTAAAGATTATAAAAATAATGCCGAAAATATTAAAAAACGAAGAACTTCCTTTGCCCCATAGAACTCCTATGTATTGATTAAAGTCCCCTTACTGGGCGGGCCACAATATATCCTAGCCCCTTTATTTGAACAAACTTTAAAACCGTATTCATGGAGATCATTTAAAGTTATATGAACACAGTTAACTCATCAGTTCTTGAGAACATTTTTGAAATTTCATAGTTTTATCCCTATGGATATCAACTGTCCTTTAAAGGACCCAGTCTGAACTGTTACATGTATGACTGAACAATACTCAGGATGCTTGAAATGATACCCTAAATGAATGAGTAAAACTGAATTTCTTGTTTTACTATAGTATTCCTATGTAAAAAATACCATATTCCATAGATCATTTAGTTCATATATAATTTTAACAAATTTGGCAGATCTGTTCTTGAGAAGAAGATTTTAAAATTAAAAATTTCCAATGTTAAATTGATAAATCCCCGGGTGAAACCAATTGTTATCCTAGGGTCATAGCTTGAATAAATCTGAGAGGTGATGATTAGGCGATACCACATGCAGAATATCAAAGCTCCAGGCCTTGTACTTTTGGAGAAGAGTTTTGAAATTTTGAAAAAACAAGAAATGTCACTGGTAAGTGTCACATACCCCACAAATGGTCTGTGAAAATGATATATTTTATAATACGTGGCGATTTAAATGTATCCATGAATATCAAGAGGAATGCACTGACGTTTTGGACTAGACACGCAATTTCATGTTTTTTACATCTGATGTAAAGGTCTGGGTACTTTTACAAGTAAATGCAGGTGACACATCAACATGACATGTTGATCACTTGTGTCAAGATTTTTAAAATCTATCCATGTAACACAAAGTAAGACAAAGTTACAGACGAGACATAAATGATTCAAACTGAAGGTGTGACCTTGACCTTTGAGGTAAGGTTCCTGGTCTTACATGTGACACGCCATCATGTCATGTTAATCAATTGATCAACTGAGCCAAGTGTTTTTGAAATCCATCAATGTATATGTATGACAAAGTTACAGACCAGACTTGAAATCTCAAACAAACTCAATGTGTGACCTGGACCTGTAAGGTATGAGTTAGGGTCTTATGTGCGACAGGTCATCATGTCATCTTGATCAACTTGAGCCAAGTTAAATCCCTCCATATAAGACAAAGTTACAGATCAGGTACTAAATATCAAATCGAAAGCGTGACTTTGACCTTTGAAGAAAGGTTCTGGGTCTTGCAAACGACACTTCAACACGTCATGTTGATCAATTGAGTCAAGTGTTTCTGAAATCCATCCATGTATAACACAGTTACAGATCAGACACTAAAATCTCAAACAGACTGAAAGTGTGACCTTGACCTTTTAGGTACGTGTGTGGATCTTGTGCACGACACGTCATCATGTTATGTTGATCAATTGTATTAATAAAATCCATCTGTGCATTACAAAGTTACAGACCAGACAAAAAATCTCAAACAGAATGAAAGTGTTGTCAAACAAAGTTAAAGATTGACCTTTGAATGTTATGTCGATCATTTGTAGCAAGTATTTATAAAATCCATCAGTGCATGACAAAGTTACAGGCCAGACACGAAATATCGGACAGAAGGATAGACGGACACTGCAATTACTATATGCCACTCGAAAACATTTTGGGTGGCATGAAAATAAAATAAGCTCCTAAGTTTGACCACAGGGTCAGGATAAGAACAAACTTGAGAGGGCTTCATGTAAAAACTCCTCACTCCAAATTTGGCTCAGGTGAGCTAAAAAATATTCAAATTTAATAGTATTTTATAGCACATACTTATTTATAATGTCAAACACCATGGCTGCATCGTATGACTTCATTAATGCAGACCTACATTCCTGCAGTAGAGCAACACACATGAACAGCTCAAAGGTGAACTCGGTTTCTGCCGCTAATGCTGATGTTCTAGTGATGCCACCTATAAAGAGGTCAAATCAAGGTCAAATCAAGGTCATAATTGAAAACTGCCAATTTAATACATGTACATGCAAGTCATATTTAGTACATGATTAACAGGTAGAAATGTTCTCTGTCCAAAACGAAGCCATCATATTGGTTGAACACTTTTCATTCATAATTTTAACTTTTGCCAGACCCGGTTAGCTCAGTCAGTAGCATGTCTGACTATCAATTCAGGGGTCGTGACCTTCAAATTCTCGCCCGGCCACATTCTTGATTGATAGACAACATTGCAATCTCTTTGTCTTCCTCTCTCAATGCAGATTCTAGTTGGAAAGTTATCAGTTACTTGCTAAGATGGTGTGCTTGAGGGGTAAGAGACTGAATGACAATAGCATCATTACCTATATCAGCAAACTCCTTCATTTGTTGGCGCCTCCTGGCGGTCTCTGCTTCCAAGTTAGACAACTCTAGATGATGACTACTAAGAATCTCAAACACTCGTAAAGAATCGAGAAAACTAAACTCCCTTTTAAAGCCTAGTAACAGCCACCTGAAATATATGTTTTTTTTGTCTTTATACAGTCCAACTGTTTTCATCAGCCAGTCAAGCCGAAGGAAGGAGCAAAAATGACCTTTTAAGACAGATTGTTGCTTAATAAAGGTTATTTACATAGAAATGTAAAATATAAAAAATGGACTGCTTAATAGAGGTGACCACTTAAACATGTTGGACTGTATAATTAAAGTCGTTTATTTCAATATATAGTCAAACCTGTCTTAAACAACCAGTCAAGGGATGGAGCAAAATTAGGCTTTTTGAGACAGATTGTTGCTTAATACAGGTTAATTTGGTCTGAAAACATAGAAATGGGAATTAAGCAAATGTGGCTGCTTCAGATTATTGGATGGTCAGTAGAGGTGACCACACACACAGGTTTGACTATACATGTAATACATGGATCTGGGCAGAACCAGGAGACCACAATGTGGTAGCAGTGTCCGCCTTGCATGCGGACGGTCATGGGTTTAATTCCCAGCCGGGTCATACCAAAGACTTTAAAAATAGTACTAGAAGCTTCCTCGCTTGATGCTCAGCATTTAGACGAGATTTCTAGGTCTGGTCGGCTCAGTGTCAGTATAATGTGACTGGGTGGGGTATCATACAATGTTTCTGCAGCATGATACTCCAGTGTGACAGCACTCAGAATACTGTCTCAAGTAGACACTGACTTGATATGACCGAAAAATTGTTGAAAGTGACGAAAAACGCCATACAACAGCAAGAGTAGAACCATCCTTCTGCATTGCGGTAGTTTAAGTTTATTTTTTTTATAATTTTATTTAACAGGTTATAGAACAATCAATAACTTTAGTAATTTCTTTTTTTTAATGGGGATTTAGCACCATTTTCAACACATTTCAGGTTATATCATGGCATATCCAGTTTTACTGGTGGAGGAAGACCTTCAGACTGAGTAGAACCACCGTCCTTTCGCAAGTAACTGGCAAACTTTCTCACAAATTGTTTTTGGACTGAGAGGACTTGAACCTATGACCCAAACAGTGGGAGGTTATAATCTTGAGATGGCATCTTAGATCACTCAGGCACAAAAAAAACCTTCATTCTTTCTTTATTTATCATGTCAATGCATTCATTTCTGCTGATGAACTGCTTGCCTGATGAACATAGGTTTATCATGTTTTTCATGCACATGAAGTCATTTTGGATAATTATATATTTTGACCCAAATGAAATCTCTACATGCTGTAACAAAAATAGTTGGATGCTAATTTTCAATTTTTTTAAGCCTAACCTGATAAAGTTGATAATATTAGACACTAACATGGTATTCTCAGTTTATCAGTCTTCTGTTCAAAACAACAGCCAAGCTTGTCTAAAGCAGCCAGTGAAGGAAAGGGGCAAAGAATGATCTTTTCAGACAGGATGTTGCTTAATACAGGTTAATTTACTCGGGATGCATAGAAATGGGAAATAGAAAATGTGGTTGCTGAAGACAGGTGGCTGCTTAATACAGGTGACTGCTTACACAGGTTTGACTGTACTATTCATAAATTTTGAAGGGACACACAACAATACTTAAATCAATTTTTTACTTTGTTCACACATCTAATCAGTTTGCTCAAGGTCCAATGAACGCAACTATAATCAAATAGAGATATCAAACTCCGAATAGCATGATCTGAAACTTCATAATATTTAAGAAATGATTATAAAACTAGTGTTGCACTGTGCATTAACAGTTATTGAGAAAAAATGGACAAAATAATTAGCTCACCTGTGGCAGAATAACAAATCACCGAGGTCGTGTTTCTCTAGATGTTCCAATAACTCGGTATCCATCTCCAGTAACAGTTTCCTAACCATCTCTGTTAAACTGATAAATGTGTCAATAAGAAAGGTTTTTGGGTTTTAGTAGGTACATGTAATAGGGATTTACAGTCAAACCTGTCTTAAGCAGTCACTCATGGGAAAGAGCAGAAATTAACTTTTAAATCAGGTGGTTGCTTAATACAGGTTGTTTATAACTTAAATAATAAAAATGTTCGATAGAAAATGTGGCCATTTAAGACAGGTGACCGCTAAATAGAGGTGACTGGTAACACAGGTTTGACTGTATTAAAATAAACAGTATTACAGAGCTAGCCTTGTATGACACTATGCATGTATTTACACATGTACAGTGTAATTTTCCTTCTTTGTTTATGTGATTTGCAACTTTGACAACATAGGCAATTGAGCATGCTGAATTTTTCTTCACATTAATAAAAAAAAATTTTCTTTCAAGATGATTGTTATATGACATTGTCTCACATTGTCATTCCCCTCTCACTGCTGATTCAAGTGGGAAAGTTATCAGTTACTTGTGAAGATGGGTGTGCTTCAGTACTGGCTAACCTTCCAGGATACCAGGAAAGAGTGGTTAGGTTAACTGATCCTCTGTTCGCCCTTTATTGCATAAAAATGGTGCTTAGTATTCAAATCAACTCCATGACGTCTGCCATACCTATTTTTCTCACCATGCCAGTTTCTGTGAAGTCATCTTGAATTTTACCAAGATAATTATGGAAGCACCAATATGCCTCAACCTGAAACATAATGTATTATCATTAAATCCTTTTTCTATGACTGGAACATTTGATAGATCTATATTGTTGTATGCTGTTTAGCATCACTTTCAACAATTTTTCAGTCATATCGCAACGGTGTTTACTAGTATTCTGAGCACTGTCACACTGTAGTATCATGCCACAGGCACATGGTTGATACCCCACTCAGTCACATTATACTGGCACCGGGCCGACAAGACCTAGAACTCTTCTCTAAATGCTGAGTGTCAAGTGAGGAAGCTTCTAGTACCATTTTTAAAGTCTTTGGTATGACCCGGCCAGAATTCTGGAGTCTTGATAGATCTATAAATTGCATCTGCAATAACTGTCTAAATTGTATGCCTCAACTATATTAAAAGTGACAATCAAATAACAATTGACAATGACATTTGCAATATTCAATAAAATTTAAAATTCAAACGATTTGCTGACATGCTACAAAATTCCACCATGATGCTAGTCGTATATATTTATAACCTAACTCTAACCAGGCTGTGTGTACTATGTAGTTAATATTTTTATTGATTTCATTCTATTCAAAACGTAAAAGACCGCAGCGGTATTCTAGTGGGGTAGAGCATTTGCCTCTCATGACGAAGGTCATGGGTTTGAATCCTGGCCGCGTCATACCAAAACAATATAATATTAATGAAAAATTATTGAAAGTAATGATAAACACCATACAACTACAACAAAACATAAGAATATATTTGTAGTCATTGACTATATACATGTATTAAAAGATACCATTAAGCAGTGGTATGTTGTATCTTACACTCATAATGATACTATTTTGATAATAATAATAATAATGTGAAATCATTTATTTTCATGGGGTACTTATCTTCGTTGATTTTTGCGATAGTACCGCACTAATAACCAAAATATCAATATATATATAGTGTCACAATAGATCACTTAGTTACCCACACGACAATTTACACATTTTAAAACTTTCCCTAACTATTACCTAGCAGTACTTTAAGTGATTGATCAGGCTTCTCTAGAGGCCATTTAAGCACAGGGGCACCCCAGCACTTGACTAACAGAAATGGTATTCCCCCTAGCGCTTGAATTTTTTCAAAATTTTACGGATGCTTACTTTCCTCTAAATCATTATTTTTCTTTGCAATTCCTTTCCTATTTTAGTGCCTAAAATGAAACATACCAAATATGATGACTTTAACTGATTAATACAAGTTTTACTAGTGAAATATATTTCAATGAGTGCCTTACACAGCGCTTCAAAATGTGTTGAAGGTGTCTACGTGCTCTTACCCCAGCGCTTGCATTCCTTCCTGTGGGGAACCCTGTTGATTGATTGATTGATTGATTGATTGAGTTACATGCAGAGATGTGGTGTGCTCGAGTACTGATTAACCTTCCAGGATCACAATTAAGAGTAGTTATGTTAACTGATCATCTGTTAGCCCTCGATGGCATAAAAAAGTATGCTATATATTCAAACAAAAAAACAAACTTAATCTAATGTATCACCTACAACACACAATTCAGGAGTGTTAATCCTAACACTGACAACCAATTAAAACCATTTCCTGTCAAACACTGCATCTATCTGTAATACTGACCTCTGAATCACAGACAACAAGAAATCTCGCGAGTATATCATTCATTCCCTGTGCATAGCCGATGTCCGGATGGAAAGTTGCGTAAGTTATCAGGATATTTCGCAACATCGACAAATGGTGGTTATTGGCACCCCTGAAATCATATAACAAAAATTGATAAATTTTGCATTTAATGAAATATGAAAGATTTTTATTGTGCATTAAATTAAGTCATTTATAACATATTACAGATTACAGACTGCACATCTAGTTTCAACCGTGATTAATGAATATCTGTTCCTTCTCCTGGTTACTGGCAAACAGTCTCACATACATGTATTTTTGATTTTAATGAGATAGGGCCAATTTCATCAAACATCTCAACCTGATATATTCCACAACACAAAATACTCAATTTTTCTGAATAATTACTTGAACTCATTATAATACGAGTACATTAAATGACAACTTTGATAAAATTCTAAATCCTCAGCAAGGGATCCTCCAGTGGCTGATGTGGTCTAAGGCGCTGTCTCATGATCACTTACCTCTCACTGCTAAGGTCATAGGTTCGAGTCCCGCTTGCTCCAAAAACTTTATGCGAGAAAGTTTCTAGTTACTTGCGGAATAATGGTGGTTATACTCAGTCTGAGGTCTTCCTCCACTAGTAAAACTGGATATGCCATATATAACCTTAAATGTGTTGAAAACCCCCCCCCCAAAAAAACCAACAAAATCCTCAGCAATGAGAGATAAGTGATATTGGGATGGTGCCTTATGTCACCCAGCCTCAGAAGACCCGCTGCACGAATTAATTTGTTTTTATGGCTTAACAACACATAGTAAAGATTATATGGAAGCAACAGGAAAATATTAAGTATCTCTCAACCTACACCGAAAAATCCGATGATTGATAGGTTTTCTTACATACAACACTAAGGCCATTATTAATTAATTGCTAAATTATCATCCAAATTTTTCTTAAAAGTGGGGAGGGCAGGAGGATTTTATTTTTTTTTAAATTTTTGACGTTTTTTAAATAATTTTTTTAATTTTTTTTTATGAAAATAAAAAGGGTCGGGGCTGCATGAAAATTAGGGGGCGGGCGGGGATGATAATTTAGCAATAAATTTATTATGACCTAACTGTGTGATTTTTAAAGATTTTAATTCCGCTCTATTTTAAGAGTAGCACAATGATACCGTAGCACTTATGAATGAATACACCATAATGCAAGGTATTTATGAATGGCGTTACGTCATGGATGAGCACATGGAAAGGGTATACGATGGAAAATCTGGACCCGGTAAAACAACGTGGAAATCCTTGTTCGGTATGCAAAAAAAGATTCCAGACTCACTCTTCATATACAAAAAACAACAACAAATTAACACACATGCTGAAAAGAAAAAAAACAACACATCAATAAAATGAATATGCAGAATGGACCTAAAACCTTGATACCTGCAGCAAAATTTATCAAATATTCATTAGTTACCTCTTACGACAAGCATGTACTACAGTGGTCCTATTCTTGCCATCACTCATATGGCACTCTAAAACCACACAGGAGGTGATAATTTAAACACAATGATGAACATGACAAAAAATGCTAAAATAGACGTGAAGTGGAGGTCAGTGTACCTAATCAGCATTCCTGGGATCTGCTAGAAATTTAACCATTGTTTAAAGTGATTGAATATATAGCGTCATTGTTATGCCATTGCGGGCTAACAGATGATCAGTTAACCCAACTGCCATTTCCTGGGATCCTGAAAGGTTAACCAGTACTCGAGCACATCCCATCTCCGCAAGTCACTGATAACTTTCCCAACTGAATCAGCAGTGAGTGAGACACAATGTCTTATATCAATCATCATGGATACTGTTGCCGGACGGGAAATTGAACTCACGACCCTTGATTGATAGTCATCTACTGCTTTACCGACTGAGCTAATCAGGCGCTGCCTTAACCAGTACAAGTTACACCCAAACTTTGCAAGTCCCATATATTCAGATGCTTGGGATTCATGGTTATAGAACAAAGTTTATGGTCAGTCATCACAGGGACTTGGTGGGATTTCGAACTCATGACGCCTGAATTGGCAATAAAACACATTACTGAATAAGCCAACCTGGCCTGGCATGGTACGTCATATACTAGTTCATGTAAATGTCACATTAAAAAAGATACTGAATCAGAACTAACAACCCCTGGATTGACTGACAGTCAGACGCATTACCTATCTAGTCAGGTTCGACACTGAACTATTGTTTACTTACGCAAAGTATGGGAAGTCCCTGTCTGTTCGGGGTACATCTTTATCTATCAGTCGTAAGTAGCTTTTCATTACACTAATATCTATCTTGTGTCTGTTGACATAAACCTATTGATATAATGAAAATTAATATAATGAAATTTATATAATGAAAATTAATACAGTCAAACCTGTATAAGAGGTCAACTCTATTAAGTAGCCACTTGTCTTAAGCAGCCACCTTCTCTATTTCCCATTTCTATGTTTTCAGAGCAAATTTACCTGTATTAAGCAACAACCTGTCTTAAAAAGTCACTTTTGCTCCATCCCTTGACTGGTTGCTTAAGACAGGTTTGACTGTATAACGTAAATTGATACAGTCAAACCTGTGGAAGCAATTACCTTTAATGAGAAGCCACTTGTCTCAAGCGTCCACATTTGATTTTTTCTATTTCTATGCTTTCAGAGCAAATTAGTTACCTGTAAGCAACAACATGTCTTAAAAGGTCACTTTTGCTCCTTCCTTTTGGAAGCTGCTTATAACAAGGTTGACTGTATAATGAAATACTATATGTATGTTAACTCGTAGATGGCTGAAAGTTTCATTTTGGAGGGTATTGCAGTTCTCAATTTTGGAGATTATATAATGGTGTGATATTTTGTTAAAATGGCAACATGTTATAATTACAGTCAAATCTGTATGAGCCGTCACCTCTATTAAGCTGCCACTTGTATAAAACAATTACATTTACTATTTCCCATTTATATGCTTTCAGTGCAGATTAACCTGTATTAAGCAACAATCTGTCTTAAGAGGCCACTTTTGCTCCTTCAGGTGACTGGCTGTTTCAGACAGGTTTGACTGTACTTATTTAAATTTCATGGTGATGGCCATTTTGAGCAATATTTGCATTTCAGTTATTTCTTCTTTCAAATTTTACAAATGTATTTTTAATATTTGCCTTCTTAAGAGTAAAAATGATATTAGAACTACAAAATTTCATGGAAATCACATAAACATGACATCTTAACTGAATAAATGTTTAAAAACAAAGTTCAACAATACAATATTTCTACAACATTCTAACCTTCTTTTGATA
Organism: Panopea generosa; assembly: GCA_029582155.1. Taxonomy (NCBI): domain Eukaryota; kingdom Metazoa; phylum Mollusca; class Bivalvia; order Adapedonta; family Hiatellidae; genus Panopea; species Panopea generosa. Next base: position 34,964,506 of record CM055910.1, on the reverse strand, counting down.
TAATAATAATAAGGGTCTTTGATGGCAAAATGGTCCAAGGCGTTGAGGTCATAGACTAGACCAGCACTGTCCAAAACAAAAACATTGTGCAAGACCAGCTCAGTCCGAAATCTGTATGTAGGTCAGTTTGCCATTTACTTGCTAAAGGACAGTGGTTCTAAACAGATTCTTTCGTAGGTCCCAAGGCAACAATAAAACTGGATGCCATATATATTTTAGTTAAAACTTATTTTTTTTACTTCGATTGTGAAACATGTTCTTACAACATAGACAGATCATGTTCAAAGTCTTCCTGGATAGAACCAGTACTAAGCATATGTGGAAAAGGTGTCTTGTTCAAGGAGACCACACATAGCCGTGGCATGGGTTCCGTGCTCTACCATTGGACCATGCACTCCACATATGCCATATATAACATGTAATGGTTTTAAATCCCTATCTTTTTAACCCTTTACTTCATAAAGATGCCTTTTTGACACCTCTAATATAGACGCCATTGGACACCTTACATAGAAGGCTTTTGAATTATTGAGTGAATTATGTTTATATTAACTGACAGAGTGGAAAACAGTGCAGGAAGTGTTCAGATTGCTCGTTACGTTTAAAGGCCTTCTGTGATTGGTGCGGGAAAACGCGTATCTATGGAGTAAAGGGTTAAAAGAACTGTTCTCACCTGAGCTTGGATTTTCATGAAGTCAAGCTGCTGCCTGGTCTCCTCGCTGTTCATATCGACGGTGGCACATGTTTTTGCGAGGGAAGCGACGTCACTTTCCGCCTCACTGGTAAGTGATGGTGCCACTATGTTAACCTCTGGGTGAGTGATTTCAGGATGATCTTTGCCATCGAAGTCAGGACTCTGTAATATCTGTTGGGATTCTTCTAACTGATAACGGGCTATAAGACCTTGTTCAAACTCCGATGCTGGAAAAATACAAGAGCACCACAAGCGGGTGCAGACGCTCATCTTCAAAGTAAGTGATGTAAACTTTTTAAACATGATGGTGATTAGTTAACAAAATCAATACTATTACTGAAAAAATAAAATAATAATATTAATAAAAAAAATCAAATCCGAGCTAAACACAAAAAAATTTAACCTAAGATTTAAGAGCCAAAGCTTTTAAAGTGGCATAACTAATAACTGAAGATATATTTTTATAAAGAAATAAACTATTTGTTTAATGAATGACAAACATTTTGGTGAAGTTCCATTGCCATCTATAGATTTATAACAGCAGATAACTCTCTTACACATGAATAAATTATTTTAAATATAAATTTACTAATCACTAATTCTATTACGCAAATCATCAGTTTCACTGGTGGAAATGATATTCCAATTGTATTCATGCCATACGCCTGTTGGTTCAGTAAACTGCATTTTTAATTGATGATACCTGGAAATTTCCAAATAATTATGGATATAATCAAGATCAGATATACTAAACCATTGCAGCTTTTCCATATTATTCAAATATCTGCAATAATGCCCAGTATGAATATACAATGTATATGATTTTGATGATACATAATCGTATTTTACGGTTATGGAACAGATATGTTCCAGCTTGTCATATCAGTTTTTTATTGCATTAAAAATATAACTTACTGGTAATGTTGCTTTAAGTTTCACTGATTATGAACTGAATGTAATATAATACTGGATAAATGAACTGAATCAAGGACTTGTATAGAAGGATAGGAAACGTCCATATCCTGGCTAAATGTTGATAAAATAGCACACAAAGGATTAATTATTTGGCAATTAATCGTTCATAATTCATAGGCACACAAAATTATCTTGTATGAAAGATATTGGGGTTTGCAGGAAAATTTCTCTTAATTTGTCGTTATTTTAGCTGCAGTATACAAATTTTGTAATCAAAAGTACTTCATCATTTTCAACCTTTGGACACCTCTAATACTGATGCCTTTGGACACCTCTAATATTGACACCTTTGGACACCTCTAATACTGATGCCTTTGGACACCTCTAATATTGACACCTTTGGACACCTCTAATACTGACATCTTTGGACACCTCTAATACTGACACCTTTGGACACTTCTAATAATGACACCTTTGGACACCTCTAATACTGACGCCTTTGGACACCTCTAATACTGACGCCTTTGGACACCTCTAATATTGACACCTTTGGACACCTCTTTTATAGACATCTTTGGACATCTCTAATATTGACACCTTTGGACACCTCTAATACTGACACCTTTGGACACCTCTAATGTTGACACCTTTGGACACCTCTAATACTGACGCCTTTGGACACCTCTAATACTGACACATTTGGACACCTCTAATACTGATGCCTTTGGACACCTCTAATACTGACACCTTTGGACACCTCTAATATTGACACCTTTTGACACCTCTAATACTGACGCCTTTGGACACCTCTTATATAGACACCTTTGGACACCTCTAATATAGACGCCTTTGGACACCTGTAATATTGAAGGCCTTTGGACACCTCTAATATTGACGCCTTTGCAAACCTCTAATATAGACACCTTTCAACACTTTTTATATAGACACCTTTGGACACCTCTAATATTGACATCTTATATAAACGTCTTTGGACACCTCTAATATTGACGCATTTGGACACCTCTAATATTGACACCTTTGGACACCTCTTATATAGACGTCTTTGGACACCTCTAATATTGATGCCTTTGGACACCTCTAATATTGACGCCTTTGGACACCTCTAATACTGACGCCTTTGGACACCTCTTATACTGATGCCTTTGGACACCTCTAATATAGAAGGCCTTGGGACACCTCTAATATTGACGCCTTTGGACACCTCTTATATAGACACCTTTGGACACCTCTAATATAGACGCCTTTGGACACCTGTAATATTGATGCCTTTGGACACCCCTTATATAGAAGGCCTTTGAATTATTGGGTGAATTATGTTTAATAACTGACAGAGTGGAAAACAGTGCAGGAAGTGTTCGTTACGAGCAATCTTAACTATTCCTGCACTGTTTTCAAAGTCCTTATGTGATTGGTATGTATGGAGTAAAAGGTTAAACACATATATCTGGGAATAGTATTGTTTTGATGAGAATTTCATTTCGCAATGTAAGAATTTTGAATTATTTTCCTGGGATGAATGTAAGTTAAGATAATTGAAAACGAGATAGTGCGAGATGTTGCGTGAATATGCGAGCATTCACAAAATCTCAATCATATGCCTTTCCTTTTCTATATAATTCCTTGACTGAATGTAATATAATACTAAATAATAGACTAAATGAAAAAATAATGCTAGATATTATTATAACAAACTGAATGTAGACTACCTCCGGGCCTGGAACTTAAGACCAGCAATGTTTTCCATCTGGATTTCATTTCATGATACTTGGCAATATAATCTAGGAGTAAAACCTCCCTTTCTCTGAAAATACAAAAAACAAAAAAGGTAAACTTAATTCACTCGGCTCACCCGAGAGAGCTACCGGTATCATGATTCCAGCTTTGACATGTTGATCGTCCCCATAATAATCATACACAGCAGGGACCCCTTTTTTCCTCAAACTTTTTTATTTCATGTATTTTATATTACATGCAAGCACTATTTATTACAGCTATAAGTACTTTCATGTACCTTGATTTTACAATATAAAGTCCAACCTGTCTTAAGCAGCCAGTCAAGGGAAGGAGCAAAAGTGATCTTTAAAGACAGTTTGTTGCTTAATGCAGGTTAATTTGCACTGAAAACATAAACATGGGACATAGCAAATATGGCTGCTTAACACAAGTGGCTGCTTAATAGAGGTGAACCCTTACACAGGTTTGACTGTATCCCCAATACAGAACCAACATGCTGAACTTTCAAAGAAGAAGGGAGCTATAGTATTCATTCTGATGTTGTTGTTGTTTTTGTTATTAAAAGTCTTTTTAGCAAGATCATATTTCATAAAGTACTAGCTAAACATCAAATAAAACTTTAAATGGGTCAAGTGTATCTATGCCTCAGAGAGGACCCTGCACTTTATCAAGATGAAGAAGAAGTGAGATAATCCATTTCATTTTAGGCAGAATATTAAGGCCCTTTTACATTAAGAACATTAAGAACATTTGGTTTAGTTATAACAGGCTAACATTTCACTAACTACAAGTCATATGTCAAAGAAACATTAAGACTGTCTTCATAACCTGGAAGGGCACATGTGGAAGTTTTCATGGCTTTGAGGTTTGGAAAGAAAATTTTGTAATGAATGATAACTGTTATCCCAAGGCGGAATTATCTATTGAAACCGAAAAAAAAACTTTGAATGATTATTTTCTTGCATATCAAACACAGAATAATAATTTTATTCTAATTCATTATTATCTTTCTTTTTATCGCAATTATTTTTCACCAACCTTTTCGTGGAAGAACATGGATACAGGCCGAAGAGAAACTGCCAGACTTCTTTTCTTGCATTTGGTTCTATGCCTCCTAAATGTCACAAATATAATTTAGAGGTTAAATTGAGATGGAACATGCAATTTTGTTCACTGAAAAAGACATTAGAATGAATCTGAGTAGAACCAAGGAACTGGTTTTTATACCATGAGGGGCTCGATGACAAAGTGGGGCTCGGCGACGAAGCGGGGCTCGATGACGTCACCTCAGCAGTGAATGCGGAGCTCTAGATAATTTTTAAGCTTAAAATTATCATTTTACCCTTACATGTTTTGTTAAAAGCATATTTTCTTATAGATTTAATTTTACATTTTTGTAATTGTTACTTAAAACAACAGTGTTCTGACATTATACCATAATCAGTCATGACTATTTAAGTAAGCAAAAATTTACAAATCAAACTCACTCACAATCAGGTAGAGTAGACCCTTGTGGTCATTTTGACCATGTCCATACCTGATCAAGGGAGAGTTTAATTTAATTGACTTTATTTGGAATATGGAGCACACCCACAAGCAAGCCATACTGTGTATCTGTGCAATGCGTTATAACACAAATCTGCATCTTAACTGGAGCTCTGGTAAATAACTTATAACAAACAGCTTGACATTTACTAGAATGGCTGTCATTATGGTCTATATTTCTATACGATAGATGATGAATGGTGTTTAATGCCATTTTCAACACATTTCAGGTTATACATGTATATGGCATATACAGTTTTACTGGTGGAGGAAGACCTCAGACTGAGTAGAACCACCGTACTTTCGCAAGTACATGTAACATGTAACTGAAAACTTCCTCATATAAAGTTTTTGGAGCGAGCGGGACTTGAACCTACAACCTTAGCAGTGAGAGGTAAGTGATCTTGAGACGGCACCTAATTAGACCTATCAGCCAAGGAGGACTCCTAGATACGATAGATACATGTTTTTGAAAAGTTTGCAATGAAAACTCTAGAAATACAACCGTATAAAACATAAGATAAGGAAGATAAATCTTATTCAAAGTCAGCAAGATCGATAATTAACACAACAGAAGTTCATACAAACTTTTATATCCCACTATAAATCAGGGCTCTAGTTTGCCCATTTTTGGGGCTGTTATTCTTCCCTATTCCCAATAGCAAATAGTATCTTTTTTTCCTCAATCCAAAGTAACAAAATTCCCAATTTCAAAATGCAAAGAAACCAGCAGAAATATTTGGAGGGAAAGTTCTGAGATTTTTTAGTATTTGGATTTTAATTAATGTAATCGTCTACAAAAACATTACATTTTTTATAAATTTAATACACATTACACCAACATATATATTGTTACGTATATTGAAGGAACTGTGTTACATAACTTTCTCAATTTCTTTGAAAATAATGCTAATTTTCCCAAAGTCAAGGGTCCCAACCCATTCCCAAAAGTGCAAGCAAGAGCCATGTTAAATAATACAAAAAATACCGGTATAATTGGTAAAATGTGTTTAAACAAAAAAAATGCTGAGGCAATCCTTAAAAAAATATTTGTTTGCTGTCCTCCGACCCAGTATTTTTTATGTGGGTAGGTAGGTACCTTTTTTTTTGCCAGATTTTGATGATGCATAGCCATTTTTAAAGAAAAATTAACAGAAATCATAAAAAAGAAAATTAAACGCTTTGAAAGATAATAAAAAAGTTTGGGTAGCTGCAATTTTGAGTAAGTAGGTAGGAGCACTGCAAACAATTTTTTTTTAAGGATGGCTTCATCCAGGTGAAATATTCACTTAACCTAGAAATACTGCTCTACGTAGGGAAGATTCATCTACAAGTCTGCCATCAGAGTCGATGAATTGTTTAAATGTTTGTAATGTTAATGGTTCTGTTCTTTTACTTATTGGTGAAGTCTGAAAAAATAAAAGATACATTGTAGGTTTAGGTCAACAATCTACATTGTTAAAACAATTATTAAAAAAGTACACTATATGAAGTGAACTAGTATGTGAATATCAAACTGTCCTTTTGTTTATTATGTGACATGAAAATTACCAGGAAAAATAAAAATTCGGCTATACCCAGAAACAGTCACAGCAACAGCAATGAGCAAGAACATTTTGTATATATTATCTTTTGGACCATTGATATAATTTCTTAAAACAGGATTTACCCGGGCTGTGTATTGCTTGACCAATAGCAATAATCCCAATTCTTAGAATTGTTTGTCATTTATGAATTGTAAATGTTATGTAATATACTATGTACAGTTCTTGAATAAAATATTGTTTAAACCAATAAGATATGAATCAAGATACATGTATCCCCAAATGTGATACAATACAATACAGATTATTATTGAAAATGTGATGAAAATAACATGGTGTACTGGTAAAATGTATACAGTATCACCCTCTTAATACATCATAGCAAAAAACTCAGTTTTCAGGATTGATGATTTTCATCTAATAATAACTTTCACTATCTCTGCTGCAGCACTGACTGTATGTTAAAACAAACACGGTACTAAATAGGCCCACTTCTGTGTTGAAAAATGCATTTTAGTTTGTTACTTGCTGTATTGCAATACATCTGATATAGGCACAACTGATACGATATGCTATGTTGTTATGAAGCATATTTCAATATATTGCTAGAGCCCTATAATTTATAGTAGATATTTAACAGGAAGTTAATCACCAAAGGACTTTTTTTCATATGTACATGATGTGTACAAGTAGTAGTAACTTTAATCCAAAGCTGGCATTATTATATTTAATATGATCAAGACCTCCTTAAAAATTATTTGTTTGCTGTGCTCCTACCTACTCACTTGCAGCTACCCAAATTTTTTTATTGACTTTCAAAGCATTGATTTTTGCCCCCCCCCCCCCACCCACCACCCACCAAAATAATAAAAAAAAATAGCTACCTACCTAGTACCCACATGAAACATACTGGGTCAGAGCACAGCAAACAAATATCTTTTTAAAGATGAGCTCATGTGTTCTATCTATTAAAAGTACAAACTGCATAATTTAGTTCTACCTAGTGTAATTCCGAGTGTGATTTGCTCAAGTTGAAAAACCTGTTTTCATAACGAATGTGAAATTAATTTAAAAAGTTAGCTTTCTAAATGTTACAAATTCAATCCCCTATTATGTTTTACCCGATTCATAATACTGTGATCCCCATTTATAAGATAAACTAATACAGCTAGTATTATAAATTTTACCTGATCTTTCACATTTTCTGCATTTATTGCTATAGGACCAGATTTACATCCGCCACTACCTGGAATTGTTAGCCTCATCGACAACAAGTCAGTTTGGTCAATAAACTCGAATGAGTCATCACTTGTGGAACGTTTGACAGAAGATACACTGGACAAAGAGTACAAAATTTGTTCTATGGCATAATAACATACGTGATATTGTAAACTATTTTTTACAATAACTGTTATTTATAAACGACCAACAATACAGGTCATTGAAAACCGAGTGTATGATTCATCCACCATTCAATAAAATTCATAGATATAAATAAATACTTCGAAAACCCATTGCATTTATTATATGAAGAGTAGAGTCGTAATCAAATATATATTTTTATTTGGAATTGTAATAAATTAATTAAATCGTATTTAAAACAAATTTTTAATGAATATTACACTTCTTTCTCGTGTGTTTTATCAATTTAAAAAAACAAAATAATCAACAAACCTATAGGGGGCGGCCATATTTTAGATTCGCATTAAATAATAATGATAATGATCAATGAAAAAAATAAATCTTGTAATAAATCGTTTCATCTTAAAACTAACAAGTACCGTGATCTATATGTTGTTTGAATTAAAGATTGTCAATATATATATTTTTATATACGTTTTTAAGAGAAAAAAAATTACAACGCAATTTGTAATCATCTAATCAATACTTTCCAATTTATCACTGCTCAGGACTGCGTTCAGTTCGGTTAAACGTTTGCTAACGTTAGCTAGGCAAATTTTCCTGGACGCTTGCTCAACATCAAATTAGTACACACTACTTAACCATTTTAGGGAACCAGGCATTAAACGCGTTTGCTGTTTAACGTTGCTGAACGCAGCCCGGACTATAAACAAATAAGAAGGAAGTAGCTGAAAACTACAGAACTAACATGCAAATGTTTACAATTTTAGGTAAATTTTATAGTTTTTACACGACATGTCTTGTGTTCTCTGCTAAATATATCAACAAATAACTTTTTTTTCCCGCCTGATGGCTCATTAACTTTATGACATTAAGACTGAGCTTTTGATTTTTTAATTTTATTGAATGTCGTGGCTCAATGCCAGAACCAGTTTCATTTTTTTCTACTGTCGCCGATAAATTCTGATCATAACAACAGAGTGGTAACATGTATGCAGTCGGATGCTGTATATTCTGACTGCATATATAATTAAATAACTACATTTTAAGTATAAAAGTCCAATAACAATATCTATCCGTCTAATCATAAGTTGCAACACCCTGTTGCGATGAGTATGTGCAGGCACGAAGTGTACAATCCATGTAAATGACTGATTAACATAAAAGTTCAGTAAGTTCTTTTTTCATGACATCTCCTGTACAGGAATCAACTGCTTTAAATCCCCTCCGAAGGATTGCATGCTTTCGCAGCACCTTGACCGGCACAGTAGTCCTGTCAGAGGCTGAGTTCATTTGAAAAACTCGTGACGAAACCCCACTGGATATCGATCCTGGGACCGCTGTGTCTTGGAGCAAGCATGTAAACTATTAAACCACCGCCAGTGAAAAATGACCTTAATATCAAGACTTATTTCAAGTATAATGTTTGGGCCTAAATTAAAATATTTTTTGTTTCCCCTCCCACGACCGACCAAAAAAATAGGCCCAACCCAAAATATTTTATTGCCAAAACCGAAATTAATTTTTTTTTTATTTAGTTCAGTATGAACTGGGACGAAAATGCTTTGTTTCGAGTCTGCTGGAGTACAAAAACTGATCAGAATTGCCACAAGGTGCTTATTGGTTTTCTGTTGCCTCTCGTAGACGACTTTCGATAGCCTCATAATCACAACAAACCCTGCTTCTATCGATAGCCTCTTGATCATGAAAAATTGAAAAATCCCACCTTTATTGATAGCCTCATGATCACGACAATTCACACCCGTTCGATCGAACATATGGGTCATGCGTGATCAAGAGAAGTCATCGCCAAGTCACATTATATGTAAATTGCTGGAATTTTCCATGATTTGCGCGGGAATCTAAAAATACTTTGGGGATCAAATACAATTTTCTGAAAGCAGTCTATTTTTGTGTTTTTGGAAATATGCATCCCGTGTGACCTTTGACAGGAGTAATAAAACTATGTTTACATGCAAGCTAACTTTCGGCACACTTTTAAAGTTGTTGTGTTTTCACAGCTGACACAAATTATATCACGGTGTCATACTAACCCAACAGGGGGCAATAAATCACTTGGTATTGGTAAGATTTGTAAATCTTATTGCCAATTAAGAAAGATCAAATAAGAATCCTGCTGTGTTTGAAAGATCAAACTTTTTTATTCAATCGGGTATTTAATTATAAACATATGCACATACTCGCAAGTAGATTTATACATTGTAAGATTTATAAATTATCTCTTCACAAGCAGATTGATTGTATTATCAAAATAAATAAATTACTTACCGTATTAAAATGAAAAGTTGTTTTCTCGCTAGTATCGTAATTGGTAGGATAATTTTTAATAAAGATTCATATTATTTCCATAGCATACACATAAACAACAACCATAATGCATGTATTAAATCCTGCACATGTTTTATACACGACATCTACACGATTGTTATACAATTACCCTAAATTTGGAACTGTGTGTTAAGTTTTAAATGTCACATTTCAGTGACATCAGCGTGTACAAATAAAACACCAAAAAGATGAAAAGAAATAGGTCATACATGTCAAATGATGAAACGGACATTGAAATGTGCATCAGATTTATTTATAAGTGACTGTTTCCACCATTTACAGAATTTTACTGTCACACGATGTCACCAATAAACACTAGATTTGTGTTGTTTTTTTATTATGTAGATCAGAGACATAGTCTATGTCTATGTCTCTGATATAGATATAGTTTGCATATACATTTAAATTTTATTTTATTTTAACAAATAAAACAAATATGTAGATATAGATCTAGTTTTGATTGCTGTACATCTTTCTTTTTTTTCTGGAAATGAAATAAACCAAAAAAGTAAATTTTATGTATACATAAATTTTTACTTCCTCTTATTTTCTGTTCCTATATTTCATTTAATATTTGCCTTACAATTTTAAACTTTACACTGTGACAAAGAGAATTAATTTCACAAGAAAGTTTCTATATACATACACAAAAAGCATAAAATGAAGTCTTAATGTTGGAAATATGTGTTAAAGTAGCAAGGTATCAAATTATCAACATGTTCCTAATACCTTCATGGGGACATATTATAAATTATAATAATAATAATAATAATAAAGTCTTTATTTAAAGAGAAAACACAGTTGGAACAATCTCCAATCTTCCCTGTGGTCCTCATGGTAACAAAGTTATAACAAAATATATACAACAAAGTTCAACAGCAGAATCAATACAATTTGGAAACTTATTAACAACAAAGTGAATTATTTTTGTTGACATATTAAATTTGTTATGTATATTTCAATTGCAATGAATATTCATTGTTTATTTAACTAATTCAATAATGTATTTCAAGGAAGGAAATAATAGTATTATAATGTAAAATTTACACGGAAAATGATGAGTTCACTACAAAATATATTTAGACAGTCAATGATGTATTCAATGATTATAAGAATCAACTGACTGCAACAAGGATACAAGTTTAATGTTTTGTAACACAATAAATCTTTGTTGTGACAGGGGACTTTTATATTTAAATGTTATATAATATCTCTTAAATTCTTGAACTGATGAAGCACATGGTTTGGAAGGGAATTCCAGATTTTGGATCCAGAATATATAAGAGTTTTACGATATGTTTCTAACATTGGTTTTGGTACATATAGAGAATTATTTGACAGTGAGCGTAGATTTTTAGAATGTATATTTGGTGTTGGGGTAAAATTATTTTGCAAATAATCTGGGGCCAAGTTGTTGATGATCTTGAACATTTAAATAGCCTTTTTATATTTTACTCTTTCATGGAATTTCATCCATTTTAGATCATTAAATAATGTTTCAGATGGTGTATCAATGTCTTTATCAAGGATAAGTCTTGCAGCACGTTTTTGAAATTTTAATACGTTGTCAGATAGGTCAGAGTTGCAATTTCCCCATATTGTACAGCAATAGTCTAGATGAGGAAGTATGTAAGAATTGTAAAATAATTTCCTAATAGGTATTGATAAATAGTATTTTATTGGCCAAGTAAGTATAATAAGGAATTGCATTTTTTAAGAGTGTTTTCAACTTGTTGAGTCCATGTTAGTGTGTTGTCAATTGTTACTCCCAGAAGTTTTTCACTACTGGTAAATTCAATAGCCTCATCTCCTATTTTTAAGTGCTCAGCTGATCTGAATAGTGGTTGCTTTGTATATAAATCTGGCTATCATTACCTGAGCATGACAGATACTGAGATAAGGAGTACACAGTATTGGTTAGCATGGTTGATATGATAATACCTATATTAGGGAAAGGGTTAAGTGAATTATTTAATAGTTCAAATGGAAATGTTGTTATACCATAAGTTTATTTAAGACGGACATTGTGTATGTTGGTATTCTCCTTCGTGTTAAAACTGTATATACTCTATATCTTGACCATTATTTTGAAAATAAGTAAAATAAAAAAAAAATTTACCTACCTACCTACCGGTACTAAAACTACCTGGGTCGCGGGAGGGGAAACAAAAAATATTTTTAGTCTGCCCTTGTCAGTTAAAGAATCTACAAATACTTCAGATAGGCCTATAGGGCAAAAGAAATTTAAATTGGCCTGGGCCAGGGCTTTTTTACCTTATGAAACAGAGTGCGAATTTTGGTGGCTTCCCAAACTAAAAATCATGTGTTTTTTCCCCAATTGATGCCAAATTATTCCCTTAATGAAATTTTTTTTTTATTTCTTACTTTAGAGGATAAAAACCTCAACTGGATATGAAGTATTATTTTAATATATCTGATAATAATTGGTAAGAACATGATGTTAACAATATTAACAATTTATTTTCCAGTTTGCTAAAGCCTTAAAAAATTCTCAATTTCCACTCAATCACACTGTTTTTTCCCAATCTCAGAGGCTTTCAGAACCTTTTCCCAATTTCAGAGGCTTTCAGAACCTTTTCCCAATCTCCGAGGCTTTCAGAACCTTTTCCCAATCTCAGAGGCTTTCAGAACCTTTTCCCGATTTCCATAAAAAAGGCTCTGTGGGCTGTGCCAAGATTTATATAAAATACATGTTAGGGACTACTACCTCAGATGTGACATACAAGTATGCTGATTGGTCAGTTCTATCAGCAAGTGCAATTTACAAAAAATGCTGTTGCCTTTTTTGCAATAATGCAGTTTTTTTTTTAAGCCCACTTGATTATCTCTATAAAGAGACAACGTTTGATTTTGTTTCATGAATTTTCATGAAATATTAAGAAATTTATCTGCAAGAATGTTACCTGAAATGGGCACATTTCCTCCGATTTTTTTGCAAAAAACGAGTGTCAAAGCTGGAAGTAGTAACATTTTCACTGATGGACCATCCACTGTTAATGTAGTAGAAATTATTTGAGGCACATGTTTCAGTCAAAGTTTTTGAGCCCATTGCAAATTTATTGAAGTCCTTTATCTGCTATTTGGTTTAAACATATTTATTCATAAATTATGTACAGCATATTCCACAACATATTTAGTAAAAGGATTGAAACGAAAGAAAATATTTCTTATATAGTTTCTCTCCTCAGTAACTTATACAAACATTTGTGTAAGGTGGCGAAGATTCATTAGATTAGTTTTGATATATTAACAAAATAGAGTTTTATAAAAGATATATGATTTTTACATCGATAGTTGTATGTCTTGTTAAGTTTTGAAAGAAAACAAAATTTTATAATTAATCATATAAATTAGAATTAAAAACAAAATAAACAGAAAAAAAAGGTGGACGAGTTCAGGACTAAGGCGAGCGAGCCAAGGGAAACAGACAGCAACATATAAATTATTATTATTATAATTATAATAATTGTTATTATAATTATTATTGTTATTATTATTATTATTATTGTTATTTACAAGTCAACAGCTTTACAGCGTTGTTAGATAAGTTTTTAATTTTCGTTATTAAAACGCTTACTCGAGAGTATATATTTGTGGACAGCTTTAAAAATTTCGACGTTTGTATTGTGGGGGAGATGAGGTTCTCCAAAGAGAAGTGTGTTGAGGGTAACAGTGCATATATGAGAGATTGATGCAAGAAGTGTAGCGCGTTCGACATGATAAATAGGACAGACGAGGCTATTTATTATCATATACTCATTATCTGTCACAGGTGTGTGTGGTGTTCTGCTAGTAGGTGTTTGGGGTGAGAAGGCGGCACCTGGTTTAAATGATAAAGAATGTACATTTTGGAATCAACTTGCCAACAACCTTTCTCATGTGCATGAACAGACTGGAGACTTTTTACACATGGCCTGTACTAGCACCTGCTTGGAAATACAGTGTAGTGGACGTATGAAACCACAGGTAAGGAACTTTTGATATTTACATGCAGCTGATATTGCTCAATTGTCATGATTAATTAATGTGCCAAAGTAAAGTTTCAGCTAAATATTTTAGGTTGCCGAAACTCATTGTTCACAGGTGAGCTATTGTGGTCGCCACATGTCCGTCCATTCATTAACTTAAAAATTGCTGTAAATGTCCAAGGCCATTACAAATCAATTGCTACATTATCATCCAAATTTTTCTTAAAAACAGGGAGGGCGAGAGGATTTTGTTTCTTAAATATAAAATGATTAGAAAGCATCCAATTATCATTTATAAATAAAAACGATTGATTTTGGAATTTCGAATCCCCCAACTTATAACGTACATGATGCTGGACGACCTTCACCTCATTCTATCTAAGATAAACCAAATCAACATGACTGATAAAATCACAATCAAAATTAAATCATATCATTCCATTACGATGTCACAATGACTTGTAGCAGGAAATCTTTTTCACTCTATCAGGGGCACGTATGTAGTTTAGAAAATCCCCTTTTAATATACAGTCAAACCTGTGTAAGTGGTCAAATCTTTTAAAAAGCCACTTGTCTATAAGCAGCCACATTTGCTATTTCCCATTTCCATGCTCTCAGATCAAATTGACCTGTATTAAGCAGCAGTCTGTCTTAAATTGCCACTTTTGCTTCTTCCCGTGACTGGCTGCTTAAGACAGGTTTGACTGTAGTAACAGTATATTTGACCTGTTTAAATTGATATACTTGTATTGTTCATTGTCCTTGTAGATGTGTTTCACATTTGTTTAAAAATAGAAGTTTTGCACAGACTGCCATGCACATATTCCTCAAAATGTATTTACATGAAAACCACCCAATAAAAAAACATTCTGTTCATAAAAAAGTGAGTACTGCAATGATGGTCTTGTGGCAAAGCATTTGCCTTGCATGAGGAAGATCATGGGTTAAATCCATGATCTCGTCATACCAAAGACTTAAAAAACAAAATGCTATAAGAAGCTTCCTGGCTTGGCTATCAGCCTTTGGAGGATAGTTTTAAGTCTGATGGGCCCAGTGTCATTATAATGTGACTAGGCGGGGTATTGTACCATGTGTCTGCTGCATGATACATTTGTACTTCAGTGTGGTAGGGCTTAGAATTCTGTGTGAAGCAGACATCATCTTGATATATACTGAAAAAGTGATGCTTAACACCATACATAACAGTACGTAAACTACACAAGTGAACAGTAAAGTAAATCTCTGCAGAGATTGACAGTGATTCTATTCTTAGCCGGAACCAAACAGGCGCAGTAAAGAAAAGAAAATGTGGTGAATATTGTAGTGATGTGATGCATGAAAGGACCATTCAGCAAACAGATATATTTGAAACCATTCAGTGCAATCACAAACTGTTTGGCCAAATAACTGATTCAACACGATCAAATGTGAAATAAGTAATCATGTCATCCCAGTCCTCTTGTTTTGTCGGTTCATTTTCTTATCTTCTTTGTCTGCAGTTCAGCCTGCTAATGAAGGACGCTGTGATTGATTTCTGTTTTGGTGTACAACTAGACAACTGTAAGACAGAACCAACCATGAATTACTACCTCAGCATCCCAAAGAAAAACCAGACAATGCAAGGGGCCATTACTCACAATGACTCTTTCGAAACTCCTAGTAAGTCAGTAAGGCCATTATAAATTAATTGCTGGATTATCATTCAATTTTTTCTAAAAAAGGGGGAGTTAGGGGAGGATTTTATTTTATTTATTTTTTATTTTTTTGAAATTAAAAAGGGTCGGGTGGCATTAAGGGGCGAGCAGAGATGATAATCTAGCAATCATTTTTAATCTTTTTTGTTGTTTTCAGAGCAATCAGTACTCAGCAAAAACTCTGTAATTAGTTAGGAAGATGTCAAACTTATCAGCCATTGAAAACCGGAATGTTCCGTTAGGATATTTTAAAAGCTGTTAATATCAAGAAATCTTAATCGGTATGTCTGCAAGGAAATATCTGCAGACTGAGTAGCATATATCAGAAAGTGTACCAGTCCTGTACAGTACAGCAGGACACTCACAAAAGTGGAGTGGTACTGTAGTGGCTATAGTGATGCTTGTTCATACCAGAGGTTGCAGATTCGATCCCCAGCTAGACCCGTTGCATCTAATAAAACAACACTAAGTAAGTAGTGGTTCTACCCAGGAAGTGGACTTAAGAGCATTTCAAATAAGCTTTAAGCTTGCTTTACAATCAAGCCCAATATAAATACGTATTAACCTACTGTCACAAATGCACAAATTAAATGTTAAAGCAACCTCTAGTCTTGACCTTTTACCATTTCTGTTCTTTATGTTTTCAGGTGCGAATTTGCCAGGTGGGCGAGGTACCGTATTGGTGACAGTAGAGATGGTCCGAGTGAACAGAAGTTATATAATGTTTGGGGTACTTACTTTTTGATATTATATTGATTGACAATGCATTTTTTTTTTCTCTTATGATTAAGTAGCTGTTGTAAGTGATATCTGAATGGCCAAATGGCACATGACACTGTTTCAAGATTACTTACCTCTGACCTCTGAGGTTGTAGGTTCAAGCCTTGCTTGGTCCAACTGAGAAGATGGTTTGTTCTCCGAGAAAAGATGGTTCAATGTGCAATCTTGAGATCTCTTGCTTCCTAATGCTAAGGTCGTGGGTTCAAGACCAGCTTGGTACATAAAGTTCATGTGAGACAGTTTGCTGATTACTTGCCAAAAGATGGTGGTTTGGTTTATTTGGGTCTTCCTCCACCAATAAAACTAGATGCCATATGTAACCTGTAATGTGTTGAAAATAGAATTAAACCCCATACATCTGTTATTTATCTCTTATCATTGATTTAGACTGAAAGTATATATCATTTTTAAATACACAGGTTTAAATCATAAAAAGAAGGGTGGTGGTTTAGTGGATAGGGTGTTTTGCGCATTCATACTACAGGTTGGAGGTTCAACCCAACACCCCACTGATGTTTTCTCAGAGGCTACACCTAATACTGGTTCTATCCAGGGAATGAACTCGAGAATTATTTGCAAAATTTTCTTGCAAACTTGATAATCAAGCTTAAATAAATTACAGATTCTTCTGTAAATGACATAAAATGACATATTATATTACAGAAAGTTTCTAACAATGTTTTTTCCAAATGTCCTAATGTCAGAGTGTTCCCATAGTTAACATTAAGTTTCAATATACATGAATATAATTATATTGCTTTTGAATGAGGTTTAACGCCATTTTCAACATATATCAAGTTATACATGTATATGGCATATCCAGTTTTGTTGGTGGAGGAAGACCTCAGAATAAATATGAGTAGAACCACTGTCCTTCCACAGGTAACTGGCAAATTTTCTCACATAAATGTTTTTGGAGCGAATGGAACTCGAACCTAATACCTTAGCAGTGAGCAATAGTGATATTCGAGATGGTGCCTCGGTGGCCACGGAGGACTTCAGTTTCTCTATAAGTATATGCAAGTGTATATGGTAGAACATCATACCCAGGATCGAGTTGGGGTCCTTGAGTCTATCCCACACCATGACCATATGTCATATATTCATGCCAGCGGATTATGGATGGATTACTAGCTTTTTTCGACCAGTTTCGGCCTCAAAATCACCTGAGGATTATACTTGGGTGCGGTTTATAGTTGCAGATTTATGGTAGTGGCCTTGAGTCTATCCCACACCATGGCCATATGTAGTGGCCTTGAGTCTATCCCACACCATGGCCATATGTAGCGACCTTGAGTCTATCCCACACCATGGCCATATGTAGTGGCCTTGAGTCTATCCCACACCATGGCCATATGTAGCGGCCTTGAGTATCCCACACCATGGCCATATGTAGCGGCCTTGAGTCTATCCCACACCATGGCCATATGTAGTGGCCTTGAGTCTATCCCACACCATGGCCATATGTAGCGACCTTGAGTCTATCCCACACCATGGCCATATGTAGTGGCCTTGAGTCTATCCCACACCATGGCCATACATAGCGGCCTTGAGTAAGACACATTATTCACATAGGCTTAGTATGGGTTCTACTGATGAAGACTTAGAGTGTGCCCAAGTTGTAAGAACGTGTATCACAATCAATGTAAAATAAATAAGTTTAAAACTAACATAAGGTGAGTACAAATCTAATAACTAGGCTGATCTTTGTCCAATTTTTAGATAAGCGGAAGTGTCAAAGTGACTATTGCTGGACAGAGTTTTTTCCCCTACAAGGAGAAGGTATTCCCGCCAACCTTGATTGATGTACCAGCCTGTGACAAAACAAAGCCAGCACTAGCCACGCTGGTTCCACCTAAGAATTGTACAGCACCCCCTCCACCGGCTACTAAAACAACAGCCAAACCCGTTGTTATTAAATCGGGTATGTGGAAATTTCATTATAATAAAGGTTATAAAATCGGGTATGTGGAAATTTCATTATAAAAAGAGCAAATAGTGGTCCAGTGGTTAAAACCTTGGACAGTGAACCCAGGGGTCGCAAGCTCTCTCCCACTGTTCCAAAAAAAAATACAATCGGTCTTTCGGATGAGATTTTAACAAATTTTTTTGCTGTACACTGGGCATGTTAAAGAATCAGGGATGCAACGAAAGGGTATTCTGTATATCTGCACTATCCTCAAAAAATCTAAAATTACTAATACTCTTCTGGATGTGTCGCCCATATGGGAAACTAGTGGCGATGGTAAATAAAATTATCATTATCGTCATCATATTATTGTAATTAGCTTTATAAGCACAGTGGCCTAGTTTTTCCTGTTCCTGCTCATGTAAAATGACTATAAATAATTTCTATAAGTGGGGTGGTAGTATTATGGATTGAGTGTGGAATTGTTCCAAAATTTGATCAATGATACACAATGGCCTGTCTAAAATTCAATGCCTGTTACTGGTTCTACTCTGCCATCAAATGAAATATAGAAGGATTTTCAAAAACTCTTAACTTATTTTGCAATAGGAATTAATGGAAAAAAGTATCTACCACTTGGGGTCTGTGATGCTGGCAAAATAGTAGCGGTTACAGGATAATAGCAAATTTTACACCATGTTAATCAGTGTAATAAAGATGTTTTCTCCGTCAAACAAAAACGAATACTGACATTGTTGCAGACTTCATAATAAAAAATTAGCCCTGGTGCAAAAGCAGTGATAATGACATTGGCACATAAATAACAGAGACACCACCTTCTGTTATTTGTTGCCATGGTATCCATTACAAAATGTCAACGTCAGCTTCCATTTACTTGTTGTTTTTTTTTGCATCAATGAGTTATTATTTGACTATGAGCATTGAAAAATCATCAAAATAAACCAGAATGACAGATTTTTTTCAATTGTTTGTTTCGATTCACATATTTGAATAAATGTACATGCATGTAATATATATAATTATATAAAATTCAACTGTTGTGGTCTACATTTAACTCCCACCTTCTTGTGACATTTTGGGGAAAAAATTTTTCATTAAATGTTGGAGTTTACAGCAGTTTATCATATGTAATAATTTAGGATTAAAACCTGAATTATGAGTTTTCATTTAAAACATTAGGCCAGTTTAATGTTGGTGAAGCATGAAGGGACTGTCGACAACATTAAACTAGTTTTATGTTCGGCAACATTAAACTAGTTTTATGTTCGGCAACATTAAACTAGTTTTATGTTTTTTATCACCTGATGTAAACTCAAAATTAGGCTTTCAATCCTTATATTTACATTATATTTTAGATAAAACTATTACGTTATTTTTGCCATTTTGATATTTCAAAAGCATGAATGTCATGAATGTAACGGCGATGTTCACAACATACTGAATAGCTGCAGGCATTTGTATGGCGACTTACGGCAAATGTCACTTGAACCTTACAGCAACGTGGCGTCTCACCATCAAAACAAAATCGTTCAACCAATGAAATGCAAACTGATCCTTTTTAGCTCCGCTCAGCTGCAAATGTTTTTCATTGGAAAATGAAATGCAGTTAATCTATATAAATGTAGTTTATAAATTTAGTTCATTTAGGCCGGCGTGGTCTAGTGGTAGAGCGTCTGCCTCGCATGCAGAAGGTCGTGGGTTCAATCCCAGACCGGGTCATACCAAAGACTTTAAAAATGGTACTAGAAGCTTCCTCGCTTGATGCTCAGCATTAGAGGAGAGTTCTAGGTCTGGTCGGCCCGGTGACAGTATAATGTGACTGGGTGGGGTTTCATACCATGTGTCTGCGGCATGATACTCCAGTGTGACAGCGCTTAGAATACTGTCTCAAGTAGACACCGTCGCGATATGACTGAAAAATTGTTGAAAGCAACGCTAAACACCATACAACAACAACAGCAACAACATCATTTAGGCCAATTGTAGTAAAAATGTGATGATGAGCATTAAATCACATTAAAACAAACAAAGATAAAAACAAATAAAGAAAATTAAGTTCAACATTATATTGATTGAATATTTTCATTGCAGATACATATAATAAGTCCTGTGAGCTAGGGATCAGTCAGTGTAGCCAGAATGAGATGTGTCGGTCTGTTAGCTTGAATTCAAAGAGAAAGAACGGCATCTGTCACTGTGCTACATTTGCCAAACTGGACCCAAAAACGGGCAAGTGTGAAACCACAGAAAGTAAGTATATTAAATTCATGACAAAATGGGTAGGATCAACTGTGTACATGTACCTTTAAAGGGATTATATTAGCATATATGGTCAATTCCCTGTCATAAATACACACGCCCAGCATGAAGATACACTTATTACTTAGAGATATACGCGTCTAAAGTGTCTAATTGCATAACTTCTTTATTACAAACATCGGGTTTCTGAAGCCATGTTTTTGTTTACATTTGCCATTTTCAATGAACCACTTTCAGGTTTCCGATCAATCATCGAATAACATCGTGAAGACTCATTCCCGATTTCGTTTTCGAGGCTTTGTTCGGGAAGTTTACGGAGTTCAATGTAAACATTGCACAATACTTTATTGCAGGACGTATTAAAGTTTTAGCCAATATCCAATTACTGTTAATTTGATAACTTTTAAGTAAATCATGGTTATACGTCAATACATAAGCATTATTTTGTACACACTGCATACAGGAAAAGTCTGGATTAACAGTGTGTTTGTGTTACTTGCCAATATAATCCCTACTACTGAGGACTTTGTTTCGATTTCAGAATATTCTAAGTCTTTTACATGTATTTGTGAAAATTTGATTCTGAGGCCTACCTTGCTGAAACCAATAAAACTGGTTGATATACAGTCAAACATGTGTTAACAGTTATCTCTGTTAAGCAGCCACCTGTCTTAAGCAGTCACACTTGTTATTTCTCATTTATATGTTTTCAGGGCATACATGATTAGCCTGCATTAAACAACAACCTGTTTTAAAAGGTCACTATTGCCCCTTCCCTTAGCTGGCTGCTTAAGACAGTTTGACTGTGTATATATAATCTGGAAGATGTTAAAATTGGTTTAAAGATAAAAATCTCAAAATCAGCAAAAATTTGCTATACATTTCTTAAATTAAATATAAAATACATACAAAAAAAGCAAAACACTTTCTCTGAAAGTTCAGGGCTTAGACCATAGATATTTTATGTGTAGCAATGCATGTGGGTCCCATAAAGGTTTTTTTGAAGTTGAGTCCCTGGGGTCAGATTTGGGGCCGCCACAGGGATCACTGTTTTACATAGTTACATTGGGAAAATGTTGTAGACGCAATAGCACCTTCATTTTTCATTGTATCTTAACCAAACCTACACAGCAATTATATAACCACAAGATCTCATACAAGTTTTTGACCCAGCGTGATTCGACCACAAATGCCCCGCCACAGGACTTATAAGCACATTTTAAGCGAAACTTAAAAAAACATATTCTCTGAAAGTTCAAGGCCTAGACTTTAAATATTTTATGTGAAGCATAGCATGGGGGTCCATGGGGTCAAATTTGAGGCTGCCACAGGAATCACTGATTTACATAGAGTTATATTGGGGACATGTTGTAGATGCAATAACACACCAATTTTTCATTGAATCTGACTAAACTTCAACAGAAGTTATATAACCACAAGATCACGGAAAAGTTCTTGAACCAGAGTAATTTGACCACAAATGTCCCTGCAATAGGGCTTTGTTGAAGACAAACTTATAAAAATCATTTCCTCTCAATTATTCATCTGTCCATTTGTTGCCAGTAGAGCGATTCAGGCCCTCTTGAGTCTCTTATTTATCATATACGTTGGACTGAACAATAATTTGAAGAAAAAAGAAAGAAAAACAAATAAAAAATTATAAAAAATTCATAGGGATTGGTGGGGCAGGGACTAACCAAGGTTTGTTACCCCTGCCTGCAATGTAAACTACACTTGATTTTATTAGTTATTAAAGAAAACTGGGGAAAACAAAAGATGAATGTTAATAATTATGTTTAAATTGCATTTTTGTTTTGCTTGTCACAGCGACCATTGTTCCTGCAGTCGTTACCATGGTGACCACTGTGAATCCACCCATGATCACAAATTCATCAAAGGTTAAATCTACTGAAGAAAAGTCAGGAATGAATTGTAAGTCTTAACAGTTATCAGTTGTTTAATCACTCTACGCTAAATTAACTTGGCCATAAGTTCTTCAAAAGCAGAACATTGCAGCAAATTTAGATAACTGGGGCTAGTTTCTTATTAACGTAAAATTTCATGTTAAGAAAAAAAGAGTTAAGAATCATAACTCTGAATTGCATTTTGGCAGAGTTATGGCCCTTTTTCGACTTAATTTTTCAGGTTAAAGTTTTTTATCAGATAAGATATCAATGCAACCACTCATTGGATGAATGAAACTTTGCATGTGTGTTCACCATCATCAATGGAACAGACACAGACAAAAACCATAACTTGGGGTTTCATTTTGGCAAAGTTATGGCCCTTTTGGACTTAATTTTCATCTGTAGACACCCAGGTTAAACTTTTGCATTTAGTTGCATTTAAGTTTTGGTGTTTGCCTCCAGTCTCAATCTTTGCATGGGTGGTGAGTTTTATCCAATTGGCGAGCTTTGTTGTCTTCTGACATCTCTTGTTTAAAACATTTATTTATATAAAAATATTATATATAATGGAAGACATTGAAGTTTTTTTAGTTAATATTAAATTTAAGGCAATTGTGTTTGTTTTTTCAGGGACGCCTGTGATTGTGGGCAGTGTTGCCGGTGGCGTGCTTCTAGTTGTCGTGGTTGGGACAGTCATTGCCTGTGTCGGACGTCGCAAACGGATGTCAATATACAGGGACAGACAACAACTGCTTACTGATGATATTGATGATGACGATCATGGAAATGTTGTTATTTAGGCCAGTCCTTTTGATGCTATCATTTTTTTAGATGAGTCACTGACACAAAAATATTCACGATGTTTATTGAAAGGATCCATTTTGATAAAGGTTCACTGTTAAGCGGTATTAGATTTTAAAAGTAGTCCCTTAAAGCTTGATTTTTTTTATTTTGTGGTTTTATTAAATAAATGAAACATCTATCTTAATATGTTTGTTTAAAAAGTGTAGTGAAACCTTTTGGTTATAAGAAACAAATATAAATTTTTTTAAGGGATATCGGTATCCAATGATTCAATGTTATTAATGGATCATAAGTTCTTGTTAACGTTATTGATAGCGAAGGTTGTAATATCCTTCCGTCGACTTTTAAACCATAAGGTCATAGGAAATTACTTTTTAGATTTTCATTTAAACTTGCCCTCCCTTTTTTTTTTTCCTACCTCGACATATTTTATTGTTAAAATTTTATTTTCTCAATTTTTTTATTTCAGCAACAGAACCATAGTTTGGCAGAAAGGTGCCTTTTTCATTTAAAACCTTATGTTCTTTGAATAATTTTCTGTCATTTCATGGTTAATATCATATTTTAATATTTGAAAAATTAAAACATAAAATTGCCCTCCCCCTCCTATCTACAACAAAGTTAGATGAAATCTAGGAATTCATGTATTATGGTTTATTACTAGTTTGTTTAGTCATAAATTGCACAGGAACGAAATCTCGTCCATAGGGTGATGGAAATATCTGGCTCCAACACCGTGTCAGATATTCTTATCCAGTATGGAAGAATACAGAATCTCAGATTATCTTAAAAGGACAAACAACAGTTTTAAGAAATTTGCACTTAACTCTGTATCTAAAATTATAATATCAGCATGCTGATGAAATGAGAATACCTCAGCATGTGCGCAGACCCTTAAAGGATGTGTATCAGTAAAACATTAAACAATGTTCACTATGTATAAACCTGTTTTAATGGATCAAATTGAAATCAAAATGAAATTACTTGATTCATTTAATATGTTATAAAATATGTTACCATTTTACAATGTAAGCAGGAAATCTATTTTGTCTAACCTAGGCTCATAGCCCAAGTTAGGAAATCCCTTTTCAATATATTATTTTGGCATGTTTAAATAGATATCCTTTTTGATTTTTTGGTGTTTTCGCACCTGGCTTCAGATCACCAAATGTTGCAGACACAATTAGGTGTGATAATCACAATGCCAATTATTGTACTTGCATTTGTAGACTAATTAACAGTGACCTATGAAATAATTATGGAATAATAAGTGTATATTTGACTGTTTTAATTTCACTATTTGAAGAAAATATCTCACCACCAGCGAGATATGTTTTAAAAATGCACAATTTTGACATTAGAATATGTCACTGTGAACCAGAATTTGGTAGTTTGAAAATCACGATAGTTTGAGAAGAAAAATCACTGTCCCGTGGATTCCGAACCAATGCAAAATCACTGTCCCGTGGATTCCGAACCAATGCAAAATCACTGTCCCGTGGATTCCAAACCAATGCAAAATCACTGTCCCGTGGATTCCGAACCAATGCAAAATCACTGTCCCGTGGATTCAATACCAATGCAAAATCACTGTACTTAGAGATTCGTTTATTATATTTATATGATTGTACATTCATCGATGTGATGATTGAACAGATTTGAACAGATGTGTTAAAATCAGTTTCAACCCTTGTCATGAGTCCCTTTAAGATCAATGTATCATAAAATTATTAATCCCAATTTTGTTTTTCATGTCAAAGACCATGCTTTGTTGTAAAACAAGGTAGGACACAGTTGGTATGAAGGGGAACATAGAACCTATTTGTCCGAAACTGCTAAAAATCATTTATTTTTTTACTATCCGTAGATGTTAGATATTTTTTAAATGACCATGTTATGGTTATTTATGAACCATGTGTACAAACAGTAACACTGTGCTGAGTGTTGATAACTCAAAAGTAAGCAACTTCATAAACGTTTAATATAAATATAGGTCAGGTTTTACTAACATTTACTTTAGCTATCTAAATAAATTTTTGGTGTTTACATATGTACTTGTATAGGCCATTTAATTTGTGTTTTACATGTTTCAAGTATTTTCTTAATAGCAAAAATAATATTGATGAAATTGGATCTTAAATACAGTGGTGCAGGCCCCTTTAATCTACATTTAGTTACGTGAGCAGTTGGTAATATGTAGCGCAACTATTAAATAAATTTAATTCAAGAATCGTACATTCCAATCCCCCCGTCTGGCAATCATAAATCATAAATGATGATTAATCTCCTTGTTATTTATCTCTCACCCGATGATTCAAGTGGGATAGTTATCCGTTACTTGCAGAGATAAGTGTGCTCGAGTAATGATAAACCTTTGAGGTTCTCAGAAAGACGACTCGATGCTTAGGTTAATTGATCGTCTTTTATCCCTCGATGGCATATAAAGACGCTAAATATTCACTCAATCAGCCTATCATTTATTTGTAGTAAATATTAGCTACATTTACAGCTGGACACCATCTAGCTTTCATAATAAGTTGGCTTTCCAATATTGTTATTTCTTTGGTCTCGGTTTTTTGTTTTCATTTATGAAACACATTGTAACAATCACAGCACATTCTGTAACATGGCAATACACATTATTATGAAATCGGGATTATGAAATGTACTGGTATTTCTCATGTTTTATTGGTTGTTAAAATTGTTTGATATTTTCATCTTTCACTCTTTCCTTCATTGTTCTGTAATGTTACATTGCTTTATGGGCATGAAATAGGTAGAACAGTATATGAAAAAGTTGCTTTATAATAAAAAAAGGAATACTAGTCAATTGTTTTATAAAAACTTTTTTACTGCTTTGAGGTTGTAAAATAGGAATACAGTTAAACCTGTGTAAGTGGTCACCTGTATTAAGCAGTCACCTGTCTTAAGAAACCATATTTTCTATTTCCCATTTTTGTGTTATCAGAGTAAGTTAACCTGTATTAAGCAACAACCTGTCTTAAAATGCCACTCTTACTCATTCCATTGACTGGCTGCTTAAGACAGGTTTTACTGTATATCGCTTATAAAAAGGGCAGAAAAAATGTAACTGCTTTGGGGTCATAAAAAAGGAATATATTGCTTTTTGATTATAAAAAAAATGAATATATAACATTTTGATTGCAGAAAGGAATAATTATACAGTTAAACCTGTCTTAAGCAGCGAGCAAAAGGAAGGGGCAAAAATGACCTTTTAAGACAGATTGTTGTTAAATACAGGTTAATTTGCCTTGAAAGCATATAAATGGAAAAATAACAAATGTGGCTGCTCAAGACAGAGGTGGTCATGCATACAGGTTTGTCTGTATTGCTTGATCATTACAGAAAAAACGTTGCCTAATACATGCAAACCTGTCTTAAGCAGCCACTTATAGGAAAGAGCAAAAGTGACTCTTTAAGGCAGGTGGCTGCTTAGTACAGGTTGATTAAAACTTAAATGATAAAAATGGTTAAAAGAAAATGTAGCTCTTTAAGACAAGTGGTTGCTTAATTCGAGGTGACCACCTACACATGTTTGACTATTTATTAAAAAAAAAAATAAAGGAAAATATTGCAAATAATATAGAATATATATAATATATACAAAAAATATAGGATAATATGATAATAGAAAGGCAAAAAATGATTTTTTCTTTACAATCATAGAAAACAACAAAAAAGATTATATTGCTGTATTATTATAAAATGTAAATGTTATAATATTTGTATAAAGGGAGAGCAGCAAGGTATATTTAATCATTATTGAATCTCTATACTCCATCGTTGTGTGATAATATTGATATGTGCTTTATTATTCTATTGTTCTAGGCAGATTTGTAGGGCAGAAAATTTGACTGATGCCAACTCTCTCTAAACCTAGGTGTTTTGCCAATACATGGATATTGTTTTAAATAGAATACAAATTCTAATGTTTTCTAACTTTTATGACAAACAGTTTTGATCTTATTTCGAAGAAAACATTTTTAAAGAAAAAATTTGTAGTGGGGTGATTATATAGTGGATAGAGTCATGGCTGTTCATACCAGAGGTTGTGGGTTCGATTTGACTCTCCTGATGACCTCCTAAAAACAACTCTCGGTACAGGTTCTTCCCAGGAAACAGGGTGGAGAATGATACATGTTATGAACTTTCTACACAATCAAGCTAATACAAATTAGTATATAAGATTGTTTTAATTTGGAAAGCCATAAAACCATTACAAATCATCAAGAGATTTCTTGTAAAAAAATTAATAGTAATTTAAATATAAAATTATACAAAAATCTCAAAAAAGAAACCTGCCTCTGAATTAGATGTTATTTTCAAATGAACTGTATTGAGATTTTTAAACATGGCCTTAATATTTGTTTTTCTTTGGAAATAAATGAAATTCTATTGTATATAAAAAAAAATGTGTGTTAAATTAAGATGAACATTATGTCAATTGAATCTCATATTTTGATTTTATATGTACATGTTTGGACTTACATGTATGTGTGTTTTTTTTTGTTTAACTGTATAATTCTGTTGTTAATGTGCCACAGTTTATACTGTTTTGTTAATTGATTTATATATTTGTGAATATAATTTTATAAATAAAACTCCACCTCACTCTGCCAGGACAGGAAGAAATATAATTGTAGTAGTTGTTATATTTTGTCGTGTTAAAGTTACAGTATTTTTTTTGTACCTGCCAGTGAGTTTCTAAAATGCTAAAAATACACCATTAATCTGCTGCTTTAAACCTGCTGAAGGTGTATAAAAACAGATCCATGTCCCACCAGGGAGAACTTATTTTACTCATTCTCATAGTTTCATAGAACAGCTGGTTTCTATACCTGTCAGTTTAGTTTCAATGTGCTAAAAATGCACCGTTAACAGCTGCTCTAATTCTACTGAAACTATGTACACATATATTGGAAATATTCATGTGTATTGTTTATGATTTGTAGTATATGACCTCACAATCTCCTCCTTAGAATCGTAAATTTTTGGCAGTTGGAATTTAATTTGGAATTTTTATAAAACTGCATACATGTGTAACAAACACTTTTTTGGAAATTATTTTTTTACCAATTGAATTTATTAACAATAATCTAGTAGAGTGCCAAATTGTAACAAAAACAACTTGGTGGTGACTCAGAAATTTAAAAAAAAAGTCTTTGATTAAAAAATCATGTTTATAATTTTGTGGCCCCATTGCCATCTTGTGGCTTGTATATAGCAGTTGAGGCTTTAAGCTGAAAGTTTGTTATTGATTGTTGTTTTTTTGTCAAAATATCGTACATGTATTATAATTGATATTTATACAAAAGAAAATAATAATATCTGTAAATGCTTTTATCTAATCCGTGTAAGCAGTCGCTTTTCTCATGATATTAATATTTATTTCTATCACATGTAAGCAGTCATTTCTATGATATGTAAGGAGTCCATTTCTATCACATGTAAGCAGTCATTTCTATGACATTTAAGGAGTCATTTCTATCACATGTAAGCAGTCATTTCTATCACATGTAAGCAGTCATTTCTATCACATGGAAGCAGTCATTTCTATCACATGTAAGCAGTCGTTTCTATCACATGTAAGCAGTCATTTCTATGACATTTAAGGAGTCATTTCTGTCACATGTAAGCAGTCATTTCTATCACATGTAAGCAGTCATTTCTATCACATGTAAGCAGTCATTTCTGTCACATATATATGTAAAAAGAATTTCTATCACATGTTGGTGATCATTCTATCACATGTAGGCAGTCATTTCTGTCACATATAATCAGATTTTCTATCACATGTTGGTGATCATTCTATCACATGTAGGCAGTCATTTCTGTCGTCACATGTTGATTATCAATCTATCACAAGTAGGCAGTCATTTCTGTCACATATAAACAGATTTTCTGTCACATGCTGGTGATCAATCTATCACAATTAGGCAGTCATTTCTGTCACATATAAACAGATTTTCTGTCACATGTTGGTGATCATTCTATCACATGTAGGCAGTAATTTCTGTCACATATAAGCAGATTTTCTGTCACATGTTGGTGATCATTCTATCACATGTAGGCAGTCATTTCTGTCACATATAAACAGATTTTCTGTCACATTTTGGTGATCATTCTATCGCATGTAGGCAGTCAGTTTTGTCACATATAAACAGATTTTCTATCACATGTTGGTGATCATACTATCGCATGTAGGCAGTGAGTTTTATCACATATAAACAGATTTTCTGTCACATGTTGGTGATCATTCTATTACAAGTAGGCAGTCATTTCTGTCACATATAAACAGATTTTCTGTCACATGTTGGTGATCATTCTATCACATGTAGGCAGTCATTTCTGTCACATATAAACATATTTTCTGTCACATGTTGGTGATCATTCTATCACATGTAGGCAGTCATTTCTGTAACATTTAAACATATTTTTTGTCACGTTTTGGTGATCATTCTATCACATGTAGGCAGTCATTTCTGTCACATATAAACAGATTTTCTGTCACCTGTTGGTGATCATTTTATCGCATGTAGGCAGTCATTTCTGTCACATATAAACAGATTTTCTGTCACATGTTGGTGATCATTTTATCGCATGTAGGCAGTCAGTTTTGTCACATATAAACAGATTTTCTATCACATGTTGGTGATCATACTATCTCATGTATGCAGTCAGTTTTATCACATATAAATAGATTTTCTGTCACATGTTGGTGATCATTCTATCGCATGTAAGTAGTCAGTTTTATCACATTTAAGCAGTTCACTGTCTCCATCAGTCATGTTTTGTGTAGTTTCTAAATTTGTTTCTTTTTTTGGTTGGTAGATTAGGGTTTGATTCCGTTTTAGACAAAATAAAGGTTATTGTATACAATTGAATAAAGCTGTAAGGATGCTGCATTTTGAGAAAGGGGGAGGTGTTGGGGGTGTATTTGGGTTTAGAGAAATTAGAATTTAAACTTTTTATAAAGTGTATGTGAAATATCTTAAAACGCACAGCTGGAGCATGTGCTACTTGTACAATAATTATAATGGGATCAAATACATAAGGGATCAAAGAACATAACTGGCTAACTATATAATGTCTGTAATTTGCAATATGAATTTCTTGCTATTATAATAACATGTATATGTATTTTGTCATTGTAAAAAAGTTTTATATTCTATTTCATTGTTCATTAATATACTCCACAAAATAAGTTAGGGACCATGTAATTTATTTCCCTTAGATGTTATATTAAATTTGCATATATGTAGTTTTTAAAAATATGTTTTGGAGCTGCTCTGATACTTTATGAAAAAAAGAGTGCTATATTGAGTATGGGTAATAATATATTCAAATACAATATTAACCCCACAAAAATATTTACATTATTAAAAATAAAACAATATTTAAAAGATAACAGTTTTTGCCGCAAAATTGACATTTTTCAAAATTTTGTATTAGATTTTACCATGTTCTTTCAACATCAAAACTTAGTTGTAAATACTGTTTTCACTTCACAACACCAAGTTGAACTAGATCATCTCCCAATATTCAAAATTTTAGAGCACTGAGAAAGTTTGCAATTGAAAAGTTAAAAATGATTGTTTACACATCGTAATGATAAATGAATGGTTACGAGACCTTTAAATTTCAATAATTAGCACTTTATATTGATTTCGGTATTTCTGGTCACGGATGAAGAATTAATAAAAAAAAACAAGTAAACAAGGACAAATCGAATTATAAAATGTAAACAGGCTGTCTTAAACAAACTTATTATTTAAAAAATGAATAATTTATTTTGATTCAAGTTTTTTCTATTTCCATTTATTAAAGCAGTCCGTAAACATTTTGGTGTTTTTGAGGATATCAGTATTGCCTTTCAAAAGCTTCGTGAGCTTAAAAGCTGAAATCTAGCCAAAACAGAAACTACATGGTGATTATATTGTCCAATAAACATCTTCATATCCATTTAGCCTGTGTGGTTCCGGCTAAGAATAGAATCACTGTCAATCTCTACAAAGGGTAGGAATCCTCCAAATGGGTGTCATGTTTATTTGATAATTTTTTGTCATGTTCACCATTGGGGTTAAATTACCAACCCCTGTGTGGTTCCAGTGAGCCTTACGACTGATTGCAAGAATATGATCACTGTGGTTCATGCATGTTGTAAGAAGCGACAATTTGAGTAATACGATAGAATTTGCTGTAGCTCTGTAGTTCTGCAGGTATCAAGGTTCTAGGTTTGTTCTGCATATTCATTTGTTGATGTATTTTTTTTAATCTGTATGTTAATTTGTTAATTGTGTACATGTAGAGTGAACCTGGAATCTTCATTCCTGTTGGGGTTAAATAACCTATAATGTGTTGGTACGCCCTAAAACCCTACTCATTCATATCCATTAGTGTAACAATGTATCGGCAAATCAGTGCAGTGAATATTATTATCATTTTATGCTTTCAAGGTCACGTTTATTTAGTGAATCTCTGAATGATGTATTAATCTCTCCTGAGCTGATTCTAAACGGAGCTTATTTGTTCTTCATCTGTCATCCATGTGTTTTTCAAACTATTTTTTTTAGGTAATGGGCTGTTGAGCCAGTCATGACGGAATTTATGCAGCAGCAGCAGTTTTATAAGCGTACGATCTTAGATAATTTTTGGATTTTCAAAAATGGCCATTTTGATCGTTTTCGCCTTATTTTAAACCATGACTTGCTGAAGTTCTGTAAAAGACTCTTTAATTTTGGTCAGCTCCATTATCATTTGTGAGGGATGTTAATACACAGTATATAAAGATGAAATATCTTTATGTGTTTTTCTCAACCGTTACATACTGTAGTATAGTAAATATGAAGATTTTTTTTCCAAATTAATTTCATTTCAAACTGTAAATGAATAGTATACTGAGATTGATGTTTTCAATCAAAAGTTTGATTAGTTTTTCTGCTGTTGATGCTTAAGTCTATTTTCATACCTCGTATTAACATATTTTGCGTTACTTGCATATCCTAACATGTTTATCGTTTAATACTTACATTTGATTTGTTTCTGTTGTTTTCCATTTATATTAATTGCACAGTTCATATCAATAATCAGATGAAAAAAGTTTTTGTTTTGTTTATATAACTGGCATATCAGATATATGTATTTTAGTTTGGACCATACCTTTGTTCATGTATGTGTGTGTGTGCGTGCGTGCGTGCGGCGTGCGTGCGTGTGTGTGCGTGCCTGTGTGCCGGTGTGCTTGCGTGCGTGCAGGCTACACTTACAGCATGAAATGCTGCACGAAATCAGACATATAATTAAGTCACTGATGAAATGAAAAGGACTGTGAGTTATTGTTGTTGTTGTTGTTTGATATTTATCTCTGATTGGATTATCAGCTGGTTTGATTGACAACCTGCTTCATGTCAATTACAATGTAAACTACTTTCCATTCCTACCCCACTGGGTTTTTTTTCTTGGACAGCCCTTACACAAAATGTTGACATTCTTCCTTTCATGGTACTCAAAATGATTAATTACCAGTAATTAATATGTGACTTCCGAATTTTGTTGTTCAGTGATGATGTAGGTGTCACTTACATGTACAGTCAAACCTGTATTAAGCAGCCAGTCAAGGGAAGAGAAACAGTGGCATTTTAAGACAAGTTGTTGCTTAAAACAGGTTAATTTGCCCTGAAAGCATAGTAATGGGAAATAGAAAATATGGCTGCTTAAGACAAGTGGCTGCTTAAAGAGGTGATCGCTTACACAGGTTTGACTGTATTTTGTATAGTAAAATGTTGTTTTTTGTCCATCCGCATAGTGCTGTGCATTCGGATTTACCTGTAAAAATTAAGTCAAATTTTCAATATGCGTGTAGACGGGGGTTTTACCTTTTTTTTTTTTTTTGTGGAGGGAGAGCATAATATAAATGTATATTTTGTATTTGGTCACTTTTTATTGGCGATGGGTTTGTTTGAGGTGGTAGAACACATTTAAGTGCCAGATATTTAGTGAGTTTAACAATATTTTTGGAGAGTGAGGGCGTTCCCCTAGATCCATTGGTTTAATGTTGAGCGGGGTTATAAGCTTATAGTTCATTATACATTTAGAATGTATGTTACTAATACTCTGATATGAACATGTTGTAAATTTTACCAGATTCTTTGTTCTTTGTTTTTCATGTGTATGCATTCTGTATAACAGCTGTTTCATTTTCAATAAAAACTTTTTATTGAAGTTAATAGTGTGTATGTTTCAATTATCACAGGCCGGGCCTGATTTGCTCATTTGGTAAGGCTTCTGGCTAACAATCCAGGGGTCGTGAGTTCGAATCCCTGCCCAGCAACAGTCTCCGTAATGATTGATATGTATACAAAATTGTGTCTAATTATCATTCGTCTCTCATCACTGATTCGAGTGGGAAAGTTATCAGTTATTTGCGGAGATGGGTTGTGCTCAGGTACTGGTTAACCCTTCAGGTACAAGAAGCTTCCTAGCTTGATACTCGGCATTTAGAGGACAGTTCTAGGTCTGGTCGGCCCGGTTTTAGTATAATGTGACTGGGTGGGGTATCATACCATGTATCTGTGGCATGATACTCCAGTGTGACAGTGCACAGAATACTGTCTTAAGCAGACACCGTCGCGATATGACTGTAAAAAAAATTTGAAAGCAAGGCTAAATGCCATACAACAACAACAATAAAAAGAAGTGACAGGTGAAATAAAGTGAGTGACTGAGGTCCATTTGGGCCTCTTGTTAGCTCACCTGAGCCGAAGGCTCACAGATGAGCTTTTGTGATCGGCTGGTGTCCATCGTCTGTCGTCCGTTGTCCGTCGTTAACTTTTAGCTTTTAACAACTTCTCCTCTGAAACCACTGGGCCAATTTTGATATTATTTCACAGAAATGTTCCTTGGGTGACCCTCTACCAAGTTTGTTCAAGCCATCTTGATTCGTCAAAAAAATGGCGGCCAGGGGGTGGGGTTAGTTTACTATATAAGCTATAGTAAAAACTTAAAAAATCTTCTTGTCAGAAACTACTGGCTTGATTTTAAAATAATTTCACAGAAATGTTCCTTGGGTGACTCTCTACCAAGTTTGTTCAAGCCATCTTGATTCGTCAAAAAACATGGCAGCCAGGGGGTGGGTTAGTTTTTGATGTCAAATTACTTCCCCAGTTTTTGTCTGTATATAGCAATTATTATAAGAAAAGGTAATAAACTCTTTAAATAAACTTTTTTTTTTGCTATTATTATACAATATTATACTAGATATAAGTTTTAAAAGATAATTCATCATAAAAAGATGAATGATACAATTATAATCAATGATTGAATATTATTCAAATATCATGAACCAATTTAAAGTAGGTGTTTTTCTGAATGTAAAAGTCAGAGTTTTCATGGTTCAGACAGGGATGGTTTACTGCTTTATAATAAAGCAATATCATATTTTTAGCTAGTTTCATCACAGCAAGAAGTCTGCTTGAGATTTTCAGTGTCAAAGTGTAATTGAAATCTTGGAGGAGGAGCTTAATTGTTTTTGGGGGACAGTGTACTGCGACAAAGATTCTTTCAAGTGATAGACTTCGGGAAGGCTTGTGTTTGAAACTCATAGGAATATTTATTGTGCTGGAACTGACGATTGTTTCATGCACAATAGTTTAGTCTGATGCTTTAGTTTGAAACAGTTCTCAAACATAACAGGTTAGTTTTGTGCTGGAGCTGGATTTTTATCTTAGTTCGAAGACTTAGCATCTATAGTAAAAACTTCAAAAGCCATCTTGTCAGAATCTACTGACCTGATTTTGATGTAATTTCACTGACATTTACCATGGGTAAACATCTACCAAGTTTGAACTCTTCTACGCATCTGTTACATCTTCAAAACAAATCAAAATTCTAACTACTTGCCCATTTTGTCTTTCTGGAATTTTGAGCGTACATGTATTATCTACATATGTTGGGTGACTCAAGGTCAGTAAGGTGAGCAATATAGGGCCATCTTGGCTCTCTTGTTATATTATATATTCAAACAAATGATATCACAATTTGAATGAGTTATATTAGTGATATCACTCGTTCCAAAGTGAGTGATTGATATATCATACTAGTATATTATTTCATTTATTTTCAGACACCACTTTAAAAACATGTGTAGGTGATATCACTCACTTAAATAAGTTACATCGCATATTGAAACAGGTGATATCACTTGAATATGTGACTTATCACATATTGGAATAGTTGATATCACTTACTTGAATAGGTGACATACCGCATATTGGAATAGGTGATATCAGTCACTTGAACAGGTGACATATCGCAAATTGGAATAGGTGATATCACTCATTTGTACAGGTAACATATCACATCTTGGAATAGGTAATATCACTCACTTTAATAGGTGACATATCACAATTTTGAAATAGGTGGTATCACTCACTTGAATATGTGACTTACCACATAATGGAATAGGTGAAATCACTCACTTGAACAGATAGCACTGCATATTGGAATAGGTGATATCACTTACTTGAATAGGTGTCATCGCATATTGGAATAGATGATATAACTTACTTGATTAGGTGACATCACGTATTGGAATAGGTGATATCACTCACTTGAATAGTGTCATATCACATATAGGACATATCACAAATTGGAAAAGGTTAATCACTCACTTTAACAGGTGCATTTCGCATATTGGAATAGATGATATCACTCACTTCAATAGATGACATACCGTATATTGGAATAGGTGATATTACTCACTTGAACAGGTGGCTTATGGCATATTGGAATAGGTGGTATCACTCACTTGAACAGGTGGTGTACCGAATAATAAAATAGTTGGTATCACTCACTTGAATAGGTGAAGTACCGCATATTAGAATAAGTGATATCACTCATTTGAATAGGTGACATATTGCATATCAAAATAGGTGATATAACTCATTTCAATATGTGACATGCCGCATATTGGAATAGATGATATCACTTACTTAAATAGGTGACATACCGCAAATTGGAATAGTTGATATCACTCACTTGAATAGGTGACTAATAACATATGGGAATAGGTGATATCACTTACTTGAATGAGTGCCATACCGCATATTGAAATAAGTGATATCAATCACTTAAATATGCGACTCATCACATATTGAACAGGTGACATATCGAATATTGGACTAGGTAATATCACTGAATTGAACAGGAAGCATAATGCATATTGGAATAGGTGGTATCACTCACCTGAATAGGTCACGTACCGAATATTGAAAAAGTTGGTATTACTCACTTGAATAGGTGGAGTAACGCATATTGGAATAGGTGGTATCACTTATTTGAATAGATGACATATCTCATATTGAAATAGGTGATATCGCTCATATCAATATGTGACATGCCGTATATTGGAATAGGTGACTATCACTCACTTGAATAGATGATATATTGCATATTGGAATAGGTAATACTTGAATAGGTGACTAATTAGTAGATGGGAATAGGTGATATCACTCACTTGAATGAGTGCCATACGGCATACTGGAATAGGTGATATCAGTCACTTCAACAGGTGCCTTATCGCATATTGGAATAGGATATATCATACACTTAAATAGGTGACATCGCATATAGGAACAGGTGATGTCAATCACTTGAATATGTGACTTATCACATATTGAACTGGTGACTTTATCGAATATTGGACTAGGTAATACCACTTACTTGAATTTGTGACATCGCATATAGGAATAGGTGATATCACTCACTTGAATAGATGACATGTTACATATAGGACATATCACATATTGGAATAGGTGATATATCTCACTTGAACAGGTTCTGCCGAGTTCCCGCGAAAACAGTTATCCCAAGGGACGGAATTTTCTATCCGAACCAAAAAGCCATGCATGATTCTTTTTCTTGTATACCAACCACATTGAAGAATTATTTTCTGTAATAGTTAGTGTTCATGTAGTAAAAAGTTAACAATTAAGAAACACAAAGGGAATCGATCGCAGGGACCTCAAACACATGTAACACACTTACTTGAATAGGTGACATACCGCATATTGGAATAAGTGATTTCACTCACTTGAATAGGTGACAGGTCGTATATTGCAATAGTGGTATCACTCACTTTAATATGTGACATACCATATATTGGAATAGGTTATATCAGTCACTTAAACAGGTGGCAGTTCACATATTGGAATAGGTGATATCATTCATTTAATCAGGCGGCATACCGCATATTGGAATAGGATATCACTCATTTAATCAGGCGGCATACCGCATATTGGAATAGGTGATATCACTCATTTAATCAGGCATACCGCATATTGGAATAGGTGATATCACTCATTTAATCAGGCGGCATACCGCATATTGGAATAGGTGATATCACTCATTTTACCAGGCGGCATACCGCATATTGGAATAGGTGATATCACTCATTAAACCAGGCGGCATACCACATATTGGAATAGGTTATATCACTCACTCAAACATGCGGCATACCGCATATTGGAATAGGTTATATCACTCACTCAAACATGCGGCATACCGCATATTGGAATTGGTTATATCACTCACTCAAACAGGCGACATACCTCATATTGGAATACGTGATATCACTCACTTAAACAGGCGGTATACTGCATATTGGAATAGGTTATATATCTTACTTGATTTTAAAGCACTAAAGCCTACAACTATATTCTGTATTAAATATAAACTTGCAGGAATCGCAACATAGGAGATTTTTTATTAGCTCACCTAAAGGTGAACACTTCTGAAGATTCTGTGTCCGTCGTCCGTAACTTTTAGGTCATCTTAGTCTTTGTATCAAGGGACCTTTTAAGATCACCTTTTGTCCGTCGTCATTCGTGTGTAGTCCGTCGTGCGTCAGTAAACAATTGACATTTTCGACCTCTTCTCAAAACCGTAAGCTCAATCGTAATGAAATGTATACAGCTTTAGTACCGAAGGCTGAATCGAAGTTGCGAATTGCATGGTCTCCACAAGCCAGGGGCATTGGGGCAGGGCCAAAAACAGTCAAATTCAAGGTAAACTATGAAAACCTTCCTCTTACTCTACGAACCTGGGAAACAAATGGTGACCATCATTATGGTCGTATATGTGTCCTTTATAAAAATTGTGAACTGCATCATGTCTCCTGGTTCGCGGTTTGGACCTGGTGATGGGGTTACTTTACTTAATCTATATATGATGAAATGACAAAAAAACGTAATTTCTGATGACTCATTTGATTATTTTTGGTGTTATTTGCTGTTGCTGACATGACGGTTAATGCTTATGATTTATTGACAAATCTGATGCCCGTTAAAACCCATGGGAAAGGTAAATATTTCATCTACATTTTCAGGTGCATTTTAAGAAACATGTCTTCAATTTTGATATAACAAAGTTGTATGTTCGTCATTTTGATATTGCAGGTTCAACAATTTCACATTTTTGCACATGTTCACATGGTCAAAAGACCTGTTCTGTTTGAATATCAACTTCGTCGTTTTGCACGCACATCCATTTTGAGCTTCCGCACATTTTAATGTAAAAAAAAAACACGAAAATACCCAAAATGGTAAGTTCGAAATTTCGAATGGAGATCAGCGTTATACTTTAGTCCGTCTATGATGGCTTCATATACCTTTAATTTACAATTAATAATAATAAATGTAATAATGATAATAATAATAATAAAATCTTTATTTTCTGAAGATAGTATAGCTGGCTATACTGCCAGTGAACATATAGTCCTCAAAAACATGCGTATGATTTACAACACATTTAAACACGATGTATTAACATAATAAATATATACACGTTCTTTGGTCTAGAATCTTAATAATTGCACATGTAATTAAAATTATTTGTATAAACGTATTTTTAAAAATATTTATAAAAATTGTTATGATGTATTAATGATCAATTATATAAAACAAATTTAAAATTCTGTTTATCAATTTAATAAAATGAGTAAAAATCATTAATTCAGACGTTAGACTATTGTATAAAAACAGTTTAATAATTTAAAAGTATCTTAAATATGTTTTACTGTAAATTAAACTTAATGACTTTCTAGAACTAATAGAAAATAATTTTTTTTGTGTATTATATTATTCTTATAATATTGTGACCTTTTTGTAGTTGAAAGGTGTGGTTAATATATCTGATTTTTCATTGTTTTATTGGATAAAATGTTTTTAGCTAATTATAAAAGTTTGAAAAATCCTGATAAATTCCTTTTAAAGGGACTATGGCAAGACTTTTTAAAATTTTAAAAATATATCATGCCTTTATATACTCACTGACCACGTATTGTCAAAATGATATATTTTTAAACATGCAAAAATAATATATTGAAAAGAGATTTCCTAACTTGGGCTACGCGCATAGGTTTAGTCTAAAATGGATTTCCCGCTTAAAATTGCAAACATATTTGGTGACGTATTAAATGTGTCACGTGATTTCATTTTTATTTGAATTAGATCCGTTATCCAGTTTGGTACGTTGTAAAAATTGTTTCATCTTAGAAAAAGTGCAAATGACGAATTTGAATGTCGTAAAGATGTATTTATGTGCTGTCTATTTCGAGAATGGGAATTTCATTTCAAGTTTACTACTCCAATTTAAATATCGATTTCGTCACGTTTTGGTGGGTTTGACATACCAAAACATCCGGAATTTAACTATTTATGATAATGCGTTGCTTTTGATCCATTTTAACGTTTATTTTGCTTTTTAAGACATTTATGGCGTTTTACCTGATATACTCATTTTAATGGCTTTTATATATGATCAAATTACAACCTCATTTCTAAGTTGAATAATAAGGCCTAGTTTAGCCTGGCAATGATAGAACCTGATTCGGTGCTATTTTCGTTGACTGTACTTTTGTTGTAATTTAAAATACTTTTTAAACCACACATCTGTCTCCTCACAACACTAGGGATTGTTTACCTTTGTGACATAATTATATAACATTTATTGTAGAAATCTTTCAACGCCCGAAGAATACAGCAGAAAATAAAATAGTTTACAAAACCCAAACAGTATGCTACAGTTTATATATACTGAACGGAACAGCTAACCCGTCAGTTTTTATTAACTTGTGAAAACTGGTTAGACTAACTGTCAAATATAATAATACAGACATGGTCATTGTTACCCTATATGTTCTTTCTTCAGAGATATTGCATTGATAATTTTTTTATGAAAATACATACACTGTCAGGCGAATAGCTGTTCCGTTCAGTGTGTGTATATATATATATATATATATATATATATATATATATATATATATATATATATATATCATTTCACATATCGTAGCTGCTTAGATCAAACGAAGGTGGGTTAGTTGACGTCAGACGAATTGAATTGGCCGCTGGTTCAGACAATAAAAGATGGCGCCGCCTGCAACATTTCAACATCAGAAGTTTCACCTCTGTCCTAAACTCCGCACCACACATGACATAAAGCAGAAAATTAACTGCTTTGTTTGTATACATTAGGATATTGATAACAGCCAGCGTTAGTTGTTGAACCGCAAGCTCCTGGCCAACAGGAAGGATTTTTGGCCACCAGTAGAATTGACCAATATGAAACACAGTTATCGGTCCGTTGCAGATAAAAAACACAGAGTTTAAGGTCAATAGAACTATGGTTAAACTTACAACGGGTTTGGTAGAGTTCAGAGTTATTCTCGTGTGATATGTCGTCATTTTCCGTTGAAATCTTCTGCTGCGTTTTATGTTAATCAAGATAACGATATTACCGCAAAGTAAAATGACAAAAGGCACCAGAAATGCGACACCGAGGTCGACCCAAGGCATCCAGTAGTGTACGAAGTGTATATACATCTTGTGGTCGCTATTCGGCACACAGTCAGCCAGGAAACCTTCATTGTCAACATACATTGACGCATTAACGTGCACGGTAGGTATATTAAAACCGAACAGGAAGTGCACATTTAGAACGGCTAATATGATAATTTCAGTTAACACGAGAACTGACGCAAACTTCTTTGTACACCCGACTTTTACCATATGAGGCCTACATACGCTGATAGCTCTTTCAACAGTCACTGCCACGAGGATCCAGGATGAAAGCTGAATACCTAAGCATAAAATATAAGTATGAATTTTGCATCCGAATTCACTTGCTGTCCGAACATCGATATTGAAAACGCGAATAATCCAGTGTCGCAAAAGGCCCGCATAAAGAACTACAATGTCGACGACGGCTAAAGTAGAGAGATATATTGTCGTTGAGGTGCGTGACCGCTGTCGTTGATTTAGAACAAAGAAGGATACGACGTTACCCAGCGTTCCGAGAACTACCAGAATTGGCGAAACTATAATAAATAGTTGATTTCTTACTTTGGTCTCCGTAAAATCTTCGAAATGCATTCTCCTTTACTCAGTGTATGCAGATCTATATATACACAGATAATATTTGCCAGATAAATACGGTCGCTGTTAGATCAAGGACTGTATAAATACACAGCATATGTCCATTACTGATTAAACAAAGCGTTTAGAAACAATATATATTAGCAGTAAAAATGTGCAAACCGTTAATTTCCGTGAAACTTGTTCCACCTTCATTTTATATATGCTCCATTAATTTCATCTGCCGACAAATGCATGATTTTTAAGTGTGTAGAATGATAATAAATATAATGTCAACGTTTCCATAGTGTACTTTAAATGTTTTGCACAATGTCTTTCGCGGCTTCTTTTGACTGCACACGTTCTGTTTCAGTGAAGACATCCTAACGAAATGGCACCGACAGGTTCCAGGAGAATTCGTTCAGAACAGAACTTAATCCCATGCCGTAATCAAGTATCGTAACCAACCAATCAAAACGCCTTCCGCCTCGGATCAGGCACTTGTAATTGGCTTGGAAGAATCGCGGTTTATTAAAGGCCTGTGAAACTTTCAAAAGGCAATATTGTTTTGTAATAATTAACTGTTTTGTGCTGGCCTCGTTACCGAGACAAATTATCACGTGATATGACGCGAACTCGGCCAATACGAAAAAAAAAACACACAGCAAGGACAGTATGAGTAAAAAACTGGGCTATACGACGAATTGAATATGAAAAATCTAAAGGTAGCGTTAGATTTAAGTTTTTTTTTAGAAAGGTTAGCTGGTGGTACATACTAACTACTTTATTTATAAACCGATTTTAAAAATGGTTATACGTTTAGAAAGTTTAGAATATCTAGTTTCTGAAACAGAAAAGATACTTCAAATTTTGTTAAATACTCAGAAATATACTTCTTTGTGCTTAAGATATTTACGGAAAGTTTGTAAAGTGTTAATTTTAAAGGCAATTTGAAAAAATAGACAATTGCTGAACATATTGCTATTCAAATAGTTAAGTTTAAACTAATTTATTTAAATTTGATTGTGAAACAAGTTCTTACAACTTAGGTCAATCACGCTCAATGTCTTCCTGGTTAGAACCGGTAATAAGCATATGCGGAAAAAGTGTCTTGCTCAAGGGCACTACACATAATCGTGGCGGAGGATCGAACCCACGACCCTCCGATCATGGGTTCGGTGCTCTATCACTGGACCACGCGCTCCAGATAGTACATACAAATAGAACATGCCTTCTAACCGCTCAGCGCTGTAACTACCCAAAAAATCGGATCATTAGGAGCTAGTAACGTCCACTTGGGAAACACATTGTTGTTTGGACTTTAATCTGACTGAAATTCCCATGGCAGAGCCGTAATACGAAACCCACACCCACGTTGACACGTATTACAAATGTATCATGCTACCTACCATGGTAGATATGCTCACTCAAATCGCCCAAAGATATCGATTCTGAAGACATAATCTTAATAGCAATTTACACCAAAATCAACCAGTGGTTTGTTAAAACATTCCAAAGTTCGATAAATTCCAACATTATACATACATG
Source organism: Panopea generosa (assembly GCA_029582155.1). Classification (NCBI taxonomy): domain Eukaryota; kingdom Metazoa; phylum Mollusca; class Bivalvia; order Adapedonta; family Hiatellidae; genus Panopea; species Panopea generosa. Next base: position 34,921,000 of record CM055910.1, on the reverse strand, counting down.
TATATAGGCCTACTGAAACAAAGTTCAGTCGTTGATTGTATTTAGAATACTGAAGCCATTGTATTCCCCAATAACAAGCATTCACGCAAGTAGGGAAGTCGTATTGTGATTAAACAGGAGATTAAAACTCATCTGACGCATTCAAATCTGCTATTAATTTCGAATATTCTGATTTCAAGACATGGTGTGATGAGCGAACAGCATGGGTTGCCTACGTGATAGAATTATGTAAATAGACACGATGCAACAATGTTTCATTGTTTACCACTGCTATAGAATATATAATGATATGCCTTCAGAGGATTGGTTTGAATATCTTGTGCTTTGCGGTTAGACAATATATTTTTGGTACACGTCTATGTATATAGTCTATCCCTAGTAGAACGAATCCAGCTTTCCAGATTTGGTCTGTAAAATAGCAATTGTTACGAGCACGCTCATTGGTCAATTGCTTCAGGGAAAGTTTGAATGACGTCACAGTTTAGTAAGTGTTCAATTGCTATGAATTGTGGGACAGGCATAGAATTCCCTGCTTTTTTCTTTGGTGGTTAATATACCTGATTCGGGAGACATCAGGTTCTGGCATAGATTAGTCTGTTCTATCCCAATGCCTGATTATCTACACACTCACATATATTTATCCCAATTGAAAAGGCAGAAAAATCCCGCAATTCAAAGCTATTGAACGCTTACTAAGCTGTGACGTCTTTCAAACATTCCCTAAAGCAATTAATCAATCAGAACAACGCTGGGCCATTTCCGTAAACGTTCGAAATTTTCGAAAGTTTACGGAAATGGCCGAGCGCTGTTCCGATTGGCAATTAATGTGTTAAACTCAGCTATGTAACAGAGCCAATCGGGAGAGCTGTGTCCGATCTGCAGACTGCGGTAAAATCTGATAAAATGACCCTTTGGATTCCGAAACACAGAGCACCCCCCCCCCCTCTCCCAACCACCAAAAAAAAAAAAAGAAAGAAGGAAACAGCACCATACACGGTTTATCGAGTTTGTTCAGGAGAGGTAATAAAACATGCTATATCACTCGTGTCCCCAGACACCGACTGGAACGTGTTCTATTCTCGAGCTCATCATTCTAAGGATTCAGATAACAAAAAGTCAAATTTACGGCCTCAAATGAGAAACGGTTTACCAGATTATTGTTTTGTTAGTCAATACTTTCTGTTAACCTTGTCACTTTAAAGAGTAGGACAAAGGAGCGCGTAATCCAGTGGTCGTCATCGGACCCATGATCGGCGAGAGGACGACGGTTCGATCCTCGACCAATGCTATATGTGTGTGGTCATTGAGCAAAACAACTTTTTCTGCATGCACTTAGTTATGATTCTATCAAGGAAGACTGCGATCGTTATTTTTCAAATTTTAGAGAACTTGCTTCACAATCGAGGTAAAATAAATAAGTTTGAATAAAACAAAAATACCAGAGCTTTTGATATCATAGAAAAAGTCCAAGCCAATCGGGCGGTAGATAACCTAGTATTACATGATAAACAATTAGGGAGTAAAATCGAAATGTTTCTGTCGTCATCAATCGTCACCTGTTTGTGAATCTCAAGCGAATATTAACGCAGTTATTCCATACAAAAGAAGCAAAGAAAACATATGTTAATATGTCTGTTTTTATATACATTGAGATTTGTTACGAAACCTATCATATAAACCACGTGGCCAGCGGAATCCGACGTTTCTCACTCAGCAATAGGACGCCAACTAGTGATTATACTGATCTGTGTCCCAACACAGGCCCTAATCTGTAGAATGAACCCAACTCTCCGGATTGGGTCCGTTCAACAGCAATTGTTACGAGCACGCTGATTGGCCAGATGCTTCAGGGTAAGTTTGAATGACGTCATAATTTAGTAAGCGTTCAATTGCTATGCATTGTGGGACAGGCAGAAAATTCCCTGGTTTTTCTATTGGTGGTTAATAGACCTGATTCGGGAGATATCAGGTTCGGGGATAGACTACAAAGGCCCTATCTTACTATAGCTTTTGGATAGCTATATATAGTAAATAATGGATACACTATATATAGCTATCCAAAAGCTATAGTAAGATAGTGCCTGTGTGTCCCGATGCATGGTTTTTAGGATTTATTTTTATTAGAACTATTCATAGGAGAAAAAAAGCAAGCGTCGCATATGATTAAAGTCCGTTTTCCATGGCGCGTATTTTTGCTGTGCTGTTTTTTCCCTAAGCTACTTTTTGTCGCCCAGGCGCACAGACAATCAATTCCATGATGCAGATTATTTGAGCAGAGTTTATACAGGCACGTGCGTGGAAATACACATGTATTAATTGTGTAAATTCCATCCAAAGTGAATGTCCACGCATTGTACAAGCAGACAAGTGTAGAAAAATCGCCTATACTGGCGACTTTTGTCCGTGCGGTTATTAGTCTGCGCAGAAATCTGCTTCGACTGAACCGAAAGTATGCTAGATAGTGTGAAGCGATTTTTACAAAAGCAGCGCCTGTTCTGCGCATACAAACCCCTGCAATTTAGGCACCAAATTCGTCAGAATAATACGCGCCATGGAAAAAGGCCTTAAGACTAATTAGGAGATACAATCAAGTATGTAGACTTTGATCATCAGCGACGCTTACTTTTTTCTCGTGTATAATCCAATTGAAAAAAATCTTGCTACACATATAGAGACCTTAATCAATGCATCTCGATTGTTTGCTATATCCGTTCGTTCATTCTCTCTATCCAGACTTTGAATAAAAATATTTTGGCCGAGGAACGTCAAGTCGTTTCTGTAATCCCACGTCCCTGAAAATACTAAAAACACATGTAATTTGGAAAATAAAGCATAACATTTTTCATCTGTGTTGACTAATATTGGATAAATAACAGTCAATGTTCACATAAATAAAAATACATTTTTATTTTTAATAATTCTACCTTTTAATTTTTGTTATTTTCTCATGATCAGGGCTACGTTCAGTACGGTTTAACTTGTTTACTCTGATAATATGTTGTTGTTGTATGGTGTTTAGCGTCGCTTTCAACAATTTTTCAGTCATATTGTGACGGTGTCTACTTGAGACAGTATTCTAAGCGCTGTCACACTGGAGTATCATGCCGCAGACACATGTCACATTATACTGACACCGGGCCGACCAGACCTAGAACTCTCCTCTAAATGCTGAGCGTCAAGCGAGGAAGCTTCTAGTACCATTTTTAAAGTCTTTGGTATGACCCGGCCGGGGATTGAACCCACGACCTTCTGCATGCGGGGAGGACGCTCTACCACTAGATCACGCCGCGGTCTACTCTATTAATAAACGTAAACTGTGACCAAATGAACGAAAAGTAAACGGAAATCGGACTTCCTCGGCGCTGTCCCTTCTTTTCACTTTAAGGCATATGATTAAACATGTTTAAAAGAAACTGCGTGTTTGAAAATGTCGCTCAGTTGACTTATGTTATCAAACGTTTGCAAACAAATTAAACGATAAGGCGAACTGAACGCATCCGAAATAGTGTAGAAGCGTAATGGTGTCAACGTAAGAACAATTTAAGCATCAAAATCCTGTAATTTATTATCATGAAATGCATAAATAAAAAAAAGTTTTCAAGGCTAAATTATTTTTATTGCCTGAGAGCCAAACAATGTAGATGTAGACGAAAGGCCAAACAATGTAGATGGAGACTGAGAGCCAAACAATGTAGATTGAGACTGAGAGCCAAACAATGTAGATGGAGACTGAGAAATTAATAACAATGAAACAAATCAATCAGTCGCATGTTTAGCAAAATGATATTAAATTGCTATATTAGGTTGATAACCGATATATTGTTTTGAACTGCACGACTATTTTTATTCACGGTGGCGCCCAAGTCCAGTGGTCGTGTTATTGGAATAGTATTCTAGGGTCCCGAGTTTGATCCTCGATCATGGCACTGAAAAGTATTTCCCACATGTCGCATTAATCGGTGTTGTACACCGCGCATGTGGGGTAAAGGAACCAAGGATACGTCTGGAGTGTATTCTGAATTTTGCACTATTTTCCAATAATCTTGTATGAAAATAACAGTCACCATAAGTAACAATCACGAAGAACTGCTTGATGATTCTTGGATACCGGACAAGGATTTCCGCGTATTACTACCGGGTATGGAATTTTCATCATACACACCATCCACGCGCTCATCTTACCCTGCTTTGACGTTGGAACAATTTATGACGTGACGTATTGAAACGTATGACGTTGTACTTTTTTATTTGACGTATATTGAGAGTCGTTAAGTTGGACGTGTTCTCGAGTTTCTAATCGGTATTGTTCTGCTCTTGCGCTTGGTGATATTTTAATTCTAGACCTTTCCACACAATGTCATAGGTCAACTCATCATAAATATGCCTTACTCGATTTATTTGAATATAATACTAGTATAGATATAAAGCGACATAAAATAGATATCAAGCAACATAAAAATGTTTTCCCGCTGGAGATGAACAACGACCTCTGGAAAGAGAATCAAGCGCGAACAACTGCTCTATCGAGTAATGTTAACATCAACCGAACAGCCCTCGATTTCTACTTTAATTCTACTTTTAACAAGGGATCTCTGCGACGGATTGTTCAGATGTGCAGTCGACTAGTGAAGGCCTTTCTCTCGCCGTTGAAGCCGTAGGTTCGAACCTCAAGCTGTCCAAAAACTCCATGGGAGAAAGTATACGATTTACTTGCGGAAGGAATGTGGTTCTACTCAGATTTATCTTGAGTTCTTCGTCAACTAATAAAACTGGATATGCAATACATAATCTGCCATTAGTTGAAAGTGACGTTAAGCACAATTCAGTACCTCGGTGTAGACTGAACTTAAATCAGCCTTGGAGTTTAACGTAAAATAAACCACATCCCCCACAATATTATCATTATTATTAATGTTTACAATCATACACGTAAATCAGTAAATTATATCATGTGTCTGTGTAATATGCTATAAATAATGTATGTTAGTTTAATACAGTTAATATTTTCATTAAAAAAAAGTCATAAAATTTATATATTATTTTTTTTGGAATTTTTTCACCTTCGCTGCGGTTTGAACATACGACATTCTGGCAGACAGTTGAATGACAGTTGAAGGCGTAAGCCTCTGCGCCACTTTGGAGCCTAATAATAATGCAACAGTTAATACCTTTTAAAGTTGTTAGATCATGAAAGGGGCGTCATTCTAGTTGACCGGAACTGGAATTAATTCATACGTTTGATATACGTTTAGTGCTATGCAAATTGTTGAAACCGACTGAAAGGTTTTGCTGGTGAGTATAAAATACCTCGAAATGTGTACATAGCATCCATTTATATTTGGCGGTTTGCTAGTACAGCAGATAGCCTAGTTTTCAAATCCTCATAAATTTGAGGTGAACCCATCTAGTGGGATGTGGTTGCCCTGCAATTGCTACAATCGCCGGTCGTGGATGATTGAGCGCCCCTTTCACAGTCTTATCTCTAGAGTACTTCTGTCTAATAAAGTAACCTCCTTTTCTTGTGTTTGAAGAAACCAGTTTGATTCCATATTTTGGTAACAGGTTATTCTAACACTGGTATTTTTACAGTATTTTCTGCTAAATTTTCTTTCTTTATTTACTGAAAGTCAAACAATGTAGATGCAGACTGGGAGCCAAACATTGTACATGGAGACTGCGAGCCAAACAATGTAGACAGACACTGAGAGCCAAATAATGTATATAGAGACTGAGAGCCAAACAATATAGACGGAGACTGAGAGACAAACAATGTACATGGAACACTGAAATACAAACTATGTAGATATAGACTGAGAGCCAAATAATGTAGATGTAGATTGAGAGCCAAACAATGTAGATGTAGACTGAGAGCCAACCTATGTACATGGAGATTGAGAGCCAAAGAATATCGATGTAGACGGAGAGCCAAACAATGTAGATAGAGACTGAGAGTCAAACTATGTAGATGTAGCCTGAAAGCCAAACAATGTAGATGGAGACTGAGAGTCAAACTATGTAGATGTAGCCTGAAAGCCAAACAATGTAGATAGAGACTGAGAGTGAAACTATGTAGACGTAGCCTGAAAGCCAAACAATGTAGATGGAGACTGAGAGACAAACAATGTATATGGAGACGGAGAGCCAACCAATGTAGATGGAGACTGAGAGCCAAACAACGTATATGAAGACTGAGAGTCAAACAATGTAGATGGAGACTCAGAGTCAAACAACGTAGATGGAGAATGAGAGCAAAACAATATATATGGAGACTGAGAGCCAAATATTATAGACGAAGACTGAGAAACAAACAATGTACATGGAGACTGAGAGCCAAATATCGCAGATGGACACTGGGAGCCAAACAACGTATACAGATACTGAGAGCAAAAAATGTACATGGAGACTGAGAGTCAAACTACGTAGATGGAGACAGAAAGCCGAACAATGTATATGCAGACTGAGAGCCAAAAAATATAGACGGAGACTGAGAGACAAAAAATGTACATGGTGAGTAAGAGCCAAACTATGTTGATGTAGACTGAGAGCCAAACAATGTAGCTGCAAAATGGGACCAAATATTGTACATGGAGATTGAGAGCCAAACTATATCGATGTAGACGGATAGCCAAACAATGTAGATAGAGACTGAGAGCAAAACAATATAGACGCAGACTGAGAGACAAACAATGTACATGGAACACTGTGATCCAAACTATGTAGATGTAGACTCAGAGCCAAACAATGTAAATGGAGATTGAGAGCCAAACAATGTAGATGCAGACTGAGAGCCAACATATGTACATGGAAATTGAGAGCCAAATAATATCGATGTAGACGGAGAGCCAAACAGTGTAGATAGAGACTGAGAGCCAAACTATGTAGATGTAGACTGAGAGTCAAACAATTTAGAGGGAGACTGAGAGCCTAACAAAGTATATGAAGACTGAGAGCCAAACAATGTAGATGGAGACTCAGAGTCAAACATCGTAGATGGAGACCAAGAACCAAACAATGTATATGGAGACTGAAAGCCAAATTATAAAGACGGAGACTGGGAGACAAACAATGTACATGGAGACTGAGAGCCAAAACTTGTAGATAGAGACTGAGAGCCATATAATGTAGCTGTAGACAGAGAGCCAAACAATGCAGATGGAGACTGAGAGTGAAACAATGTAGATGGAGAATGAGAGCCAGACAATGTATATGGTGACTGAGAGCCAAACAATGCAGATGAAGACTGATAGCTAAACTATGTAGATGTACCCTGAGAACGTGGAATTGTTTGTCAATGTATAACGCAATGTAGTGTCTACTTAGATATAGTTATTGTCTAAAGAAAATGACGGCATCAATATATTTTTGCGGTTAACTTGTACAGCAAATAGCCTAGCTTTGAAATACTCACTAAATCTAGTGGGGTGTTGTTATCTTACTATTGCTACAATCGGACTTAGACCAGGAACCAGGGGGTCAAAATGGTAGTACCCGAAAGTAGTTCCATAGAAAATTGACAGTGGTCGTTCAAGATGGTGAGTGTGAAAATGCACTTGACAGGTACTTTAATTGCAATGTGAATTTGTGAAGGGAATATATTTTCCCAGAGAATGGTGCAAAATTGAGTGGACTGGTAGCTATAACACACAGATGGGACTATTTCTTAGACGGTAAAATTTTTGCATAATTCGGCTGATTTGACCTCTGTATGTGAAATAGGGACACCTACTTTCGCTTTGAGCAAAATTGTGAAATTGGAAGCAGTTAATGCCCATGTTTTTAACTGTTTTTTTTTGTGTTCTGCTTGAAATGAATATGATTTCTGGAAATTCTCAATGAGTTTGGAGTACAACTGTAAGTGTGACTGTCTATTGTGCTAATATTACGGTCTATGTGAAATTAATGGTGGTCCAGCTTCAATCGCCGGTCGTGGATGATTGAGCGCCTTTTACTGTCTCTCTCTATCTTTCATATGTTTCATAAAGTAACTGCATTTTCTTTTGTTTGAACAAATACGTTTGAGTCCATATTTACTGTGGAGTTCAAAGTTTGGTAACTGATTATTCTAACACACTAGCTTTTATTATCCCGGTCTTATTTCAGTAGTTTTTGGTGCTTAATTATTTTTATTGCCTGAGAGCCAAACAATGTAGATGTAGACGAAAGGCCAAACAATGTAGATGTAGACTGAGAGCCAAACAATGTAGAAGGAGACTGAGAAATTAAAACATGTAACAGTGAAACAAATCAATCAGTCGCATGTTTAGCAAAATGATAATAAATAGCTATATTAGGTTGATAACCGATATATTGAGACAGTATTCTAAGAGCTGTCACACTGGAGTATCATGCCGCAGACACATGTCACATTATACTGACACCGGGCCGACCAGACCTAGAACTCTCCTCTAAATGCTGAGCGTCAAGCGAGGAAGCTTCTAGTACCATTTTTAAAGTCTTTGGTATGACCCGGCCGGGGATTGAACCCACGACCTTCCGCATGCGGGGAGGACGCTCTACCACTAGATCACGCCGCGGTCCACTCTATTAATAAACGTAAACTGTGACCAAATGAATGAAAAGTAAACGGAAATCGGACTTCCTCGGCGCTGTCCCTTCTTTTCACTTTAAGGCATATGATTAAACATGTTTAAAAGAAACTGCGTGTTTGAAAATGTCGCTCAGTTGACTTATGTTATCAAACGTTTGCAAACAAATTAAACGATAAGGCGAACTGAACGCATCCGAAATAGTGTAGAAGCGTAATGGTGTCAACGTAAGAACAATTTAAGCATCAAAATCCTGTAATTTATTATCATGAAATGCATAAATAAAAAAAAAGTTTTCAAGGCTAAATTATTTTTATTGCCTGAGAGCCAAACAATGTAGATGTAGACGAAAGGCCAAACAATGTAGATGGAGACTGAGAGCCAAACAATGTAGATGGAGACTGAGAAATTAATAACAGTGAAACAAATCAATCAGTCGCATGTTTAGCAAAATGATATTAAATTGCTATATTAGGTTGATAACCGATATATTGTTTTGAACTGCACGACTATTTTTATTCACGGTGGCGCCCAAGTCCAGTGGTCGTGTTATTGGAATAGTATTCTAGGGTCCCGAGTTTGATCCTCGATCATGGCACTGGAAAGTATTTCCCACATGTCGCATTAATCGGTGTTGTACACCGCGCATGTGGGGTAAAAGAACCAAGGATACGTCTGGAGTGTATTCTGAATTTTGCACTATTTTCCAATAATCTTGTATGAAAATAACAGTCACCATAAGTAACAATCACGAAGAACTGCTATCATACAGTCACCATAAGTAACAATCACGAAGAACTGCTTGATGATTCTTGGATACCGGACAAGGATTTCCGCGTATTACTACCGGGTATGGAATTTTCATCATACACACCATCCACGCGCTCATCTTACCCTGCTTTGACGTTGGAACAATTTATGACGTGATGTATTGAAACGTATGACGTTGTACTTTTTTATTTGACGTATATTGAGAGTCGTTAAGTTGGACGTGTTCTCGAGTTTCTAATCGGTATTGTTCTGCTCTTGCGCTTGGTGATATTTTAATTCTAGACCTTTCCACACAATGTCATAGGTCAACTCATCATAAATATGCCTTACTCGATTTATTTGAATATAATGCTAGTATAGATATAAAGCGACATAAAATAGATATCAAGCAACATAAAAATGTTTTCCCGCTGGAGATGAACAACGACCTCCGGAAAGAGAATCAAGCGCGAACAACTGCTCTATCGAGTAATATTAACATCAACCGAACAGCCCTCGATTTCTACTTTAATTCTACTTTTAACAAGGGATCTCTGCGACTGATTGTTCAAATGTGCAGTCGACTAGTGAAGGCCTTTCTCTCGCCGTTGAAGCCGTAGGTTCGAACCTCAAGCGGTCCAAAAACTCCATGGGAGAAAGTATACGATTTACTTGCGGAAGGAATGTGGTTCTACTCAGATTTATCTTGAGTTCTTCGTCAACTAATAAAACTGGATATGCAATACATAATCTGCCATTAGTTGAAAGTGACGTTAAGCACAATTCAGTACCTCGGTGTAGACTGAACTTAAATCAGCCTTGGAGTTTAACGTAAAATAAACCACATCCCCCACAATATTATCATTATTATTAATGTTTACAGTCATACACGTAAATCAGTAAATTATATCATGTGTCTGTGTAATATGCTATAAATAATGTATGTTAGTTTAATACAGTTAATATTTTCATTAAAAAAAAGTCATAAAATTTATATATTATTTTTTTTGGAATTTTTTCACCTTCGCTGCGGTTTGAACATACGACATTCTGACAGACAGTTGAATGACAGTTGAAGGCGTATGCCACTGCGCCACTTTGGAGCCTAATAATAATGCAACAGTTAACACCTTTTAAAGTTGTTAGATCATGAAAGGGGCGTCATTCTAGTTGACCGGAACTGGAATTAATTCATACGTTTGATATACGTTTAGTGCTATGCAAATTGTTGAAACCGACTGAAAGGTTTTGCTGGTGAGTATAAAATACCTCGAAATGTGTACATAGCATCCATTTATATTTGGCGGTTTGCTAGTACAGCAGATAGCCTAGTTTTCAAATCCTCATAAATTTGAGGTGAACCCATCTAGTGGGATGTGGTTGCCCTGCAATTGCTACAATCGCCGGTCGTGGATGATTGAGCGCCCCTTTCACAGTCTTATCTCTAGAGTTCTTCTGTCTAATAAAGTAACCTCCTTTTCTTGTGTTTGAAGAAACCAGTTTGATTCCATATTTTGGTAACAGGTTATTCTAACACTGGTATTTTTACAGTATCTTCTGCTAAATTTTCTTTCTTTATTTACTGAGAGTCAAACAATGTAGATGCAGACTGGGAGCCAAACATTGTACATGGAGACTGCGAGCCAAACAATGTAGACAGAGACTGAGAGCCAAATAATGTATATAGAGACTGAGAGCCAAACAATATAGACGGAGACTGAGAGACAAACAATGTACATGGAACACTGAGATACAAACTATGTAGATATAGACTGAGAGCCAAATAATGTAGATGTAGATTGAGAGCCAAACAATGTAGATGTAGACTGAGAGCCAACCTATGTACATGGAGATTGAGAGCCAAAGAATATCGATGTAGACGGAGAGCCAAACAATGTAGATAGAGACTGAGAGTCAAACTATGTAGATGTAGCCTGAAAGCCAAACAATGTAGATGGAGACTGAGAGACAAACAATGTATATGGAGACGGAGAGCCAACCAATGTAGATGGAGACTGAGAGCCAAACAACGTATATGAAGACTGAGAGTCAAACAATGTAGATGGAGACTCAGAGTCAAACAACGTAGATGGAGAATGAGAGCAAAACAATATATATGGAGACTGAGAGCCAAATATTATAGACGAAGACTGAGAAACAAACAATGTACATGGAGACTGAGAGCCAAATATCGCAGATGGACACTGGGAGCCAAACAACGTATACAGATACTGAGAGCAAAAAATGTACATGGAGACTGAGAGTCAAACTACGTAGATGGAGACAGAAAGCCGAACAATGTATATGCAGACTGAGAGCCAAAAAATATAGACGGAGACTGAGAGACAAAAAATGTACATGGTGAGTAAGAGCCAAACTATGTTGATGTAGACTGAGAGCCAAACAATGTAGCTGCAAAATGGGACCAAATATTGTACATGGAGATTGAGAGCCAAACTATATCGATGTAGACGGATAGCCAAACAATGTAGATAGAGACTGAGAGCAAAACAATATAGACGCAGACTGAGAGACAAACAATGTACATGGAACACTGTGATCCAAACTATGTAGATGTAGACTCAGAGCCAAACAATGTAAATGGAGATTGAGAGCCAAACAATGTAGATGCAGACTGAGAGCCAACCTATGTACATGGAAATTGAGAGCCAAATAATATCGATGTAGACGGAGAGCCAAACAGTGTAGATAGAGACTGAGAGCCAAACTATGTAGATGTAGACTGAGAGTCAAACAATTTAGAGGGAGACTGAGAGCCTAACAAAGTATATGAAGACTGAGAGCCAAACAATGTAGATGGAGACTCAGAGTCAAACATCGTAGATGGAGACCAAGAACCAAACAATGTATATGGAGACTGAAAGCCAAATATAAAGACGGAGACTGGGAGACAAACAATGTACATGGAGACTGAGAGCCAAAACTTGTAGATAGAGACTGAGAGCCATATAATGTAGCTGTAGACGGAGAGCCAAACAATGCAGATGGAGACTGAGAGTGAAACAATGTAGATGGAGAATGAGAGCCAGACAATGTATATGGTGACTGAGAGCCAAACAATGCAGATGAAGACTGATAGCTAAACTATGTAGATGTACCCTGAGAACGTGGAATTGTTTGTCAATGTATAACGCAATGTAGTGTCTACTTAGATATAGTTATTGTCTAAAGAAAATGACGGCATCAATATATTTTTGCGGTTAACTTGTACAGCAAATAGCCTAGCTTTGAAATACTCACTAAATCTAGTGGGGTGTTGTTATCTTACTATTGCTACAATCGGACTTAGACCAGGAACCAGGGGGTCAAAATGGTAGTACCCGAAAGTAGTTCCATAGAAAATTGACAGTGGTCGTTCAAGATGGTGAGTGTGAAAATGCACTTGACAGGTACTTTAATTGCAATGTGAATTTGTGAAGGGAATATATTTTCCCAGAGAATGGTGCAAAATTGAGTGGACTGGTAGCTATAACACACAGATGGGACTATTTCTTAGACGGTAAAATTTTTGCATAATTCGGCTGATTTGACCTCTGTATGTGAAATAGGGACACCTACTTTCGCTTTGAGCAAAATTGTGAAATTGGAAGCAGTTAATGCCCATGTTTTTAACTGTTTTTTTTTGTGTTCTGCTTGAAATGAATATGATTTCTGGAAATTCTCAATGAGTTTGGAGTACAACTGTAAGTGTGACTGTCTATTGTGCTAATATTACGGTCTATGTGAAATAAATGGTGGTCCAGCTTCAATCGCCGGTCGTGGATGATTGAGCGCCTTTTACTGTCTCTCTCTATCTTTCATATGTTTCATAAAGTAACTGCATTTTCTTTTGTTTGAACAAATACGTTTGAGTCCATATTTACTGTGGAGTTCAAAGTTTGGTAACTGGTTATTCTAACACACTAGCTTTTATTATCCCGGTCTTATTTCAGTAGTTTTTGGTGCTTAATTATTTTTATTGCCTGAGAGCCAAACAATGTAGATGTAGACGAAAGGCCAAACAATGTAGATGTAGACTGAGAGCCAAACAATGTAGAAGGAGACTGAGAAATTAAAACATGTAACAGTGAAACAAATCAATCAGTCGCATGTTTAGCAAAATGATAATAAATAGCTATATTAGGTTGATAACCGATATATTGAGACAGTATTCTAAGAGCTGTCACACTGGAGTATCATGCCGCAGACACATGTCACATTATACTGACACCGGGCCGACCAGACCTAGAACTCTCCTCTAAATGCTGAGCGTCAAGCGAGGAAGCTTCTAGTACCATTTTTAAAGTCTTTGGTATGACCCGGCCGGGGATTGAACCCACGACCTTCCGCATGCGGGGAGGATGCTCTACCACTAGATCACGCCGCGGTCCACTCTATTAATAAACGTAAACTGTGACCAAATGAATGAAAAGTAAACGGAAATCGGACTTCCTCGGCGCTGTCCCTTCTTTTCACTTTAAGGCATATGATTAAACATGTTTAAAAGAAACTGCGTGTTTGAAAATGTCGCTCAGTTGACTTATGTTATCAAACGTTTGCAAACAAATTAAACGATAAGGCGAACTGAACGCATCCGAAATAGTGTAGAAGCGTAATGGTGTCAACGTAAGAACAATTTAAGCATCAAAATCCTGTAATTTATTATCATGAAATGCATAAATAAAAAAAAGTTTTCAAGGCTAAATTATTTTTATTGCCTGAGAGCCAAACAATGTAGATGTAGACGAAAGGCCAAACAATGTAGATGGAGACTGAGAGCCAAACAATGTAGATGGAGACTGAGAAATTAATAACAGTGAAACAAATCAATCAGTCGCATGTTTAGCAAAATGATATTAAATTGCTATATTAGGTTGATAACCGATATATTGTTTTGAACTGCACGACTATTTTTATTCACGGTGGCGCCCAAGTCCAGTGGTCGTGTTATTGGAATAGTATTCTAGGGTCCCGAGTTTGATCCTCGATCATGGCACTGGAAAGTATTTCCCACATGTCGCATTAATCGGTGTTGTACACCGCGCATGTGGGGTAAAAGAACCAAGGATACGTCTGGAGTGTATTCTGAATTTTGCACTATTTTCCAATAATCTTGTATGAAAATAACAGTCACCATAAGTAACAATCACGAAGAACTGCTATCATACAGTCACCATAAGTAACAATCACGAAGAACTGCTTGATGATTCTTGGATACCGGACAAGGATTTCCGCGTATTACTACCGGGTATGGAATTTTCATCATACACACCATCCACGCGCTCATCTTACCCTGCTTTGACGTTGGAACAATTTATGACGTGACTGTATTGAAACGTATGACGTTGTACTTTTTTATTTGACGTATATTGAGAGTCGTTAAGTTGGACGTGTTCTCGAGTTTCTAATCGGTATTGTTCTGCTCTTGCGCTTGGTGATATTTTAATTCTAGACCTTTCCACACAATGTCATAGGTCAACTCATCATAAATATGCCTTACTCGATTTATTTGAATATAATACTAGTATAGATATAAAGCGACATAAAATAGATATCAAGCAACATAAAAATGTTTTCCCGCTGGAGATGAACAACGACCTCCGGAAAGAGAATCAAGCGCGAACAACTGCTCTATCGAGTAATATTAACATCAACCGAACAGCCCTCGATTTCTACTTTAATTCTACTTTTAACAAGGGATCTCTGCGACGGATTGTTCAAATGTGCAGTCGACTAGTGAAGGCCTTTCTCTCGCCGTTGAAGCCGTAGGTTCGAACCTCAAGCGGTCCAAAAACTCCATGGGAGAAAGTATACGATTTACTTGCGGAAGGAATGTGGTTCTACTCAGATTTATCTTGAGTTCTTCGTCAACTAATAAAACTGGATATGCAATACATAATCTGCCATTCGTTGAAAGTGACGTTAAGCACAATTCAGTACCTCGGTGTAGACTGAACTTAAATCAGCCTTGGAGTTTAACGTAAAATAAACCACATCCCCCACAATATTATCATTATTATTAATGTTTACAGTCATACACGTAAATCAGTAAATTATATCATGTGTCTGTGTAATATGCTATAAATAATGTATGTTAGTTTAATACAGTTAATATTTTCATTAAAAAAAAGTCATAAAATTTATATATTATTTTTTTTGGAATTTTTTCACCTTCGCTGCGGTTTGAACATACGACATTCTGACAGACAGTTGAATGACAGTTGAAGGCGTATGCCACTGCGCCACTTTGGAGCCTAATAATAATGCAACAGTTAACACCTTTTAAAGTTGTTAGATCATGAAAGGGGCGTCATTCTAGTTGACCGGAACTGGAATTAATTCATACGTTTGATATACGTTTAGTGCTATGCAAATTGTTGAAACCGACTGAAAGGTTTTGCTGGTGAGTATAAAATACCTCGAAATGTGTACATAGCATCCATTTATATTTGGCGGTTTGCTAGTACAGCAGATAGCCTAGTTTTCAAATCCTCATAAATTTGAGGTGAACCCATCTAGTGGGATGTGGTTGCCCTGCAATTGCTACAATCGCCGGTCGTGGATGATTGAGCGCCCCTTTCACAGTCTTATCTCTAGAGTTCTTCTGTCTAATAAAGTAACCTCCTTTTCTTGTGTTTGAAGAAACCAGTTTGATTCCATATTTTGGTAACAGGTTATTCTAACACTGGTATTTTTACAGTATCTTCTGCTAAATTTTCTTTCTTTATTTACTGAGAGTCAAACAATGTAGATGCAGACTGGGAGCCAAACATTGTACATGGAGACTGCGAGCCAAACAATGTAGACAGAGACTGAGAGCCAAATAATGTATATAGAGACTGAGAGCCAAACAATATAGACGGAGACTGAGAGACAAACAATGTACATGGAACACTGAGATACAAACTATGTAGATATAGACTGAGAGCCAAATAATGTAGATGTAGATTGAGAGCCAAACAATGTAGATGTAGACTGAGAGCCAACCTATGTACATGGAGATTGAGAGCCAAAGAATATCGATGTAGACGGAGAGCCAAACAATGTAGATAGAGACTGAGAGTCAAACTATGTAGATGTAGCCTGAAAGCCAAACAATGTAGATGGAGACTGAGAGACAAACAATGTATACTGGAGACGGAGAGCCAACCAATGTAGATGGAGACTGAGAGCCAAACAACGTATATGAAGACTGAGAGTCAAACAATGTAGATGGAGACTCAGAGTCAAACAACGTAGATGGAGAATGAGAGCAAAACAATATATATGGAGACTGAGAGCCAAATATTATAGACGAAGACTGAGAAACAAACAATGTACATGGAGACTGAGAGCCAAATATCGCAGATGGACACTGGGAGCCAAACAACGTATACAGATACTGAGAGCAAAAAATGTACATGGAGACTGAGAGTCAAACTACGTAGATGGAGACAGAAAGCCGAACAATGTATATGCAGACTGAGAGCCAAAAAATATAGACGGAGACTGAGAGACAAAAAATGTACATGGTGAGTAAGAGCCAAACTATGTTGATGTAGACTGAGAGCCAAACAATGTAGCTGCAAAATGGGACCAAATATTGTACATGGAGATTGAGAGCCAAACTATATCGATGTAGACGGATAGCCAAACAATGTAGATAGAGACTGAGAGCAAAACAATATAGACGCAGACTGAGAGACAAACAATGTACATGGAACACTGTGATCCAAACTATGTAGATGTAGACTCAGAGCCAAATAATGTAAATGGAGATTGAGAGCCAAACAATGTAGATGCAGACTGAGAGCCAACCTATGTACATGGAAATTGAGAGCCAAATAATATCGATGTAGACGGAGAGCCAAACAGTGTAGATAGAGACTGAGAGCCAAACTATGTAGATGTAGACTGAGAGTCAAACAATTTAGAGGGAGACTGAGAGCCTAACAAAGTATATGAAGACTGAGAGCCAAACAATGTAGATGGAGACTCAGAGTCAAACATCGTAGATGGAGACCAAGAACCAAACAATGTATATGGAGACTGAAAGCCAAATAATAAAGACGGAGACTGGGAGACAAACAATGTACATGGAGACTGAGAGCCAAAACTTGTAGATAGAGACTGAGAGCCATATAATGTAGCTGTAGACGGAGAGCCAAACAATGCAGATGGAGACTGAGAGTGAAACAATGTAGATGGAGAATGAGAGCCAGACAATGTATATGGTGACTGAGAGCCAAACAATGCAGATGAAGACTGATAGCTAAACTATGTAGATGTACCCTGAGAACGTGGAATTGTTTGTCAATGTATAACGCAATGTAGTGTCTACTTAGATATAGTTATTGTCTAAAGAAAATGACGGCATCAATATATTTTTGCGGTTAACTTGTACAGCAAATAGCCTAGCTTTGAAATACTCACTAAATCTAGTGGGGTGTTGTTATCTTACTATTGCTACAATCGGACTTAGACCAGGAACCAGGGGGTCAAAATGGTAGTACCCGAAAGTAGTTCCATAGAAAATTGACAGTGGTCGTTCAAGATGGTGAGTGTGAAAATGCACTTGACAGGTACTTTAATTGCAATGTGAATTTGTGAAGGGAATATATTTTCCCAGAGAATGGTGCAAAATTGAGTGGACTGGTAGCTATAACACACAGATGGGACTATTTCTTAGACGGTAAAATTTTTGCATAATTCGGCTGATTTGACCTCTGTATGTGAAATAGGGACACCTACTTTCGCTTTGAGCAAAATTGTGAAATTGGAAGCAGTTAATGCCCATGTTTTTAACTGTTTTTTTTTGTGTTCTGCTTGAAATGAATATGATTTCTGGAAATTCTCAATGAGTTTGGAGTACAACTGTAAGTGTGACTGTCTATTGTGCTAATATTACGGTCTATGTGAAATAAATGGTGGTCCAGCTTCAATCGCCGGTCGTGGATGATTGAGCGCCTTTTACTGTCTCTCTCTATCTTTCATATGTTTCATAAAGTAACTGCATTTTCTTTTGTTTGAACAAATACGTTTGAGTCCATATTTACTGTGGAGTTCAAAGTTTGGTAACTGGTTATTCTAACACACTAGCTTTTATTATCCCGGTCTTATTTCAGTAGTTTTTGGTGCTTAATTATTTTTATTGCCTGAGAGCCAAACAATGTAGATGTAGACGAAAGGCCAAACAATGTAGATGTAGACTGAGAGCCAAACAATGTAGAAGGAGACTGAGAAATTAAAACATGTAACAGTGAAACAAATCAATCAGTCGCATGTTTAGCAAAATGATAATAAATAGCTATATTAGGTTGATAACCGATATATTGAGACAGTATTCTAAGAGCTGTCACACTGGAGTATCATGCCGCAGACACATGTCACATTATACTGACACCGGGCCGACCAGACCTAGAACTCTCCTCTAAATGCTGAGCGTCAAGCGAGGAAGCTTCTAGTACCATTTTTAAAGTCTTTGGTATGACCCGGCCGGGGATTGAACCCACGACCTTCCGCATGCGGGGAGGATGCTCTACCACTAGATCACGCCGCGGTCCACTCTATTAATAAACGTAAACTGTGACCAAATGAACGAAAAGTAAACGGAAATCGGACTTCCTCGGCGCTGTCCCTTCTTTTCACTTTGAGGCATATGATTAAACATGTTTAAAAGAAACTGCGTGTTTGAAAATGTCGCTCAGTTGACTTATGTTATCAAACGTTTGCAAACAAATTAAACGATAAGGCGAACTGAACGCATCCGAAATAGTGTAGAAGCGTAATGGTGTCAACGTAAGAACAATTTAAGCATCAAAATCCTGTAATTTATTATCATGAAATGCATAAATAAAAAAAAAGTTTTCAAGACTAAATTATTTTTATTGCCTGAGAGCCAAACAATGTAGATGTAGACGAAAGGCCAAACAATGTAGATGGAGACTGAGAGCCAAACAATGTAGATGGAGACTGAGAAATTAATAACAGTGAAACAAATCAATCAGTCGCATGTTTAGCAAAATGATATTAAATTGCTATATTAGGTTGATAACCGATATATTGTTTTGAACTGCACGACTATTTTTATTCACGGTGGCGCCCAAGTCCAGTGGTCGTGTTATTGGAATAGTATTCTAGGGTCCCGAGTTTGATCCTCGATCATGGCACTGGAAAGTATTTCCCACATGTCGCATTAATCGGTGTTGTACACCGCGCATGTGGGGTAAAAGAACCAAGGATACGTCTGGAGTGTATTCTGAATTTTGCACTATTTTCCAATAATCTTGTATGAAAATAACAGTCACCATAAGTAACAATCACGAAGAACTGCTTGATGATTCTTGGATACCGGACAAGGATTTCCGCGTATTACTACCGGGTATGGAATTTTCATCATACACACCATCCACGCGCTCATCTTACCCTGCTTTGACGTTGGAACAATTTATGACGTGACGTATTGAAACGTATGACGTTGTACTTTTTTATTTGACGTATATTGAGAGTCGTTAAGTTGGACGTGTTCTCGAGTTTCTAATCGGTATTGTTCTGCTCTTGCGCTTGGTGATATTTTAATTCTAGACCTTTCCACACAATGTCATAGGTCAACTCATCATAAATATGCCTTACTCGATTTATTTGAATATAATACTAGTATAGATATAAAGCGACATAAAATAGATATCAAGCAACATAAAAATGTTTTCCCGCTGGAGATGAACAACGACCTCCGGAAAGAGAATCAAGCGCGAACAACTGCTCTATCGAGTAATATTAACATCAATCCGAACAGCCCTCGATTTCTACTTTAATTCTACTTTTAACAAGGGATCTCTGCGACGGATTGTTCAAATGTGCAGTCGACTAGTGAAGGCCTTTCTCTCGCCGTTGAAGCCGTAGGTTCGAACCTCAAGCGGTCCAAAAACTCCATGGGAGAAAGTATACGATTTACTTGCGGAAGGAATGTGGTTCTACTCAGATTTATCTTGAGTTCTTCGTCAACTAATAAAACTGGATATGCAATACATAATCTGCCATTCGTTGAAAGTGACGTTAAGCACAATTCAGTACCTCGGTGTAGACTGAACTTAAATCAGCCTTGGAGTTTAACGTAAAATAAACCACATCCCCCACAATATTATCATTATTATTAATGTTTACAGTCATACACGTAAATCAGTAAATTATATCATGTGTCTGTGTAATATGCTATAAATAATGTATGTTAGTTTAATACAGTTAATATTTTCATTAAAAAAAAGTCATAAAATTTATATATTATTTTTTTTGGAATTTTTTCACCTTCGCTGCGGTTTGAACATACGACATTCTGATCAGACAGTTGAATGACAGTTGAAGGCGTATGCCACTGCGCCACTTTGGAGCCTAATAATAATGCAACAGTTAACACCTTTTAAAGTTGTTAGATCATGAAAGGGGCGTCATTCTAGTTGACCGGAACTGGAATTAATTCATACGTTTGATATACGTTTAGTGCTATGCAAATTGTTGAAACCGACTGAAAGGTTTTGCTGGTGAGTATAAAATACCTCGAAATGTGTACATAGCATCCATTTATATTTGGCGGTTTGCTAGTACAGCAGATAGCCTAGTTTTCAAATCCTCATAAATTTGAGGTGAACCCATCTAGTGGGATGTGGTTGCCCTGCAATTGCTACAATCGCCGGTCGTGGATGATTGAGCGCCCCTTTCACAGTCTTATCTCTAGAGTTCTTCTGTCTAATAAAGTAACCTCCTTTTCTTGTGTTTGAAGAAACCAGTTTGATTCCATATTTTGGTAACAGGTTATTCTAACACTGGTATTTTTACAGTATCTTCTGCTAAATTTTCTTTCTTTATTTACTGAGAGTCAAACAATGTAGATGCAGACTGGGAGCCAAACATTGTACATGGAGACTGCGAGCCAAACAATGTAGACAGAGACTGAGAGCCAAATAATGTATATAGAGACTGAGAGCCAAACAATATAGACGGAGACTGAGAGACAAACAATGTACATGGAACACTGAGATACAAACTATGTAGATATAGACTGAGAGCCAAATAATGTAGATGTAGATTGAGAGCCAAACAATGTAGATGTAGACTGAGAGCCAACCTATGTACATGGAGATTGAGAGCCAAAGAATATCGATGTAGACGGAGAGCCAAACAATGTAGATAGAGACTGAGAGTCAAACTATGTAGATGTAGCCTGAAAGCCAAACAATGTAGATGGAGACTGAGAGACAAACAATGTATATGGAGACGGAGAGCCAACCAATGTAGATGGAGACTGAGAGCCAAACAACGTATATGAAGACTGAGAGTCAAACAATGTAGATGGAGACTCAGAGTCAAACAACGTAGATGGAGAATGAGAGCAAAACAATATATATGGAGACTGAGAGCCAAATATTATAGACGAAGACTGAGAAACAAACAATGTACATGGAGACTGAGAGCCAAATATCGCAGATGGACACTGGGAGCCAAACAACGTATACAGATACTGAGAGCAAAAAATGTACATGGAGACTGAGAGTCAAACTACGTAGATGGAGACAGAAAGCCGAACAATGTATATGCAGACTGAGAGCCAAAAAATATAGACGGAGACTGAGAGACAAAAAATGTACATGGTGAGTAAGAGCCAAACTATGTTGATGTAGACTGAGAGCCAAACAATGTAGCTGCAAAATGGGACCAAATATTGTACATGGAGATTGAGAGCCAAACTATATCGATGTAGACGGATAGCCAAACAATGTAGATAGAGACTGAGAGCAAAACAATATAGACGCAGACTGAGAGACAAACAATGTACATGGAACACTGTGATCCAAACTATGTAGATGTAGACTCAGAGCCAAACAATGTAAATGGAGATTGAGAGCCAAACAATGTAGATGCAGACTGAGAGCCAACCTATGTACATGGAAATTGAGAGCCAAATAATATCGATGTAGACGGAGAGCCAAACAGTGTAGATAGAGACTGAGAGCCAAACTATGTAGATGTAGACTGAGAGTCAAACAATTTAGAGGGAGACTGAGAGCCTAACAAAGTATATGAAGACTGAGAGCCAAACAATGTAGATGGAGACTCAGAGTCAAACATCGTAGATGGAGACCAAGAACCAAACAATGTATATGGAGACTGAAAGCCAAATAATAAAGACGGAGACTGGGAGACAAACAATGTACATGGAGACTGAGAGCCAAAACTTGTAGATAGAGACTGAGAGCCATATAATGTAGCTGTAGACGGAGAGCCAAACAATGCAGATGGAGACTGAGAGTGCAAACAATGTAGATGGAGAATGAGAGCCAGACAATGTATATGGTGACTGAGAGCCAAACAATGCAGATGAAGACTGATAGCTAAACTATGTAGATGTACCCTGAGAACGTGGAATTGTTTGTCAATGTATAACGCAATGTAGTGTCTACTTAGATATAGTTATTGTCTAAAGAAAATGACGGCATCAATATATTTTTGCGGTTAACTTGTACAGCAAATAGCCTAGCTTTGAAATACTCACTAAATCTAGTGGGGTGTTGTTATCTTACTATTGCTACAATCGGACTTAGACCAGGAACCAGGGGGTCAAAATGGTAGTACCCGAAAGTAGTTCCATAGAAAATTGACAGTGGTCGTTCAAGATGGTGAGTGTGAAAATGCACTTGACAGGTACTTTAATTGCAATGTGAATTTGTGAAGGGAATATATTTTCCCAGAGAATGGTGCAAAATTGAGTGGACTGGTAGCTATAACACACAGATGGGACTATTTCTTAGACGGTAAAATTTTTGCATAATTCGGCTGATTTGACCTCTGTATGTGAAATAGGGACACCTACTTTCGCTTTGAGCAAAATTGTGAAATTGGAAGCAGTTAATGCCCATGTTTTTAACTGTTTTTTTTTGTGTTCTGCTTGAAATGAATATGATTTCTGGAAATTCTCAATGAGTTTGGAGTACAACTGTAAGTGTGACTGTCTATTGTGCTAATATTACGGTCTATGTGAAATAAATGGTGGTCCAGCTTCAATCGCCGGTCGTGGATGATTGAGCGCCTTTTACTGTCTCTCTCTATCTTTCATATGTTTCATAAAGTAACTGCATTTTCTTTTGTTTGAACAAATACGTTTGAGTCCATATTTACTGTGGATTTCAAAGTTTGGTAACTGGTTATTCTAACACACTAGCTTTTATTATCCCGGTCTTATTTCAGTAGTTTTTGGTGCTTAATTATTTTTATTGCCTGAGAGCCAAACAATGTAGATGTAGACGAAAGGCCAAACAATGTAGATGTAGACTGAGAGCCAAACAATGTAGAAGGAGACTGAGAAATTAAAACATGTAACAGTGAAACAAATCAATCAGTCGCATGTTTAGCAAAATGATAATAAATAGCTATATTAGGTTGATAACCGATATATTGAGACAGTATTCTAAGAGCTGTCACACTGGAGTATCATGCCGCAGACACATGTCACATTATACTGACACCGGGCCGACCAGACCTAGAACTCTCCTCTAAATGCTGAGCGTCAAGCGAGGAAGCTTCTAGTACCATTTTTAAAGTCTTTGGTATGACCCGGCCGGGGATTGAACCCACGACCTTCCGCATGCGGGGAGGACGCTCTACCACTAGATCACGCCGCGGTCCACTCTATTAATAAACGTAAACTGTGACCAAATGAACGAAAAGTAAACGGAAATCGGACTTCCTCGGCGCTGTCCCTTCTTTTCACTTTGAGGCATATGATTAAACATGTTTAAAAGAAACTGCGTGTTTGAAAATGTCGCTCAGTTGACTTATGTTATCAAACGTTTGCAAACAAATTAAACGATAAGGCGAACTGAACGCATCCGAAATAGTGTAGAAGCGTAATGGTGTCAACGTAAGAACAATTTAAGCATCAAAATCCTGTAATTTATTATCATGAAATGCATAAATAAAAAAAAAGTTTTCATTGCTAAATTATTTTTATTGCCTGAGAGCCAAACAATGTAGATGTAGACGAAAGGCCAAACAATGTAGATGGAGACTGAGAGCCAAACAATGTAGATTGAGACTGAGAGCCAAACAATGTAGATGGAGACTGAGAAATTAATAACAATGAAACAAATCAATCAGTCGCATGTTTAGCAAAATGATATTAAATTGCTATATTAGGTTGATAACCGATATATTGTTTTGAACTGCACGACTATTTTTATGTACGGTGGCGCCCAAGTCCAGTGGTCGTGTTATTGGAATAGTATTCTAGGGTCCCGAGTTTGATCCTCGATCATGGCACTGGAAAGTATTTCCCACAGGTCGCATTAATCGGTGTTGTACACCGCGTATGTGGGGTAAAAGAACCAAGGATACGTCTGGAGTGTATTCTGAATTTTGCACTATTTTCCAATAATCTTGTATGAAAATAACAGTCACCATAAGTAACAATCACGAAAAACTGCTTGATGATTCTTGGATACCGGACAAGGATTTCCGCGTATTACTACCGTGTATGGAATTTTCATCATACACACCCTCCACGCGCTCATCTTACCCTGCTTTGACGTTGGAACAATTTATGACGTGACGTATTGAAACGTATGACGTTGTACTTTTTTATTTGACGTATATTGAGAGTCGTTAAGTTGGACGTGTTCTCGAGTTTCTAATCGGTATTGTTCTGCTCTTGCGCTTGGTGATATTTTAATTCTAGACCTTTTCACACAATGTCATAGGTCAAATCATCATCAATATGCCTTACTCGATTTATTTGAATCTAATACTAGTATAGATATAAAGCGACATAAAATAGATATCAAGCGACATAAAAATGTTTTCCCTCTGCAGATGAACAACGACCTCCGGAAAGAGAATCAAGCGCGAACAACTGCTCTATCGAGTAATATTAACATCATCCGAACAGCCCTCGATTTCTACTTTAATTCTTCTTTTAACAAGGGGTCTCTGCGACGGATTGTTCAAATGTGCAGTTGACTAGTGACGGCCTTTCTCTCACCGTTGAAGCCGTAGGTTTGAACCTCAAGCGGTCCAAAAACTCCATGGGAGAAAGTATATGATTTACTTGCGGAAGGAATGTGGTTCTACTCAGATTTATCTTGAGTTCTTCGTCAACTAATAAAACTGGATATGCAATACATAATCTGCCATTAGTTGAAAGTGACGTTAAGCACAATTCAGTACCTCGGTGTAGACTGAACTTAAATCAGCCTTGGAGTTTAACGTAAAATAAACCACACCCCCAACAATATTATCATTATTATTAATGTTTACAGTCATACACGTATATCAGTAAATTATATCATGTGTCTGTGTAATATGCTATAAATAATGTATGTTAGTTTAATACAGTTAATATTTTCATTAAAAAAATAAAGTCATAAAATTCATATATTATTTTTTTGGTATTATTTCACCTTCGCTGCGGTTTGAACATACGACATTCTGATAGACAGTTGAGTGACAGTTGAAGGCGTATGCCACTGCGCCACTTTGGAGCCTAATAATAATATAACAGTTAACACCTTTTAAAGTTGTTAGATCATGAAAGGGGCGTCATTCTAGTTGACCGGAACTGGAATTAATTCATACGTTTGATATACGTTTAGTGCTATGCAAATTGTTGTAACCGACTGAAAGGTTTTGCTGGTTAGTATAAAATACCTCGAAATATGTACATAGCATCCATTTATATTTGGCGGTTTGCTAGTACAGCAGATAGCCTAGTTTTCAAATCCTCATAAATTTGAGGTGAATCCATCTAGTGGGATGTGGTTGCCCTACATTAGCTACAATCGCCAGTTGTGGATGATTGAGCGCCCTTTTCACTGTCTTATCTCTATATTTCTTCTGTCTAATAAAGTAACCTCCTTTTCTTGTGTTTGAAGAAACCGGTTTGATTCCATATTTTGGTAACAGGTTATTCTAACACTGGTATTTTTACAGTATTTTCTGCTAAATTTTCTTTCTTTATTTACTGAGAGTCGAACAATGTAGATGCAGACTGGGAGCCAAACATTGTACATGGAGACTGCGAGCCAAACAATGTAGACAGAGACTGAGAGCCAAATAATGTATATAGAGACTGAGAGCCAAACAATATAGACGGAGACTGAGAGACAAACAATGTACATGGAACACTGAGATACAAACTATGTAGATATAGACTGAGAGCCAAATAATGTAGATGTAGATTGAGAGCCAAACAATGTAGATGTAGACTGAGAGCCAAACTATGTACATGGAGATTGAGAACCAAATAATATCGATGTAGACGGAGAGCCAAACAATGTAGATAGAGACTGAGAGTCAAACTATGTAGATGTAGCCTGAAAGCCAAACAATGTAGATGGAGACTGAGAGACAAACAATGTATATGGAGACGGAGAACCAACCAATGTAGATGGAGACTGAGAGCCAAACAACGTATATGAAGACTGAGAGCCAAACAATGTAGCTGGAGACTCAGAGTCAAACATCGTAGATGGAGAGAATGAGAGCAAAACAATATATATGGAGACTGAGAGCCAAATATTATAGACGAAGACTGAGAAACAAACAATGTACATGGAGACTGAGAGCCAAATAATGCAGATGGACACTGGGAGCCGAACAACGTATACAGATACTGAGAGCAAAAAATGTACATGGAGACTGAGAGTCAAACTACGTAGATGGAGACAGAAAGCCGAACAATGTATATGCAGACTGAGAGCCAAAAAATATAGACGGAGACTGAGAGACAAACAATGTACATGGTTAGGAAGAGCCAAACTATGTTGATGTAGACTGAGAGCCTAACAATGTAGCTGCAAAATGGGACCAAATATTGTACATGGAGATTGAAAGCCAAACTATATCGATGTAGACGGATAGCCAAACAATGTAGATAGAGACTGAGAGCAAAACAATATAGACGCAGACTGAGAGACAAACAATGTACATGGAACACTGTGATCCAAACTATGTAGATGTAGACTCAGAGCCAAACAATATAAATGGAGATTGAGAGCCAAACAATGTAGATGCAGACTGAGAGCCAACCTATGTCCATGGAAATTGAGAGCCAAATAATATCGATGTAGACGGAGAGCCAAACAGTGTAGATAGAGACTGAGAGCCATACTATGTAGATGTAGACTGAGAGTCAAACAATTTAGAGAGAGACTGAGAGCCTAACAAAGTATATGAAGACTGAGAGTCAAACATCGTAGATGGAGACCAAGAACCAAATAGTGTATATGGAGACTGAAAGCCAAATAATATAGACGGAGACTGGGAGACAAACAATGTACATGAGACTGAAAGCCAAAATTTGTAGATAGAGACTGAGAGCCATATAATGTAGCTGTAGACGGAGAGCCAAACAATGCAGATGGAGACTGAGAGTGAAACAATGTAGATGGAGAATGAGAGCCAGACAATGTATATGGTGACTGAGAGCCAAACAATGTAGATGAAGACTGATAGCTAAACTATGTAGATGTACACTGAGAACGTGGAATTGTTTATCAATGTATAACGCAATGTAGTGTCTACTTAAATATAGTTATTGTCTAAAGAAAATGACGGCATCAATATATTTTTGCGGTTAACTTGTACAGCAAATAGCCTAGCTTTGAAACACTCACTAAATCTAGTGGGGTGTTGTTATCTTACTATTGCTACAATCGGACTTAGACCAGGAACCAGGGGGTCAAAATGGTAGTACCCGAAAGTAGTTCCATAGAAAATTGACAGTGGTCGTTCAAGATGGTGAGTGTGAAAATGCACTTGACAGGTACTATAATTGCAATGTGAATTTGTGAAGGGAATATATTTTCCCAGAGAATGGTGCAAAATTGAGTGGACTGGTAGCTATAACACACAGATGGGACTATTTCTTAGACGGTAAAAATTTTTGTATAATTTGGCTGATTTGACCTCTGTATGTGAAATAGGGACACCTACTTTCGCTTTGAGCAAAATTGTGAAATTGGAAGCAGTTAATGCCCATGTTTTTTACTGTTTTTTGTGTGTTCTGCTTGAAATGAATATGAATTCTGGAAATTCTCAATGAGTTTGGAGTACAACTGTAAGTGTGACTGTCTATTGTGCTAATATTACGGTCTATGTGAAATTAATGGTGGTCCAGCTTCAATCCCGGTCGTGGATGATTGAGCGCCTTTTACTGTCTCTCTCTATCTTTCATATGTTTCATGAAGTAACTGCCTTTTCTTTTGTTTGAACAAATACGTTTGAGTCCATATTTACTGTGGATTTCAAAGTATGGTAACTGGTTATTCTAACACACTAGCTTTTATTATCCCGGTCTTATTTCAGAGTTTTTATTGCCGCTAAGTTATCACGAGTGACACTTAGTTCAAAATTCATTGACTAGGTCGCTCTTCTCTGTAAGGTGAAGTTTTAATTACAATTTAATTATGCGAATTGAAACAATTCACATGCATACGCTTACGTGTTATTTATTTGCTGGTTATAATTTTATTCAAATGTATACGGCATATATAACAACACACACATTTACTTGTCATTAATTCAAATTTATTTCATTATATACCATCATATCATGATTTACCAGATACTGACGGTCAAAGAAAACGTACCGCGATTATACATTATACTTAACTCCATTAAAAACGCAATGTTTCGAATATTGAATAGAGTGTTTAACCCAGAACCTAAATTCATCAATATTTAGAGTCTGAGATTTAGACTCGGAGTCAAATTGTCATAAATTAAATATTAAAATAACGTCTATTTAACAAGCAATTTGCTGTATTTATTTGCAAAAACAAGTTGTATGTTTACAGGGTTTTATTACCCATAGTTGTATGTTTACAGGGTTTTATTACCCATAGTTGTATGTTTACAGGGTTTTATTTAGTAGTATGTTTACAGGGTTTTATTACCAATAGTTGTATGTTTACAGAGTTTTATTACCCATAGTTGTATGTTTACAGGATTTTATTACCCATAGTTGTATGTTTACATGGTTTTATTACCCATAGTTGTATGTTTACTGGGTTTTATTACCCATAGTAGTATGTTTACAGGATTTTATTACCCATAGTTGTATGTTCACTGCTGGGTTTTATTGCCCATAGTTGTATGCTTACAGAGTTTTATTGCCCATAGTTGTATGTTTACAGGGTTTTATTACCCATAGTTGTATGTTTACTGGGTTTTATTACTCATAGTTGTATGTTTACTGGGTTTTATTACCCATAGTTGTATGTTTACAGAGTTTTATTGCCCATAGTTGTATGTTTACTGGGTTTTATTACCCATAGTTGTATGTTTACAGGGTTTTATTACCCATAGTTGTATGTTTACTGGGTTTTATTACTCATAGTTGTATGTTTACTGGGTTTTATTACTCATAGTTGTATGTTTACTGGGTTTTATTACCCATAGTTGTATGTTTACAGGGTTGTATTACCCATAGTAGTATGTTTACAGAGTTTTATTACTCATAGTTGTATGTTTACAGGGTTTTATTACTCATTGTTGTATTTTTACTGGTTTTTTTTACCCATAGTTGTATGTTTACAGAGTTTTATTACCCATAGTTGTATGTTTACAGAGTTTTATTACCCATAGTTGTATGTTTACTGGGTTTTATTACTCATAGTTGTATGTTTACTGGGTTTTATTACCCATAGTTTTATGTTTACAGGGTTTTATTACCCATAGTTGTATGTTTACAGAGTTTTATTACCCATAGTTGTATGTTTACTGGGTTGATTACTCATAGTGGTATGTTTACAGGGTTTTATTACCCATAGTTGTATGTTTACAGAGTTTTGTTACCCATAGTTGTATGTTAACAGGGTTTTATTACCCATAGTTGTATGTTTACACAGTTTTATTGCCCATAGTTGTATGTTTACTGGGTTGATTACTCATAGTTGTATGTTTACACAGTTTTATTACCCATAGTTGTATGTTTACACAGTTTTATTACCCATAGTTGTATGTTTACAGAGTTTTATTACCCATAGTTGTATGTTTACTGGGTTTTATTACCCATAGTAGTATGTTTACAGGTTTTTTTTACCCATAGTAGTATGTTTACTGGGTTTTATTACCCATAGTAGTATGTTTACAGAGTTTTATTACCCATAGTTGTATGTTTACTGGGTTTTATTACCCATAGTAGTATGTTTACAGAGTTTTATTACCCATAGTTGTATGTTTACTGGGTTTTATTACCCATAGTAGTATGTTTACTGGGTTTTATTACCCATAGTAGTATGTTTACAGAGTTTTATTACCCATAGTTGTATGTTTACAGGGTTTTATTACCCATAGTAGTATGTTTACAGGGTTTTATTACCCATAGTTGTATGTTTACAGAGTTTTACAAAAATGTAAGATTTGAGTCTGAGTCCGATTTTTAAGTGATGAAATTGTTTGAATAAAATTGAAAATAAGAAAGTTTTGTCTTGGTTTGTCATATATATCAAATATAGAATTCATATACTACCCATACATTCGTTAATTATGCTTTAATTTTATACTGCTTTACCTGTTTTTTTAAAAAATGAACATAAGATAAAGTTCCAGTTTTTTTATCGAATGGCCAATAGAATAAACAATGAAAATTAATATTATTGTGGTTATTTCAATGCATTAAAATATTGAAGAGTGAAAATCTAAATATTTTCAAAATGGTTCATAGAGGCTCTTGCTACAGATGAATAGAGCAAAGGCCAGCATAAAGTATATAGAGGATCTTACATGAGTGCTTATTTGTTATTGAATTTATTAAACGAGTTTGAAAAAAATATCATGCGAGGCTCTTCCGAGCATTATATCAATTTTCTCAACGAGTTAAATAAATTCAGTAATTAATGAGCACGAATGTAAGATTCGTTTTATCACATAACTCAGGAAAACTATATTTACTATTTATTTAACAGATCACGCCGATATGGACCGAGAAAAATCGTGCATATTTATTTCCCTGAGTCATCATATGACGTAACGTTTCAAAATAACGCCATTTAACTATGACAAATCGTCGTCTTTTACATATTCGGGCAAGTCGGAACGTAGTTCGGTATTTTACGTACGAAAGCCGAGTTATAAGGAAAAAACCGGGCGATTAATCGGAAGCGATATTATACTAGGTTTATATAAAAAATATATCATGTGTTTATTACACTCCTGCACCGCAAACGATGTAATAAACTGCAAGAATACATCACTGGTGTTAAAATGTGACTTTTATTGATTTTAAGGGACGGATTGATGTATTTTACAATAGATGAAGACTTCTTTTTTTTTTTTAATAAAAATACTTATGGGTGTCATTGTACTATCTTTTTAGCACCCTATTATTATTCCTGTTATGGACAAAAACTACATTATAACTTTTCTATGTGCTTTTTTTTACTGCCCAAATCCTAGACTGTGGTTTAAAAAGAACATAGAAAAAAAATCAACTTGATAGTGAGATATGAACTAATAAAAATGTATATTTTATGTTCAAGGCTATCATATTGCTTGGCTACATATCCAGAAGTTACATTCGATGCAAGTCATAAAGGTATATGCCACCATGACACTAATCACGTGATTTAAAATTTAAATCAGGCTATTGATGGTAGTTTACATAAATTTACATAAAGTTAAGTACATTTTGGACATCATGTACATATAGTCTGGGGTCGTTATATTATAGTATCACTTTGTATTTAGTCACACTTTGCTCTAATGAAACGTCAACTTCCATTTTTGCGTATGTTTCTTGTTTTTATAAAGATAACCAGTGGTCTTCTCAAGGTAGTTTTGACAAAACCTCTTTTTTCTAAAATATTGTGCAGATAGCTGCCATTTTATGGTACTTTTATTTTTTCAGAACACGACAATGTTTTTACAGATCGTGCGCCGCTGTGTTTTCCTTAGACGCACATTGTAACGTTTACCATTAATGTCGCTGTATCTAAATTGTTTTCAGTATATATGAAAGATTTGACCAAAATCTTCAAATTGGTTTCCGTCGATTAGTTTGTTGTATTCCATGTTCACGGTAACATTACTAAATAGAAGCATGACGTGTTTTTTTCCTTTCATTGTAAAATCGGGGTCCTTGACAAAGGTGATCAATAATTATCCTGACACATATAAGGAATGATACTTATACTAATTATCAAGAATGCAGCCAAAAAAATGAAATAGGTAACTCGGTTAAATTGAGTCTGTCAATAATCAACGTGTTTCCCCAAATGACGTCACTAGCTCCGACTGTACGTAAGCGCCACCTAGTGGTAACACAATGCTGTCAATAATTGGTAACAAAATATCCCTAGCACAGACTTGAGTGTTATGCCTTTTTTTTAGATAAACTCAACGAATCCAAAGGGTCAAGGAATACTAAAATATCAGCACCACTGAAAAAAGAAGGAAGCCATTTTTACGGACGCCACACACCACCCAGGGTTGTTATTGTGTGGGCTACGTGGTCCTGTGGTAAAACATCAGACCTAGGACTGGAGGGTCGCGGCTATGTATGATGTCCTTGAGCAAGACATTTTATCCGCATGTACTTAGTACTGGTACTACCCAGGAAGAATTTAAAGAACTTGTACTAGTCGTCACAATCGAAGAAAAATAGATAAGTTTAATTGTTTTTTAAATTCCATTATGCCTGAACCACAGGTTTAAGGAAAGAGTACCCACATCGCATGGAGAAGGTCGTGGGTTCGATCCCCAGCCGGGTCATACCAAAGACTTGAAAAAAAAAGGTATTAAAAGCTTGGCGCTCATCATTTAGAGGTAACTTTTCTGTCTAGTCGGCCTGGTGTCAGAATAATGTGACTGGATGGTGTAATTATACCACGTATCTGTGGCATGATACTTCAGTGTGGCAGCGCTTAGAAAACTGTCTCCAGCACCGTTGCGATATTACTGAAAAATTGTTGAAAGCGATGCTTTACACCGTACAAGTTAACAACAACTACAGCAACAATAACAGCAAAAACAACAACAACATCATCATCAACAACAACAACAATGTTTGATAGAGAAATCTCTGTCTTATGTGTCTTTTTAAGATGTGTCTTTTAACAGCTCCATAAATCATTTAGGGACAGATGGGCGGATTTAATTTCAAATTGTCTGAGCAGTAAATACACTTTTTATTTTATTGCTGTCATATTGCGATGTGCACATTATAGTGCGCCCTGTAACACATGTATGATTGTTTTATGATATCTACTCTGACAGTTTTGATAGCATCGAGAAATTAATGAACTTTTTCGGCGCGATTCTGTTACATGAATTTCCATTTTTTTTAATTTTGAATGAAAGCAACAGAAACTTGTCAACATCTTT
Source organism: Panopea generosa (assembly GCA_029582155.1). NCBI lineage: Eukaryota > Metazoa > Mollusca > Bivalvia > Adapedonta > Hiatellidae > Panopea > Panopea generosa. The sequence continues at coordinate 34,887,356 of CM055910.1, read as the reverse complement.
ACATTTCTTACATACATACCATACATGGAGCATATTGTTGAACGTATACCATTGAACTGTCATTGTATATATTTATTTTTCGATAAAAACAGTTTTCAAGAGATATGTCAAATATTAATTTATGACGTCAGAAATGTCACGTAGTTATACGTGAACCAATCATACAAATTCGGCCAAATCCGTCATCCTTCGGTATTGGACTCAATAAGGATAATCGGCGAGGTGTTCTGAATGGCACGTGACCGTTTCATAGCAGTGATATATTCGAGCCTGCTGATTGGTCATTTGCTTCAGCGGAAGGTATTTGGTAAACGCCATTAAAGGCAACGCTAAAAGCATAGTACCGCCATTGGAAACAGAAAAGACTTCCATGGGTTAGTCGCACAATGGCGGTTATAAATAATCCTTGTTTCTTCTTGAAGAATGCCTTTTTTGTTATTTTATTGCTCATTTACTTATTTGAATTGCCTTATTGATGTTTTTTGAACATTTGGAAAGCATTGTAATGTTTGCGAATTTATAGAAAAAATATTGGGGTATGTATACATGTTTTCTGACATCAACTTTTACTTTGTCATAAGTGTACACATTGAACAGATAAAAACACGTATATGTTGCACGACTGCTACTTTTCTCATCATATTTTGGTAGTACAGAGGTGACAAACAATTGACTTAGTAAGTTTTGGGTCCTTAATGACTGACAAACATGCAAAAATATCTTTATTTACTATAATATTATTGAAGGCTAAAAACGAAATGGCAGCTAATCTAAGGTGTATTTCTTTAATTGGGCCTAATCAATAAATATTTATTACCTTTGTCTTATATTATAGCATTTAAGTTTCTCCAAATGGAAATATATGCATATGAAGCAAAGTGTAAAATTTTAACATTTTTTTAAAGAGTACATGACCGGTTTATCACTAGCAGTGTTACACTGGTTGAGCACTTATAAACATATTGGCAAGGTGAAATGAGGTTGATAGAGTGTAGGCCATTAACGCAGAGATCACTGGCTCAACGCGATGATCTCTAAAAACAATACCCAGTAATGGTTCTACCGAGGAAAAGGGATCTCGATCTTACGGAACACGTGATTTTCTTCAAAAAATTATAAGAAACACGTGGTATTCTTCAGAAATTTATAAAGAACACGTGGTGTCCTCCAAGAATTTATAAGAAACACATGGTGGTCGTCAAGAATATATAAGGAACACGCGATGGTCTTCAAGAACTTATAAGGAACACGTGGTTTTCTTCAGGAACTTATAAGAAACACGTGGTTTTCTTTAGGAATAAGCCAGGCCCGATAAGTCGATAACGCGTCTGACTATCAATCAAGGGGTCGTGAGTTCGAATCCCCGCCCGGAAACAATCTCCCTGATGTTTGATATACGACATTGTCTCATTATCATTCGCCTCGTACCGCTGATTCGAGTGGGATAGTTATCAGTTACTTGCGAAGATGGGGTGTGCTCGAGTTCTGGTTAACCTTTTAGCATCCCAGGAAACAGTGGTTAGGTTAACTGATCGTCTGATGGCCCTCGATGACATAAAGTGATGCTAAATATTCAATCAATCATTAGTTTAGGATTCATATGAAACACGTGGTTTTCTTTAGAAATGTACATTTTCACCAACCGAATGACATGTAATATAGTATAATATCATCTGGTCGAAAGGATAACAAATGTAACAATACGGGATGTCTTTTTTACAGCCATTTTTGCTGACTTTGTATTATAAACATTTTTGTTTTTAATTTACATTAATTATGTCTTCACTTTCCTATAAATAGCCGTAAACTGATACACACACGCTTGTCATATCTGGAAATTAGAAACACAGTATTATAATTTTAAATTTAATTTTAGAAAAAAACATCAGATATTTAGTTTCCGGTTTGCTATTTCATGATTGTCAGGTTTGCATTTCTAAACACATATAAACTGAATATAACACTTGATAAAGAGTAATCGAATAGGGCTTTTCTCTATGGAAAACAAGCACAGGACGTTTACGATATTATCTAAATCTAGACCATCTTAAAGGTGATTTATGACAATCATGAATAAAGTTATATCGCAGGAAAAGGAAATTTGACAGTGTATATTAATAAATCTCGTGTTCGTGCTGTTTTACCTAATAGGTAAAGGTCACACAAGTTGACAAGGTATTAATTTATTATGTATGCTCTTCCTTTTTTTCAATGATAAAAATCCCGTCAAGCGTTATGAATAAAATTATAATACTTGCATTAATACAAAAACTATCCAAGGCAAGGCTTGCGTTTTTAAAATCTGCGTATAGCACTACTTGTTATTTTTATGCATACAGTCAGACCCGTGTACGCAGCAACCTCTATTAAGCGGTTACTTGTCTTAAGCAGTCACATTTGATGTTTCCCATTCAGTTTTAAGCTTTCAGAGCAAATTGACTTGTATTAAGCAACATCCTGTCGTAAAAGGTCCCATTCCGCAACTTCTCTTAACTGGCTGCTGAAGACAGTTTGACAATATATATATATATAACTGGGAGAAGAGCGAGATTGCGCACCTGACTTCTGTTTCACCAATGTTTTATAATCAATGTCAATGAAACAATAAGCAGTTTTGCTGCAACGAGTCTAAAATCATGGTCACATGACAGCTTTTCTTAGATTTAAGTATTTAAGTATTTGTTGGTGAAACAGGAGCCAGGCCTCTGTTCACCAACACTTTTAAATATATACTTGAATACTTAAATCTAAGAAAAACACGTTTTTTTTGTTTAATGATATACACCATAATATTATATACAAGGGATAAAACTTCCTGGATTATAAAAAAATCAAGAGTTTTTAAATTTATTACATATACACTTATCATCTCAAAATATACCACAGCGGTGGTAGCGTGGTAGAGCGTCCGCTTCGTATGCCCCCCCCTCTAGAAGCTTTCTTAATTGTCGCTCGGTATTAGGCTAGTTCAAGGTCTGGTCGGCTCGATGTCAATATCTTGTGACTGTGTCATTTCAGCCCTTATACACGCACTCAGTATATATTCATTTAGTACCTTTAAATTATTCTTTATTATATGTTCCTTGTTTTGTCTACCGCCGGAAGATGGTGCGAAATATTGTTGCGTGAAAATTTTTTGGTGACCATGATTTTAGCATTTCTCTAACCAAAACCGTATCCCAATTTTATTATAAACGGAATTAATTTTAAGTCCATTAGTAAAATAATTACTTCATAATTATCAAATAATAAAATGTATGCTATGTCCGCCCATCTGTTTAGTAACGTCCCTGAGAGAAAGTCCAATATTTAGTCCTCCACGAAAATCCGAAAAATTGAGAACGAATAACGTACTAATCTCAACCAATCGTACATACTCGGCCAATTCCGTGATAATTTGCGAGGTTGTCCAAATGTTACCTCAGTCTGCCAGACTTTCATCAAAGGAGTCCTCCGTGTCCGAGCGGTCTAAGGCGCCGTCTCAAGATCATTTATCTCCCACCGCTAACGTCGTAGGTTCGAGTCCCGCTCGTTCCAAAACATTTATTTGAGAAAGTGTGCGTGTTACTTCCAAAGGACGTTTTTGTTCAACTCAGATTCATTCTGAGACCACAGAAGTACAGCCCCGGAAACAGAACACTCAAGTTTTAAGGTACAGTCTTAGGAACAGAACTCTCAAATGGTGTTAAAATACAAACTCATAACTAGAACACTCGCGTACAATTATACGCTCAAGTATTAAAGTATACCCTCAGAGACAATACCTTTAAGTGTTAAAGTACAGCCTCAGAGACAATACACTCAAGTATTAAAGTATATCCTCAGAGACAATACATTTAAGTATTAAAGTACAGCCTCAGAAACAATACACTCAAGTATTAAAGTATATCCTCAGAGACAATACATTTAAGTATTAAAGTACAGCCTCAGAGACAATACACTCAAGTATTAAAGTATATCCTCAGAGACAATACATTTAAGTATTAAAGTACAGCCTCAGAAACAATACACTCAAGTATTAAAGTATAGCCTCAGAAACTATACACTTAAGTATTAAAAGTATAGCTTTAGAAACAATACACTCAAGTATTAAAGTATAAAGTACAGCCTCAGAAACAGAACGCCCAAGTATTAAAGTATAGCCTCAGAAACAGAACGCTCAAATATAAAAGTATAAAGTATAGCCTCAGAAACAATACACTTAAGTATTAAAGTATAGCCTCAGAAACAATACACTCAAGTATTAAAGTATAGCCTCAGAACAATACACTCAAGTATTAAAGTACAGCCTCAGAAACAATATACTCAAGTATTAAAGTATAGACTCAGGACAAATACACTTCAGTATTAAAGTAAAGCCCCAGAAACAATACACGTAAGTATTAAAGTACAGCCTCAGAAACAATACACTTCAGTATTAAAGTACAGCCTCAGAAATAATACACTCAAGTATTAAAAAATAGCCTCGGAAACAATAAGCTCAAGTATTAAAATATAGCCTCAGAAACAATACGCTCAAGTATTAAAGTATAGGCTCAGAAACAATACACTCAAGTATTAAAGTATAGCCTCAGAAACAATACTGTCACGTATTAAGGTATAACCTCAGAAACAATACACTCAAGTATTAAAATATAGCCTTAGAAACAATACGCCCAAGTATCAAAGTACAGCCTCAAAAACAATACGCTCAAGTATTAAAGTATAGCCACAGAAACATATACTCAAATATTAAAGTACAGCCTCAGAAACAATTCACTTCAGTATTAAAGTATAGCCTCAGAAACAATACACTCACGTATTAAAGTATAGCCTCAGAAACAGAACGCTTAAGTATTAAAGTATAGCTTCAGAAACAATTATCTCAAGTATTAAAATATAGCTTCAGAAACAATACGCTCAAATATCAACGTATAGCTTCAGAAACAGAACGCTCAAGTATTAAAATATAGCCTCAGAAACAATACACTCACGTATTAAAGTATAGCCTTAGAAACAGAACGCTCAAGTATTAAAGTATAGCCTCAAAAACAATTCTCTCAAGTATTAAAATATAGCCTCAGAAACAATACGCTCAAGTATCATAGAACAGCCTCAGAAACAGAACACATAAGAATTAAAGTATAGCCTTAGAAACAATACAATCAAGTATTAAAGTATAGCCTCCGAAACAATACGCTCAAGTATCATAGTACAGCCTCAGAATCAGAACGCGCAAGTATTAAAGTATAGCCTCAGAAACAATACGCTCAAGTATTAAAGTATATTCTCAGAATCAATACACAAAAGTATCAAAGAACAGCCTCAGAAACAATACACTCAAGTATTAAAGTATAAAGTATAGCCTCAGAAACAGAACGCTCTAGTATTAAAGTATAGCCTCAGAAACAGAACGCTCAAGTATTAAATTATAAAGTATAACATCAGAAACAAAACGCTCAAGTATTAAAGTATAGCCTCAGAAACAGAACGCTCAAGTATTAAAGTATAGCCTCAGAAACAATACACTCCAGTATTAAAGTATAGCCTCAGAAACAGAACGTGCAAGTATTAAAGTATAGCCTCAGAAACAATACGCTCAAGTATTAAAGTATATTCTCAGAATCAATACACAAAAGTATCAAAGAACAGCCTCAGAAACAATACACTCAAGTATTAAAGTATAAAGTATAGCCTCAGAAACAGAACGCTCTAGTATTAAAGTATAGCCTCAGAAACAGAACGCTCAAGTATTAAATTATAAAGTATAACATCAGAAACAAAACGCTCAAGTATTAAAGTATAGCCTCAGAAACAGAACACTCGAGTATTAAAGTATAGCCTCAGAAACAGAACGTGCAAGTATTAAAGTATAGCCTCAGAAACAAAACGCTCAAGTATTAAAGTATAGCCTCAGAAACAGAACGCTCAAGTATTAAAGTATATTCTCAGAATCAATACACAAAAGTATCAAAGAACAGCCTCAGAAACAATACACTCAAGTATTAAAGTATAAAGTATAGCCTCAGAAACAGAACGCTCTAGTATTAAAGTATAGCATCAGAAACAGAACGCTCAAGTATTAAATTATAAAGTATAACATCAGAAACAAAACGCTCAAGTATTAAAGTATAGCCTCAGAAACAGAACGCTCAAGTATTAAAGTATAGCCTCAGAAACAATACACTCGAGTATTAAAGTATAGCCTCAGAAACAGAACGTGCAAGTATTAAAGTATAGCCTCAGAAACAGAACGCTCAAGTATTAAAGTATAGCCTCAGAAACAATACACTCAATAATTAAAGTATAGCCTCAGATACAATACACTCAAGTATTAAAGTATAGCCTCAGATACAATACACTCAAGTATTAAAGTACAGCCTCAGAAACAATACACTCAAGTATTAAAGTACAGCCACAGAAACAATATACTCAAGTATTAAAGTACAGCCACAGAAACAATATACTCAAGTATTAAAGTACAGCCACAGAAACAATATACTCAAGTATTAAAGTACAGCCTCAGAAACAATACACTCAAGTATTAAAGTACAGCCTCAGAGACAATACACTCAAGTATTAAAGTACAGCCTCAGAAACAATACACTCAAGTATTAAAGTATAGCCTCAGAAACAATACACTCAAGTATTAAAGTATAGCCTCAGAAACAATACACTCAAGTATTAAAGTATAGCCTCAGAAACAATACGTCCAAGTATTAAAGAACAGCCTCAGAAACAATACGCTCTAGTATAAATACGGCTGCCGGACATAACTTTGTTTCATGGCGTAGGCCACTCGCACGTGTCATTCATTTATCAAATCGACCTATTTAAGTATGTCCACATTTCTATACTAGGACATATGGAGTGCAAAAAGTTCATCTGTGAATCTAATTGACACTGAGTGCACAGAAGTTGTTGACCTGAGGAAATGGTCGCCCTACGCGATATTAATAGTGATTTTGTTGTTACATTAGTCTAGTGGCTGTTTATTTAATCAAACGAAACAAATGGAAATAGCCTTTTAAGTTATATTTCATTGAAAATCATCTCCATCTCATCACAATACACAAACTGTGACGTGTACGAAATGACGTCAACGATTCTAATATTCTTTGACGAGATGTTCTGTGATTTTACGATATTTTTATAACATGCATCAAAATATATTAGCACCTCGTCATGTTTACAAAATGTATTCTCTGTCCGTCCCGTCCTGGTCCGTTCCGTTCAGTTCGGTTCAGTTAAATTTAGTTCTACCGATTGTGTCCGTTACCTTGTCATATTATGAGCGTCAATTGCTTTGGGAAAAGTTTGAATGACGTCATTTGTGTTCAATAGCTATGAATTGTGGGACAGACATGGATGTCCTTGCTTTTTCATTGGGAGTTTTTTTCATTGGGAGTTTATAGACCTGGTTCAGGAGATATAAGGTTCTATATTACTATTGAAAATATGAATGATAAAGAGGAAATTGAATGGATTCGCAGTCACGGAATAATGAAGAAAATTCATCCTTTTATATAAATTATAGTCAAACTATACAATATCATAACGATAAAGTTGTCATGAAAAATATTCAAGACGATTGCTAAAAGTTCAGGTCGTCTTCTGACCAGAGCAAGATTTGGTTTCCAATGACGCTGTTTACGTTACCGGATATCCTGAAATAAATCATTGGAAACTGTTAAACTGCCGGAGCATATTAACGTCATATTGGCCAGATATGTGGGGTCAATCATTTATCAAAATTGCACGTTGTAATAAGCAATTGTTTTGCGGTATAGAAATACGTGTGTTAAGTATTGTTATATATTGTGAGAGTTCATGTTACATGAACAAAGTATATAACGAACTGCTTGCGAAACTAATAGGAAAACAACATAATAAATTGATATTATCAGAAACATGGATAACCGAGGAAAACGCGTTTTAAAAAGCAATTGTTTTATAGATTCTACTGTGTTTCTAATTATATAGTCAAACATGTTGAACACCGCAGCGGTGGTCTAGTGGTAGTGCGTCCACATTGCACGCGGAAAGCGGTGGGTTCGGTCCCAAGTTGACTCATATCAAATACTTTAAAAATGACAATAGAAGCTTCTTCGCTTGGCGATCAACATTAAGACGACAGTTCTAGGTCTGGTCGGCCCGGTGTCGGTGTAATGTGACTGGGTGAGGTAACATGTTATATGTCTGCGGCATGATACCCCAATGCGGCAGCTGATAACTTAGTTTCCCACTGGAATCAGTAGTGGTAGACTAATGATAATGAGACGCAATATTGTATATAAACCATCACGACAAAGACATTGGCCCGCCGGAGATTCGAACCCACAATCCCTGGATCGTATACAGCCAAACGTGTGTAAGCGGCCACCTCTATTAAGCAGCCATTTATCTTAAACCGCCACACTTGCTATTTCCCATTTCTGTTTTGTGAGAACATTCACATGTATTAAGCAACAACCTGTCTTAAAGAAAGTATACGTACCTATAAACGTCGACAGGTCAAGGAAAATAAATGTAATGCATATAAATTTTGTATATTTATATTTCATCATATTGTTGAATAACCCCCCCCCAAACATTTAATTCATTTCAAAGCAAAACAATAAGAAATAATCAGTTCATTTTCCATCACATGAATAAACTTAGCCAATAATGAAATAATTTCAAAAAACAAAATGTATACCTTCTTTTTCCTTTCAGTGTAGTATATTAGCTAGACGTGCCAATGATCCAGCTAACAACCAAGTCCTGAATTAAAGACAGGGTTGTTTGCACTTAGTTTGTTTTGAATGACACATTTGGGTCGTAACGGATATCCTCCCAGCCGGGATGTACGAAATAGAGAAGATCAGTCCTATTATAATATTATAATAACCCCCCCCCCCCCCCCCCCCCCCCCCCCAATATCATATTCATTTTGAATAATAACTTAAACATACTTCAGCTACTGATATTAAGAAAAAAAAAACACCGTACGTATACAAGTAATGATATTGGACTTCCCGTCGGGATCTTTTTCACAGAGTAGATAACAAATCTCAAATTTTATTGTGAATTATTAATTTAATTTGGTAATTTATTACTCCGTCTGAAGGTTCAAGGACGAGCTTGTGAAATGAAATATAATTCACCAAAAGACATCATTATTGAATAGGGGTTAACAACACAGTATGGTTTCTAGACCAGACTGACCTTTCCCTACTTTTGACTAGAATGCATGGTCATAGTGGATTTATTCCAATAATGATTTGGCTTTGTAGATGAAATTATAGATACTCAGTCTGTTAGCATGGCTGCTTATGTTTAAACTACAGTATTGACTCCTGTTTAACTAATACATACTTAAATACTTAAACACTTAAATCTTTAAGAAAGACAGTCCGTTGATCAAGATTTTAGACTGGTTCCAGTAGAACTGCATATTGCTTCATTGGTTTTTGATTATATAATAGATGAATAACCAATCAAAACTTATTTAAGACGTTAAGTATTTTAAATAACATGTCGGTGAAACGGAAACCTGTATATACAAAGTATTTTTTTAAGGGAAAAAAATCATCCCTAACAATATGTAAGAACAATGCATGATGAAAACAAGAAGGAATAAGAAAGAAATTGACGCAATACAGTATGTGTGTATGGCATTAGTATTATTCATTGCAAAATACCTAGTGTCAAACATAAAATAATCTATAACCACAGGAACTGTTAACACGGCCAATAAAGCAACATGGACATAATTAATACCATACCATTTACTATAATACATGATAGATACTAGTAATTAGATACAAGAGTGGTCATCGACTTGGAACGGTCGGCAGTAGATACGCCATTGGGGAACTTACAGGCCCAAAACTTCTTGCGGGCCAGAGAGTCAGGTAGGCCTGGCTAATGTACAATAGTTGTTTTCTTTATCTGTTAGTCATGGTACAGCGTTTTAAATATACATCATTCAAGATTTGGAAAACACAAAATGTTCCACTCGAAAATTAGACAAATACCTGTAGCCACTTATCTCTTATTGTACCAATGTAATGTTTATGCTATTGTGATGACTGTGTCCTTCAGTTACTGTGTCGTCTGTTGGTCATATAGGTTTTTATTTTATTTTATATAAATACGGATTATTTATTGTTTGTCTTGTTTTTTGAAGGTCTGATGCGTACACAAACGCCATTGTTGTAGGTAAAACTACGTCTGCAAATGAAATAAACACGAACGTGATAATATATTGCTATTGTCAACTTGCTTAAAATGTACGCGTAAAATGTGAATGTCCTCTGTAGCTACTGGTACATGCAGACAACAATACACCGTATCGTATCACACTGCTACGTCACTTGCTCCAAACGTGCTGTGTTACGCATTTGGAACACCTCATCAATTATCCTAATGCAGTCTTATACCGAAAGATGACGGAATTATCCGAGTATTTACGATTGCTTTGTTATGGCGAACCACCATTCATGTTTGGCTTGCAGTTTCGTTATCTTGAGCGACGGACGGAGACAAGACGCCGACTACTTTAATGGAAACATGTTAAGATAATCAATAAAAATGCGTTATATGGAACTTCGTGTGAGCGTTTTGTATACATATATATAAAATATGTTATACAGTCAAACATGTCTAAAGCAGTCGCTCAAGAGCAAAAGCTCAATCCAACATATAAAGAACACAATAAATATGTTAAAAGTCACGTGGACATAACACGGTTTAGCAATCGAGGTTACAGTTCACTAACTAATTTCTAATAGGGCGTTGTATTAATCTAACTCTCCCTACAAAAAATGCTTTTTAGACTAAGTCTTGTACTTAAATTGTGTAGTACTTTTATATCAAAGAAACATTCAAATTCTATCATCATCTATATCGAAACACCCAGGAGGAGTCACTCCACGTTTCCGCTGTCAAAAGTCTGTTTATTCACAAACATGCTAGAATCGCAGTGAAAAAAATGCCTAAATCTCATTGGTGCAAAATAAAGATTACTGTTTGTCATCAGACGGATTTCTCTAATAAATCAAATCAACTTATCTAACCCATATCTATATAAATTATTTCATGGACATATATTTCTTTCTATTGTGTGATGTTGCTGATCCTTGTGTTTCTCCTGAAAATAAACCTGACGTGTGACATTTATAACTATTATAATAAGTGGTTCGTAACCCCAAAATATGTGAATAATAACGAATCCCTTTATATTGATACCACTATTAGACAAGCCTGACTACGGATAGCGCGCCAAGCTACCGTGATTGCAGACCATATAGTAGGGGACAACCACCTCAGTAGAGAGGATATCGCCTCTTTGGTGCAGAAAGGAGTCAAGTGACATTTTTAGATTTTTTGAGTTATCATCATTTTTCAATCATTTTTAATCATATCTAACATTTCACAATATATCTTATCCAGATCTGCATTATTGATCTTTATATAGTACTGTGCATGTTTGATCTAAGTGATTTTCATGTTGATAAGTTATAAAAAAAGGAGTCATGTGAACTACACTTTATGCAGAAAGGATCCATTTGGAAGATGTCCCCTTTTTTAATATACCGATCTGACTAAATATTCATTAACGCTGTGTTCAGACAGGTTCCATGTAAACATTAATATCTTTATAAAACAATATTAATCAATTTTATTTTAATTAATTTAAAACAATCCCAATAATTGCCTATTGACCATAATGATGGAAACATACACATTTGCGTATTGGAACCGTCACTTAACTGCATCATCTGGTTATAACACACCCTGTATATAAAGAACAGACATAGAAACATGCTGGGTCACATACAATGAAATCAGAATAATGCTTTTCCATAAAGGGAGATAATTGAAATAAAAATCAACGGTATCTCTGATTTTTAGTATATTTTTAGATGCGCGTGTATAAAAAGTAGGGTATTCAATCAATAGTGAATGAGCACACATATTTGAAATGATTAACGTCCGTATTTTACCAAAGCATCATACATGAAGCATTCCTGTAAAACTAGGACACAAGAGTGCTTATTCAACTACAATTATGGCTATGTGTATCGTCTGGCATGACATATCTTGGGTCATAGTTGAAAAAATGAAGTGTTTGTTTTAGAACACATGGGTTTACACTAGTTCAAAACACAGCAGTTAAATGAGTTCCAACTGCGTTATTATCACCACAATTTTAGAATATCAGTTTAATTAAGTGCTGTATGTTATCGCAAAACGAGTTATTTCCGATAATCAAATATACTTATCGGTCTGAACATTTTATACGAACATCGGTCCAGGACAATATCATTTTATTAATCACATGAAATGTTCTCATATTTTCAACTGATGTTCGCTTGTATGAAGACAACACCACACATCAAACTTGGTATAAGATAAATAAGTCCCGAGGTTCCCGTGTCCTTTGATGATAAATTAATATGTAAAATTTAAATAAACAAATAAAAATAATAATATGTACATGTATGCTCCTTTTTGTTAAATATGTAACTTGTTTACGGTAAACAATTCTACTGTAGCGTTATATCATTTCTAGACGTCGGCAATTAATAAGAAAGATGAAATGAAATATAAAGCATGAGCTGTAATTGTAATTACATCATTAAACAAAATAAAGTTTTTCTTGCCACGCACCACGTGCATGGGTATATTCATGCTGTTAAATTAAAACCAGACATATTTACCTTGAAACGGTGTCCCGTTGTGGGGGACCATCGTGGCATATTTATTAAATTAAGTAAAGTCGAAACAGAGAAACGCCAAAATTATGATGAAAAGTAGAAACAAATAAACCCTTGTTGCGAACCAAAGAATGGGGACATGTGTAAACCAGTTTTTGTTTTGCGGATAAAACCGAAATTTACCGAGTATGTGTTCGATTAAAACTCGTGAGCATCCGGGTGCATACATTTACCTCAACCAATAAAAAAATAAGACCTTTATTTTTTTTTCAATTTCCCCTGCTTTTCTGTTTGGGGTTTAAAAAACTTGATTCGGGAGATATCAGGTTCTTTGATAGACAAATCAAAAGCATAATTTTGAGTTTTCATTTGCTAGGCCAGTTCAATGTTCGTGAAAGGCTGTCTGGCGACATTAAACTAGACTCAATATTTTAACACCCGATGGAAACCCATTATAAGCGATTGTAGAAGATACGTCGTCACGTTAACTTGTATGTACATGATGTCGCATTGGAGAGGGCTGTAGCTAGTGTTGTTAAAACTTGTAGCCTGACCTTTTTGCATTTTTTTCGTTATTTATGTTTATGTAAAATTTGTAAATATTCTGAAATCAGTAGAAATAACTATATACGTATTAACTACATTTTATTTCTAAACGACATTTTCAGGTGGGTCAAGGCTTGGAGCTTTAAAGCACGAATATGCACTCCATTGGTTGCGTGATCTTGTCATGAATTTCACTGACGTATTTTGCCACAAAATGCGTATACTCATTCAGTGTGTTAACAACGACGCAGATCCAATTATGACATTGCTTTTACGTATTATTTGCTTTTAAATATCAAAATTGCGAAATAAATTGAAAATACAATAATTGTAAACATTTAAAACATAATTTTGTAGTTTTCATCGGGTGATGAACAAATATAAGTCTAGTTTGATATTGCCGATAAATGTTTCGGGTTTCACGAACATTAAACTAGACTTGAGAGGAATTCTATAAGCTTGTCTTTCATTCCAATCCTTTTGATAAAATTGTTTGTAAATATGTAATATTGTAAGATATCCGAAATAAAATACGTTCAAACCAAACTAGCCTTGTGGTTTCCACTAACCGATGAAAACTCAAAATAGTATTTTTTAACCTAAGTCAACACATTCACACATTTGTTAAAAATCTTTACTATTACACACAAAGACACTAATATATCACTGAGAAAAAAATGCAATGACACATATCCGCAGCTCTCTGTCGTTCAACTTCTCTGTTGTAGTTCACGATACCATATTGCCCTCCTGTTTAATATATGGTTCGCATAAATTAATAAGCTTCTACTTGATGTATGACCTAAGCATAGAATTGGCGTTCCGGTTCATAACAATGACAGGATTATGTCGGCTGGACACAAATGTGTACTGAATTAAATTATATTCTGTTTTGTGAATGTAACATTTAAGAACTTATTTGTTAAGGGGTTAACAAATTAGAACGGTACGTGGCGCCATATTGCACTTTTGGTGTATTATATGTTTATAACCGTTGAATATTTGTATTTTTCATTAGTTTTCATAATGTTGTTATTATTAACGATATAATTTTTAGAAATATAATTAATGCCAATGGTATTGTTGTTACCAATGAATCCATGACAAAATAAAATAACTTGTTGTCGTTGGTTGTAGTTACATTAATTGCATTAAAATGGTATAGGAATAAAAGGAACACTTATTTTTTAAAATATGAAATGACCTCTTTTTTTAGTAAATACTATCAATTTGCAGTAAAACTGCAAAACTTCAAGAATTATATACTGAAATTTTACTGTTTGCAATGGTTGTACTATGCCTTAGGCTTTAAATACTATTAACTTCCTGTTTGCAATGGTAGTAAATGTTTGCAATGGTGGTACTATATCTTAGACATTGAATACTGTAAATTTCCTGTTTGCAATGGTGGTACTATGTCTTAGGCATTGAATACTGTAAATTTCCTGTTTGCAATGGTGGTACTATGCCTTAGGCATTGAATACTGTAAACTTTTCTGTTTGTAATGGTGATATATACGATTTTGTCTTATAAATAGAATTTTACTATAATAGACTAGCACAGTTAGTGTGCACAGATATGCAATCAATAGAAATCATTTCTGTCGAAGGCTGAGCCAGATACTTTTGATACTACATGTACATGCAAACTTATTTGCCCTATAAGCGGAGGCGACTGGCTTAACATATAGGTATATCATATAGTAAACAACCATAGTCACATTAAGTTAACACTTAATAGTTGCATAATTTATCACTTGGCTGAACAAGGTAGAGAAATATAAATTAATTCTAAATAACGAGTCGTCAATTTTTAATCATCTAGTTAGATCACACATAGAATCTGCATAATTATTAGCAATTAAAATGATAATCACTTAATATAATATACGTTAGAAATACTTAAATTTCAATGTAAATAATCCTTATCTATCATCATCCATCTATCACTCTCACATATCTACAATTATCATCTTTTATTTTTTAATAATCATCTTATCCGGTTCGCCAAAATTACTAATTCAAAACGCAAGGATCAATAAAAACTTAAACATACATTTGCAATGGTGGTACTATGCCATAACCGAGGCTTTAGGTCTCACTACACAGTTAATTTTGTTCTTTGTTCTAAATAAAATAAGGCTTAGGATTTCAATGGTAAAAAAAAGAATTCCACATAAAATTTTTAAAGTATTTTTTTTTTATAGCATGAATATATAAAACATATAAAATAATCCGGTCTGGTATTTTTATGTTTTGGTTGCGTACTATTCTTCCAGTCGACCCTTACTTGGATAGTATTGTATACAAAATGAGAAGCGTGGTTACATAATTATACTGAATTTTGAAGTTTATTTAAGCCACAAGCTAGTCACAAGTTAATTACTAAACCAAAAGTACCGTCGTTTGTACTTAAACAGTCAGATACTATAGTAAATATGTCAAGTATACGGAATCCTTGTCTTTCTCACTTCCGTACATCTCTTGATCCAGGTATTTTACGCCCGAATCCGGGAATCCCATGTATATCCCGCAATTCATAGTTCGCTCAAGCGTTGGACAGTGATATATGTCGGTCGCGGTATCTTACGATTCAAATTAACTAATCTGAACATATAAACATGTACCTGAGTGTACAATTAAGAGATATTTGCGTTTAAAATATGATAATGTATTCACCTTTAACGCTTTTGTTGCTATTTATGGAAAAAAGTATAATAATAGAATTAAACTGTCGACTCAGCTGTAGAGTTGGAAGATTAATTAAATGCTCGACATTTATCTATTTCTGTCCCAAACCCTGATATCACCCGAATCGCGTTTATTAATCCTCAATAAAATATCAGTGAATTCTATGCCTGTCCCACCGTTCAAAGCGATTACTAAACTGTGACGTCCACAATCTTTCGCTTAAGCAACTGACCAATCAACGTGCTCAAATACGGCTTTCTCAACATTGCTATCTAACGGATCTAATTTGGAGAGCTGTCTCCGTTCTGCAGACTTTGTGCTTCACTCTTGTAAGAATTTAGGCCGATTGCGAAGTACACTAAGAACTTATATTTGTCTCTTTCAAGTCTGTTTCCTGGGTAGAGCTTATTTGATTTTAAAAAAGACTCCTAAATGTGAAATGGTCACAAACGTGATGTAATTATATCACACATGTAAAGTTTTTACACAAATGCGAAAGCTATAAATATTCATATAAAAATGACGATTGTCACACATGTCATAAACAACGTCACAAGGGTAAAATCATGTTTTGGCCACATATGTAACAAAAAAATATTAACAACATTAATAATAATACAGTAGAACTTCGTTGGCACGAACACGGATGGCTCGAACACAACACATATCTCAAACTACTTATCTGGGCCTGGCCGAATTCCTATTCCGATACATATACAAATGTCATGTAAATGTATGGTATGATTTTGAACCATACTTGGCTCGAACAACCCTTAATTCGAAGTATTTAGTCCTGTCCGTTGGTTTCGAGCCATCGAAGTTCTACTGTACTATTATTATTATTATTGTGATGCTAATTATTATTATCATTCAAATACAAAAGGGCATCAAAATGAAAACGCAAGAAAAGTATTATAATTTAAACTTTTTATACCTATTTGTTGGCATGAAGAATTATATTGTTTAACAAATGAATGTCATGCATTCAGAACTGGTATCATTATGTTAGTAAACTAGTAAAGCATAACCACAATAATAAATTATCTTGCTGACGGCTACCGTCACTTATCATCTCGACTCTGACAGCAGATGTCCAGAATCAAATCTTAGTATTGTAACTGCCTCACACCAATGTACAATGACTATTCACGACCCCGACATTGGAGGTTAGGAACAGTACCTTTGGAAGAATATTTTCAGTCGTTAACTACCAGCCATAATAAGAAGGAACTCGTTTACCTGACTGAGGTAGCTCCCGTGCTAAAATTGTAAAGTAAACGCCGAGCAAAGAGAACTTAGTCATTGGTGGGTTAAGAGAGTGTAACACATATATATTTATCACGCGGCTATAATTTAACTTATTCTTGCTATTTAAAATAATGTACTTCACCACATGCCACAAAGCTAATGAGGCGTAATCTATCCACGTACCTAATATCTCCGATTCAGGTCTATTAACAACCAATGGAAAAAGCACGGAATTCTATGCCTGTCCCACAATTCATAGCAATTGAACGCTAATTAAACTGTGACGTCATTCAAATGACCAGTCAGCGTGTTCGTTACTATTGCTATTTAACGGACCCAATCGGGAGAGCTGGGTTCATTCTACAGACTAAATGGGGCGACAAATTACTCCCCTTAACAAATCATATCCGGTAGTTAACTCCCTTAGTTATTTATGAGGCCCTCGCAGTTTTATTCATTATTTAAGTCTCATCATGGTTAAAACATAGTATATACATCGTTTAAAACAATCTTTACATCTAACAAATAACCATGCCATTCTATATAGAGAATTATAAGAGACTATAATTAAAACATGTCAAAACATGTTTTTAACATTTTATCTCACATCCGCTGATATATCTGCATGTTTATTGACATATAGTCTAAAATGTTATTAAAAGTATATATGATTACAATGTGAGGAGAAAAAGAGTTGCGTTGCAACCGCTATTAAAACCTTAAAAATTGATTTAAAAAATCAAATATCACTCGAGATCAGATCTACAGGTAACTGATTAGCACTGACTTCTCGTCATAGTATTAAAACGACTTATATATCTAAATGAATAATTACATTATTTATATATAATTTTATTTCCATTTTGTAATATATTAAAACAGGTTTTGGCACACATTCTAATCATTTCTTGATTGGAAAACAAAAATGCCTTTTTTTCATTATCTGATAATTCATTGAAATCGTTGCATAAAAGTGTAACTTTATCAATCATTGTTTTACGCGTTTCAACAAAATAGTGCGCGTATTTCAGTTTCAACGTCACTTTTACAAAATGGACACAGACGTTCATTTTCAGGTATATTTTCATTCGGCCTGTTTCTATTTTTAAGGGAGCTACCCCATATCTGAACTAAGCAAATGCCGCTCTATGTTTTAAGGGTAAAATGACTTTACAATATGACTCAACACCATAATCGGACTTGAAAAGTCGATACGTTCTAAGCTTATTTCGACCATTGTTTCGTCGACCGCCCACTAAATCCGTTTAACCTCTAGAATAGAAATTAATATTATCCAATTTATACTCTGTATTAAGAGGTTATCATTTCCGTTGATTATTTTAAAAGTCTTAATTATTATATACAGTTAATCCGAATATCATATAATTAAATAAGCAATCTTGAGCAGCATCGCCGAGACGTCGTTTGTCGGTAATAATTATGACTATTTAGATTACAGCATGAACAGTGGACATAAATCTACGTATCGTCTACTTAACGCGTCTTATAAAAGAAAGTTCTAAATTTCATGAACGCATGAAATAAACTTCATCAAATTAAAAAGTGTATAAACCCTTTACTTCATATAGACGCCTTTGGACACATCTAATATTGAAAGCATTAATTCACTACGTAGCAGCAATGGATGAATTATGTTTATATTAACTGACAGAGTGGAAAACAGTGAAGGAAGTGTTCAGATTACTCGTTATGAGCAATCTGAACTCTTCCTGCACTGTTTTCGAAAGCCTTCTGTGATTGGTGCAGGAAAACGCGTATCTATGGAGTAAAGAGTGAAGCAACGAAGCTATGAATAAGTATGCTGTATATCTAGTCTAAAAGTACAATCAAACAGTGCCCCTCTATTGGATAGCCGGCTTAGTGTAATGTCTACGCTTTCAAAGCAAATTTACCTTATCAAAGTGGTGTTATGCCCATCTTTCAGCATTATACATGTATGTGTTGCTTACCGGCGAATGTCACAATTAGAGCTAATTTCGATCTGATCGTTTGATGTGCTGTTAAAACTGTTATTGTCGCATAAACATGTCGGAAAATGTAGTACGAATAATAAAAAACATTTCATATTTGGATATAAAATACTCCACCGTGATTTGGTCACTTCCATAAACGCTTGCTAATTTGAATAATTTATGTCCATGCAATGCTACGGAAGTTAAAGATACAAATCTATGGAGAAAGAAAAGGAAATGGCATCGACAATTAATTTAGTTGATTGATTATTAAAATTATATGCAATTTAAGTAACTGGATGTCCTTACACTTTATCAGATTTACAAATAAAAAATTAAGATTTCATTCTAACATATATAGAAAAACGGCAAAAAAATAATTATACATTTAAATCAATCAAATAACATAGTTTTTCTACGTTTTAAAACGTTTAAGCAGATAATCTTATTACTTTTTCTTCTTTACAGCTTAACATTAAGACTTTTAGAGTGTAATTGTTCTTGATTAACTTCTTAACTCCGTATTCTCCATGCTTATTTTATCTAAATAGCTGTTTTGTCATCATATAATATCGTCATATATTGGACAGGATAGTTATACATGTTCTTCATCGTCGACAGTATTTATACAGTGGAAACATCTTCTGTTCAGCAGGTAATCTTTCATAACGTCCAGTTTCTATACAAATTGGAGCTACTCCGCATCGAAATTTTGAATGAGCACTGCGATGAGATCGAGGCATTAAGCAATTAACATAACATCCAACTTCATATTCAGTTTTAAAACATTTATCCAGTAACGATTGGTAGATACCATGTGATTCCCTGTGGCATGTATTGTTCAATGAAACAATTCTTATAAGAACTTATCTCTCATAAATGTGCTGCCGAGTACGTCAGTAACTAAAACGATGGTTTAGTGACGCGTCTGTATAAATAATGTTAATACAGTTGATCATAATCGTAGCCTGACCTGTGCCCATCTGCGTCCATCAGTACAAAGGACAAAGTCGCTTGTTTTTTGGCCATTATAAAGTAATTGATAGATTTCCATCCATTTATTTGAAAGAGGGAGGGTGGATTTTATTTTTTTTGGTACTTTTTTTATGAAAAGAAAAGGATCGGGGCGGCATAAAAATTAGGGGATGGGTGCGGGTGATGATTTAGCAATTGATCTATTATGGCTTTACCTTTAATTTGGTTGTCATTAATCATCTTGCCCTTGTTTGGAAGTGAATCAGCCACTGACGAGATAGGAATACATATATTAAAGAACGAAGGGCTTTACGGTGTACCAACATGGCTCCAAAATAAAGGAAGGCTCGTTTTGCATGGATAAAAACACAAATTTAATATAGTAGATTAAAAAAGAAACAACAATAACACATTAGCAAACAACAATGAACCAAAACTGTTTGCAGAATTTGTATTATAACGATAATTTGAAATATATGTGAGCAAGGGTGTTCTTTATCACCGATACTGTTTAACCTGTATATTAATGATCTTGCTTTGAAAATAAATACATTACAGAAGGGTGTTCTGATAGATGACACTCTAATTTCAGTTCTTTTATATGCAGACGATATTGTTTTAATAGCAGAAACACCAGAAGATCTACAATATATGTTAAACATGCTTAATAGTTGGTGCATAAACAATTATTTGTCAGTTAACTGTACCAAATCCAATATAGTACATTTTAGAAATCCATCATGTGAACGTTGTAATGTTATATTTAAGTGTGGCAATGATGTTATTGAGTACACGTCACAATATAAATACCTAGGTCTTATATTGACAGAACACCTAGATTTTGCAGTGACTGCAAAAATTGTTGCGCAATCTGCAAACAGAGCGTTAGGCCTACTTGTTGCAAAATCAAAAGCTTTCGGTGGTTTCCCATATGAAGTTTTTTCAAAATTATATGATAATCTTGTTGTTCCAGTTATTGCGTATGGGGCGGGAGTTTGGGGTACACATAATTTTAGTAGCATAAATGCTGTCCAGAATAGAGCGGCTAGATATTTTTTAAATGTGGGTAAATACAGACCAAATTCTGCAGTTACTGGAGATATAGGATGGACACCATGTATTGGTAAAGTGTGGAAATGTGTACTATTAAATTGGTGTCGTTGTATTAATATGCAAACTACAAGACTTAATAAAAATATATTTTTATGGTCAAATCAAAAAGTAATAATAGATGCAAGAACTGGAATTTTAAAGTATTAGAAATGTTCAAAAAATATAATGTAGAAAGATATGGTAATGTTAATGAAAATGCAAATAAATTTGTACTTTTAAACGAAATAATACCACTGATTGTTTATGACGTTGTCACAAAGTGGCATGAAGACGTAGACAGAGAAGTTTCACAAAGAGGTAACGGGGGAAATAAACTTAGACTTTATAAACAGTTCAAACATGAATATATTGTGGAACCATACTGTAAATTAGTATACAATAGACGCCATAGAGGTGCTTTAGCAAAATTTAGAAGTGGCACTGCTCCAATAGCCATAGAAACTGGAAGATATAGACAGTTGAGTGTAAATGATCGAGTATGCTTTCATTGTAAAGATGAAGTTGAAAATGAGATGCATGTGTTACTAAATTGCCCTTTGTATGATACCATTCGATCAGAGTTATTGACAGAAATTGTAAGTGTTTTTAAGGAATTTAATTCGTGTAGCGATAATGATAAACTATGCTATATACTATCGAACCAAAGTGTTGTGAAACTAAGTGCCAAAACCTGTTTTATGATTTTAGAGAGAAGAAGAAATATTTTATATAGTTGTATATAAATAATGTAAAAGTTGATTTAGACATATGAAGCATTTTAACATTGTAGTGAGAAGTCGGTGCTAATCAGTTCATTCTAGATCTGATCTAGAATGATATTCGATTTTTTAAAATATTTTTTAAGCTTTAAGTAGCATATGCGTTAGCATTTCCTTTCCTCCTCACATCGTAATCTTATATAATTTTAATAACATTTTAGACAATATGTCAAGATTAGCACCGGCCTCTCATTTTTTACTGTGTATATATATGTTAAAACGTGGTGTGTTATATGTGCTATTCTGCAAGTATGTTTGCTAGTCTGTAAGGTTATCAGTAAATATATAAACAACAAGTATTATTAATTGTGACAAATTAGTTTAAAATATGTATTGATTGTTTTACATGTAATATAGTCTCTTATAATTCTTTATAGAATGGCATGGCTAACTGTTAAATATAATGTTTAATTTAATGTATATACTGTGTATTAACCATGATGAGACTTAAATAAAGAAATATCCTATCCTGTGATAATACTATGTACAATATATACATTTTGTAAGGTGCATTTAGGGATGACCCACTGGGACCGTCTTGTACCTATCACGGAGTGAAGAAATGGACCACTAGAAAATGTGCCTGTAATTAAAAAGATGGTTTGTTTTTCTTCATTCCTTTTCTCATCTTGATTGAGGACAAGAAAAGGACCGCGTGGCTTATGTATATCAAAAGAGTCAATTAAATAAACATTAGCTACAACTTGCTGAAACTCTACAGCTCTGTAGTAACGAGGATCTTAGTTCGTACTTCATATTTGAAAACAAGATGAGTGATTTCCCTATTCCTTTCAAGGGCGGATTCAGGGGCGGGTCGGACCTGGCAAGCATAGGTTTTTCTTCTACACATTTACTCTGAACTCAAGTTACCATCTAAACGATTTGCGTTAAAACAAATTAAGCACGTATTTGATGTTCATAAAATATATACAAACTTAATACTTCTAGCATGATGCTTGAGTATATTTTACTGTCGCCAAGTGTTTGGTCTTTTTTTAAGTTATTTTCCTTGTGGTTAAATCTTAATCGTTTCGGGTAGTTTTACGCGAAAAAGTTTGTGATGGCGGCACCACCAAAGCGAGCAAAAATTAAAAAAAAGCTGAATAGCTTTCTTACAAGTAGGTCATCATCTGCAGAAAGTCAAACGCAGATGAAAAGGTATGTATATTTGCATGTCATGACATGTGTAAATGATTTTAAATGGACCAGTCTGCTAAAACATGTATACAATTAAAATATCTACGCTGCGTAGGCAAAACCTTCAAAAGCACCAAGAAAGAAAGAACCAAACTGGTGGACAAACTGAGGCTAACAAATAATCAATACAACACTGAAATCTATGTTTCATATATTTTCACTCAATGTTATATGAAAAAAAAAAAAGATTTAGCCAGAAAAACAATATGCCATCGGCCTGCTCTTAACAAGAGAGTGATGTGCTATGATTGTGTGAATACATGGCCAATGTGTAAGTGTTTCTGTAGCGTAATAGGTAAGGCGTATGCCTGTCAATATGGAGGTCTAACGTTCGAGCCTGCATAGCGACATTTTTTTTGTAAATAGAAATATTTTTAAAAAATTCAAGGTATTCGTGTTATTATTTTTATCTTTATCTAAAAGAATTAAGTATATACATTCACTTTAATATATTATCTTTTTTTCGGTCTTATTTGCAAAGGCAGCTGGCGCCACCTCTAAACTGAAATCCTGTATCCGCCCCTGCCTTTATCTCCATCTGTCTGCATGGGTGGAGAAAAGAATAAAACAAAACAACAAACAAAATAACATTAACAAGTGCTGGTAATAGTTTCTAATTTAAACTGGATCATGTACAATACAATATTAAAATGAAATGATTGAATTGAAAATTGAGCGACGGTCCATTCGACAGAGTTCTGAATGAAATTGACCTTTGCAAACTGGCTTCTGAATTGACCTATTTAGTTATTACCCATAAACAAGACTTAATTTCAGTTTAAAACATTTTATTGCATTTTTATATACATTTATAAAACCAATACGCTATTTTGAAACTACGTCATTCTATTTTTAGATGATGGAAACTACCGTTTCAGGGATGAAAGCATATTTATATGTTATATAAATTATGCATTACAATAGGTTCAATATTAATGTGTTACCTGTATTGGAAACATCGAACAAAAAATAGAATGACGTACTTTCGCAATAGCGTATTTGGTTTATACATGAATAGTAATCAGTAATAATGCAATTATATTTATATATATCAAGTGCAAATGGGTTGGGCTACAAGTTAATCATATTTCTAGACTAACCATATTTCTTGAATACATTGATCCATTTTACAACTACTACAATACGTTAATGTCTGCTGATTCATGCCCGGACCATGTGAATAATTTAGCATTGATTTAGGTCCAAAAAGGTCATTTATTTCGTTCGTTAAGTACACGTCCCATTTGAAGTATAGAGGCACTAGGTCACAAGCCAGAAATATGCCCCGAGTAGTTGAATTGACCCATTTCGGAATCCGTGTGACCGAGTGACCAATCATTTTATTCTTCTATATTTGTCTATCTGCAGCAAGGATATCAGCGACTCAATACCATAAATGCAAATGAGGTATTGTCTGGATCGTAAAAGGCAAGACGGGAACATAACTATCCATACACAACTATATATATATATAAATATATGGAGATGATTATTTGTGAATAAGCAAGACAAAAATGTACAGACCAGACTACGGCTAGTTCGCCTAGATACAATGCAAACCATAGATACACTATTGGTTATTCACAAATAATTATCTCCATATATATATATCATGCATTGTGAATGAGCATCTGAAAAGATCCCCAAAAATCGTAAATTCCGTTGTGGTGGAATTAATTATCTCCCTTTATATATATATATATATATATATATATATACGTATGTAGATAATTATTTGTGAATAACCAAGACATAAATGTACAGACCAGACTACGGCGAGTGCACCTAGCTACAATGCAATCCATAGATACAATATCAAGGCCTCTGCCAAACCAATAAAATGGTGTCGACCATGACTAATATACTATGGAATTACATGCAACACATCTGGACAGGGTGGACAAATTTACATACATGAACTGATGGCTTTATATGAGTAGGATCAAATTAAGGGTTCATGACGACTCACATGCTATATAAAGGACAGATATCGTAAATTCCGTTGTTGTGAATTTAATTATCTCCCTTTATATTTAAATACTGAACGCAATAGCTAACCCACCACCTTATACCTAATGTAAAAAGTATCAAAGCAAATTCTTTGAAATTTGAACATGAATAAGGAAAAAACCTTTAAAGTAACAAATCGGTATTATTAATACATGATTGTATGCCGTATGTACATTTTGATAACGCTACTTAATATATTGACGAATATGTTCAAAATTCAAAAGTGGCGTAGTTTACATATTGAACGGAACAGCTAACCTGCCACTTTTGTATTTCAAATATCGTCGTTAAAATATTGAATAACGTCATCAAAATTTGTAGACAGCATAAACAGACAATTATGTATCGATTTTACTGGGCAGTGTCCAATCTTATTCCAATTGTAAATGTACGTTTCTATCTCTGTATAGAAATAGACCGGTATCCAGCACTGTGAATTATTTAATTACCAGTTATGATCATTTTAATTTTTTTATATGATATGAGTGACCATGATCTTAGTGAATACTCTGACCATTGACCCGTTACATTCTCAATAAAATACAATGATGCGTTAACACTCGAGGTAATCTAATCTACATGCCATAAACTTGCCGGGGATTCTACAGAAAATAACATTGTTTTAGAAATGCTTAATAACAAAAAAGAGACTGTCACTAATGCTTTATTAACTGGTGAATCTGATATTAATCAGTGTATCAATAAATGTTTAGATGCTGTTCAAATCATCGGGCGAATATACATTACAAAAATGTAGAATGTAGAATTAAATTTGTTAAAGAAAAGGTTAAATATCAAATTTTTGTAAACAGTCACCTCGTAAGTTTTGGAAATATTTAAATAAATTCAAGAAAAGTAGCAGCAGTGGTATTCAGTCACCAACAGTTCATTAGACTATTCTTAGGCTTGAACTTATGAATGCATTTTGAAAAAAAACCATACTTTGAGACCATTCGTTGGGACAAAAATGTGCAAGCATGTAGCAACACCTAACATAGAGTCAAACAAACTTTCACAATTATCTGTCTCTCATGTAAACTAGATATCTAATGTTGAAATTTGGATTTTAAAGCTCAAGTCTAAGAATATTCTCAAGAATGGTTGATGAATACGACCCCAGATATCACCATGACGTCAGTACTGTTTATTTTGCAAGATACTTCGCGGATATATCGAATCAACCAAGGAAACATTTGCTGGTTCAAGGGATGAGCCGATAGATAATGAAACGTTAGATGTCGTATTTACTATTGAGTAAATCAAGAAAACAATTTCTTTGTTAAATCGACACTGAAGCTGTGATTATCGTAACAATGTTGTCGATTTCTTTATTGATGCAAAAGAAGTTTATATCTTAAGACTTGTTATTTATGTTCCATTTTTCATGTCATATAGAATACATGTGTATATCCCGGGGCCTGGTGTAAATGGCTCCTGGAACCTATCTACAAACAAGGGGACAAGACTGGCCCTTCTATTACGATTGTTAACATACTGGTTTGTAAGATGTTTAAGAGTAATTGTATTGTTGAACCATATTGCAATTGTTTTTTTTACCATTAAAACATACATCTCCGTAGTACCATTAAGATCAGAAACCGGATTATATGAACAATTAGAAGTGAATGATCGTAAGTGTCCATTTTGTGAACAAGATGTTGAAAAATATTTGCATGGATTATTAAAATGTAAAGAACATGTCGACATCAGAAAAATATTATTTGAAAAGGCTTCCTTCATAGAGAATAAATTTGATGATATGACAGATATTGATCAAATGAAGTTTTATGTTTCCAATGAGAAAATGATACGGTTAAGTGACAAAACCTGTTTTAATATATTACAGAAACGTAATAATATTTTATATAATAAATAATGTATTATGTTTATATTTTTTTTAAATATGTGTTATCTTTCTTAGATTCTATGTTGAGAAGTTGGTGCGAATCAGTTAATTCTAGATCTGATCTAAAGTGATACTTGTTTCTTTTAGACATTTTTAAGCTGATACAGCAGTTGCGTTAGCAATTCTTTTCCTCCTCACATTTTCATTGTAACATTTTAATACATTTTAGACAATCTGTCAAGATTAACACCAGCATCTCAACTTTTATAATGTAAATATGTATGCTAAAGAAAGGAAATGTTGTTTATTTTGAAATAACTTTACCATAGTTATAATGTAAGTAATACTTTTGAATACAATGTCTAAACGATTACCGTCATAGAACCAGTTGCCATGAAGCCGGAGACGACCACCATTTCCGAGGCTACAGACAATAATTTCAGTTTCTTTGAGATTAACAGGCATGCCCGATGACGATATAAGGATATAAGTTGATTTGCATATACATTACTGTCCATATATCAATATATAACAAAAAGCATAAGTATAATTGTACATATGTCGATACATACTAAAACAGCTTAAGTAACAATATGATAAACAATACTAGAATATAAGTTGATTATACCCGGGTCTTCATATTTATAACTTATTGTCCACATGTCAATATATAATAAAACAACTTAAGTAGCAATATGAGAAACAATACTAGAATATCAGTTGATTATACCCGGGCCTTCATATTTATAACTTATTGACCACATGTCAATATGTAAGAAAACAGCTTAAGTAGCAATATGAGGAAGAATACAAAAATATAAGTTGATTGTATAAGGGCCTAAATATTCATAACTTATTGTCCACATGTCAATATATAATAAAACAACTTAAGTAGCAATATGAGAAACAATACAAAAATATAAGTTGATTATACCCGGGCCTTCATATTCATAAGTTATTGACCACATGTCAATATATAATGAAAAAAACTTAAGTAGTTGATTATAAACGGGCCTTCATATTCATAACTTATTGTCCACATGTCAATATATAATAAAACAGCTTAAGTAGCAATATGAGAAAAAATACTATAATATAAGTTGATTATACCCGGGCCTTCATATCCATAACTTATTGAACACATTTGGTCTATTTAAAACATAATAACGGTGGGGGCGTAATTGTAATGGATAGTGTGACGACCGCTTACGCCAGAGTTTGCGGGTTCGATCCCCAGCCCCATCCGATGGATTTCATAAAAAACACACTCAGTATTGGTTCTACCCAGGAAGCGGACTCGATATCGGTTCATATAAGCTCTAAGCTTTCATCGCAATCGAGCTAAAATGAACTATTATAAACTAAAAACGGTTGTGACAAAACTGAAACTTAACACATTTAGTTATTTTAGTTTTAAATTCATTGTAAAAAGGCAGCTTCACTTTCGCCATAAGTTTAAGATTATCTTATTAGAACAGTACCAGCAAAACAATTACTTAACCTTTACCTCATATAGACGCCTTTGGACACCTCTAATATAGACGCCTTTGGACACCTCTAATATACACGCTTTTGGACACCTTGTATAGAAAGCTTTTGAAATATTGGGTGAATTATGTTTATATTAAATGACAGAGTGGAAAACAGTGCAGGAAGTGTTCAGATTGCTCGTTACGAGCAATCTGAACTCTTCCCGCACTGTTTTCAAAGGCCTTCTTTGATTTGTGCGGGAAAATGCGTATCTATGGAGTAAAGGGGTATGAAATATAATTTAGTAAATTCAAACCTTTGCAATCAAAGTTTTGCAATATGAATATCGAAACAATAAATAACTTTTTTTTGGAATGAATACATACGCAAACTTTCTGGAATAAGTTAACAATATATTTAAGAAATATGAATATAAGCATAAATTTCTGTTTAGATACTCTTTATTTCGACGGAAGCATTTTCTATACAATAAAATGTCAAAATGTCACACATATATTTTGGCCTTTTAAACTATACTTACTTAAACAAATACATGTAGCACTCGAGGAACAAATAACATAAACTACAATAACACAAACTACAATAAACTTGTCAAATATAACAATAAATGAAGATTTTATCTCCGCTAAAATGATTTTATCTCCAATAAAATGTCACCTACTAATTTCAGGAAGGTTACATACTATTCCTTTTCCATTTCTTGTCATTTACCTCTTAATACACTTGTGCGTATTTTTTTTCTTCATGCAACTTGTCTTCTGTAATCTTCCCTTTGACTTCCTTCAAGACATTTTTAACTCCAATAAACTATTTTATTAAGCATTGTTCTCTAGCAAACATGGTCTCAATCTTTTGATGTTCGGTGTTACATACGCTTCTACAACTATAACAGACCATTTTTATGTTTCTCGTATAGTATGTATAAAAGCATGGCCACTATAGAAAGAGATGTCCTCTTTATTGACAAAGAAAAGTTATTTTAAGAATATAGTACAACTCCAAAAAAATGAACTGCACATAATAAGTTAAATAATAATATTTTAATAACTATAATAAAAAGACCGCACTTTTTGAAATAATAGCATTGGTTGATTCTTGAATATGGCAGGCCAAACGTTGCAACATTGTATAACTCTTTTTCTTGTTCAAACTTTACATTTGTGTTGTTAAATTGCACAAACATTGGTGTTGAATTTTATATTTATGTTATTCGTTATACATTCTTATTGTAAAACTTAGAACATAAATATAAATATCCGTACAATAAACATACATTCTTGTTGTTAAATGTTTATTTTCGTGCTGTTTCACATTCTTATTATTAATATTTTTATTCATGTTCTTTATTTTTGACTCTTGTTTGTTAATTGCTTTCTGTTCGTATTGTATTATTTTGAGAACAAGAACGAAAAATCGGAATATTGCAACTTTCACATACATTATTAAATCGAGCCT
Source organism: Panopea generosa (assembly GCA_029582155.1). Classification (NCBI taxonomy): domain Eukaryota; kingdom Metazoa; phylum Mollusca; class Bivalvia; order Adapedonta; family Hiatellidae; genus Panopea; species Panopea generosa. The sequence goes on along the minus strand of CM055910.1, from coordinate 34,857,370 downwards.
GAATATAAAAATATATCGTCTGCATGTACAGGTTTTACATTCTTATTGTTAAATAAGAGTTGTGGGTAATATGTTGAAATCAGAAACCTAGTTACAAGTTTATCATCTGTCGTCTCTTTTTGATGAACAACAATATACATTTTTCTATTCGTGTTGTTGTGTTTGATGTTTTTTTTATAGTTAATGTTTATTATTTTATATTCTTGTTGCAAAGTTGTATATTGTGTTTGTTGTTTTATTTTAATTATTATTCTGTTTAATTTAATTTGTGCTCGTTAATTTCATATGTTCGTGGTAAGTTCTTTTATATTTATGTTTTTATGTTCTATGTTTAGCATTGATAATGTAAAACGAATAACATAAATATACAATTTAACGCTATATATGAACAGTTTAACCACACAAATGTTAAGTTTTAAGACGTCAAACAGTTATACAATATTGCAACGTTTGTTCTACCATGCTTGAAGCTAAAGTATATGGGCAAAGTTAAAATGAAGATGAGCACATGAGAGGCGATTACGAAATGTGTACATAAATTGGGCATAGAGTCAACCAAATAAATAAGTTGAATTTATTTTTTATTATATTTCTACATTTAATAGTTTTTCATACTGTTGCATTAGTTGTTCCTAACTTATTTTATTATAGATTATTACATAGGAAATATGTGCGAAAAATGGACTTAAAATCAAACTTAATAAATCGTTTGATAGTAAAAAATATATAAAAATTCGAGACTGCGTTAATACGATTTTAGCATCTTTTATAATCTGAAGACTAATTATAAAACGAAAAAAAAATGCAGAGGAATATTTGTAAATCAAACACTTATTTATTGTCCAAATCTTGAGTATTTCCGTATACGATAAACAGGTAAAGTGCGTATGAGAGAGAAAGAAAACAACATAAAGTCAACTACAGTAACTTACGGCAAAACTTGTATTGCTGTAGGGCATATTCATGATATCTGTCGGGTCATGATGTTTTCAAGATAAAGTGGATCTCATTTTAAAACTGCAGAAGACTTTGCTCTGACGTAGACTTTCACCGGACTGTGACAGACGAAGGTTATTTGGAACGCCGTCCGTTAGGTATAAAACTGTTTTCAGGAAGGTGTTGATAGCTGATGTATAAACGTCTTCGTCGAAGGAGGATGTGTGTAATTAATTCGTATTAAAATAAGTCGGATGGAGTATCTCGTATGAGACAGGTGTTATAGCTAATGTTTTAAAAAATATGATAAGTGATTAACGGTTGAACACTGCCACGTAACTCATCTACACATAAACCTTTTTGATGATATTCTAATAGTTTATTATGTAAAATATATAAGAATTGCTGACTGGCAAAAAGTTATTAAATTGAAATATTTTGTGTATTGTAATATACATAAACATATCGTTTTAACAGAAACGACTATTAAAGAGGAAAAAACAAACTAAAGCAGTTAACATAATAGCATAAAAAATAATCAAAAGTGACACATTTGATTTTGATAGATAAATTAACGGATTAAAGATCAATGGAGGAAATATTAATTTAAATTAGTTTGTATAGATGAGTATGTTTAATAGATATTACCTAGATATCGTATACCTATATACAAGAGTGTGTTGTTAAGGTCATTCAGAAGAGTGTTGTCGAGCATACTATCATAGATGACAGATCTCATGCTGGGTTACTAATACACACAAACAAATATTTAATATTCGTAGAAGAAGAAGACGTTCCCAGTGAGACCTGTGTCCTTAGCTAGAACTGCGACGCGGCTGCCCTAATCTTCTATGTTTACATGGTGAGGTCACGATAGATCTTCGCATTATTTCATTGAGGGTTCGTACAGCATACCCCATTATCTATAGTTAAACCTCGACGGGAGCATATTTTACTGTTGAGATACCCAACGATTTCAACAAATTGTAGGTCACTGGAAGGATACTCGTATGATCGTATATTTTGAAATACTGTCCAAGGGCTTGTTTTATGGTTAGGAGTAGTTTGTTTGAATTGATTAAGTTCATTAGATTAAGACACATCCATTCAAAGTAGTGCTGTACCATGCATCTAATTAACGATATGCTGACTTTGGTGCCTTCCAACTGTATGACATCAACAGTGACATCACCAGCGACTATTGCATCACCGGCAATGAATTGCTTGCCGACTGGACAGTTTAGTGCATTCACATTTAATGGAATTCCGCCGGCGAGCATAAGTATGCAGGCTGGTTTAAATGGGTATTCTTTCAATGGAATTCCGGCATCGACACTGAATGGGTATACATTAGGAGCACTTCCGGCAAGTTGCGGTCTGGCTCCGAGCGGAATGGCAATAAATGGCGCTAATGTATCGCCTACAAATTCGTGCCAAGTCAGCGGGTGCACAAGCGGAACACTCGGCAGCATGACAATTAACGGTTTACCAATGGCTCCACCGACGGCATTGACTGCTCCAGAAGTTTATGGATTGCCGAGAAATGCAGTCACGTCTGCGAAATCAACGGGATCTTCGGATTCCCCAAGTAGCGGCGAGACCAGCCCAGCGCCCTTGTCACCGGCTGCATCGTAAGTTATCTTGTTGCACTTATATTTATTATGTATTATATATATTCATTACAATACAAGTGATTCCTTATTTACACGAGGATACACTTAGTTTAAACGTGTTTACATATTTATTTTACATCGACTGTGAATCATTTTTTTTACAATTTGGGCAAGTCACACTCGATATCTACCTGGATGGAATAACATGTAGTACTATGCATATGTGGATAAAGTGTCTTGCTCAAGGACAAAAAAAACATGGCTGTGGTTGGGGTTCGAACCCACGACCAGCCGAACTAGGTTCGGTGCTCTGTCAAAAGTACTTGTGGGACTGATTGAATTTGACTAAATTAAGTCCAGTTAGACTCTCTGTATTTTGGTGGTAGAAAATCTATGTATCTATGCAAATCTATGTATCTATGCAAATCTTTGTATTTTTAATGTAAGTTAACAAAAACTTATATAATATTTCTCTAATTTGAAAAGATCAAAATAGTATTTTTACCAGGCGATATCAGTTGCGTGGCTATCGTATGCATATCTAAATGATAAAATATTGATGTCATACACGGATAAATACCGACTGACCTTTCATGTGATATCTTAGTCGGGGTATGACGATTACGTGTTGTATATAAACATTGCAATAAAACATGTGATATAAAACACACTAAGAAGATGTTTAGTACGAAAAGCAGGAGGTCCTCTCTAAATCACCATCATAATAAATTATGTAAATTTAAGAAAGTGGTGTACCATATGCACACATGTCAAAATTTACAAAGTATTTCTGCAAACCCATTATTTATTTTCAATGTTTACATATGCACACGTATATATTATATGCATACCCGTGCGTTTTCTGTCCGTCTGTTTTATACACTGTATAATAATAATGGATAACTTCCACGTAAAATATAATTTATACCATTTCTATGACGTGTATAATTTGCATCTACAAGTGTTTTATAATTTGGATGTATAAATATGAACTAGTTAGAAAGATAATGGTTGCAAGATATGACGTCATAACCTTGGCGAATTGTTACAAATCTGGGTTTAATATCGTTTTATTCGACCTTGGAGAATGATTGACCTTCTCGCGTTACCTACTTTATAGTGAACATATTTAGTTGCTGAAATACAAAAAAAAAGCAAACAAAACAAATTTGAGACAGTATGTATTTGTTTTCTCATGGGCAATGACCGCTATGCAACCTTCGCAATATTCGCTGCGAAATTAAAATATTGACGTTATTTTGAATGACGAGTATTTGGTATCACGAGTGATGGTTGAGATTTTTGGTATCAATTTTGAAGCTAATCTCTGACGTGTTGACTTGTTATAGATAAAGAGACGGATAATCTTAAGTCATCAATAGTTTGACTACATATATTAAATGTAAGCCTACTTGACATAAACTTTTGAATGAATCTGTGTTAAAGGGACAAACTGCACGGTGAGCAAGTATAAAAAGGTTAGCTTTATCAGTAGAATGCACCGGTGCATTTTGTCGTATGCAGTCTTGAAATACGTTCATCTTCAGACCCAAATAGTTTGACATCACAATTTGACATCACACTTGACATATATATATATATATATATATATATTGATTAAACATTTGGTTGGATCTGTGTTAGATAAACCGGTGCATTTTATCGTACCAGGTACCAGCACGATACTCCATAGTGACAATACTTATAATACTGAGCCGGGTATCAGTACGATACTTCAGCGTGACTATACTAATAATACTGAGCCGGGTATCAGCACGTTACCTCAGCGTGACGATACCGTTAAGATATAAGCACATTATTCCAACGTGACGATACTTATAATACTGAGCCGGGTATCAGCACGTTACTCAAGCTTGGCGATACTTATAATACTAAGCCGGGGATCAGCACATTACTCCAATACTGAGCCAGGTGGCATGCAGGGTTTTCTGTATTGCACAATAATTCAGGGCGACAGTGCTCATAAAACCGTTCAAGCAACTTCCGTCCGTAAATTGTGGTATTACCGAAAACGACACTTAAACACCAAAACAATCCGCCGAACAGTAATATAAGTCAAACGCGTTTAAAAGTTCGTCTGATGATTAATTGTTCCTGTATGGAAATGCGAAAGATTTAAAATGAGAATGAAGCTTAACTAAGGTTGCAGGTTCTCCATTATTTATGATGTCGTGGTTGTCTGGATACATGATATATATTATACTGTGGAGGTATCCGGGGCTTAAGTAAAGCCTACTTTTTAATTTGTTAAATATTCAAATATTAATAGAAACCTTGTTTTCAGTCCAAATTAGGTGTTCGGTGTTATCCAAAGATGTGTATCTAAGCCGTAAAGCCACTCTCAAGGTGTCGAACGGGTTTTTGTATTGCTATTATCAAATAAAATTGAAAATACCCAAACATTTGACAAAGTTATTAAATATGTGATACAAACGATTCGAGAGATCATATTTATTTCTAGACAAAAAGATTCACTGAACAAAACGAAGGATTTTCTAGTTCCGGTAAGCGGCTCTCTCTTTATGTTTAGCTGGGTTCAATTAACTCAGTCGGTAGCGCGGTTGACTATCAATACAGGGGTCGTGAGTTCTAATCTCCGCGCGGCCACTGTCTCCGTGAAGATTGATATACGACATTGTTTCTAATTGCCATTCATCTCTCACCGTTGATTCAAGTGGGAAAGTTATCAGATTTTTTTGCGGAGATGGGGTGTGCTCTAGTACTGGATAACCTCATAGGATCCCAAGGACTGAGTGGTTAAATAAACTGATCGTCTATTAGCCCTCAAACACAAGCCTTAAATATTGAAACAAACTGGAGGTTACTCCTTTAATTGTTTAGAAGGGATTTAATATACATTTCTGCTCCACTAAGAGAAATGCTTTCTAAAAGTTATCACCTAACACGCCTCCTTGTACATGTAGTTGGTCATAGCATACTGTGTCACCTCGGCGGAGATGAGTTTGGATAGTAAGCTTAGCTGACCTGTTGTATATAAGCTTATTTAACATCGCTACCGGTTAATCATATGGGCGACATCCCCAAAAGTGTTAGTCTTTTTAAGTTTGTGGGGGATAGTGCAGGATACATATAGAAACCCATCGTAAGTTTCTTCTGGTTCTTTAGCGTGTTCGGTGTATAGCGCAGTCATACGACTCCCATCCGAACGACTGTTAGTGTTTTAAGTTGGCCAGCCCCGGAAATCAAACCCGCAACCCCGAGACTATAAGTCTGGTGCTTTACCGGCTTTATTGAGTTTGTTTTCTAATCAATTTTATATTTCTATTTTACC